>CM053786.1:671305542-671939292 GCA_028749045.1 Cupressus sempervirens | reverse complement strand
ATTCAATATGTTTTACTTTGAGTACACTAGGAGTGCCTATATATAAAGGCCTCCGAGATACATCTAGAATTCCTCAAAATCAACTACATGATTAAGTCATACAACCAGGCACATGTCCACCAAATATGGGTTATCCTCCATTAAGCACAGAAGTAAGTGCAATGATGAGAGGATAAGCCTTCAAGGGTGTGACATGCAAATCAGTGTTGTAGACACCATGTGCTAAAATAGAGTTGTGTGCTCCTATGTTGTCAACATGACAACTCAAAAAGGTGTGCAAACTCCTGAGTGTCTCACAAAATAAAATAATAAAATAATGCATTAACCTAAGTAAACTTAAGTAAGTGTAAATAGTAAATACGTATTTACACCAACACCCCCCCTTAAGTGCAACTTAGGGGAATGCTCTTAAGCTTACAAAAACTAGGATGAAGATGCATGATGGGTCTTGGCTACTAGGCAATGTTAGGTACCCATGTACATGATAAAAATGCAATCTCTCATAAAGAAGAGAAAGAGGGAAAACCTCATGGGAAAAACCCTCCCCCAAAAAGAGAGATGAATAGGGATGTATGGATGGATGGAGTAATCAAGACCCCCCCATTATGACATACATCTAGTATATACATAAGTGAAAGATGAGGAGAACAAGAACCTCATAAGAGGAAAAAGTCCCCCCCATAAGAAAGAAGAGGAAGAGAGAAAAGGTAGCCCCCCCCAAATGAAGAATGCCTATCAGTGAAATCCACTCCAAGGAAGAAGTTTGTCCATTAATGTTGAATGATGTTCCTACCCTTTCAAAGAAACAAAGGCAAAGGTACAATCTTGAAGATGTATGGGTCTACTTCCTTCATCACAAGAATGATATGGTTCATAGGATACTTGAATAGGTTTCAAGGCCACCACCTATTCAAGTATCCCTATGATTCTTAAAGGCTTGAAGCTTATGAACCATTTTATTCTTGTGATGAAGGAAGTAGACCCAAGTGAATCTCAAAAAGTCATCAACAAATGTGACGATGTAGCAGCCTTGGCTAACTGAAGTCACTACAAAAGGTCCTGCTAAAACCATGTGAACTAACTAGAGAACAACTAGTGCTCATGAAGACTTGCCTTTATCATACTTCTCCTCAAGATGCATATCCACTGAACATGATGAACACTATCCCTTAGAAAATTTGATGTTAGGTTGACCTTTGACCATGTGTTTTGAGCAAAATTGTTGAAGACCATGGAAGGCAAGATGACCAAACCGCTCATGCCAGAATGTAGATTGTGAAGTAGAGTGAGTCAACAAGGCTTGTGAAGGAGACTTAGGCACAATGTGGGAGAAGGAATAAAGCCTCTTTTCATCATTTAATTTCCCCATTGAAACCTATGAATCATCTTTAAGACTCTGCACCATCACTAAATCTAGAAGGAATTCAACTTTGTGACCATCTCCAAGGTGAGTGATTTGGTAAACTGATAGAAGATTGGAGCTGAGATTTGTAATGTAGAGAACATCTTTGAATTCCCCATTTTCCATTTCACATGTCCTTTTACTTCAAGTTCCATTTTAGTATCATCTCTCACGAAGATGTGTGGTACCTTTGACTGCTTCAATGAAGAAAAGTTTCCCTTTGAAGAACCCATATGATAGGAGGCACCTGAGTCAAGTATCCATTCTAAGGAAGAACTTATGTTTTCCATAAGTTCTTTCCATTTACCCGTTGAAGAGGTTGGAGTAGAATATTTGGAAGTACCTGGCACTCGAATCTTGTTCTTCCTGAGTAGATTTTCTAACTCATCAATTATGTTAGTCTTGCAATGATGCTCATCATGATTTGGCTTTTTGCAATATGCACAAAAAAGTGTGTCCTTCTTTTCATTACTTCCCTTCTTGTTGGAAGGAGAACTACCTTGTTGTGAGGAGGATTGTTGTGTCTTAGATTGTGATTTCTACTTCCACTGCTTCTTCTTGTTCTTGCTTTTCCCTTCTTGACTTGATTGGTGCTCATCACTAGCCACCAAGGCTTTGGTCTTTGATGACATGAGAAGTCCTAAATCCATCAAGTGAGATTGTTAAACAATCAACATCTCTAAAAATTCATCAAATGAAGGCTTCTAGTAAGTAGATCCCATGATCAACCTATGAGTATTAAAACTTGAAACAAATGAAGCATACTCATAAGGTAGCCTCTTCAAGATGTGATGAATCAACTTTTTATCATTCATGGAATTTCCAAAATCTTTAAGAAGTGCCCATACTCATTGTCTTTGGTGATGTTATCCTAAATTGTGTCAAAATTCTTTGGATCCAAGAGAAGTAGATCATACTCAATCTGAAATCCCTTTCCTTCATCCACCTTACCATACAATTGTTCAAGTTTATCCCAAGCTGGTTTGGATTCTTTACAATTAGCAATGTGAAAGAAGAGATCTCTATGTACACAACTCCTAATAATTCCTAAAGTCTATGAGTCTTGTTTCGTCCATTCAAGGAGTTCTTTAGCATCAGTGGGTTTAGGAATTGTACCATCAACATAAAGACTGTAACCTTTTTCCATTAATCTATTCCATGCAATATCTTTCCATGTAGAATAATTGCATGAAGTTAGAGGTGGACATTCAAATGAACCCATGATGCAAAAATGAATAGAGCAGAAAAGATAAACACAAGAACATAGTACACACCCCCTCTTTTCACTCAATCAAAAGTCCCCCCCCCCCAAAAAAAGATGCTTTTGGCACTTTATAAGTAGTGCATGTACAATGGGCCACTTGTCAAAATTAACAAAGTGGACTTTCTAATTTTTCTTTTACAACTACCTTTTGAGGCCCAAATCTATCGCTAAGCATTGTAGCTCAGAAGTACAAAAATTCTGAAAAGTAATCAAAGCTTTACAATGCATAAAAAGGCCTAATTCTAAAATTAAGAAATTTTTCCAAACAACCCTAGAATCTAACTTTAGATCTAGAAATTAGACAAAAAATAACACACTTTCAAAAAAAAGGGAACCTGAAAAGGTGACTAGATGAGCCTATATGGAGCATTTGAAGTTGCAAAATGTAGGATTATGCAGGTACAATCATCAAAAATGCAATTTCTAAAAAATTCTTGCACCAAAACTAGAAAAGAGCACCAACACTAGAAATTTTAGAGAATTCTACCCAATTTCAAAAAAAATTGCACCTAAATTAGAGTCGGGATGACCAAGTTATGAGCTCACAAAGTCAAGCTACCAAATCAAAAAGCAATCTAGAGAGGGGTCTGGCAAGAAAATTGCATGATTAAATTTGATGATCAAATGGTTGTCATATTAGTTATAAAATGACTAGTTTTGACAATCAAATAGCTATCAATTTTAACACAATGTTTAGCTGATGTCAGCAAAAAAGGGGCCCCCTGCTGACATGTCAAGCTAACTGGAATGTTGACATCACTATACAATCATACAGTTGCTCATGTGTCACATACGGTTGGGTCTATGTGGCTGATGATGTGGCTCCATGTGTATAGGTACAATTAGAGCTTACATGTCTTGCCAAGGTGTAGTCCTATGTGGCAGATTGCGCTGACATGTGTGTTGACTGTGAATGAGTTGTTGTGGCAATGTATGTTGTACACATCAGATAAGCTACATATGTAGATGTGTCTAAAGTATGGATCCATGTGGAGGTATATGAACTCACCACATGGAAATTTGCTAGCTAATGTGTGGCTCCATTTTGAAGACTGTCCATGTGCTAGAAGGTTCAAACAGTGGCGACGGATTTAAAAAATGAGCTAGAATATGCGAGAAGGAGTTTTAAACAGCACTGTTGCCATTGCCAGAGAACTCAAATGGCTGGTGGCTGCCAAAATATACCACAGCAAGGAGGATAAAACAAAATGATGAGTAGATTTTAAAGTGACAATGCCAAAAAAAATTTCCATTATGTGTCGAAGATCTCTAATGCTTTCACCAAAAAAATATTATAACATGTGTCAGATTGACAAAAATGGTCGGGAGTAGTGAAACGCTAGTGGGAAGTCCTATTGTCTATTGGGAATTAAAAAATGTGGGCCAGAAACATGTTTTCTGGTGCTGAATTTTTGAAACAAAATCCCACATGCATTCAGTATGTGCCTCAAGAACTTTATAAAAATAAACCCCTACAAATCATCAAACAAAAAGGCTACTGGTGGGTGGATTGGCTAGCCAGAGTTGTAAAAGCCGCAGCCAGTTACACTCACTAGAAAGTGTGGTGCGATCACAATTTGTGTTGGAAATACTATAATGTAGAGCCCATTATGATAGACCTGTTAAAATAACAAATATTCCTCTATGAACACAACCTCCAAATTGCAGAGCCAGGGTGTCACTGCCTGGTTCTACTAAAAAAATTTCTTTGCTAGATGCTTGAAAGGGCAAAAAAAATTTGAACTAATATAGATGAAAATAAAATAAAATTATAGAGAATAAAATGATAGACTTGAAATTAAAAAATTATAGATCTGCAAATGACCATACCTGAATTGCAAATCAAGGCCTCTGAGTTCTTGTTTACAAAAAAAATTTTCCTCACAGTCGACTTTGGGCCAAGGTAGCCAATTTTATAGTTGATCTTCACTGAATCAGCATTTTGAATGTAATGGTGAGGTCAAATCTAACTCTAGATGCTCCCAATTTCTATAGTACTCTAAATTTGGGCTAAGGTACTGAAGCAACAATGGTCTCGAATGGCTATGTGATGAGAAAATCCCCAAGCTCTAATGCCATGTAAGAATTTACCTAAGGGAAAAATTCACCCAGGAACTAAGAACTCAAACACAAGCACAACTGTAGACCAGAAAGAGAGAGTATGATTAGACTAATGATATATTCATTCAATATGCATTACTTTGAATACACTGAATTAGCATTCTGAATGTAATGGTGAGGTCAAATCTAGTTCTAGATGCTCCCAATTTCTGCAGTACTCTAGATTTGGGCTGAGGTGCTAAAGCAACAATGGTCTCGAATGGCTATGTGATGAGAAAATCCCCAAGCTCTAATACCATGTAAGAATTTACCTAAGGGAAAAATTCACCCAGGAACTAAGAGCTCAAACACAAGCACAACTATAGACCAGAAAGAGAGAGTATGATTAGAATAATGATATATTCATTCAATATGCATTACTTTTAGTACACTAGGATTGCCTATATATAAAGGCCTCTGAGATACATCTAGAATGCCTTAGACTTAGCTACATGATTAAGTCATACAACCAAGCACATGTCCACCAGTTATGGGTTATCCTCCATTAAGCATGGAAGTAAGTGTAGTGATGGGAGGATAAGCCTTCAAGGGTGTGACACACAAATTAGTGTTGTAGACACCATGTGCTAAAATAGAGTTGCGTACTCTTGTGTTGTCAACATGACAACTCAAAAAGGTGTGCAAACTCCTAAATGCCTCACAAAATAAAATAATAAAATAAAGCAAAATAATAAAGTAATGCATTAACCTAAGTAAACTTAAGTAAGTGTAAATAGTAAATATTTATTTACACCAACAAGATCATTGAAATCAAGGCTGATTTGATTCTTTTGTAGGAAGGTAAAATGAAGGCATAGGTCTTCTCAAGATTGGCTAGTTGCATTTGGTTAGGTGCTAGCTACACTTACTGTGAGGCTAATAGTTCTTCTAGAGGGATTTCCATGATGTGGAATCCTGATAAGGTGTTGGAAGTGGATATAGATGCTAGCACCCATTTTGTTGTCACTAAATTCACTAACCAATTTGGCAGCTGGTCTATTTTTAAGTTTTATGCCCCCAAAACTCATAATGGTAGGCCTGCTATTCAGGATGAGGCTACCACTATGGCTAATTCCATAAGAGCAAGAAATATCTTATCTATGGGGGATTTAAACACCCCTTCAAAAAGATGGGGGATCTAGAGGACTTCATGGATAGTATGTAAGATCTGGAGGATTTTATTTCTTGAGAATAAATGATCTAATAGATATTGATCTCTAGGGTTTAGCCTTCACCTGGTCTAACAACATTCTTGGGAAAAACTTGAACTTGGTTAGGTTTGACAAGGCTCTCATCTCTATTAGATGGAACATTCTTCAGTATACTAATCTAAAGGCTTATCCTAGGACCATCTTGAATCATTCCCTACTTATTTTCTCCTCAACACAAAATTTAAACCAGATGAAGGCCATTTAGACATGAGATTATGTGGCACTTGCATAATAATTTTAGAGACTATATTATACATTGGTGGAAGGACCTAGTGGAATGTATGACCATGTTTTGAATTGCTAGAAAATTGGAGAGAATCTGTAAGGAGGTTAAGGAATGGTGCAAATCTTCATTTGGGAGTTTAGCCAAGGAAAAGAAGGATGCGAAAAGAAGTTGGTTGAGCTCCAAAATCAAATCACACAAAGTGGATCTTAGGTAGTTTAATAGTAGGAGGAGAGGGAGTGTTAATACAAATGGAACTCCCTTCTAAATAAGGAGGAAGTCTTATGGAAATAGAGATCTAGGGACTAATTGTTGGAGGAGGGAGACAAAAATATAGAGTTCTTCCATAGATCAGCCTCAAGGAGAAAAAAGAGAAACACTATAAACTTTCTAGAGGATTATAATAATGAGGAGGTCACTGAAATGGACCAAATAAAAGAAAGATTCAACACCTATTCCTAGGAAATGTATAATCCCCCACTAGCCCAGATTGACAGTAACTTATAAAGTGATATCCTATGGACCTTTCAACCTATGAATAATGACCTAATGAATGAGAGGATCATGTGTAAGGTCAAAGAGGAAGAAGTCAAAGTTGTTTTTTTAGTATGAATTAGTACAAAGCCCCCAGCACTAACGGGTTCCCCCTTCCTTCTTCTAGGAATTTTATGACATTGTTAAGTATGATTTTGTTCATGTTGTAGGGGACTTTTTTAGAATGGGGAAGCTACTTAAGGAACTCAATCAAACATTCATTGTTCTCATTCCTAAGACTGAGGACCCCCAAAGGATGGAATACTTTAGACCCATTAGTCTTTGTAATACTATCTACATGATCTTTTCTAAAGTTATGGTGAATTGCTTCAAGCCCCTCCTAGAAAAATTCATTACTCCTCATCAAAATCGCTTTGTGCCTAGGAGACAAATTCTTAACATAGTCATAACTACCCACAAGGTGATAAATTTGATCAAAAAATCTAAAAACCTAGGTATGACCCTTCAACTTGATATTTCTAAATCCTATGATAAGGTCAGGCATGACTTCTTATCTTCTATTCTTGCAAAAGTTGGCTTTAATGACAAGGTTTTAAGAATTATAAATAATTCTATGACTTATGTTACCTTCTCAGTGATTGTTAATGGTGCCCCTGGCATCTTCTTCTCTTCCTCTCAAGGTCTTCATCAAGCTGACCCCTTAACCCCCTATCTCTTTATTGTTGTAGTAGAAGTATTGAGTAGAAATCTAGTCTCTTCATCTAACTCTAAAAGAATTAAGGTGATCAAGCCTACTTCTTGGTGCCTCACCCAAGTATTTCAGTAGTTCTTGGATGATACTTTCCTATTTGGTGTCTCCTCCATCCATTAATCCAAATAATGGAAAGACACTTAAAATATGTATGCACTAGTCTCTTACCAATGCATCAACTACCAAAAAAGAAAAGTTAATTTTTTTAACACTCATGCTAGCTTGCAGGAAAAGTTTATTGGTATCCTTGGATGTGAGGAGGTGACCCTCCCTAACACCTATCTTGATCTACCACTCACTGTTAAGGAGATCCCAAACCATTTTTGGAATGGTCTTGTGGAACATTTGCAAAGGAAGATGGTAGGCTACAAAGGGAAAATATTGAGCAATGTCACAAAACTCCAACTCCTCGTAACCTTACTACAAGGCATCTTGGTGTATTTCCTATCTATTTTCAAACTCCTAGGTAGATTTAGAGATATCATTGAGAAAAATCTACATAATTTTCTATGGTCTAGAACTGAAGAAAAGGCTACAACGAGCTTGGTTAGTTGGGAGAAACTATGAGGATCTAAAGCCCATGGAGGATTGAAATTAAGTAGAATTGGACACTTGAATAAGGCCCTATTATTCAAAATTGGCTTGAATTTGGTTAATTCCCAAGGTAGTTGGAGTAATATCATAATGAATTAATACTTTGGTGGATTCTCTTCCCACTAATTTATATGGGTGTAGGCTCTGCCCTAGGGCTCTAAGATCTAGAATAATATTGTTAACACCTGGAAGATCCTAAGAAAGGGGTGTCACTGGATCATGCAGAATGATAATTCAATTGACTTCTAGGAATATCAATGGATCCACAAGGACCTCCTTAGGAAAACTAAGTTTTCTACTCTATGTGAGATGTGCACTAGAATGTATGGTCCTTGGACTCAAGACTTTATCACCCCTAATAGACAATGGATTACTTTCCAGAATCTTCAACCAAGGGTGTTGAGTTTACCTCAAGAATTGTGGGATCTCTTGTACACCTATAAGATTCCCCTCATCCTAGTTGAGGACTCCTTAGAGTGGAAACTCACACCCTTAGGGGAGTTCACTATCAATTCTACTATACTTTGTGGGCTAGAGGGGGAAGGGGCACAGGCTGATTGGTGAAAAACTTGGTGGCTTTGGATACTAACAAAAATAAACTTCTTTTGGTAGTCAGCTCTACATGGGTCGATCCTCACTATTAAC
This sequence comes from Cupressus sempervirens, assembly GCA_028749045.1. Classification (NCBI taxonomy): domain Eukaryota; kingdom Viridiplantae; phylum Streptophyta; class Pinopsida; order Cupressales; family Cupressaceae; genus Cupressus; species Cupressus sempervirens. Next base: position 671,930,607 of record CM053786.1, on the reverse strand, counting down.
AACCTCCAACCTCAAGGTTTCCAACTTTCCAACTACTACATTTTATGCCTTGGAAATGCTAAATCTATTCCTCACCTACTTATCCATTGTCCCTTTTCCATGGATGTATGGAGGGAGGTTCTTGCTTTATGGGAGATAGGTTGGTATATTGATAATGAGTTGAAGAAATTTGTCCACTGGGATGGCCTAGCTTCCCACCCTTATCTTAGAAACCTTTGGTCAATTCTCCCACCTTATCTCTCATGGAAAATCTAGAAGGAGGAACAATAGAATTTTCAGGGAGCAAGCCACAACTAGCTTGTAGGTGGCTCAACAAGTTATCAGGCTCCTAAAAGAATGTAGTAGGATCTAGCACTGGAGAACCCCCCTCATCTCTTGAGTGAAACTAATAGGAATTGGGCTTTGGCTTGGAGTGTGGGCCTGATGGTGGCACTATTTGATAGTTCAAAAATCTAGGCAAGAAAGAAGATGGTTTAGTACCCACCTAAGTCCTGGATAAAGCTAAATTTTGATGGGTTGGGCATGATGTGCATCATCGCTATGGGGGGTATCCTTTAGAATAGCACGGGAATTTTGGTGGCCACTTATTTGGGTAGTTGTGGTGGAGGCTCTAATAATAAAGTCAAGGTGCTTGCACTTCTCTAGAGTCTAAGAATTGCAAGAGCTGAGGGAGTCACTAAGCTAGTCATAGATGGGGACTCTATGCTAATCATCAAAGACACTAAGGGAGAGGGAAAATACAATTGGTCAACTAAAATCATTATTGATGAAATAAGGAGGATGATGGAAGATTATCAAGAAATCCATGTGGAACATATATATTAGGAAGGAAATAGCATGGCGAATGAACTTGCCAAAGCTAGCCATGGTGTCATATGGATAGCAAAATGGCATGATGTTATTTTATTGCCATCAATTCAAATTGTGATGGAAAGGGAGCGTACCTTAAATAATGATACATAAACTATCAAACTAGGTGGTGGGTCTCCTTTTCTACACATGGTCATGGGAATTTGACTATCATGATTATTGATTATTGTAGTAAAAGGATGCATAGAGGGGATTCTATGAGATTTAAAGAATGATTTTGTAATGATTGTAAAGATAGGTTAGTTAATTCCTACAAGTGATAGCTATTTGCAGATGGAAAGGAACTGCCCACATGTACTATGTTAGGAGATTTTTGGTTTTTTGGGAAACATTGTGAATTCATGATTACTATGCAAGAATGCCTTTTCATTTTCTCCATTGTGGCTTCATATTTTATATTTTGCAACTCCAAAACCTAGTGCAAGGCTATGTCATCAGAAGAGTTAGTTGTGGACCTAGGCAACAACATAAGTAGTAGTGACTATATTGAACCAATGGATGTGGAGAAATGTATCAGTAGTAGTGAATTTGTGATGGTCTACCTGCAGGAGGGGGGTGTTTTACCTTATATTGAGGGCATGTTTAAACACAGTGATGGCATCTTGATGTAGTTCTATCAAACTTGGAAGGATAGAAAAGTTACTATTAATTGCAAGAGCTTTGAAATTTTTTAAGAAAACATTACAAGGGCTAGGGATTTTCTATTGGATGGAAAGAAATGGTAGAGGAAAGCTAAGTTCAATGAGGAGGTGAGCTTGCAAAAGTTCTTCAAATCCAAGGGGGAACCAACAAGATTTCATGGTGGGTTTGCGTGGGTTTCCCTTCCTAAGCCATGGGATATCATTTTCTATGCAATTATTAGATACATTACCTTGGAGGACCACTGTTAGGTACTATATTATTATCATTTTCAAATCCTGAATCATTTCAAAAATCTCAACCTTATCTCCCTTCCATTTTTGTTACTGCATTTTCTGGAGGATGGCATCTTTAATGCTAGAAGGAAACATGAGGAGGGGAAACCCTTCTACCTTATCCACACCAGGGCATAATTAATAAATTGTTCATCTAGCACTTGGCTTAGAATCCCCCCCTCTTGATTAACCCCCTAGCCTCTATCACCCCTTATACTTCCCTAGACCCTAGCCCTAGCTCTACTCTTAAGAGCCAAGAAAGGCCATGCCACTGAGGTCAAAATTAACCCTGAGGTTAAAGTTAGCATTATTGATTGAAACTCAAACACCAAGAAATGAAAGTAGTGTGCTAGGAGAACTAGAAAGCATCTCTAGATGGATAAATTTAAGACCCCCCCAAAGTATGCCTCCAGCACTAACTCCTTTGATAGTGAGGATAAACCTGCTAAAATGAAAAGACTCCACTAGGAAATTAAACCTAGCCCTAGCTTGATAATCCCATCCCATGTCTTTGATACTCTAGAAGCTACTTGGCTTGTAGTGGGAGGGAACACATCACTTCTCCTAGGAACAAAAACCCCAAGGTTACTGGGAAGAAAGGTTAGCATATCCAAACCAAGATGTGGATGGAGAGGCTTTGGAAGGCCATGAGGGATCTGGTCAATAATCATACCACTATCTACCATAGTTTCAAAACCTTGGTTGAGTTCTCCACCAAGGTTATGCACTTAGCAACCACAAACTTCTACTTCCTATAGGATAACAAAGAGAAAAAGGACTGGGGAAAGATAACTAAAACAACCTAATCCATATATAGGCTCTTGGTGGAGGACTAGCTAAAAACCATCCTAGACAGACCAATGAAAGTAGAGCAGGAGGATGCAGTAGGGGAAGCTCCTAGGGAGTAGAAGAATGGTAACTAGGAGAAGGAAGATGGTATCTAGCTTAGGATCTATTGTCTTTTATTTTATTTTTGTAATTATGTCTCTAAAATTTACACCCCATGGGGTTTTTTAGACCATGTCAATTAATTGGACCAGTAGTAGCAATCTCTTTAAATGTTGGTTTATTTTTTAGTTTCTTATGCATAGTAGTTTACAAACCGTGGCTAATGACAATTTTGTTCTTAACATATTATGTTTTTTGATGTCTAAAGTTGGTATAGGTTAGATAACTAGGAGGTAACCTCTGGCTAAGTTCTTAGCCTTTCTGTACTCTAGGGCTAGCCCCAGTCTTTTTGGATGCTATCAACTACATCAAAAAATAAATGTAACCATTTATTAATCAAACATAAATCACAAGCATGGCTTTAACTCTTACAAAGTACATAACCATTTGGCTACCTATAAAAAGTACCTTATGAAACATTCGAGGCGAGGCATTTTACAAACCAAAATAGGATCTTTAAAAATAAAATTTAAAAAAGTAATTCTGGAAGACACTAGAGAGAGGAAGTCATATCAAGAGATAGAGAACACATTAACCATATCTAGCAAGCATGTACACATTAAATCAAGTAGGCGCTTTTTCAACCAAAACTAGATTTGCTTCACCATAGAATGGCAATACTTAAATGATCCACAATTACATACTACACTAAGTCTTATGTATGAAAATCAAGATAGTAAACATAAAACTAAACATTAGTAGATGATAATTAAATCAAGTTTTAAATTTGAAGCTTCTTAGTTAGGAAATTTAACCATACTCAACTGTAATAAATACTTAAGAAAACAATGACTTACCAACTGCCACAATTACTTAAGATAAGAATTATAAGATAGGGTAGGAGGTCTAGTAAACCAATAAAGAATATACCAAGTAAAATCAAGAAGAATAAATTATGTATATAATAAATAGTTGTTCTAACAAAATTAGGAATTGTATTGAATACATTTTATACTCTAGTGAGAATAATTACACCTTATATAAATAAAAAATGCCTTACAATTATGTTATCTTTGATTCTTCAAATACTTGTATTTTAATTAGAAGGTGGATGAAATGATCGTTTTCTATACACATGGATGAAATATTTTAATTAAGTAATTAGACGTGTTGGTGGAAATATTAGTTTTATTTTCTTGGTATCCTAGGTGGTCCTATGTAGTAGAGGCCAAGACCCAAAGTAGGTTGGATCTACATGTGATTTTTTAATAAAGTAGAAACATTAATTAAGTAAATGGGTTTGGGAGTTTTGGAGTTCACATCTTAATCAAGATAAGTTATATTTGGTTCACAGTTGTCCTATTGGAGTACTCGGACTGTGTGACATTCTATAGAAGGCCAGAGATGCAATATGTGTCATGAGTTTGGAAGGTTGACCCAAACATTAAGGAAAGTGTGATAAGATGGCATATTCCCTATTGGAGTATTGGGGCCATGTGTAATTCTGTATAAAACCAGGATGTGGCAAGCTGATAATAATTTAGGAGGTTGATCCCAACATTTAACGGGTGTGTGATGACTGTCACCTAGTTGCATTCTAAGCCCTCACTCTTGTTTGGTTTCCTCTAGAATATTGTATGAATTTTTTCTTTTATATCTTGGATGTTGGGATGGGTTATCCATATACCTTAGATAGCCTTATAACTTATGTATATTATGCTCTTATCACTTAGCTCGGGGGATTGAACTATTTATGGTTCATGTGGTTGGGTGGTAAATCCTTTGAGAAATTTCTCATATTTATATGGTTATAACCCACCTTAATAGACTTCATGTAAATCTTCCAGATTTTGATCAACGGTGTAAACTACATCATCTTTTATCATTTATGTCCCTTTTTTTGATTGGTTGAATTGTTTGCCTAGGGATCATCACCTTCTACTAATAATTGTAAATAGAATTTGATCTTGCTTTGGACATATTAAATCTTATGGAAATTTTGGCCAAAATGATTCACATATGATTTTGTGTCATTATAAACTCATATAAGAAAACTATATTGCTAGGCACTAGATTTCTTCTAATGCTTGCTCATGTATGTTGTTGTTTGGCTTTTGTAAGTGTGTGTTCTTAACACTTGATAACTTCTCAATATGCTCAGTCTTCATTAAATTTCTTGGCTCATACTATATTCCTCAGCTCATATATCTGTTTGGTCTCTATTAAATGCTTGAAAATCAATCATTTTCTTGGTCCATGTGTAACGTGCTCGGCCTTTACTAGATAACTTAGTCACAATCATGACCTTCTAATCTTTTCTAGTAAATGACTTGCAAATGACTAAGTATTTGGTCACTAGTAGGAAACATAGGCTCAAATATTAACAACACTCCCTTTATTTTCTCCTCCTAACAAATAGTTTCAGCCCATAATCTCAAGTGGCTTCCCATGATTCTTTTCTTTCATTTTAATTTTCTGAAATCTCTCATAAATTCACCATTTTCTTTTTTTTCTTTTTTTAAAGTTGTCTCCCTCTATTACTACCTTGTCTTTTTATTTTTTATGATTATATATATACAAAAAGGTAGCACAAAGTCAATATCTCTCTTACTAAAATTATGTTTGAATGTAAATATTAGGCATTATGGTTCATAGGATATTATAATTTGGGATATTATATTATTATCATATATAGATAAAAATAATCAAATATTATTATAGATTGATGAGATAATAAGTAATGATGCTAAATATATTATAAGTATATTAGTTAGTAATATTTATTTTGACCATAAAGTGTTTTAATATGCCTTACTTTTAATAGTTCCCTAACAACATCAAGATCATAATGATTATTTAAATAAGGGAATATACTATTATTCTAATTGTAATTAACACTTGATGGGTAATTGTGAGGATGAGGTACATTAAATATTGCTTTAAAAGATTCATAAGTTTATGGGGTTAATTGAATTTATATAGATAGCAAGTTTACTTTCATGAAATAAAGAATGGATCTATAAGGTGAAATATTTAAGAATTTATTTTAACCAATTGTTAAGAATAAAAGGATGTAAGAGTAAGATCTTAAGATAGGAATTATAAGATAGGGTAGGAAGTTTGGGAAATCAATAAAAATAATACTGGAAGTAAAATAAAGAAGAGTATATTATTTGTATAATAAATAATATAATAAATAATTGTTCTAACAAAATTAAGAATGGTAAAAAATACATTTTATACTCTAGCAAGAATAATTACACCTTATATAATTAAGAAATGCCTTACAATTATGTTATCTTTGATTATATACATAATTTTAGTTTAATTAGAACGTGGATTAAATTATTTTTTTTATACACATGGATGAAATATTTTGATTAAGTAATTGGACTTATTGGTGGAAATATTAGTTTTATTTTCTTGGTGGAGCTTTTTGTGAAGTAAATTTGTATCCATGTATCTTACCTTGATTGTCAAAGGCTTTAGTCATGTGTATGAGTCTTGAGATGTTATGTTTCTTGTATGTTTCGTATGTATTGGTGCAAGATGATGAATTATCATAGGATGTCCATAGCATTTTTTTGTGTAAATTCCAATCCTGATAGTTTTCTAATGAGCTTTTGTTCCCTAATTTTGTAATGAGTAAAATTAATATTATGGCATGAACATAAGAATGTGCATCCAAATAGGTTCCCTTTTACCCCTTGTGGAATATTTTGGTCTAGGGATTAGTGTCCCAGGTGAGTGTTTCACCATAGGTGTTAAGGCCCAAAAGTGGTATTCTAGGTGATCCTGTGTAGTAGAGGCCAAGACCCAACATAGGTTGGATCTACATGTGATTTTTTAATAGAGTTGAAACATTGATTAAATAAATGGATCTGGGGGTTTTGGGGTTCACACCTTAATCAACATAAGTTATATTTGGTTCACACTTGTCATGTTGGAGTAATGGGACTTTATGAAATTCTATAGAAGGTATAAATGCAAAAGGTGTCATGAGTTCAGGAGATTGATCCCTATATTAAGGAAAGTAGGATAAGATGGCATATTCCCTATTGGAGTATTGGGGCCATGTGTCATTCTATATAAGTCTAGGATTTGGTAGGATGACAACAGCTTAGGAGGTTGATCCCAACATTTAAGGGGTATGTGATGAGACTCGCCTAGTTACATTCTATGCCCTTGCTCTTGTTTGGTTGCCTCTAGAAGCTTGTATGAATATTTTCTCTATATCTTGGATATTGGGATTGGTGATCTATATACCTTGGATAGCCTTATAACCTATGTAAATTATGGTCTTATCTCTTAGTTTAGGGGAGTGAACCATTTATGATTCATGTGGTTGGGTGGTAAATCGTTTAAGAAATTTCTCATATTTCAATTGAAGTCTAGATGAAGATGAATATCTTCATCTACAACTTCAAAATTTATTTAAAAGTAATGTAAAATGTTGAATATGTAAATTAAATAAAAAGTTATGTAATTTAGGAGGGTAATTGAAGTAGTCTAGAAAAGTGAAATTTTATTTTAAATATGTATATGATGTATATTTCATTCCTCTCTTATGATAATAAGTATGATGGAAAGGGTTTTTTAGTCATCTTATGTTTAAAAGGTCTCTTAATTTGAAATGATGTTAGAACTACATATGTTTTGGTTTTCATTAAAGTGAAACAATGAAACCTAGATGTTACAATTTTTTTTAAAAAAATTACTCACTATAACTTAGTAACTTTTAGATTTTTCCTTCTGGTTTATCTAGGAGGGCATCACATAGATAGGTAAGATATTTATAAGAACCTTACTTATAAATTTAGTCTCACTAATGACTCCTCTGACAACCTTGATTATACTCACCATTTCCTTGATTTGGTTCACATACTCTTCATCATTCTTGATGCAAGGAGGATCTAAATAGCAAGGGCCATAGGTACACCTAACTATCCAACAACCTAGATGAGTAAACATAATGGAAGAAAACATAATAGAGAATGATGCTAAGGAGAGAAGAAATCACAATACATTATTGATTCATCAAGTTATCAACACACATGCCCATTTGTAAGGCCTTCTAGGTTACAACCAATACAAGAATTTTACAAAATCCCAGACCACTAAAAATCAGCATAAACTAGTAGAATGAACAAATATTATCAAGATAGCAAGGAAACCTAGTATTCTCTTGCATCAATTCTCACCTTCCCTCATTCTCATTTCATTATATTTTCCTCTTATACTTTCTTCTCTATCTCTCAACACATTCTCATCTCCATCATGTATAAGTGACAACTTGTCCCATATTTGTTTAGCATTAGTATAGTTCTTGATATCATCAAACTCAACATCATTCTAGAAAAATGCAATCTCAATCATTATACTATTATGTTATTTTTTTGTGTCATCTCTTCCATAGACATAGGAGGGGTAGCAGAAACATATACATTCTCTAGCCAATGTAAGTTATTGTCTCTAATTCTAGATACATGTAGCTTCATTTTTTTCCATGAGGAGAAGTTCTCCTTGTTTAGCTTTGGTACCTCTTTCTTATACACTTTTTCGTATCTTTAGATAAAATAGGTCTTCAAACTTCTTTATTCAAGAACTCTACTCTTGCATTAAATTTTAGATAATTACTTTCATATGGACCTTAACGCTTTAGGTCCTAGATAATCATAGATTCACATGGAATCTTGAACCACCCAAATCAACATCACTAAAAAATAAAAAAAAAGAGTGAAAGGATTTTTTAAACATTGTCCAAACCTTTAGGATATGTATTAAACTTGAAGTTAAAACCTTCTAGTTACTTTTAGCATAAAAATCCAATTTAAAAACCAACAACTCAACAAAAAATTCTCCATCAACTTTATAGTAAGAGATACCACCTCTATAGGAGCTATCAAGAGGAAGGAAACAAGAGAATTATTCCAAAAATGGTCTAATCTACTCTAAAATAATTTAGTATCAATGAAATACTACATCAAGAAACCACCATCATCCATCTACAATTAGATTCCCAGTTCAATATTAAATTCCCCAACAGCAATAAGAAGTGGTAAAGAGGATAGTAGAGGAAAAATACACCACTCCCAAAAAAATCACAAATTGGAGTAGCCATCACCTACACAAAGTCCTAAATAGGAGTATTAATCACCTACATAAGCCCCACCAAAATAGGAGTAGGCATTACCTACATAGAGGCCAAACCAAAAGTAACTAGCCACTTAGAAACTACTAGCATCAATTGAATCATCGATACAAACAAAACCAATAGAAGAAAACCATCATTCTTAACAAATAAAAGTGTTAATCATAAATGACACCCATAGAAAAATTATCTTTAAAATTCATGTCTAGAATATCTTGAATATCCTCACAAAATAGGCGAATAACTTGCACCACTACCTCCACATTCCACTCAAAGATAAAAGTAAAAAATGAATCAAAATGCTTCTCACTTTTACCAACCACCAAAATGTCCAAATATAAGTAGGGAAACAAAGCCAATAAACTAGCCTCCATGGAATTAATTTAAAGAATGATCATTTCTCAAGAGCTAAAAATAGGGTAGATAACTTAACTAAATTTTTAGATTCTTTCCAAGGACATGTCAGAAAGTCCCAATAAGAATGGGCACTAGTTAAAGGCTATCCAAGTATGGTTCCTTCCACACATAATGCCCTTATTCAAGGATGAATAGCTTAGAAAAAGATACGTTCCAAGTAAGTTTCAACTAAATCCCACTAAACATGATAAGAAATATCTCAAAATGGGTTTGTAAGAACTAAAATCTTAAGGCCAAAAGAAGACAACAATAAGAACTTTTCATCCCATCTTAAAGAACTATATTCGCTAAAATAGTAGAAAATGAATCATCTGTATCTTTTCTAACATTTGTTATAATATTTTCACCAACCAAATACAAAGAATTAGCAAGGATAGTTTATGGTCAACCAATGGTCAAACAAATCCCTCCTCCATACCTTTTTTGAGAAACTTAACTCTTTCAATAGGTACATTTAACAATGCTTGGGATTGAAAAATGAACTAGTCTCTTTATATAATTAAAATTACGCAGTATTATTTTTATGAAGAGTGACTAAATATTGTAAATATCCTTAACATATCATTATAACATCATTTATTCATCTTACCACTCACAACATATAATAGTCACCATAGGAGAAATTACAAAGTTGAATATCCTTCACATGATATAAATCTAATCATCTTAGAAATAGTCAAAGTAAACACAATACCCTTAGAAGAAAAGGATATCCAAATGATTAATTATCTATCTTCATCACAAATAATAACAAATAAAAATCATACTCTCTTCTATTCATTTGAATCATAGAATAAGGGAGTAGAAAAAATCCACCTTAAATGACAAAATTTTGATGAACATATATGCATATCTAGTACTATTACTCATTAGATAAACATTGACATGTGTAGATATCAACCTAAGAGAAGTATAAACTTCACTTACAAAAAGAGCATAAATTGAGGGAGGTACAATATGAGAAGGAAAATGGTCTCTCTCCCCAATATGGTGAAGGAAACACCAAGGACGCCTCCTAAAGAACATACCCCCTCATAAAACTAAAATAGGTCTACAAAATATGGTGTACAATTACACCACTCTTCCGCAAGCTCTCTAGAAAAACTAGTACCATAAGTCACTTGGGAATTAAGAAATGAAAAAGAAGGAAATTAGATGATGTCAAGAAAAATCTTGATTGAATGATCTTTTATAACAAGACAATGGAAAATCCAAACCCATTGTCATCTTCACTGGGGTCTCTCTCAGTCTATATAATCCTCCCTACACATAAAACCCTAGAAACATTAGTCTTCTTTATATTCTTCTCCATTGCCTTGATTTAAATTTTTTTTCATTATTAACAAAAATTCAGTAATTTAAAGTCATATTAAAAATATTTAGTCTTTTTTTATATCCCTTGCCCAAACTGACTGATTTTAGCTCAAGGAATATTGTTAAACACTTGTATTGTTGTCTTTCAATGCTAAGAAATTTAGAATGTTCGCAAATGATATTACAATGCCTCTTACAATGAATTAATATGGAAGTGTAGTTCTTTTGATATTTTCAATGCATATACATGGAAACGAGATATGGAATGCATACCTATAGCTAACTGACATTTTGACAAATAATTGACATACAATTATTATGTTGATCATATATGCTATTAGATGGATATCTCATCAAACAAATGGTATGCAACATGTATCTCATTTATTGAATTCATTCTCATGTACAATGTTGCTATGAGTTTGCCAAGATAAATGGCTTAAAATAATGACTATAGTAATGCCAAAATCTGATTCTCAATGTCATAGCAAAATTATTGGCCCTAAAAAAAATTATAATGTTAACTACTAATAGCTACAAGAGGAACCAGATAATAGTGATGCCCAAGGATGCAGATAAATCAAGCATAAGTACTATAGCACGGCATTGTTCTTGTGTACTGTAGCAGCCAATATTAAATATATTCTCCAATTTAAGCACAAATAGAACTCTTGAATTGAAGCTCCCCTGAATACCAAATTTAGTGGATATTTCACCATCTCAAATGGTTGCAACACTAAAGAGTTGACATTCTCCAATGGCTAACTAAAATTAGAAACCTTAGTTTCTTCTCCCAAGTTCTTATCAAATGCAATTCACAATAATCGGATCATTAACAATGTAGCTCTCACCTCTATTTATTCTTTTCCTTCACCCTTCTAGAAGGAAATAAAATATTATTTAATTGCATTCTCTAGAAGCTTCCCCCTTTCCAATACAATAATTAATTGTGTTTCTAGAAAATACACTCTCTACAAGCTTCTCCCTTGCAATACAATAACTAATTGTGCTTCTAGAAAATTAAATTAATTAAATATAAATTCACCTTTTAATTTTTTTTTTTAAGGAATTTATAAGAAATTAATTTAATCAATTACTCCTTATTTCTTCACTTAGCCTTCGGATAATGCAAATGCTAAGAGGGTAAAAGCACAAAGCTATGTCACCTTTTAGGCTGACTTATCAAGATGACTAAATTTGAGTATTTCTATCTGAAAATCATTTTTTTTTCAAACATAAGGTCTAGATAAATTAAATCTAGCTAAGTTAATTTTCCAATTGGAAATGTCCATTAAATGCTTGTTTTATACTAGTTTGTATCCAATTAATAAAAAATTAAAATTATTTCAAAAAAATGACATTTCAATCTTACTATTTTTTATGATTTTTTTTAATAACTTATAAACACCATTTTATAGATATCAAAGTCAAGAATATTCTCATATAGATTTTATAGTGTTTTAATTAGATATAGTGTATTGTAATTAAAAAATTTGACAGGCATGTATTTTAAGACTCAAAAAGATGTTGATTTTGAGAAAGAAAAAATATTAAATCATATCAAATAAAAATAAAAATTAGATTACATTCTAGAGGAGAGAGCCTTCTTCTAGAATTTATAATTTTTCTTCTAGTTAGAATAGATTTTTTTTGAAAAATGTGGTGGGAGATGAAAACTATTGATTTTAGGTGAGTTGAGATTTGAATCATTATAAAAGAAAAAATATAGGTCTAAAGCCAATTTTTATTTTTGATTGTTCTAGCTAAATATGCTATCTACAACATACTCTGAGATCAAAGGGAAATAAGTTTATTTCCATATAGTTTTGAGGTGGGAACTAGACCCCTAATTTTCAGCAATTAAAAATTTACCTATAAAAAATACAAAAAATATATCAAATCTTATTCCAAATAATTATTAAAAATTATAAAACTAAACTTCTTCCATTTCTATAGCTTTCATTAGTTTACTTCATTTTCAAATTCTAAATAATAATAGCAGTATCATGTCATTTAAGTTGAACATTTATACTTTTATTAGCTTTTTCCTTTACAAGAGGGTGACACAAGTTTGTGTTTTTCCCAAGATCTCCATTGAGTTGCTAAAAATATGGCGACATTACAATTCACCCTCCCTAAAATTTCTTGTCCTCAAGTAACTTCAAGTCAGGATGCTACAAAATCTCCTCATTCTCCCATGTTGCATCCTCTATTAGTAGGTCCCTCCATTTCACCAAATACTCCCTTATAGTACGTCACCCCAAACTCCTTTCACTAAAATCAATGATAGCCTATGCCACCAATACCAATTTTCCCTCATCATCCAAGGGCAAAAGCATTATAGAAGGAACAATATGATGTCCTAGTACCTTCTTGAGTTGTGATGCATGAAAAATGTTGTGCACTTTTCTCTCCACCAAAAAATCTAACTCATAAGCCACCTCTCCCACTTTCCTAATAATATTGAATAGACTATAGTATTGTGGCTTAAGTTTCTCAGCACCACTCTTCTTGAGAGTGGATTGACGATAAGACTACAACATAAGATACACCATATCTCCAACCTCAAAAGTCCACTTAGTCCTCTTCTACTTTGCATACTACTTCTATTGATTATGTGCCTTGGTTATATTATCCTTGAGAGTCTTAACAATTTCTTGACTCTCCTATAACAAATCACTTGCACTAGGCACCCTACTACCACTCAAAAGTAGATCCATAAAATTGAGTGCCTCATACCCATACAGGGCCTTAAAGGGTCACATCTGAATAGACATGTGATAAGTGGTATTGTAGCAATACTCATAGAGATAAATCCACTTTATCCATGCCTTCTATTTCCGTGCTATATAATTTATGAGATATCCCTCCATCCAATTATTCGCTATCTCTATCTGACCATTTGTGTGAGGGTGGTAGCTAGTGTTTGGAGTAAGATCTATCACACACAACCTAAATAGCTCCTACCAAAAGTAACTCATAAACTTGTTGTCTCTATCACTCACAGTGCTCTAAGGTAAGCCATGTAATGTAAGTATCTCCTTAAAAAATAGCTCTACCAACTATGTAGCAATGTATGTAGCAGTGATCAGAAAGATGTGTGAAAACTTCATAAGGCAATCCACAACCACATATATGCAGTCCCTAACTTGGGCTCTAGGAAATCTTATGATGAAGTCCATAGATAAATAGTCTCGCTTCTTATCAGGAATTGAAAGTGGCTAAAGTAAACTAGCTAGATAGGAGTGTTCCAGCTTATTTTTTTGGCAAGTGGGGCACTCCCTAACATACTAAAGTACCTTTACATTTAGCCCTTTCCATGTGAAGCACTCTCTAATTTTCCAGTATGTCTTATAGAAACTAGGATGTCCTACCATAGATGAATCATGAAAATATTTTAGAACCATATTCCTTATTGTTGAGACTAGAACCAAAAATATTTACCCTTTGTAAATAATGAGCTCATTCACATGGGTGTATCTGTTGTCCTGAATAGTTCCATCTATGAATCGAGCTATCCACACATCCTTTGCATATTCTATAAGGATCAAGTGTCTCCAATCCTCTGATATATTTATCAATAAGCTAAAATGGGGCCCATTTGATAAAGAATTAGTAACTAAATTTTGTGTCCCCTTAAAATATGTAATATCAAAGTCATAGGATTGTAACTTGTTCACCCACTTTTGCTACCTATTATTGATATCTCGCTATCCCAAAAAGTGTTTTGGGCTATTATGGTTAGTTTTCGTACAAAATTTTCTACCTACCAAATATTTCTTGAATTTAGCCAAAGAATGCATAATGGCTAACATCTCCTTATCATATATACTAAAGCTTCACTGTAGCCCTCTTAATTTTCTACTCTCATAAGCAATAGGGTGCTTCTCCTGCATAAGTACTACTCCAATGCCTTCTTTGAAAGCATCTCAGTGTAGCTCAAAAGGTTTTTTGAAATCTAGTAATGCTAACACTAGACAAGAAGTCATTAACTCCTTAAATTCCTCAAAACAATCTTGTGCCTTAGGAGTCCACAAGAAAGTTCTCTTTCTCATCAATTTTTTTGAGAGTGTTGCATGCCTAGAATATCCATCCACAAACCTCTTGTAGAAACCACATAATCCTAGAAAGCCCCTCAACTACATAAGGTTCATTGATGAAGGCCACTCCACGATGGCACAAATCTTTTTAGGATCCATGTGTACGCCTTTTGTACTGATAATGTGACTCAAATACAATAACTCTATCATACCCAAATCACATTTTGACTCCTTTTCATACAAGGACTCTCTGCCCAATATATCCAACATCGTGTCAAGGTGAACCAAGTGCTCCTCCCAAGATCTACTATACACCAAGATATCATCGAAGAAGACAAGTACTAATTTCCTCAACTGAATATGGAAAATGCTATTCATTGTTGCCTAAAAATTAGCAAGTGTGTTAGTTAGCGAAATGGAAAAACTACAAACTCAAAATGGCCACAATGACATCAAAAGGTTTTCTTCTCGATGTCCTACTCTCTAACTTTGATCTGGTGATAACCAAATCTCAAATCTATCTTTGAGAAGAAGCAAGCTCCATGAAGCTCATCTAGCAACTCATTGATCCTAGGAATGGGGTACTTATTTATAATTGTCTTCTTATTAAGCACCCTATAATCAATGCACATCCTCAATGTCTCATCCTTATTTTTCACCAACACCACTGAAGAAGAGAAAGGAGACTTGCTTGGTCTAATGTGTCCCATAGCAAGTAACTCATTTATGGGTTTTTTATTTTCATCCTTCAACCACTTTGGATGCCTATAGGTGTAATCATAATGGGCTTAGCCCCCTCCTCTAACTCAATGATGTGCTCAATACCCTGTTGGAAATAGAGATGGAGTAACTGAGAGGGGAGGGGCGAATCAGTTACCACAAAAATAAATTCACAAATCCTTAGATGTCTTAAAATATAGATGTTGTTGATACTCGGTAACCATACAAATAAATGTTGAAACTTGATAGATGTTCTGTTAACTTATTAAGCATTTAAAGTGATTAACATGCATGCATAAAGGAAATAACATGAACACAAGAGACACCAGATTTAACGTGGAAACCCAATTTGGGAAAAACCA
This sequence comes from Cupressus sempervirens, assembly GCA_028749045.1. Taxonomy (NCBI): domain Eukaryota; kingdom Viridiplantae; phylum Streptophyta; class Pinopsida; order Cupressales; family Cupressaceae; genus Cupressus; species Cupressus sempervirens. The sequence goes on along the minus strand of CM053786.1, from coordinate 671,914,931 downwards.
CCAAGTAACTAGTTACCAATTTTCACTCTTCTGAAGTGAGCCCTGTTAGGAGCCAACCCTATTAAAGGTTACAAAACACACTGTTAGGTGTGACCTTGTTAGAGGATTTAATCACCCTATAAGGAGTGGCCTTGTTGGAGGTCTTAAGAACAATTCAACTAAATTGTCACCTTGTTAGAGGATTTACAAAATGGTTGTTAAACCAACTCATCTTTGCTAAATACAGATATATGTTCTGCTTCACTAGATCCTCACTGGTCGAATACAACTTTGTAGCTCCTTAAGGATATCTAATCCTTTCACAACATTCACTCATATCTTCAATATTCACTTATTCCATTTACATTCATACATTCTGACTCTTATGCATCCACACTCTTACCTTTTTTTGAATTCACAACTCGACCTTTCATATATACCTTATAGATTGTCAAGTCAGCTCAATTACAAGTTACAACAACTGAAAATATTAAATTAGTCGGCTATAAACATTGCACAAAACAATTAAACTTAATTCTTTAGAATAATAAAATTCTTCGCTACCCGACCCAGCTCGGTGACCGTTGCTCTAGAATGGTTTCCCCAATGTTAACCAAGTGAAGCTCGGTAAACACTGCAAACCTTCCAAATTCCTTTGGAGACTGAGTTAACTTGATAAACACTGACCTTCCTTCGTTTACCGAGTGAGCTTAGTAAAAGCTAACTTTCTCTTTGATGACCAAGTGAACTCGGTGGATATTGACTTTCCCTTTGTTAACCTTGGGAGCTCGGTTAACATTAACTTTCTGCTACAAAATCCTTTGATGCCTGAGTGAGCTTGGTAAGAGCTAACTTACTGTGTAATGTTAAGGAACGCTCAGTAGTCACTATAAATTGCTTCGCTAACCATTTGAGCTTGGTAGACTCTGTCTAATGGCTGATATGAGATTTTTGTAACATTAAAGACAATACACAATTAATAATTGTATCCAACAATCTCCCTCTTTGGCATTGATGGAAACACAATATGTCATATCATAATGAAATTTGAAAACAAGTCCTTCTCTTATATGGCAACACAATATGTCAACATAACAATTCTCCCTCTGAGATAGAAAACTCTCCCTCTTACAGTAATCTCCCTCTGTGAAGGAATTACATAGAAAACTTTTTATCTTAAACAAATTTTAGAGAGATATGATAGCAAAACTCTCTCTCTTTGACAACACATGCCAAAGAAAACTCAACTCAAATGAATTTCAGTGTACCTTTAGTACTGATTCATATGCAATATTTCCTGATTATGCTACATCAACTGATAGATCTTCAACCTAGTATGAGTTGATGCATCACTAAAACTTCATTTTAGTGAACTTCAGATAGGGGAGTGACCCCTAACTTACCTCTTAGATACAAGAATGCATCCTTAGGTAATGGTTTTGTGAATATGTCATCAATTTGTTCCTTTGTATGAACATATTCCAATCTGATCTCCTTATCTTGCACCAATTCTCTGACAAAATGATATTTTATTGCAATGTGCTTGGTTTTGGAATGCATCACTGGATTCTTAGATATGTTGATTGCACTTGTATTATCACAGAAAATAACAACTGGTTCTTTGATTTCCACCTTCATGTCTTCCAACAGCTATTTAAACCAAACAATAGTAGAACAGTTTACTGCTGCAGCAACATACTCTGCCTTTGCTATAGATTGGGATATACAATTTTGTTTTTTGCTTGTCCAAGAAACCAACCTCTTTCTAAGAAAGAATGCACCTCCACTTGTACTTTTTCTGTCATCAAGGTTTCCTACCCAATCAGCATCAGTAAACACTTTCAAATTCATATTACCTCCAAATTTGTACCATAAACCATACTCTTCAGTTCCTTTCAAATATCTCATTATTCTTTTGATTGCCATAATGTGATTTTCTCTTGGTTTTGCTGAAAATCTTGCTACAATACCAACTACAAGGGTAATATTTGGCCTAGTATGAACTACATACTATAACTTTCCAATCATGGATCTATACAATGTTTGATCTACTTCTTTTGATTCATCTTCCTTGGTAAGTTTTAATCCGGTACACATAGGAGTCCCAACTAGTTTACAATCTTCCATTCCAAACTTTTTTAACATCTCCTTGATGTATTTTTATTGAGTGATGTAGATACCATTTTTATTCTATTAAATTTGAAGACCAACAAAGAATTTGATTTCTGCAAACATAGACATTTAAAATTCAGTGTTCATTTGTTTTGAGAATTCGTTGCAAAAGATCATCATTCCCTATGAAAATAGTATCATCTACAAATATTTCTGCCAAGACAATCTTATTATTTGGTCCTTCCTTTTTATACAAGCTACTATTATCACTAGTTCTTTGAAAACCAATCTGAATAAGATAGTTATGCAATCTTTCATACCATGCTCTAGGGGCTTGTTTCACAACATACAATGCCTTGTGTAATTTGCAGACCATGTTCTTCTTATCTGGATCAACAAAACCTTCAGGTTGTTCAATGTAAACTTCTTCATCTAGTATACCATTGAAGAATGCTGACTTGACATCCATCTGATAAACTTTGTATCCTTTGAATGCAGCATATGCAAGTAAGGTTCTGACTCCTTCCAATCTTGCAACAGGAGCAAAAGTTTCTCCATAGTCTATTCCTTCTTCTTGAGCATATCCTTTGCATACTAGTCTAGCGTTGTTTCTTGATACCTTACCATCTTCATCCAACTTGTTTCTGAATACCCACTTAGTTCCAATCACATTTTTGTCTTTAGGTCTAGGTACAAGAGTCCATGTCTTATTTTTTTCTATCTACACTATCTCTTCATTCATAGCCTCAATCCAACTATCATTTTCCAATGCATCTTTGATATTTCTAGGTTCAAAATCAGCAAGTAAACAAGTACCTTTCAACTTATTTCTTGTCATGGTTCCTTCATATTTATCTCCAATGATATAATCTGCTAAATGATGTCTCCTGACATACTTAGCTAATACAGGTTCCTTGCCTTTTGAATGAATTTCATTATTATCCACTTGCATTTCAACTTCAAGTTTTGTTTGTTCTAGCTCGATAGATATTTGCTCGGTAGATGTTGGCTCGGGTCCTTCAGACTCAGTAGACACTTGCTCGGTAGACACTGAATTTAACTCAATTTGTTGTGGCTCGATTTGAACTTCCTATAACTCGGTTACAGATGACTCAGGAGTAGAAGAGTCTTGATTCTCTGATGTAACTGGTACTGTATCAAGTTCAATGAAGAAAAACCTTTTATAATCTTCTAGTTCCCTTTTTCTTTCTTCTTCAGTCCTTTCTGCAAACTCATCAACTTTCACATGTGCACTTTCTATGACTTTGTGAGTAGACAAGTTCAAATATCTATATGCCTTACTTTTGTATGAGTATCCAAGAATATACCTTCATCACCTTTCACATCAAATTTTCCTTTTCTAGATTCTTTCAAAATGTAACATTTACTTCCAAATACTTTAAGGTAACTTACATTAGGTTTATATCCATACCATAACTCATAGGGAGTTTTGAATGAGTCTTTCTTTAGCCGTACTCGGTTTAGGGTATGAACTGCAGTGCTGATAGCTTCCTTCCAGTATTTGATAGCAATTCTCTTTTCAATCATTAAAGTTCTTGCACAATCTATGATGGATCTATGCCTTCTTTCAGCTATTCCATTTTGCTAGGGCGTTCTAGGGGCTGATACCTGTCTTTTGATTCCTCTTTTAATGCAAAAGTTATTAAACTCATGTGAAATGAATTCTCCACCTCTGTCTGACCTTAAGAATTTTAATCTTTTCCCTATTTCCTTTTCTACTCTAGCCAAATACCATTTAAACTTTTCAAATGCTTCTGATTTGTTTCTTAGATACATGACAGTCATCATTCTTGAGTAATCATCAACAAAAATAATGAAGAACTTTTCTCTAGTATAGCTTTCAATTCCAATGGGTCCACATAAATCAATATGCACAATTTCTAATATATCTTCAGACTAATAGTATTTACTTTTAAAACTAGTTTTTCCCATTTTACCAATCTGACAATTTTTGCATAGACTGACCTCAGGTTTCTTTATGTTAGGAATGCCTCTTACTTTCTTGAATTTGCTTATCTTTACCAAATTATCAAAATTTACATGACACAACCTTTTATGTCATAACCAACTTTCTTCAACTTGAGCAACGAAACATAAACATTCATCTAGTTCAAGATAGAACAAGTTACTTTTAGTTTTAGTACCTCATCCAATCAACTTTCCTTTGCCATCCAGCAATCTTGCTTTACCATGCATGAATTCTACTTGGAATCCATTATTGAGTAGTTGTGCCACACTTAACAAATTATGCTTTAGTCCTTCTACCCAATAGGCATTATCACATATAAGTTCTTTGGTTAGAGAGATTCTCCCTCTTCCTTTTATACAACAAGGTTCATTATTACCAAATCTTATACTGCCACCATCATAGTCTTCAAAGTATTCAAACTTAGTTTTCTCACCAGTCATGTGATGAGAACAACCACTATCTATGATCCATGTATCATTTTTGCTCATATGAGAAATGAGTGCCATTTCCTCATCATTATCAGATTCATCTTTCACAGTAATGTAGACAATTTCATCTTCTTCTTCATCGTTAGAATCATTAGAATCTCTAGCCATAAAACATGTTTTCTTACCTTTATCCTTGAATGATCTGAAGTCTTTCTTGCTATTGAACTTGTATCCTTTCTTCTAATATTTATTCTACTTGTTTGGACACCTAGCAGCAATATGACCAACTTCTTCACATGAAAAAAAGATTAGAGGTACTTTACCTTTGTATTTTCCTCTGCCTCTAGAGTATTTCCTTGCTAGAAGGGCTTCTATTACTTCAAGATCACTGTCTGAACTTCTGAGATTCATTTTTCCTTTTTCCTTTCTCCTTGAGTGAAAGCTTGGCTTCAAATGCTAATTCAATGTTCTTGGAATCTGGAACATAGTTATCAAAGTTGTCTAGTTCAAATGTAGTCAATCTTCCAACTATAGCCTCTAGATTTATCTTATGATTTGCTTCATATCTTCTTTCTTGAATTGCAAAAACTCTGATTGCATAAATGGGAAGTAGAGTTCTGAGAACTTTACTTATAACTGTCTCTTCCTTGATATCTCCTCCAGATGCTTTGATTGCACTAACACATGCTTTGACTCTTTCAACATATTTTGCAATGTTTTCATCCTCTCTCATCCTCATTTGATCAAATTGTCCTCTTAGACTTTTTGCTTTGGCTCTTCTAACATTATCATCTCCTCCATAGATCTCTTTTAGCTTTTCCCACATTTCAAAAGCAGATTTGCAGTCTTTGATATCATCAAATTCTTCATAACTCAGAGAAGATGCTATATCTATCATCATAATATTGTGGATCTTCTTTTCAGCAATATCATTGACAGATAGTGTACCAGTTGGTTCTGCATATTTCTCATCAAGGTATTTTAGTCCTATATCTCCAATAGAAGCTAGATGAAGTCTCATCAACCCTTTCCATGCTGAGAAGTTGTCCCTGTTAAGTCTTGGAATTTCCATCTTATAAGACATCTTGATCTTTAGCTTAGATCCTTGAAATCTTATCCTGCAAGCACCAAAAGCTCTTATACCAATTGTTGGAAATAGAGATGGAGTAATTGAGAGGGGAGGGGTGAATTAGTTACCACAAAAATAAATCCACAGATCCTTAGATGTCTTAAAATATAGTTGTTACTGATACTCGGTAACCATACAAATAAATGTTGAAACTTAATAGATGTTCTATTAACTTATTAAGCATTTAAAGTGATTAACAAGCATGCATAAAGGAAATAACATGAACACAAGAGACACCAAATTTAACGTGGAAACCCAATTTGGGAAAAACCACCAAGTAACTAGTTACCAATTTTCACTCTTCTGAAGTGAGCCCTATTAGGAGCCAACCCTGTTAAAGGTTACAAAACACACTATTAGGTGTAACCCTATTAGAGGATTTAATCACCTTATAAGGAGTGGCCTTTTTGGAAGTCTTAAGAACAATTCAACTAAATTGTCACCTTGTTAGAGGATTTACAAAATGGCTGTTAAACCAACTCTGTTAAGAGATTTGAATCACTGTTATAATGATTAGAAAGCAACAATGAAGTGATCTGAAATATATGCAACTTATCTTTGCTGAATACAGATCTCTATTCTACTTCACTAGATCCTCACTGATCGAATACAACTTTGCATCTCCTTAAGGATATCTAGTCCTTTCATAACATTCACTCATATCTTCAATATTTGCTTATTCCATTTACATTCATACATTCACACTCTTATTCATCCACACTCTTACCTTTTTTTGAATTCACAACTTGACCTTTCATATATACCTTGCAAATTGTCAAGTCAGCTCAATTACAAGTTACAACAACTGAAAATATTAAATTAGTCGACTGCAAACATTGCACAAAACAATTAAACTTAATTCTTTAGAATAATAAAATTCTTCACTGCCTGACCTAGCTTGGTGACCTTTTCTCTAGAATGGTTTCCCCAGTGTTAACCAAGTGAAGCTCGGTAAACACTGCAAACCTTGCAACTTCCTTTGGAGACCGAGTTAACTCGGTAAACACTAACCTTCCTTCACTTATCGAGTGAGCTCAGTAAAAGCCAACTTTCTCTTCGATGACTGAGTGAGCTTGGTAGATATTGACTTTCCCTTTATTAACCTTGGGAGCTCGGTTAACATTAACTTTCTGCTACAAAATCCTTTGATGCCCGAGTGAGCTCGGTAAGAGCTAACTTACTTTGTAATTTTCAAGAATGCTCAGTAGTCACTATAAATTTCTTTGCTAACCATCTGAGCTGGTAGGCTCTATCTAATGGCTGATATGACATTTGTATAACATCAAAGACAATACACAATTAATAATTGTATCCAACATACCCCTGTCTAGTGGTCTACCTAGTGGAATTTCACTAAACACCTTAGAGTGTTTAACTATAAGCTCTTGAATATTAGGAGAATATTTAGTCTTTTGATGTCACTTTTGTGATGGCATTAATATGCACTCTGCTGCCCACTCTACCTAATCATGTCGAATCAATCTAGCCATCCTCTAGAAAGAGACCATTCTAAAATAATTGTCCCTAATTTCCTTAAGAATATGTGTCTTCCCATTCACTTTAAACCTCATCTCTATCTCCTTGAGATTAAGAGTGAACTCACCAATATCATACAACCAACTCATCCCAAGGACTATATCTATATCTCCCATAGGAACAACATAGAAATCTACCTTAAAGGCATAATTATTAGCTTCCAATGTGAGTCTAGTGATCTTACAATCATAATTGAGATATAGCCATTAGCTACCCTCACTCTAACTCCCCCAAACTCCTTTGTTTGTATGCCATGCTTCTCCACCAACCTAGCATCAATGAAATTATGACTAGCACTGTTATCAACCAAAGTTATAACTTGTTGTCTAGACAGTACTCCTCTCATTCAAAATGATCGTTCCTACTTAATACCAGTGAAACAAGCTTCCCTAACTCACAAATCTCCTTCCCAATCCTTAGACTCCATTTTAGTTAAGTTTTCAACTTTGTCTTCCTTTTTTTCACCATCTATTTCCTCTATATCAAATTGTTAGTCTGAATCATCTAATTTTGATTCCCAATAGTATGCCCACATAACTCTGTTAGCTTTTCCCTTTGGTCTAAGAGTACAATCATGGTTTGCATCATAGGGTCCCTTATAGTAGAAACATAATTTTTTCTTCCTCAAATCATTCAATGTTTCCCTGTTAAAAGGTGTTGGATTTTTATCTTTAGAATCATTTTTAAAATCAGTACTTTCTATTTTTTTATAAAATGGTTTGTTATCCTTACTAGAAGATGCTCCTTTGGACTAAAATTTGTTTGTTGGGACTGCATGTTCCATACTTCTTTCCTTTTTCATATCTTCCTATAAATAAATGGGATCAAATTCCTTTATCCTACCTCTCATTGGTTTGGATAGGCTCTCCATGAAAAGAACTATCAATCTATGCTCTGAAATGTTTGGCACCATGATCGCAAATTGTCACTAATACATTAGGGGTGAATTTGTGATGTCAATTTGCGACGGCAGGAAAATGTAATAAGGTTTTGGCTTTTTTTTCAACTATAACCCAACAACATCGCCATTGTGACGTTAACGGGATACGTCATAATTGCAACGTGAACGGGATATAAGGGGGGAAAAAAAAAAAAAAAAAGGCGTGTTGGTCATTTTCAAAATCCATCTCTAGAGCACACAAGGGTTTTAGAAGGTTTGTTTCCTTTTCTCTTTTCTTTTCTTTTTTGGATTCAGAAGCCAGGGCTTACGATGTGGGTCATGGGATGTTTGTTAATGGTTGTCGAGATCTTATACAAGAGGACTAGTGGATTTTAAAGGGATGTTTCCAAGCATAGAGGAGTTGCAAGGTAAGGGCATTTCTCATTAGGCGGTATTTAAAAACCTATGAATTGTATGTAACTAAACAATAGATATAGGAATCGTAGCAATTTTTAGATAAGTTGTATCAATCTCATGTCTAGAGGAATCAGTATTGCACTTTTGATCAATAGGGTATCCAATTGTTCCACGTGATCAACATCATCCAAAACAATCAACAAGTTTAAAATTTTTGTCCTTTGGATATGATCACTGAGACAACTTGTGTCATCCTCTACACTTGAAAATATGAGATGATCTTCATCAAAGATATCATTGAGAAGCTTCATTTTTAAAGAGCGCACATTGAATTTCACAGAGGAATCCTAAACATCAAACAAAAAATAGGATCATCTATATTCAGAACGCTTTCTGTTGAAGAATTCTTTGCAGAGAATTGTCTTGTCGAGCCCGCACATCCCAAAAATGGCAACGATCTTAGCTTCCCCTTCTCCTAGTTTGCTTATTCCACACTACCTTTCAAAATCATCTACAACCTTATTCATACAAAACTTTTCAAAATTTTCTACAAACTTATGAAGTCCAACTATATGTTTGCCAACATATAGTGTTTTCTTCTTTTCTACTTCCTTTTGCATTGTTGAAACTATCTTCTCACAGTCACTGAAACTTTATATATAGAAGGGATATTCAATAAGATGAAAAATAAGCCCATTTAATAGGAGAAAAAACTATGGTATGAAGGAACTACACTAGAACCATAAAAATATTACCTGTTAATAGTTAGTTGTCTCTGATACAAGATGGACTTTTTAATTCAGCTGATAAACCAAAGACAAAATCATCTGCAAAGTCAAAGTCTTTACATTTTTTAAGTGATTAATGTAGATACATCTATCTCGTCTATCTAGCATTGTTGAATAATATCTTTCCCGTATATCAGATATTTGTTTCAATAGCGTTATGAATGAACAAATTTTAATTTAAAATTCAATAATCACGATGACTTTGATCGTCTTGCACGCCTCTTGTATGCCTTCGGCATAATCAATTGTTCATAAAATATTTTTATGAGTGTCCTTAATTTCGTGCTTACTATATCAAAAAATAGAAGTTATTTTATGTTTTCACCAAGAGCTTTGATTAAAGTCAATCCTAATTATCCTTTCCCAAATTAGAAATTTGGCAGGTTATTAAGGAATACTAAAACTGATGTAGTCACGTCAAAAATTTCTACTATAATCATCTAAAGACCGATTGATTTAGAATTTGAAATCAATTGAAGAGAGATTATAAGAAGGGTTTCGTAGAATTGGAAACATGGATCATGCTTTGCTTCAACTGCATTTCCCTTGAGAATTGATTCGGCCGATATACAAATGGGTGAATCATTGAATGTAGTATCATGAAAGGTCAATCTCCAATATATATCAAATTTGAGATACCTCAGTTCAAGCCAAAACTAAAGCTAAATAGAGATTTGGCATGCTCTCCATTATCCTCTTCTCTGCAAGTTCCATGTCAATAACACATTCAGATATACAAATGTTTCATTCTAGAGATAATATAATATGTATAGAAAGGCATGTGTGAGAGAGAGGGAGAGAGGGAGTGAGGAAGGATTGGGAAAGAGATAAATATAGTCTCTTTTTTTTACCAATACAATACTATTAGCTATACCATTGCATTGCATCTCATCAAAAGTGCAAGTACTAGTATATACCATTTATATACCCATTGCATCTCATTTCATCCAAAGTGTAAGTGCTAGTATACCATTTATCATTCAACGTGTGCAAGTGCTAGTATACCATTTATCATAATAGACACACTCAAAATTGTCCCTAAATGCACCTAAATAATTTCATGTAAATCTTCATCCACTTTATTTATTTTGTCTAGTTCAATTTCATATTCATGCTTCTTGTTTTGATTTTTCTTATTACAAAGATTAAAAAAATCCTCTTATCCCTATGTTCATGAACTTTCATCATTTCAAGCAGTTTACTATACTTGAGTCATATCAAAAGGAATATAATTTTGAATACAAACTTATAATTGATATATGGATTTCTTTACCATTGTCAATGGTCTAAGAAACAATCCAACATCAATCTTCATAATTTCAAGCATTTTGTATGCAAATAGTAGTATGACTTATTCTTGATGTATTTGATGCTTTCGGTCTAAGAAACAATCCACCATCAATCTTCGTAATTTCAAGCATTTTGTATGCAAATAGTAGTATAACTTATTCTTGATGTATTTGATGCTTTCACTCTTATCAATGGTTTGGGGTATTTTTGTATACATACAATCTTCTTTGGATTTACTATTTCATAAATAAGCTATTTGGCTTTCTAGACTCACCCTTTCTCTTAAGGTTGTAATTAATGTTAACTTGAGAAACTACTACAACCATGAAAGCTTTCCTGATTGTCCTTCTCCTTTTATTCATTTGAGGAAGAGTAACCTTCACTAGTGAAGAAATGAATCAATTGTATCATCTTCATTATAATGTTTCTCATTGCATTATAACATGGGTTAGGATCATGTTAAGTAGATCAAGCAACCATATGTTGCAAAGGAGAATGAAGCATTTGACAAATCATGCACCATGGAGTCTCAGTGACCATATTGACAATTTTTCATAGAGGATTAGGTATTTGTTTACTACACTGACCCTTTCAATAGTTTTGGTTCTTTGGACCTATGCCCTTTTCTATTCTAACAACTTCATATCTTAAGTCCTTTAAGGCATTCATCACTTTGTCCTACTTATTCTTAATGTTGATGTATTGTATTGAACTTTGCATTTGCATTGTATTAAAATTGTACCTCACCCATTTTGTTCAATTACCTAATGATTTTATGTAATACTCAATAATCATTGCAATCCCAAAAGCATCACTTGAAGACATGATGCTTTTGTCATTTAGATGATGCCCTATTTTACCATCAAAAGGTCATTATTATACAATGTAGGACAATATTCCACTCTAGGCGCTCAAGGGCCATGTAGCATAAGGGGGTCATTTGTCTCACTAATGAACAGGTCCATCACTATCACTTGCCTCTAGTGTTTGGTGTTTGGATGAACTTTGTAAGTTTGAGGTCTTCAGTTCAGTTCAGTTTGGTTCTACCAAGAAGACTAAAATGATTGTAAAAAATTGTAGAGATTGTGTATATTATTTATCATCAACATTGTTTTATCACACTCTATGATCTATTATCAAAATTAAAGAGAATTACGGAATGTAAGAGAATCATAGAGTGTGATTTGAAACCTTAATGCTAAAAAGTATACACATCGAATAAGAAACAAATATCGAATTGCAGAAATCTAAAGTTATTAATTCTTTGAAATTTATGTTGTGGGTTGACCCTTTCATGGTGTTCTTCAGATGACAAGCATCGGCTCTAAATTTGGGCATGAGCAAAATGGAGGAAATATTCATAGTAATGAAATGAGGTTTATCAGCTTAGGTTTCTATAATTTGTGAGGATTAGAAAGTTGTTTATGATTTTAAGGTTTGGTAATCGAGACAGCTACCATTTTTGGTCTTAGCATCACCTGTTAAGTAAAATTAGTGTCAAATGCTCCTCTAATTTTTAAAAATATCTAAAAAATTGCCTATTGAATTTTACTATTGACATTGATTGCATTCTGCGCAGAATCATTGGATCTGCACTATTTCCCTTTGTTGGACTCAAATTTGATGTTAGTTTTTTTGTGGTAAAGAAACTCGTCGTTTTAATATTCATACAGACTCCAATATGAAAACTTTCCTGGAGTGGCAATGACAAGGAAAGTTTTAAGTTTTAGGTAAAACTTAACCAGATATTTGGGCTAAATAAGGAACCTATCTAGCATTAGCGACCCAAATCCAACCCTAATTTTTCTCACTAATATGAATGCTTTGTGGGATTTAATGCACTATCAATAGTAATGCAATCATGCTGAGAAAAGAGAAGATTTCATATGTGGCAATAAATGCCCTCACATGAAAGTATGATTGGTCTAGAAATTTTTGATAGAGAAGTCAAACTTGGGACTCTAAACTAACACGGTGAATTCACCTACCATAGATTAAAAATGCATGTTTTCCTTGTAGATTGTGAAATGTAATTGGATAAGGACTTTCTCTACCCTTTGAGATAGATAAGATTAGTTAGTATTTGTTTTTGTTTCATCAGATTAGTTTGAACTATATTTTTATGTAAATTTGGGTTGCATGGGAATGCCCTAGACCAACATAACACTCACTACCAATATTGACTCTGGATGCCTTTCCCTAATTTATGATTGAGAATAGTTCACCTACACCTATATGAATAGTGTCCTATATCATGTAAACTTTTTTTTGCTTCCACGGCAATCAGATGTTCAATTTAGAAACTAAAAATGTGTGGATATTTATTTTGAAATTTGAATGTGTGAATCTATAAACAAAATAGGAGCATCACTCTCACAGCTATGCAATTGGTATACAGGATGCTTCACAGATGTCAGTATAAACTATAGCCCAATCTATCTCAAATAGGTCATAAACAAGAAGTTTAATTCATTTTTTGTGCCCTATTTTAATTGGAGGCTAAACAAGAAGCACCAATTATTTTTGTTCTCGGCTGCAAATTGATAATAGATATCCCTGTACATATGATTCATATCAGGATGCTAATTCAAAACACACATCCACAAAAGGTACCAACATCTGACACTATAGGGAAAATCACCTCTAGCCTTTCTAGAAGGCTTAGCACCAATAGAATCCCAAAATCCAACAAGATCCAGAAGACCAACACAAATATTTTCAATGTTATCATTGACAACATCATAACATTTTTGTAGTTTTGCTATATGAAGATTCATATGCACTCTAAGGCCCAAGAAAATATAAAATGGTGATGATGACCTTGAATATCATGAAAAACATGATGATATGGTTTTTATCACATTCGACTCTCTTTGACCAAATATGCACAATGATGCCTAGTTGGTCCTAAAGTATAAATCCATGCCAACTTTGGCTTTAAAATATTGTTTTTGATTACATCATTGGTCTAAATTATCGATTTAATTTATTATACTTATTATGCCGTGCTAGAAACTTAATTAGTTTTGGCCTTCAATCTAAGCTTGAGGTGTTCTTGCATGATACTCCTGCAGAGAAGAAGTCTAAAGTCCTCTTAGGGAAAAATTGATCCAAATCAATACATTTCTTCCTAATTTCTTCCTCTAGCATCCATGTGGCTTCCAAGTTTTATAGTCTGATCCATTATCAATTATTTTTTCCCATTACACCTTGTGCCTTGTCATTTTGGATTCTCTAGTATCCACAATAGCTTTAATCTATGTTTCCTTTGTCAATGGTAATTCACACACCTAGTCTTCGTCATTTAGAGTTGAATATGTTTGTTTAACACCTTTATCCATAAAATCTTTGAACATGGTCAAATCTTAGATATTGAATATAGGATAAAGTCTATATAAGGTGGTTACAACAACTTGTAAAAAAATTCTCCATACTTTCCTAGGATCCTGTAGGAACCTCTAATTTGTTTGACTGGAGGTAGATTCCTGATACCTTTTATATGTAGTCTCATAAGATATAGGTGTTTAGGCTTTCTCAATCCAATTCATGGTAATTGAAAACCTCCAAATTGATTTTTGTAAAAAGAATATAGTATATATTTTTATTCCTTTTTTTGACTCAATTTATTTTACATGTTTATCTAAAATTATGGTACTACTAGCTTCCAATTCCACTTGGAAGAAGTTTTGTTTAAGTTCCTAATGGTCTTGACATTGTTTATCACCACACTTATCATTTTTCTTTATGGTACCTCTAGTTCTTGTGTTGAGACCAACATCCCCCTTAGTAGTCATCATAGAACCAAACCAATTGTGACATGCATGCAAAATGTGGAAATATAGACGAGGCACATGAACTCTTTGAAAAAATTCATCTAAGAAACGTGGTATCATGGAATGCCATGATTGCATGATATGTACAAAATGGATTTTTTGAAAAGGCTTTAGAAACTTTCAAGCAAATACTATTGCTAATGATTTATTACTGCTCTATATTGGTATTTGATGATTGTCCATGCTTAAACATTTAATGTCATTATGGTTATATGAATGGATTCTTTGCCTTAAAACACTATCATCTTCAAAATCCTATATGAAATCTATATGACTATTTCATATTTTCAATATGCCCTATGGATGTCCCTATCTAACTATATATCTTTTAATTGCATATAATAACTAATTAATGTTCTTTTTCATGACTATGTTCGACTCATATAATTGTGATCTCTCTAGCACTATGATGTCATTTAATATGTCTTGCTAAAGCTTGTAAATTTTGTTCCTTTTGCCATGTCATGTAATATGTCTTGCCTTGTTGCTTATATGTTTTGAAATTGTTGTTAGGCCTTGTAGCTTGTATAATTTGATTGTTGGAGAGCTTCTATAGCTAAGAAAGAAGGTCATTGCACAAGTTATAGCCGCATGCCCGAGTATGAAAATTGTATATTTTTTAATCTAATGTATATTTTAACTAGACTTTTAGCTTATATGTTTTGAAATTGCTTTTAGTGGCTTAATGTTGTAAGGTCTCTTGAAATAAAACCTTCAGGTTGTTGGTCAAAGTTTTACAAATAATCTTATCCACAAATTTTCCTAGAGCAACTGACTGAATGTTATAAAAGGTGATTGGGTTAAATGTCTTAGGAATAAAGTCAAAGAAAATATTTTTAAAATATTAAAGTATTTAGCTAGGTATAAGAAGATTTGTGTACTTTTGATAGTTTTTCTTAGTTTTTGAAATTTGTAGACCGAAGTTTTCATAGCCTGATTTTTGCTTCCTGCGAAGAACGATCGTGTCAGATAATATAAGTGAAGAACAAAATAGGGAATCAATTTCTAGATTCTGGTCTAACTTGAAAAGAAAAGGTGATGGAAAATGTTATTTTCCTTGCAAAATTTGTAAGGGCTTAAACCGTAGAAGACTGCTAATCAAAATAGTTAAGAGACATTGTACACTGGTAAAATGTTCATTATATCATTTTAACAATTTATATACATATGAAATCACTTGATGATGAGTTGATTATCATGGTTTATTTATGTTAATCAATTTTATATAGGTTGATCTCCCCAGGTAAGACATGATGTGAACCACAACAATCCAAAGAATATGGTTTTCAAAGTGGAGGAACATGGAGGTGCGAATATCCAAGGTGAAGATAATGATCCCATGAAAGATGACGATCGTTCACTAGAAAACATAATTGAAGATGATGGTACAAATACATTGATCCATGACACATTTAGTCCAAGCATATCTGATCATGATGATGATGATAGCCTCGATGTACCTCTACTTGACAAAGCATATGAGCCCCTATACAAAGACTCCCAAACAACTCTTCTCTCTGCTGTATTGTTGTTGTTGAACTTGAAGGTTATGAATGGTTTATCCAACATAACAATGTCACGTATGTTAAGGTATGTCATATATGTCTTTATAGTTAACAAAGGGTGAATAATGTAAAACTAATATTGTTTATGTCAACAACTTATATTTTTTAATGTATATTGATAGGCGAGTTTCTGTTACCACCATCAAATATTCTACCTAGCTCATATCGAGAATTATCTGTTGTTATGAAAGATATTGGAATGGAGTATGAAGCAATACATGCTTGTCCCAATGATCATATTATATATTATAAAGAACATGAATTTGCAACACAATACCCTTTATGTCATATAAGTAGATATCGAATAGATTGACTAACAAAAAAGGTGCCTCAAAAGGTTCTTCGTTACATCCTCATTATTTTATAGATGCGACAATTATTCAGGTGTAGTAGCTTGGCTCAATTTATGGATTATCATGCACACAATAGAAGTCGAGATGACATTATTTGAACCCCTGCAGATGGTTTGGCACTTATGCACATAGAGGAAAAGTGGCAACACTTCAAAGAAGAACCTCGTAATCTCAAGCTTTCATTAGTAGTGGACAGTGTCAATCCATTTGGAGAGATGAGATCTGTTTACTCAGTGTGGCTTGTTTTTGTTATCAACAATAACATTCCTCTGTGGATGTCAATAGAGAGGGATCACATTATGTTGGAAATGATTGTTCCAGGTATCTTATCATTTGATAGTTATTAATTTACATGTACTTACAAATCTTGCAGTAAAATAGTCACAATAATTATGTAATGTTACTGTTCATTCAAGTAGGTAAATATCAAGTAAAAGATATGAATGTATATATTGAGCCTCTTATCAACGAGTTGGTGGAGTTATGGAATGGTGTCACTATGTATGATGTGTCTAGACCAATAGGATAAAGAAAATTTTAATTCCATGCAATACTTGCATAGACAATACATGATGCCCCAGGGCTAACACATTTTTGTGGTATGTTATAGTGAATTCAAGTTGCACATGATAATTCTAATTATAAAAATAAACATATTTAATAATCCAATTATATCATTATCTTGTAGGTCTTCAAACAAAGGGAAAATTTGCATGTCTAGTTTGTGGTCCAAAGATGAAATCTCGTCATTCAAAAAGTTTAGGAAAGCAGGTATTTGATGAGTGTAGACACTTCCTCCATAGGAATCATAAGTATCGAAGTATGGAAAAACATCTTTTTAATGGGAAAGAAGACACTACATCAAAGCCATGAAGAATGACACCTCACCTATAGAAGTTGGAATATAATAGAATTAATCATCGAGGTAATGTCGTTCCACCTAATGGTTTATGTTTGTAATTTATATATTTCTATTGTGTTTTTTTTGACTAATTGTGTAATTGATGATTGTGAAGGTCATCAAGGCAGTACTGACAACCTTCCAAAGGGACTAAAAAGCTATCCCAAATAATTTAGTAGGTTTCCCTACTACGAGCACTTACAAATTGTGCATTTGTTTGATACTATGCATATTGGAAAGAATATAATAGAGACATTGTGGAAAATATTGGATGGAAGGTGTGACAAAGAAAAATTTGTCAAAATTTGTAATGACATTCATGAATCCAATCATGCATTGAAGAATTTAATTTACTCAAATAGCAACAGAGATCAGATTAATATAAGTGCCCTTCCTTGGTTATTAAGGGAGTAGCAAAGTGATGCCATAAAAGAAGTCATACGAAAAAATTGATTTCCCACAAGATTTGCTGCGAACATAAACAATCTCATATCAAAAAAAAAGTGAATTTGGGCCAGGGCTCAAAACGCATGATTAGCATACTTTCATCAAGGTAAGTTATGTTCTTTTGTATTTACAATATATTCATAAAGTACGTGTACTGTTCATTATGTTATGTTAGAAAAAAATGAAATGATTGGTTTATAATTACTGCAGTACATGCTTCCTCTATCTCTCCCAGAGAACTTCAACAATAACATCAAACAAGTGATATACGATCTTGGAAAATACATGAGGTAGTAGTTATATATGTTTAATTTATTGTATATATTTATTATATTCACAATTTTTTTTTCTTGCTATGTAATCTATTGTATATTATTTTTTAAGGTCTCGTATCTATAGATTTTTTGTGACTTGAATCTCTTAATGTAGGTGGTTGTCATCTAAACAAATCCATAAAGAAGATATAAACTATTGGAAGAGAAGAATTCCTCATTTACTATGTGAAATGCAAAAATTTCTACCTCCAACTTTTTTCAATGCATAGGAACACTACCTCATACACCTAATTGAGGAGATTGAATTGTGTGGACCTGTACACACTAGGTCAATGTGGATGGTTGAGAGGCACTTGAAATCTTTGAAGGCTTTGGTTTGACAAAGAGCACATCCTGAGAGTTCTATGGTAGAGGGATATATGGTATACTAGACTATGGTGTACATTACTGAATATCTTCCTAAGTTTGCATCAAATGTCCATGTAGACCACATTTGGAATCTCGAGCCTTTTTAAAAATTAGAAGGGGAGTACTTGATGGGGAAAGGTACATTGAGGAAAGTGAGAGGTAATAAATTATAAGATGTTATTGTAATAAATTATTTCTTAATCTTCAAAATAAATTAGTTGTAAGTTGTCTATTTTTTTTGTGTACAGGTGCTCAAGAGTGGGATGCACTACATTTGTATATTGCAAACAATCTTGATTGGATGATGGTATGGATTGAATGATGTCAACATTATGGTCGCACATTAACATGGGAAGGTGTATCTTCATTGGTTAAAGAAGCTCATCGTAATGGAGATTCCAATGTTACGCAAAGGGAAATAGATTTAGCACGTGGTTCAAGAGATTTCTAGGTACATACAAATTTAATAATCACCTGTATGTTTATCAACTCATGATACAATAATTTTGACATGTTTCACATATTATTGCAGGTTAAACACCACAAGGCTATGTTCTGTAATGCTCAAAAATTTCGCGTCAAAGTGTTGAATGACACGAAGAAAACTTGTGATTCAAAAATAACTGCAGTCTTTCAAGTGACTAATATTTCATCTAGAAATGACTTACATCCTCGAGAGTTTGAAAATCGATACTATGGCATTTTGGATGATATACTTGAGTGTGACTTTAGTTCCTTCAAATTAGTACTCTTTGTTGTCAAATGGTATAGGCTACGACTTAATCCAAATGATCCTAATAGAATTGTTATTGAACATGATAATGGATTTACAATGGTTAATACAAGGTCATTTGAGCCAGTTGGGGATGAGCCTTATGTTCTTCCAAGCCAATGTGAGCAATTATTTTACTCAGAGGTTCCACATAAATTGGTTTGGTCATTTGTTGTTAGACATAAACCGAGAGGAAGGCCAATAAAGTATAATGCGATGGAAGAAGAAGATACTGAAGAAGTAGAAGATGATGTAGATGGTGATCACGATTGACAATTATTAGATGATGTTCCTGACACAAATTTTCATGAAGAAGAAGAAGAAGATGATGACAATGATGTTGCTACTGATGATGATGATGATGATGATGTTGATGTTGATGTTGATGATGATGATGTTGATGATAACGATGGCGATGACGACAACGATGATAGCGAGGATGATGATGATGATGATGACGATGATGATGATGATGAGGATGATGATGATGGAATTTAGAGGTATGCCATCAATCCTTAATCTATTTAATATTCATTTCTTGATAGAAATATAACTGTCTTATATATATGGTTACATAGTTTTTCATTATCTATTTAAAAGCTACAAGTTTCAACTACAAATAGAATACTACTAATCTAAATTAAATATTAATCTAAATTAATTAAATAAAACTATTTAAAACACATATTGATGTGTGAATGTATTGAGCCTTATTTTCTTTTAGGTCAAAAGCATTTGTAAGTGTTTAGTTTAGAAAAGAGAATTCATTAAATATCTATAAAAGGGAGTTGTACCTAGAATAAAATTCATAGGAAAACATAATATAAGTGCTTAATCAATTTTTTGGTTCATAATTCTACCTCTGTAGGTGATGTAGAGACCCTAGGTGGACTTGCAATCATTCATAACAAGAGGGACTTCCATAGTGTTCTCACAACACCAACCAAGCATCTTCATAAGATCCCTCTCCTTGATCCAAGCCAACTCCATAACCTATCAGAGTGCACACCAAATCCTTATGCCACCTTAGGTTCTACATCTTTGGAATAATTCCATGAATGTCCCTCAATCCATCCAATGGATTCATCCAAGCAATCTAATCAACAAACTATCAAATGCACACAATGCCTCAATAGGTGCCAAACTTGACTTCACCTTAACTAGGTGTTTCCTCCACCTCCACACACATCAAAAAACTTCAAATAGCATGTCTCCAAGGTGGCCAAGCCCTCAACTCATCAGCTGATACAAAAACCCAATTTTAGCCCTTCACTAGGCCTACTTCCCTAGTAGGCTTATAATGTGAGCTTGATTTAAGTGTTATATTGTGTACCTTTTAATGTTTTTAATTTTTATGTGATGCTTATGCTGGATGTGATTATGATTATGATGTGATTATGCTCATGATAATTGAATTACATTTGCAAGAAACTAAACCTCTTTCAAGAGCATCTCGCACAGCCTCATGGATCGACAGGTATAAGTCAATACTCCTTATAGACAGCCTATTTAATACATTATCAATAGTGAGATTGATGTCATCTAAGATCTCTCCCATTTTCAAGTACCATTGAATAGGTATTTGTCAGAAGTGTCTTCCTCGAGTGAGGGAAATATAGGAATAGAAGAGGAAAGTGAGAAATGTAGTTTATCTAAAACAAGGAGATTAACTAGAGGTCAAAGGACTAGAAGGAAATTCAATAAACACATGAAATTTTTCCTTGCTCAAGGGGGGTCATGTTCTTATGATGATGAGATGGAAGGAGACATCGAGGTGCCCTTGAGGTACCAACATCTACAGAAACATTGGGTACCCAAGGAACTTCCTCCAATAAACACTAATTTTTGTGTTAACGAGAGGATATATTGCATAGCACCATCATCATTACATGGTTTGGGCCTATTTTCTATGGACTGTAGAACTTCCAAGCTATGTTGATTTATGATCTAATAATTTTTACATAATTTTTAACATCTTTGATTATGTTGTCTTTTTTTGTTTTGAAATATAGAACTTCCCTTTTGGTTGTGGTAATCCCCATGGGCCAAGTGGAAATAATGACATTGATAAGGATTTTTTTTCTCAGTTGGTTCATGAAAACCTCTAAGATTGATGCAATAGGTCTCAATTCATTCATCTATTAGGGAGCTGGCTCAGATATCACTAGGACGGTCTATGGACTGAGTTTTGTGATTTCCACACCAATACTAGGATTTAGATCCATGTCTTTCTTCTTCATTTTATTTTTGTTTTGATGTGTGGTGGGTGGCATGAAATTATGATGCACCTAAGGGTGGTATGCAAGATGATTTGATTGGAATTGCAAAGTGCAAGATGAGTTCTAAGACCTTTTAAAGATGAGATAACATATAATCTATGATGCAAAGTATTTATTGAGATCTACAGACTTCTAAAAAATGCAAAGGAATGAACATGTGGTAATACAAAGGATAATGATGGAGGATTCTATCCCAAGGGATAAAACTATGATGAGGTGAGTGAAAAGTGTGTGAGGAAGAAGAAGGATCTAATTGTAATAGCTCTAAGTCATGAGTTGGATAAGACTACAAATAACTCCACTTTTTGTCTTATGTTATCAATCTTGCACTCCAACTCTTCTTGTAATGTGTTTTTAGTGACTTCTTTCTCAATTCAATCTAGCCTAGCAATCCTTGCCTATATGGAAAAATAACTGTATTGACAACTGATTGACAGGGGTGGTCAATTTGGGCAGGTATTGACAACTGAATATAACTGAGGAAATTTTTTTTTTGTCTCACTTTGTATCAGTCACAATTGTGACATCAACCACAAGCATTGCAATGGGGTTGTTGTAGTGGCGACACCATTTGCCATCGCAATTGCCTAGGTGTCCATCAAAATTATTACTTCTACCACAAGAATTACGACGGGGTTGCTTTAGCGGCATGCCATCTACCATCGCAATTTCCTGGGTGTCTGTCACAATTGTGATGTCGACCACAAGAATTGTGATGATGTTGATGTCATAATAAAGTGGCTGCATAGCGATGGATAGGGGTCATAATTGCAACGATATAGGATAGACATCATAATTTGTGACTAAAAAAATGACATCTATTACTATCACAGTGGCGACACATTTTTGTCGTAATTGTGACACATAGTTGTTGCAAATCAATGCCAAATGTATTAGTGTGTTGAAATTCACTAATGAAATACTCCAAGTTGCCTATTTTTTTTAGCTATGCTAATTCTCAAAAGTAAACCTCTGGATCTTTCTTTTCAAATCTTTCAACCAACCTATCCACAAAGTCTTGGTACTCTACCACTTGATTATATTGAAGTGTTACCATACCATGGTACCACCAATCATGTGCTACTCCCTCAAAATGGAAAGTGGTGTATTTAATAGCTTCAATCTCTATCATTGGCCTCAGTGGAAAGTGTGTGTCAAGCTTATGAATTGAAGCTTAAGCTATCATCTTACCATTCCCATCAACTGTAGGCATAGTAAGCTTGCCTGTAGCCCTCTTCAACTCACTATTTTGACCCCTAGGCCTTCTATCCTCTTTGAGTGACCTATAATGTTCTCTCCTCTGATTTACAAATCATTTAGATGACATCCTCTCCTAAACCTATGGTTCCAATAATTCTCATTGATTATTTGCATCCATAAGGATATCTGCAAATATCTCATCCTTAACTTCCTCTACTGGTTCCTATATCGGTTCTTGTCTAACAAAAGTAGGATGTTTTGGCCTATCTTCTATTCTTGAAAGAGTTCTATGAGTTCTAGGTGATCACACTCCACTCCCATTATCCCCTTGTTCAAGATCACATATATCATGTGGGTTCATGCATTCAACAATGGTGGTGAGTGCTTGCAAAGTCTGAGATATTCACTCTTGTCTTATAACCATAGCTCTAAAAAATTCCCTTGTTTCTTGATCCTCATTCCTATTATCTCTTGGTTGGCTATGATCTTGCCTATCACCCATGGTGTCTGGATGCCTAATAAAATCTTGTTCCTTGTCAAATAAACCTTTCCTGATAGTGAAAAATCTGTGAGAGCCAACCACAGGTGGCTTATGATTGCTAAACCCTCAGGATGGCAAGATCCTAGCTTTGATACCAATGTAATATCCCTTGCCCAAACTAACTGATTTTAACTCAAGGAATATTTTCAAACACTTATATTGTTGCCTTTCAATGCTAAGAAATTTAGAATTTTCACAAATGATATTACAATGCCTCTCACAATGAACTAATATGCAAGTGCAGTTCTTTTGATATTTTCAATGCATATACATGGAAACTAGATATAGAATGCATACCTATAGCCAACTGACATTTTGACAAATAATTGACATACAAATATTATGCTGATCATATATGATATTAGATGGATATTTTGTCAAAAAGATGGTATGCAACATGTATCTCCTTTATTGAATTCATTCTCATGTACAATGTAGCTATGAGTTTGCCAAGTTAAATGGCTTACAATAATGACTATAGTAGTGCCAAAATCTGATTTTGAATTATCACAACAAAATCATCTACCCTAAAAAAATTGCAATGTTAACTACTAATAGCTACAAGAGGAACTCGATAATAGCAATGCCCAAGGATGGAGATGAATCAAGCATAAGTAGTGTAGCGCAGCATCGTTCTTGTGTACTGTAGTAGCCAACAATAAATGTATTCTCCAATTTAAGCACAAATAGAACTCCTAAATTAAGGCTCTCCTAAATACCAAATTTAGTGCATATTTCACCACCTTAAATGGTTGCAACACTAAAGAGTTGGCATTCTCCAATGACTGACTAAAATTAGAAACCTTAGTTTCTTCTCCCAAGTTCTTATCAAATGCAATTTTCAATAATCAGATCATTAACAATCCATCTCTCACCTATATTTATTCTTTTCCTTCACCCTTCTAGAAGGAAATAAAATATTATTTAATTGCATTCTCTAGAAGCTTCCCCTTTCCAATACAGTAATTAATTGTATATCTAGAAAACGTACTCTCTAGAAGCTTCTCCCTTGTAATACAATAATTAATTGTGCTTCTAGAAAATTAAATTAATTAAATATAAATTCACCTTTTAATTTTAATTATTTTAAGGACTTTATATGAAATTAATTTAATCAATTTATCCTTATTTCTTCACTTAGCCTTTGAAGAATGTAAAGGCTAAGAACTCCACTAAGTTGCTAAAAAGATAGGGACATCAAATCTTTGTTAAGTATATTTTTAGTGTATTAATTAGTGAAGATAGTAATTCTTACTTGGATTTTTAGTTTGGAAACTAATCCTTGTAGTTTTTTGGGCATTTTGTTCTTTCCTTGTCAAATACATCAATTTAAAAACTACGAACATTTTTAGGTGTAGGATGTTTCCAATGAATATATTTTTAAACTATTGATGGTGTATGGATACAGGTTTCTAAGTTTTTAATGAAAAAGATTTCACTTAATTTATTAATGGTTCTTGAAGTTTTAGCTTTTAGATTATTGCATTCAATTAGTGGTTAAATATTATATTTATCTCTCTTTTTAAATGCTTGTGTTTTTTGCATACTTGTGCATGTCTAAGGTGGTTTGACTACTACATAAAGTATCATATCCCATAGACTTTGGGTCGTATTAGTTATAAGAAAAAGGAGATGACAATGACACCCAATTTTTAAATTTTTGATCAAATTATTATTTGGTACTAAAAGAGGTTCTAACCCCAAACAAAGATTCAAGTGGTATTCCTTCAATTTTCTATATAAATTGGTGCTACATAGTATTTTTGTAACATCTATATTACCCACATTTTATTCAAGTTATTTCCTCTAAAGGGAGAGGACTAGTAATATGTTTCTAATTGGCAGGTAGAACTACAAATCTATCCCCCCAATCAATTAGTTTATTTGATAGCTAAATATATTATTATGTGTGTGTCCCCACTCATCACACCCATAAAGAAACTACTATATTTGGTGATAGAAAGGTTGGTTGGGCTTGGCCAAAGCATGATAAGTGTGAGGTGTTGGAGAAAAAAGGCCTCCATTAATGTGAAAATACAAAGACTCGTTGAGAATGAAAATGCACAATACACTTTAAATGATAGTTTAAAAAGATGATTTTCCTAGTTAGTGTAGTGACATCATTATTTTTTGGAAAGGTGTCATAGAAAATTCAATTATAAATGGATGGATCCTTGCCATTATTTATTGGTCTTGTGATTTCTTCTTAAATACTATCTGTGGGATATGATGAATTTTTGGAGAGATGTCATTAGGTACACTCATATTTATCATTTTAATTAGGAGAATAAAGTTATTACTTTTTCTATAATGCTTAATTTCTAAAAAAAATCTATTGGGATTTATTTTGAATGGAAATAATCTTCACATGTATGGCTTCATACATTATTCTATTTCCTCATTTCAAGCAAGTATAACAGCCGTATGATTTATTATTGTTGTATCTCTGTTACTACTCTAATTTGTATGCATAATTGCAATAAGATATGTAGCTATGATTTTTATTGTGTCCTTTTTTGCAAACATTATTTCTCTATCTTTACACTAGAGGAGTTCAAAGAAACTATCTAAGACCTAGAAATGGGTGGGGAGACAATTAGAATTGAGCCCATGAGAATCGAGGATCGATGGAGGAAATACTCTTGTTCCTTCATGGCCATTTGTGAAAAATGGCTTCTTCCTTTTATGGAAGCCACGAAAGGATATGATTTTAAACATTCTCTTTGCATTTTTTGAACTCCTTAATAACAAAAAAATCACTATAGATGGGATCACTTTTCAAATCAATAAAAAATTTATTGCATAGGAAACTATGATTTTCATGGAGGATTAGAATTAGAAGAAGGTCACGAAGATCACTAATCAGTTTAGTCTCAATAGATATTTCAAAGCCAAAGAAACCCCAATCTTCGTGTGTGGTGGTTTTTATAGAGAAAAGTTTTTGGAGCAATTACACAAAGTCTATTTCTTGATTTTGAAGTGCCTCACTCAGGAAGGTCAGTTTGGGGTCATTTTGTAATTTAGAACTTTGCTTTTCTGAAAAAGGAGAAAAGGTAATTCTTTTGAATTTATATATGTATCACTTTAATATTAAGTAATTCCACTAGGTTTTATTTTTTAATCGCTATTATAAATAATTAAAATTTAAGTTCTGATGTGAAGCTATCTATGATTTGGATGTAGGGTCATTTTTAAATTGATGGGTTTCTTTATGTGTATCAAAATTTATGTTTTAGTAATTTTTTAAAAAGAGGACTACCTAGAATACTTTTGATTCTGTAGGTTAAAAGAGATTTCACTATGATGCACATTCTTGCTGAATAATTTTTTTTATTTTAAATATATTTCCTCTTTCCTAAAGTTTGACTCTAAGAATAAATCATGTGAATAATTGTAAAATAGATTCAAATACATTTTAATGTACATCAAATCATACTAACATGAGCTTACATTATTTTGACACTATGACTTATAGAATATTAAATTGTAATTAATAATATAAAGTTATATATTATTTAGTGCAAACAAAAAAAAATTCATCATTGTGTCGAATAAACCAATGTGATCCTCCATCTAGATTGTGTAGTGTGACTTCATACATTGATGGAAAAAATTTGGTCACAAAATATAATCAA
Source organism: Cupressus sempervirens (assembly GCA_028749045.1). NCBI lineage: Eukaryota > Viridiplantae > Streptophyta > Pinopsida > Cupressales > Cupressaceae > Cupressus > Cupressus sempervirens. Next base: position 671,888,173 of record CM053786.1, on the reverse strand, counting down.
TATCTTAAATTAAACTATAATGGATCATTGAAATTAAATAGCTCCAAAATGAGATCCTTTAATTATTGTTCCAAAGAATTAACTGTATACATAACAATGTGAGTTTTAATTATTTGTAGGTATAGGTATAGGTGTAGGAAAAATGTTTGTGAACATGTGTAGTAAAATCGTATTGTAATTAAGTTATTAAGACTAGATTCTATATGCCCTTGATGAAGTGCTACAAGCCCTTTCTAAAAAATCTCCTTCTTCACCTTAAGCTCATATCACTTCGGCTATAGAACCTCATCCTAACAGAATGGAGTCAGGTGGAGATGTAGATGTTTTCATTTTGAAGATGAGTGAAGGAACTTAATATGGACTTGCTACAATATTAAGGAGCAAGGAAAAGGGGGTTATACTTGTAGACCAAATTAAAAAGAAGTTCAAGAATATACACAAGGAATTCATTTGTAAAAATGAGAATCTAGTCAAGAGTCTAGAGGTACTAATAGGGTGTTTACTATTAGTTGAGGATTGCACATGTTTGTATATTATTATAATTGTGACTTTGGTATAAATTTTCCTTTATTCCAAAAATAATGATAAGGAAGGGGTCAAAGGAAATGAACATTAAAAAAAAGTAAAATCTTTCTCATATAAGAATCATATAAGAATGAGAAGCTAGATTGAGATGGTTGAAATTATTCAAAATTTCAATACATTTTACCTTCAAGATAAAAACATCAAGAATCCTAAACTCAATAGGGTGGAGTCTTTGTTTCACCAACAAAAATAATATTCCCACTAGCTAGGCTTGACTCTATACATTTTAATTTATGTTTTCCATTTAAAAAATAATGGTCACACTACCCTTTCAATAGTTACAATATGTCAAAAGATTTCACATTCTTGAATACTATTTGTTAGATGAATATAGGTGAATATTTATTTTATCATATTCATTCATTTAATATAGTGATCTATATAGATGAGGTAATAGCTCAATAACATACATATAATATAATGGATTGTTACATCAAAATTGTGTTTATGCCCATGTGAACATTTTAGCAAGGAGTTGACTAGTAAAGAAATTAAAATGGTAAGTTGTTACGATGAATAATGTAATATAATAGGCTATTATGTTTGAATTTTTTTTGATACACAAGTGTGCATATTGTGGAGATAAGTATTTTGGGGGCAAACCTTTTGTTGGTGTTTTGAAATGTTACACTTCAAATTACCCCGATGAGAATGGAATATATCTAGGGGTAGCTACATCTCATCTACAACACATCCTTTCTGACACTAGGCCAACTATAAGGTTGGACCCTTCTTCTACTTCAAGCTCTACAAAACCTAGGAGGGTGGACCTGTTAGATTCTTCATATGGTACCAGTGTTCCAAAAAACATACAACTAAATCTAAATCAAAGCTAATAGAACCCTTATATCTTCTATACTTATGCAAATATCATAGACATGAAATAGCTAATAACATGACCTAATAAATTGATAAGATAAGTAAGGGCAATACTTTTTAGTTCCTTCAACATTAGAGGGAAAAGATATTTGATTAATGGTGTTGAGATCTTGTAGCTGATTAGTGCCTTATCTATTGGGCAATCCCTCAAAACCCTAACACACATCCCTGAAATTCATTAACATATCCCATACATCAAAACTTCCTAATATATCCTTCACCTTGTAATTCAGGCATCTACATCTTTCTAAATCTCATACTCAACCTATACCTTCATGAGATCTGTAATCCTGTGATGATAAACCAAGCACTTACATGACTCTTTGAGTCATAAGAAAACTAAATCAATATATAAACCCTAGAAAAAATTGCAACTAAATTTCATAGTCTTTTTTTACAAAATATAAAAGATCACAAACAACTTGAATGGGAGACAATCTATCAAAATGAAGATTAACTTTCCACTGCACTTTTATTCATTTCTTTGAAAAAAATACAATATGATGCATGAAATTGAAACATAGAAATGCCTAACAGATCAGAACTATCTATATTCTTATTACTTGTTATTCATTACAAGAGAAATGTTGAAGAAAATGGTATCACAGTAGTGAAAAATATCCAAAACTAGAACATATCAAAAATTGGAACCTCTGGTCTCATAGTGAAAACTGCCAATTTTGGTATCATAGCAATGAGAAATTTTCTCTAGAACTAGAACATATAAAAAATTGGAACCTTTTCTCTCACAGTGAAATTGCCAACTTTGGTATCACAGCAATTTAGAACTGGAACCCTTACAATGGATGAGAAACAGAGAGATATAGGAAAAGAATGTAATCCCAAATCTGATCTGGAAGTGACATGTGTCCACTTGAATCTTCATTCCATGTTGTTGCAATGCATCTCTCATCTTTCTACAATTGAAATTTGATATGATACTCATTATTGTCTATAACAAACTTGGAAATATATCTTCCTTAATGATGAAAACCCTTGTTTTACCAAAATATCTAAAATGCATCAGAAATACTGATAATACCTTCATCAAACTGACCTGGAGGTGAAAAAATCTGCCCCTAACTACATTCATACTAGCTCTGATGTTCATCCAGTTCTAAGCTACTATAACTGAATGAAACTAAAAAATGGATACCTAAAGACAAAACCTTGCATAACTTTAACCAATGTCTTCCCATGCAGAAATAAATCTCAAAACTGGAAAGTTCACTCTCTTGGATCTAATGATATATAATAGTCCTATATTGGTGCATCAAAGACACCTAGAGGATTAGTTTGAATTTCAAGTCCTTCACATGGCTCTGAGGTCTGCATTTGTTTGCAAGTATTTAATTTTATCCTAAAGTCAAAAATTTAGATTATATTATCAAGTTTATTTAAAACCATTTGTACATCATTTCACAAGGAGAAAATAAGAAAATATTACATTTTGCACTTTTGAATTTTCCCACAACTTTCCATCTGGGTCAAACTAAGTTTGACCATGGTATGACATGTGTCACATTTTGATTCGCTCATTCCTACCATGTCATCTAGTCTTCCACCTAAGTGCCATGTGTTGCTTCCTAATTGTGTTGCTATGTTGCATGACACCTCAACACATTGCCACATTATCACGATATAACGACATCATAACACGTGGCACTTCTATCCACATCACCACTCTATCACAAGCTACCACATCACTAAATCTGCATCACCAGCCCTGCCATGTGGCAGCTTGTCACTATATTGCTTTCCTCGTCAGTGAACACCACATCACTAGTGACATCGTGCCATGGGTCATTCCTGCCATGTCATCACCTCATTTTACGTACCACATCCAGAGTGCTCTACATTTGTCACTGTCATATTTGTCCATCCGGTGCCATGTGTACACCACATCACCCACATCATTAGGCTACATCACTACATGCATTCAAATTTTCATTACATTTGCCATCCAACCGGCCTAGGCCCACGGGAGCAACTTGCAACTTCCAAAAGCCTCGTCTCTAAGACATTACATGAGATGAGTAGTTTAGTATTTAAATGCTAAAATGACATCTGAATCCCCAATGTGAGATATATCCTCAAAAGAAACCTTCCTCAAACTCTCCCACGCATGAAGAAAAACCATTAAACATTGAAACCCTTCCTACGTTTCTAGTTTTCTTAACATCCATGAGTCATCTCTTGCATTTTTGCAGGTACTGGAGATCAAGATTCAAGCAACATCTTCCTCCCTTTGGCCTATCATGAATCTTGATTGGTGAATAAACTGTATCAAGTGGGCATGGTTGGTATATGGCGACAGTACCACAACTTATCATGACAGATCAAACCCCAGTCTAAAAAATGTAAAAGGCTCAATCTATAACACCTCACATCTTCACTCATCCTCCCTTTATTAACTCATACCATACTTCACACTTTGGAGCTGATTTAAAACTGGAAAAGGATGCCTCCCCTATAGCAGACTACTTTCTCTAGTCTAGGCATATGCAATTACTTGAAAACTATTATACCTACTCCAAAACTTGTTTATGCAAGAGTTTTCAGAAGTCAATATCATTTTTTATGCCTTTTATTATGTGGGAGCCCCTGCCCTTCTCCATATCATGTCCTGCTTCTTCTTGCATGGGGCTTGTAGCTACGTTACCTTGGGATGAAAAGGATATACTCCCTCTTGATGCGCACCAAGGGCATACAAAGATTTGGTATTTAGGAATTGTGAATTCCAACTTTAGCTGCCATCTCAATATGACATGTCTGCTTCATACATTCTCAAGATTTGCAAAAAAGAAAAATATGCATGTCGCCTCTGTGATGATTCAAGAAGGTAGACCTTTTTTTAGAATCCTTCCACAACCTTTAAAAGTCTTTTCATTCAATCACATTAGTCATGTGACAAACAGGCACCATCTAAGTTTCAAAGGTCACCATTGCTATTCATTTAACTCTCCAAGGACCAAATCCAACATTCTAATTATTTGATTGGCAAACACCATAGAACTAAAAAATGAGATGATTGATACTAGATTGGAAAATTAATATATGACATTCTAAATCTCCTTGATGTATTCAAATTCCTTTGATGAAGTCACTAGAGCTTCACTTGGATTGGGGGGAGTTTTAGATTTCATTCTTATGAGAAGAAACATTTATAAGGCAACTTAAAAATATATGGATCTAAGGATTTCCCTTTATTTCTTAGTATGTGTATAATCTCCACATAAGCCTGTGATATCGAAGGATAATATGTATAGAGAAAAGCCACTTCAACTATCACAAATCATAACTTCTATAGGCATAACCAACACCCATGATGTCCTGTCAATCTAATGGAATCAGTCAAACCCCAATGTGGGTCTGGCTAAAAAAAATTCATTTTTGAACAACTGACATCTCAAAATTGCACTTGATAATTGAACCATCATTGACAACTCATTTCACATATTATGTGTGACTTGTCAATATTGTGCCAATCGGTCCTCTTATTGGCTTTAAAAAATAACAAAACCACCTGACTGAGCCTTGAAAATAGGTAACCCAATTCTTTATTCCACATTATTGTACCCTAAGAAATTTCATCTCATGATGATATCTAGGTCAAAAGATATTGATCATCAAAGTTGCCTTCTTAGAACTGTCTAGAAGCAAACATGTCAAAATAACCATAAATCACATTCGATTTTGGCTTTGAAAACAAGCCAAATTGACACTTGGGGGCACAAAAATTGGGCATTGGTTCACTATCATGAGGAGAGTATAAATTTGAGATTAGGGCGTATGATGAATAACTAGATGCATTTGGTGAATGGTCAAAGTGGACTACTTGGATTTTTAGGATTGGAAACAATGGCAAAAAAGCAATTCTCACAAACATAATGGACTTGAAAAAGCATGCAAACAGATTCTTCAAAACTTACAAACTGACACACTTAAAGAATATTTAGAATAAAATGCAACAATACAATCCATTTAATCTCATCTATCATGGATTCAAAGTTAGGACATCTTGAATAGGAGTACCAATCAATCTACACTTCTTCACACCAATAAAACTTTAGAAATTGCATTTGGAATCACGTTTAAAAATTAATCAAAAGGATTTGTCATAAGCTCAAAATTGAAACATAACAAGTCTCTGACCTTTAGAATGCAATAAAAAAGAATTTTTCTCATTTTGGTCAACTAAGTCAAAGTTATAACTAGTCAAACAAGGCCTCTCAGGATTCTGAACAATTTACATTAGCATGACAATAATAAACAACTAAATTTGAGAGATTCAAAACATATTGAAATGACTTGAAATATGAAACATAGGTTCTCTGATATGCATACTAAACAATCCCAAAGTGGCGGTCATGAAACATTACTGGGCACAGGATATTCAATTGTAAACTAGGCCTCCTGTCTTGTTTAACACTTTGGGCAAAATGCAAATTTAGACATTGCTCAAAATGGAACTTCATAGTATAACTCAGAATGGCAATTTATCTTCATGGGACAAGTGGATATGCTAAATACAAGGTGTTAGAAATATTAAACATTGCTTAGGCCTCAAAAGGACAGCCATGTACACTTGTATTAATTGGGCTTTAAGGGGCTCAAAAGCTTGAAATGGTACTCAAATTGGGAAGACAATTTTGAGGATGAACACCTTTCAAAATGCAGATATATGTAAGAAATTATTTTCATAAGAGATCTATAAAATGGCTCAATGGAGAGACAATTTACCTAATTATAGTGGAAAGGACTTTTCTTTCAAATTTGAATTTAGTTTTAGAGTTTGAAAATTGATGTAATGCTTTGCAATATGAATTCATCTATAATATGTTTATATTATTATTTTATTTAAGTATAAAATACAATTGATGTCTCTATAAGAGCGTTGTTCTAAATAATTTTCTAAAGAGTATAACTTAAGAGTATAAAATACAATTGATGTCTCTATAAGAGCGTTGTTCTAAAGCTAATTAATTAAGAATTATTATCCTCCATTCCACTATCTAAAGATAAAAATGGAGATCACATCGTAAATCCAATGGAAAAGATTATTTAGAATGTTTTTATAGAGTATTATCTATAAGAAATCATTAAAATAATCTTTTGGAAAAATATATCCGACTCCACATCCCTTTTTAATTCACTAGACAACATAATAAAAAATGGAGTTTCCACATTTACCTAAACTGAATAGAAGAAAAAATAGTTATACCTGATACTAAATTGATAATTACCATGATAACAAATAAGTGACAGTGTAATGCTTATAATATCCCATTTTTCTGTTACTTTCTTGAATTCTATAAAAGATTTTGTTTGTATATTTACAATAATAATAATAAATATTTATACTTGTCTTGTTCTTTCACTGAGATATTATTTTTGAAGAGTTGCAAGCTTTTTCAATGAACTTAGCTATACATGCCATATCTTTTTGATAATATAATACCTAACAACTATCGCAATTACAATTAATTACTTCCCTATTTTATACGTTCTCGAAAACTTTAAAACATATAAATTACTTCCCCATTGTTGGATTGCCACTAAAATCGAATGATCTGAATAGCTTAATCTACTGAAACAGAAATGAAAAATTATATTTCAATACGAGGGTATGTATTATCAAATTCAGATCAATTGATAAACACCTTGAATACTTTTATGCAGGAAATCTAGCCTGCGTGTATTTCAGAGGCATCCCTGATGTATGAGGGCTACGACACGAAGTTTCAAGGAAGATCCATGTTAAAAATTCTCTGTTCGTTTTCCCTGAGCATTGTATTACCCGAAGTGGGGTGAGGCAAAGCGACCCTCTGCTCTGCACTAGTATGAGAAAGGCTACACAATTATTTGAACTGAAAAACTTGTCTTTTATTCACAGGTACCGAGAATTCCACAGAATGATGTGGATGCCTCTACTCTTCTTAGGAAGCTGAATTTAAAATATGGTGCTTAGGCTGCTGCTTTGACATCTTTGCTTGATCGGTTGTACTTCATGTGGCTCTTGACGAGCTGGCCTGCGGCAAGAGCAGACATGAGAGATAACTCACCTGCCATTACTGCACCTGCCACAATTCTTGCCAAGTTCTGTGCATTCGCACCAGGTTGTGCCACATTTGCTCCTCTGACTCCGAGCATGTTCAAGCACGCCGCCTGCGATGCCAGTTGAGTTCCTCCTCCCACCGTCCCCACTTCTATGCAGGGCATGCTCACCGATATGTGCAAGTCCTTCCCCCCGTTCACCCCCTCCATCATAGTAAGACACTGCGAGCTCTCCACATTCTGGGCTGGGTCTTGGCCCGTTGCAATGAACACGGCCGAAACAATGTTGGCAGCGTGGGCATTGAATCCTCCCATGGCACCGGCCATTGCAGATCCAGTCAAGTTCTTCAGCATGTTCAGCTCCAACAATGCCGGAACTGTCGTCTTCAACACCTTTTCTACAACGGCCTCTGTTATGACGGCCTCACACACTATTGACTTCCCACGCCCTTCAATCCAATTCACTGCCGTGGGCTTCTTGTCTGCGCAGAAATTGCCTAACAACAGAAACCCATTCGCAAAATTAGCCCACCCATATTAAAAGAGCTATCCAATTCAATTGTATGGTGTGAAAGTAAAACCCCCAAAAAATAAGTGCTAAGAAATCGGAGGAATTGAATTACCTGAAACGCTGATAACATCCATGTCAGGGAACGCAGCTTGAAGATAATCTAAGACATTCTGAACACCCTTGGAGACCATATTCATTCCCATGGCATCTCCTGTGAAGCATGAGAATCTCATGTACAAATTCTTGCCTGCAATTGCACACTTTATGCCTTGTAGCCTAGCGAATCTGCTTGTCCTGTTGGAAAAAAATAGAGCCCAAAATCTCATCAGTTACTTTGAAAATGTGGCTTTATTGGAAAACTTCACACGCATATAACACAGATACCCTTAAAAGCTATATGAGCAGCAGTGAGTGCAAAATGAAAAGGAGGATCTGGAATAGAAGTTCATATATACCTATTGAAGATGCCAGAAAGCTCAACAGAGTTTGCTGGATCCTCGATATAGAACTTGAGCTCCGCAGCCCTCTTGGCGCTCGGAAACCTAACAACAGGAGCCCTAGTCATGCCATCTCTGAGAAGAATGGATGTAGCCCCACCACTCATAAGAATGGCCTTGCAGCCTCTGTTGGTGCTGGCCACCAGGCACCCCTCTGTGGTAGCCATGGGCACCATGTACTCACACCCATTCACTAGTAAGGGCCCTGCCACACCCACGGGGATTTGGACATAACCCACGGGCATCTCACAGCACTGCCCTAGAATGGACTCATAGTCAAATCCCTCCAGCGGCAATCCATCGAGGGATCTCCCGGTCATGAGCTCCAAGGCACTCCTCCTCACTAAGGCAGCTCTCTTGCAGTCCCCAAGTGAGGATTCAAGAGAATAGGAGGCTACACTGCCATTGCACACAGCAGCTGCAATGTCCCCGTCCTCATTGTCACCAAGGGCGATTCCCTTGAGCTGGACCTCAGCTTTCTTTACAACAATTTCTTCTTTTTCTGCGATCCCACACGCTGTTGTTGGAGGGGTTTTGAGATCCACCTTCTCAACAAAGTCATCATCGTTACCGCTGATAATGTTTTGGACATAATCAATTCCAAAGAATCCCAGCAAATATATGAAGGAAGCCAAGTGCGCCACAATGGCCACAAGCTCACCAGAGCTGACAACGTGGAGAGGCGTTGAGGAACCCATCTTCTCTCTCCATCTCTTCATCAGGAAATATGATGATGCGAAGAATACCAGAAAGAAAAACTTGTTGGTGAGCCCCAGTGGAAGAAGTAGGGCATCACATGCCAACAGCTTCGAACTCCCATTGTTGTTGTTTCTCTTTGCATAATCATATTCATCCCTTTTCTTCATCATCTCGAACTCGTCAGTTTCTTCTCCATTCTTGACAACCATTTTAGATTTTGTCAGACAAGCAACATTCATTGTGATGAGCGACAATCACAAGGTAGATCTCGTGCTGATGGCTTTTGCTTGTGCTTTCCAGGAACCCTAATTGTGCTTTCCAGGAACCCTAATGCAATTAAGGCCTAAAATGCTGGGTGTGCTTCTGCGTCGACAAACGGCAAAGAAACTGGTTATTTATAACACCGCCGGTCCTCTACTCCAAGTATTACTTTTGACTCGTATAAGAAAACTCCCACGTTTAAAACTTGTTGCTTTATGAATCTTATGTCTCTCAGGCTTACAAACGTGCGATTTGTCTTTGGAGGATCAGACCGCACTTTTCATCTATTTATTAAATAATTTAAATATTAAAACTTTTATATTTCCAGATCTCTGCTTACAAATGTGCTGCCTCGACTTTCGTAGAACAACCAGCACTAGATCGTGCTGAAAATCAAACCTCGATTGAACAACAATGCCTTTCGTTTACCAAAACGGTCAAAGCCAGAAGAGTAATTATTGTTTGAGATAGGTCAGCGTAGTCTGAAATTTAACGTCATTTGGCGTCTCAGAAATTTATCAGGTCTAACATTTATACATTAGTATTCTTTTTTAGTATTTACAATATTTGGATCAAAATTCAGTTGGAGTGCATCTTGAAAAATCTATGCTGAATGCATCATATGCCTTCTTAAAAACATCTTACATATTTTATTTAACATTAAATTATGTATTTATGCTTGATTTACACAAGTTCATATCTCATGACAATCAATAGTCTACTTAGCACTTCTTGCTTTAAAAAAAAGTACTGAATCTAGAAAATTTCATGCAGTCTTTATATCTCATGAAAATCAATAGTCTACTTAGCACTTTTAAAAAAGAGGATAAAATTAGTAGTAATGATATTCATCAAAAATATTCCATAAGAGGCCAAAGTCAAGATTGATTGTTATTATTATGTGTTGTGATTAAGCTCACAATTTACCATTGTGTTTTGATTAAGCTCACAATTTACCATTGTGTTGTAGGCTCATGCCTAGGTTTTTAAAGACTATGTTGTGTTATTGTATACATCATGGTATTTTTTATTTGTAAATTATAGTTTCTCAATAATTATTTAATACTTTTATCTCTAAAATTTATGTGGATGGGTTATTATTGAGGTACAAATACTTATGCAATTGATATTAGAGCCTTATTTCTAAGCTGTGGGAGGAGAGCTCCCAAATTTTTAGCCCTGACGAATTTAGACCTATGGTGATGTTAAAAAATAGATGAATGTATTTTCAAGGTTAAAGGCGTGTTTGCAAATTTTTGGCATTTTAGATTTGTCATTTGATAAAAATTTAACTAGTAGCAGACACATAAATTTGGCCTCAATATTAAGCATTTTTCATTTAATTAATTAGTTGTTATTTCTTATTAGTTCTTGTCATTAAGGCATGAGACTAATGTTTCAGACAACACTTCTAGCATTCAATTCTTCTTGGGAAATCATAAAACATATCTTTAAATAAGCTATAGTCAAGTAGTGAATTCCTCTATTAAAGTAAAATTCAAATATTCTGTTTCTCTTTTCCAAATGGTTTTGGGTATTTTTCCCAATAGACTTTTCATTTTTTGATTTAAATATTTGATAAAAAATTTGGATGAGGTGAGTTCACATTTTTCACCATGTATGTATTGTCTTTTCTTTGTATGTGCGTGTTGGCCTATAGCTAGGTGAAATTGTGTAGAATGCTTCATGCGCGAGATATCAAGTTACTTGAAGGCCCTTATATTTTTGTCAACCCTTTCTGCATTGTAGGATAAATCAAGGAATAATAATGGAAATCGCTAGGTTGAGAGAAAGATTGAAGTTCATTAGCTAGCATCAAGCTATCTATTTACATTCAACAAAACTTTGCCTTTCATTTATGGGTTACATTTTTAGAAGCCACAACAACATACTTCTTGTTAAAACGGGTATGCAATCCTCTTTAAAATACCATTTTTTTAAAAATTTGTCTTTTGAACATTTCTTTAGTACATTAATAATAAGAAAAATATAACTTGTTACTCTCATATTGGTTTAGTTTTTTAGGTGCTCTACTATTCTAAAAATATTTTCTTGCTACGTATGTCATTGTTTGATGCATATGTTTTCTCCATGCTTGAAAAAGTGCAAAAAACTTGGTCAATTAAAAATAATAGGTTCACTCTATATTTTTCAGAGTTCAAAATCAACTAACATTATTTCCATCAGAAAAACTTTGGTTGTATTTTTACTTATATAACATCTAGCCAAAAAAATGGTAATAATATTTAAAGGAAATCTTAGAGATAATTATTATTATACGTTGCCCATAGATTCCACATAAAACATTATTCATCATGAAAATGTTATACTTCCACATATAAGGTCTCTATTTTTGTAGCATTGAGCTTGTCATCCATGAAGTTTTTTAATCCAAAAATCATGGATCTTATGATTGTATTGGTAAATTTTGAATAGGGGAATCTCTTCTCCACGTGAGAGGCATTAAGGCTCTATCAATTGTCCCCTCAAAGTCACCACCTCCTATGTAGAGTGTGGTCACATTGAATCACACTCGCCTAAAAAATGATGTAAAGCGTGAAAAGGGTAATGTATTCACAATATTGTAAAATTTTCTCCCTCTTTGTCCACTTTTGCACCCTCTTATTTTCCTTCAAAAATTCACCCATGGTGAACTAGCACATTTATATATTCCATTCAAATTTTTTTTTAACTCATTTTCCCTTATTTCGTTCATAGCATTTGTAAACACATTCAAAAAACTATCAATCTAAATATATGTTATTTGAAAAATATAACTAAGACCAAATATTATTGTAAAAGGTGCATATTTCATTCCATGATGATTCCATCTTAATGTCAATTTACTATTTTTATCTTGTCTTTTAATACCTATTTTGGTCTCCTAATGCGCACTTCATTTCCCTCCTATAGAAAAATATTTCCTACAAACAAACATAATTTCTTTTATTTTATTAAATATTCAAATAATTTAACGATTAAATTATACACTAAAAACACAATGGGGAGAGCGACAAGAAGGGGAACTTCACCACGAAGTTAAGACTAGTTTTTATATATTTACTAATAGTTTTAACTAGTGTAATTTAAAGATGACATTGATGATAGTTAGATCAAGAATTTCTACATTTCAAATTGGATTTGAAATATTGATATGCTTGGCTCATATTTGTATTTTATTTTGACCATTAATGAAAATGTCAAACTTTTTCAATGCTCTTGTTGGCATATCATGATTTTGATTATTCGGAGCTTCCATTAGTTAGAGAAAGAGGCCCAAGAGGTAGAAGAGATGTTAGATTGCCCAACAGGGGTGGTCGAATAGTAGTAGTTAATTCTAATCTTATTTTTGCAGCTATCTTAAATCCAACATTTCAAGTGGGTGTTAATCAATTTCAAGAGTAAATTACATTTTCAAGTTATTCTAATTCTATTAACATAGAAATTCTCATATTTGAAGATTTTTTGTAGCACGCTATCTCGATATAGTACAATAGCCTATTGAGAATCATAATATACAAGTTCCATCGGCAATGGATCATTTACCACCAAGATATCAGCGTTTTCTTACTTTTTAGTCAAGGAAGCTCCTTGAACATATAGACTCATCATGATATACCAACAACAACACAAAAAGTTTTGATATTTTTTACTAGTGAGATATAAGGTATTTGATATATATCACAATTAGGATGTTTCATCATTGTGTGGGTTAAATTAGATCACAAATGATGATGTGGATTTGAAGCTTCTAGTAGTCTCATTGAAGGGTAAAGCATTACAATAGTACATGGATCTTCATGTGACTTCAATATCCATATGGGATGAGCTTGGTGAGAAATTAAATAGACAATCTAAAGATAAATCTAATCACTTATCATTAGTGGAACAATTATCGACAATCGAAATAGATATCAATGAGCAACTATCTTATTTCAATTTCTGATTCAAGAAGACATGGACTAAAATTATGAAAGTAGTGAGGCCATCAAATAAGTATGCTTTCTTGTTTTATCTTAAAGCTTTAAATAGTGATATTTCAGTTTAGATTTAGTCCATGGGTCTCTACTCGTAGCATTTGATTTTGCAATTCAAAAAGAAAATAGTTTCATTCAAGGTGGTGTCTTAGCACCAAGGCCTTCTATGCCTATATTTTCTTAGATTAAACCACTAGGTCATGTGCACCCACCTATTATTGCTCCAATTCCAACATTTCCTCATTATAATAGTTAGGTAGTAGTATAAGGAGATTCTAATTTCAACTAGTCTAAAGAGTATGTGCCAAAGCTATGATGGACATTAATGAGAACTCACAAAAGACAATTCAAATCTTAGGTAATGAGGTGGTAAACTTAGAAAGAAATAATAATAATAATAATAACAATAATAGGCCATATCAATAGAAAAATCAATCTTACCAACACCAAATCATAAAAATGGGAAGAAATTACAAGCTTTTAACCAGATTATAAATTATTATCAGAACCAAAGGACCAGCCAGCATTATAATCGAAACATTCTAAGTGTCTCTAAGGAGATTATTCTTGTTTAGAACATTTTTTCTCAACATGGAGAATGGTGTTACACTTGTAATGAGAAACACTTATGGATTCATTACCCACAAGAATTGTCAAACAGAGTTCAAGATCTTTCCACTTCATCACTAGCACAACCAAAAAATGTACAAGTGCCACAACAACAAGTTCCAAGTGGTATAGATAATGATTTATGAATAGTTTTGAAGGTGAATAATATTGACAAAATTATGGTCTTGTTTCAATCGATACAAGGTCAAAACAAAGAGTTGTAGAAGAAGACCAACAAGTTGAAAAAGAAAAATAGCAACTTGATCTGGTCCAAAAGGCTACATTTTTCTAAGAATGTTCAAGCTAATAAGGTACCTACTATTTAGATTCTACCTAGAGAGAAACAACTTTATTCCAATAATTAGAATAAGGTTAGTACAAGCTTTAATATTGTTGATCAAGTAAAACAAACTAGCTATAATATCTTATTGTTAAATTTCTTACAATTGCCTAGTCAAAAGGAAAACATTATTAGCATTTTTTTAGGGTAGTTCCTTTCTTCTTGTTAATTTTTTGCATATTTCTAAGAGAGGTATACTAATTGTATGTTACTTCATTTGTATCATTTGTTCCTTGACATTAAACAGATAGTTTTTGTTCCTTCTCCATTGTTTTTCAATGCTTTGATCTTTGTTGTGTGTTTCTTGATTTAAGTATTGTGTGTGCATTATATGCCTTTGGTTAATCATTTTTTTTCTTTCAAATTAAGTGACAAATATGATATCTCAAGGTGTAAATTTATGTTTGTGTCTACTATTTTGATTAATTAATATGTAAAAATAGACTATTTTCCACTTTACTAAACAAGATAATAGTACCTTTCATAGATTCATTTCACAATGATCATCTGATTAATTTGTGAACCTTAGGTTACCTGTTTGTGGGTATTTTTTGAAGCTTTTATTGCTACAAATCACCTATATTTCAGTGCACTACCTTACGTATAGGTTTCATATTCCACATGTCTTTCTATCTCTTTTCTCCATCAAAGATAGTTTTAGGTGATTCAATGGGGAAGTTGGCCTATAATATGGAGATTGATTTTCAAGGTAGACATACCCATAGGCCTAAAAGTCATTCCATGTTTCATGGGATTTCAAGGTACCTCTATTAGCAATTCAAGCCTCAAATATACAAACTAATCCTAAGTTTCAATTTTTATGTTCCCCAAATACGAAATGGGTTGTTGTTACAATTATTAATTTAATTAAAATTAGCATAATAACTAATTATTATACTAAGAACTAATGAATCTTTGATATTGTAGGAAAATAATGTGTGTGGATACTTTAGTTGAGTTGGCAGTGATGCACAATCAACAACTATAGTGTGTGATGAAGGAACAAATTGCAAGTTTTGTAAGGCTCAAGAGACTGTAATTTTCTTTTCATGATGATTTCTTTGCATTATAATTGTACTTATTTTTTTAGACCATATGCAAAAAAGTGCATAGTTATAAATTGTATATGCATTGATTTCTTTGTTTGGACCATAGTTGGACCACATTTAGATCATAATTGTTTAAAATTCTATGTATACATACGTTTGAATGCTTATTTTAAAAAGATACATTTCACCATCAAGATGCATGTGTAAATATGAACACAATATCTCTTGAGAAAGGTTTTATACAATATTTTAACAACAATCTTCATTCAATATGTATATCATGAAACTTAGATTTGTAGTATTAAATATTCCCAAGGATATAGCCATGAAGATTACCTTATCAACATGACATCTCTTCACAACCCACATAGTAGATTTTGCAAAGATAAAGTAGAGACATACCTTGATTCCTTCTATACATACCGCATTATATAGTCCTCCCTTAAATATAAATTTAGAAAATATAATTATATAAAAAAAATTATTATGAAATTATAAATTCATTGAAATAGAATCTATCAAAAGGACATGTGTGGGGAAAAATATTACAAAAATTTCAATATCACAAGTAGCATAAATATATATTTTTTGAGAAAATTAAGAAGATAAAATATTGTGTGACCATAAACTACGATCAATGCAAGATTTTTTTTTTTTTTTGCACTACTAATTTAAAAACTAAAAATGGTATGCATATTGGTGTAGTTGATTTGACAATGTAGAGACATACCTTGCCTCCCTCTATAGTTTTTTCAATCGTACCTGCTATCAAATTACGGGTATATATCTTGATACATTCATTGAATTAGCTACCACACTACCCATACCATTTTTAATTTTTTAAATTACTAGTGCAAATTAAAAAAATCCAACATTGATTGTACTTTCCTTTTGGACAAGAGTTCATCTTCTTAATTTTCTTGAAATAATTTATTTATGCTACTTGTGACATTGATATTTGTGTAATCATTTTACCAGTACTTGTCCTTCTGATAGAATTTATTCAAATGATTTTAATTCACATTTGAAATTTTATGTAATTACAATTTCTATATTTATATATTTGAATGGAGAACTATATAATATAGGCTTAGGGCTTTCATCATGGTTCAAAGGGTAAGCCTAAGACCTAGAAGGTCTCACTAGAACACCATAGGACCTTATTGAATACATTACGTAGATAACATGGCAGCCACATTGGGCCTAAGGGCTTTGTGCAAAGCACCTAAAGACCAACATTGGACCTATTGGGGCTACATTTGAAGCCATCTCGGTGAATTTCTTTTCTTTTTTTTTGTTTTCTTGATATAAATGTCATTTTGTTTTTATTTTCAAAATCAATTCAACAAAATCTCCAAGAAGCTCATTATTTTTGAAGAAAATGGAAGAATACTTATAAATAATAATATTTTTTTTGTTTTAAAGACAATTTAAAATATTTTTATAGTTTTGTGAAGACGAATGATGGGACGAAATAACTCAAGAAAAAGTAAATCTACAAGAAAGAGATTACCTCATGCAAAATAGAGAAATTATGAAAAAGACACTAGTAAATCATTACCGAAGGAAATAAGGTATGTATGTAAATTCATGTGTATATTTTAAATTTTATATATAACATGTACTGATTTTTTTTATTTATATGCATGTAACTCACCAAAACAATTAGAAGATGAGAAAATAGTTGTTGGAGAAGGTTCGATACATGACAATTCAAGAGATGAAGCAATGGAAGGTGGAGAAGGGTCAGGATCAATTACTTAAATTGGTGATGATAGAGAATATCACTTACACATAAGAGATTATAAAGAACATGATTTTCATTGTGTAGAATATTTTTTTAAAGAAATTATTTATATATGAAAGAAATGGGCATATGTATTGGTAAAAATTACATTTTATCATATTGGTGCACTACACAGTTCAAAACATCTAGACCATTTTATGCACTTTGTAGATATCATCGAAATCAAAACGTAATGCATGTATGGAGTTTCTTTAAAAGTGGACATGGAAAAGGTGAACATGATGGTGATGGAGCTTGCATAAAACATGCTCTACAAAAGTATCAAATGATTTATCAAGGAGTTCCCATAAATAATATTAATGACATTTTCATTGGTGCAAGACACATTTTGCATCAAATGAGGTCGGTGCATCATCAAGAATGAGTCAAGTAGTATCATACACGTGTGTGTGTGTGGGTGTGTGTGTGTGTGTGTGTGTGTGTGTGTGTGTGTGTGTGTGTGTGTGTGTGTGTGTGTGTGTGTATGTATATATATATAGTTTTTCTATCCACACCTAAACACACATATTTAATATATACATAAAAATTAGAGATAGATAGATACACACACACACACACACAAATATAAATATATGTATACATATGCATATGCATATACATACATACATATACACATATACGTGTGTGTGTGTGTGTGTGTGTGTGTGTGTGTGTGTGTGTGTGTGTGTATGTGTGTGTGTGTGTGTGTGTGTGTGTGTGTGTACACACACACACACACACACACACACACGTATATGTGTATATGTATGTATGTATATGCATATGCATATGTATACATATATTTATATTTGTGTGTGTGTGTGTATCTATCTATCTCTAATTTTTATGTATATATTAAATATGTGTGTTTAGGTGTGGATAGAAAAACTACACATGGTTGCAAGATCCTTACATTATATTATGAGTACCAATCATCATAATTGGACATTTTACATGAGAGACTTTTCATGTTTTTGTTGTTATGACATTGCTAATAATTATTTTGAATACATCAATCAAGATTGTGGATATGTAGGTATATGGACTTTTGTAAGGGAGTTCACATAAATGATATTCATGATATTTTCAATTATGCAAGACACATTTTGCATCAAACGATGTGGGTGCGTCATCAAGAATGATTCAAGTAGTACCATAAATTTGTGTGTGTGTGTGTGTGTGTACACACACACACACACACACACACACACACACACACAAACACACACACACATATGTATATATGTATATTTACACACACATATTTATATATATGTACATATGTGTGTGTGTGTGTGTACATATATATACATATATATCTATATATCTATATATTTGTATACATGTACATATATCTATAAGCACACACACACACACATACGAATGTGTGTGTGTGTGTGTGTGTGTGTGTGTACATATATAAATATATATTGTTTAGTAGATTAAGTCTATTTATCTAAGTATACATGTGTGAACACATATATACCCAAATAAATATGCATTTACCTTGTTTGCAATAATTAGATATAGTATGTTTCTTTATACTTATATAAATTACTTTTTGATGTTTAATAAATAGATAGTTAAAACAATGAAATAGAAAAAATAGAAATTAATTAATTAATTAATTAAATATAATGTTTTACTACTTGACTCAAACTCTAAACCTTTATTATTCCAAACCACTCACCTACCATCTTACCATTAGTACTCATTGGAACATATAGAGAAAAAAAATTGGTTTTCAGTAAAAAGAAGAAAAAAATCGATACTAGGGGTCAAGAATTAAACTAATCATCTATTGGTTGGGAGAAAGGCATCTTAACCATTGACTTATATATGTTCTTTCAAATATTAACTCTCATGATACCTTGACAAAAAATAAACTTTAGTAATTATAAAATAAAAATAAATAAATAAAAATAAGAAAATGATATAAATTGGTCAATTTAATAAATGTAACCATTTATTAATCAAGCATAAATTGCAAGCATGATTTTAAATCTTACAAAGGACATAACCATTTGGCTACCTATAAAAAGTCCCTTATGAAACATTTGAGGGGAGGCACTTCAGAGATAAAAATAGAATCTTAAAAAATAAAATTAGAAAAAGTAATTTTGGAAGAGGCTGGAGAGAGGAAGCTGTATCAAGAGATAGAGAACACATTAACCATATCTAGCAAGCATGTACATTAAATCAAGGAGGCTCTTTTCCTACCAAAACTAGATTTTCCTCAACGTAGCATTTCAATGATCCAATGATCCACAATTACATACTACATTGAGTCCTATGTATGAAAATCAAGATAGTAAACATAAAACTTAACATTAGTATATGATAATTAAATCAAGTCTTAAATTTGAACCTTCTTAGTCAAGAAATATAACCATACTCAAGTGTAATAAATACTTAAGAAATCAATGACTTACCAACTACCACAATTACTTAATGTAGGAATTATAAGATAGGGTAGGAGGTTTAGTAAATCAATAAAAATAATACCAAGTAAAATCAAGAAGAGTATATTATGTGTGTAATAAATAGTTGTTCTAACAAAATTAAGAATGGTAATGAATACATTTTATAGTCTAGCAAGAATAATTACACCTTATATAATTAACAAATGCCTTACAATTATGTTATCTTTGATTCTATAAATACTTGTAATTTAATTAGAAGGTGGATTAAATGATTGTTTTTTATAGATATCGATGAAATACTTTGATTAAGTAATTAGACTTGTTGGTGGAAATATTAGTTTTATTTTCTTGTTGAACCTTTTTGTGAAGTGCATTTGTATCTCTATAATCCTGTCTTTCTTGCTAGAGGCTTTAGTCCCATGTATGAGTTTTGATATTTTATGTTTCTTGCATGTTCTCATATGATGTCTATAGCATTTTTTTGTGTAAATTTTCCAATTCTTGTAGTTTTCTAATGAGCTTTTGTTCCCTAATTTTGTAACGAGTAAGATTAAGATTATGGGGTGAACATAAGAATGTGTATCTAAATAGGTTCCCTTTTACCCTCTTGTAGAATATTGTTGTGTAGGGATAGGTGTCCTAAGTGAGTGGCTCACAATAGGTGATAAGGCCAAATAGTGGTATCCTAGGTGATCCTATGTACTAGAGGCCAAGACCCAAAGTAAGGTTGGATCTACATGTGAGCTTTTAATAAAGTGGAAACATTAATTAGATAAATGGGTTTTGGGGTTAACACATTAATCAAGATAATTTGTATTTGGTTCACACTTGTCCTATTGGAGTACTGGGACTACATGACATTCTATAGAGGGTCATATATGCAAAAGGTGTCATGAGTTCAAGAGGTTGATCCCAATATTAAGGAAAGTGTGATAAGGTGGCATCTTGGATGTTGGGATTGGTGATCGTATACCTTGGATAGCCTTATAATCTATGTAAATTATGGTCTTATCTCTTAGCTCCTAGAAGTGAACCATTTATGTTTCATGTGGTTGGGTGGTAAATCTTTTGAGAAATTTCTCATATTTCAAGCAAAGCCTAGATGAAGATTCATATCTTCGTCTACTACTTCAAAATGTATGTAAAAACAATGTAAAATGTTGAGTATGTAAATTAAAGAAAAAGTGATGTAATTTGGGAGGGTAATTGAAGTAGTGGAAAAGTGAAATTTTATTATAAATATGTATATCATGTATATTTCATTCCTCTTTTATGATAATAAGCCTAATGGAAAAGGTTTTCTATTCATCTTATCTTTAAAAGGTTTCTTACTTTAAAATGATGTTAGAAATACATATCTTTTGGTTTTCATTAAAATGAAACAATTTAAACTAGATGTTACAATTTTTTTTTAAAAATTACTCACTAAAACTCAGTAACTTTTAGACTTTTCCATCTAGTTTATCTAGGAGAGCATCACATAGATTGGTAAGAGATTTATGAGAACCTTACAATTTTAGTCTCACTGATGACTCCTTTGAAAACTTTGAGTACACTAACTATTTACCGTATTTAGTTCATATACTCTACATCATTCTTGATGTAAGGAGGATCTCTATAGCTAGGGACATAGGTACACCTAACTATTCAACCACCTTGTCGAGTAAATATAACAGAATAAAACATATTAGAGAAAAATGCCAAGGAGAGAAGAAACAACAATAATTTATTGATTCATCAAGTTATTGTTTTTGTTTCACAATGTGCACCTCATTTCAACTAGAAATGGGGACCCCCTACTTTATTTTTTAGCTTTCTAGATCCCTAGTCCATGGTTTGAGTCCTCTTAGAGTTTTTCTTACTATTTTTTGCCTAGTCAAGGTCTCTACCCAGATCTTGAGAAACTGTGTTTTGGAGAAGAAAGGCCATTCTGTGCGAGTAAAAATGTGCATCTAGCACACCTCAACAAGTGCACTAGTGCGCTAAAGCATTAACAAAAGCACTTCCCTCTTGCAAGTGTGTAGTTGTGCACCTGCACAGCTTTTGAGATGTGCCAATGCACTGACTCCACCCTCCACCACCTACATACATAATATATTAAAATAAGCTAAAAGCTAAGGTGCACAGGGTATAAAAACCTAAACAAAAATAAACCTAAACTAATGCAAGCTCGGGTGAAAGGTGCACAGTTATGCACCTTTTATATTGATTAAGCATCTCTAAGTGGGTTAAAGGGTGTGTAGGTAGCGCACCTCTGAGGTACCCCAGGTGCACAATTTTGTTTTTCAAAGAGTTTAATAGTTTTTTTTTATGTTTGAAGTTAGTTTTGGTAGATTAAGGTTTCTAGGTCATATTTTTTTCTTAATTAGGGTTTTTTTTAGGTTATGTTTTTCAACTCTCCAGACTAATGTTTGCTTCTTTTTTGTCGAGGTCATAACTTTTAACCTGGAGCTCATAATTCAAAACCATTTACATTGTTGGAAAGAAGAATTAAAAATCTAATTCCAATCCCTAAAATAGAAAACCTTTAGCTGCCTAGTTTTAGGGACTGACAAAGGTTTCAACTTGAAATTTTGAGCAGAAGACCTTTGAAAAAGCCAGTTAAAAAGACCTATGTAAAAGAGATATGTAAAAGTTTCAAACATTTGATCATTTTGGATAATCAGGATCGCTTGTTCTCTGTCCAAGAAGGATCGAGCAGTCAGAGAGAAGAAAGAATCAAGCAATTTATGCTGAAGATCAAAGATACAGATGTTGCATACATGAACCAAAACAGATTCTTCATCTTATGCAACTATCAATGACAAGATTCAACACAGGTGCCTTGGGATTTTAGAAGCAGAAGGAGTAGTATATGAAATTTTTTTGCTATAAAGAGGGTATAAATCATAAAAATGGGTATAACTTTCAAGATTTTAACTAGATTATAAATTATAATCAAAACCAAAGTACCAACTAGCATTATAATCCAAACATTCTAAGTGTCTCTAAGGAGATGCTTCCTATTTAGAACAATTTTACTCAACATGAAGACTAGTGTTACACTTGTAATCACAAACACTTATGGATTCATTGCCCACAAGAATTGTCAAATAGAGTTCAAGATCTTTCCATTTCATCACTAGCACAACACAAAAAATGTACAAGTACCACAACAACAACTTCCAAGTGGCCTAGCTAATGATTTATGAATAGTTTTGAAGGTGAAGAATCTTTACAAGTTTATGACCCCGTTTCAACTGATACAAAGTCAAAATGAAGAGTTGTAAAAGAAGACCAACAAGATGAAAAAGAAAAATAGCAAGTTGATTCAATCCAAAAGCTAGATTTTTTAACAATGTTCAAGCTAATAAGGTACCTACTATTCATATTCTACTTAGAGAGAAATAACTACATTCTAATAATTAGAATAATGTTAGTACAAGCTTTAATATTGTTGACCAGTCAAAAAAACCAAGTTATAATATATTATTGTTAAATTCATTAAAATTTCCTAGTCAAAAGGAGAACATGATGAAGGCCTTAGCATTTTTCTGGGGGCAGTTCCTTTCTTCTCGTTCATTTTTTACATATTTCAGAGAGAGGTATATTGATTGTATCTTACTTCATTTGTTTCATTTGTTCCTTGATATCATAGAGATATTTTTGTTCATTCTTCATTATTTTTCAATGCTTTTATCTTTGTTGTGTGTTTCTTGATTTAAATATTGTGTGCGCATTATATGCCTTTAGTTAATATTTTTTTTCCTTTCAAATCAAGTGACAAGTATGATATGTCAAGGTGCAAATTTATGTTTTTGTTGACTATTTTGATTAATTAATATGTAAAAATACACTATTTTCCACTTTACTAATCAAGATAATAGGGCCTTTCATAGATTCATTTCACAAGGATTGTCCAATTAATTTGTGAACCTTAGGTTACTTGTTTTTGGGTATTTTTTGAAGCTTCCATTGCTACAAGTCACATATATTTTGGGGCATCACCTTATGTATAGGTTTCATAGTCCACCTTTCTTTCTATCTCTTTTCTCCATCAAAGATAGTTTTAGGTGATTCAACAATGAAGTCAGCCCATAATATGGAGATTGGTTTTCAAGGTAGGCATACCTACAAGCCTAAAAGTCATTCCATGTTTCATGGGATTTCAAGGTACCTCTATTAGCAATTTAGGCCATGAACATACAAACTAATACTCAATATCAATTTTTTTGTTTCCCAAATAAGAAAAGGGTCGTTAATACAATTATTTATTTTATTAAAATTAGCATAATAACTAATTATTATACTAAGAACTAATGAATCTTTGATATTGTAGGAAAATAATGTGTGTGCATACTTTAGTTGGGTTGGCAATGATGCACAATCAAAAATTATAACGTGTGATGAAGGAATGGATTGCAAGTATTGTAAGGCTCAAGAGACCATAATTTTCTTTTTACAATGATTTCTTTGCATTATAATTGCACTTATTTTTTTAGACCATATGCAAAAAAGTGCATAGCTATAAATTGTATATGGATTGATTTTTTTTTTTTTGACCATAGCTTGACCACAATTGGATCATAATTTTTAAAATTCTATATATACATATGTTTGAATGCTTATTTTAAAAAGATACATTTCACCATCAAGATGCATGTGTAAATATGAACACATTATCTCTTGAGAAAGGTTTTAGACAACTATTTAACAACAACCTTCATTAAATATGTATATCATGAAACTTAAATTTCTTATGTTTAATGGCCTTGTAGTACTAAATGCTCCCAAAGATATAGCCATGAAGATTACCTTATCAACACAACATCTCTTCACAACCCACATATTAGATTTCGCAAAGGTAAAGTAGAGAAATACCTTGATTCCTTCTATACATACCATATTATATAGTCCTCCCTTAAATATAAATTTAGAAATTGTAATATTATTTTTAAAAAACTTTTTGTAAAATTATAAATTCATTAAAATAAAATCTATCAAAAGGACATGCGTTGGGAAAAATATTACAGAAATATCAATGTCACAAGTAGCATAAATATATTCTTTTGAGCAAATTAAGAAGATGAAATATTGTATGACCATAAACTATGATCAATGCAAGATTTTTTTTATTCACAATACTCATTTGAAAACTACAAATGGTATGCATATTGTGGTAGTTGATTCGATGATGTAGAGAAATACCTTGCTTCCTTCTATAGTTTTTTCAATTGTACTTTCTATCAAAACATGGGTATATCTTGATACTTTCATTGAATTAGCTACCATGCTACCCATACCATTTTTAATATTTTTAATTACTAGTGCAAATTAAAAAATTCCAACATTGATTGTACTTTCTAGTTGGACAAGAGAACATCTTCTTGATTTTCTTGAAAGAATTTATTTATGTTGCTTGTGACATTAATATTTGTGTAATATTTTTACCAATACCTATCCTTTTGATAGAATTTATTCAAATGACTTCAATTCACATTTGAAACTTTATGTAATTACAATTTCTATATTTATATATTTGAATGGAGAGTTGTATAATATAGTTATAATGTTGTTTAGGCTTAGGTTTTTATCATGGTTCAAAGGGTAAACCTAGGACCTAGAAGGTCTCACTAGAACACCATACAAGCTTATTGAATACATTACATAAATGTCATGTCAGCCACATTGGGCCTAAGGGCTTCGTTCGAAGCCCCTAAAGACCAACATTGACCTATTGAGGGTTCTTTTGAAGCCCTTACAGTGAATTTTTTTTTTTTTTTTAGTTTCCTTGATATAAATGTCATTTTGTTTTTTCTTTCAAAATTTATTGAAAAAAATCTTCAAGAAGTTTGTTATTTTTGAAGAAAAGTGAAGAATACTTATAAATAGTAAATACAATAAAAGAAAACAAAATAGAGAACAATGCAAAGGAGAGAAGAAAAAACAACACTTTATTGATTCATCAAGTTATCAACACACATGCCTAGCTATAAGGCCTTCTAGGTTATGGCCAATACAAGTGTTTTACAAAATACCAAACATATAATTTTTTCAGGTCCTTAATTTGGACTTCCAACTCCCTCAACTTCACACTCTCTCTTCGTGCATGCCTAACCTAACCTAAACAGCCCTATTATACTTGCCAAAATGGCTTATAGAATATTCTAGATAATAGAAGGTCAACCTCAAATCAGTCTCCACATATCCCAAGACAAGATACTTACATTAAATTCATGATCCAAATTAAATGCATGAGTCCACTTAAACTAAGAACTAATCATAGAAAAAATCAGTCAAAGAAGAATCTGAGCATCAACAAACATCTAGATAACTTGGTGTGCAAAGGAACACTCGGCCAACACTAGAAATCTCGGCACATACATAAATGCTCATCCAAAACTAGAAAACATGGTACATACAAGAACTTGATAAACTCAAAAACCACTGAAACTTCACATAAACAAAGATGAGTAGGATAACAAAGATGAGCAGGATAACAAGGCAACCCAGGATGCTCCTGCATCAATGCTCACCTTCCTTCATTCTCATATCATTATCTTTTCCTCTGAGACTTTCTTCTCTTTCTCTCAACACATTCTCATCTCCACCATGTATAACTAACAACTTGTCCAATATTTCTTTAGGATTAGTACAGTTCTTGATATCATCAAACTTGGCATCATTCTGGGAAAATACAATCTCAATCATTCGAGTATTATGTAATTTATTATCAATGTAAGTTATTGTCTCTAATTCTAGATACATGTAGCTTCATTTTTTTTCCATGGGGAGAAGTTCTTCTTTAGCTTTGGTACCTCTCTCTTATACATTTTTTGGATCTTTAGATAAAGTCCCTTCAAACTTCTTTCTTCAAGAACTCTTCTGTTATACCAAATGTTAGATAATTACTTTCATATGGACCTTAACCCTTTAGGGATAATCAAATCAAAGGTGTTTTTTAGTGGCTAATATTTTCCTATTGGCTAATTGTAGATTTTTTTGCTAGTAATTTGGCTAATAATTTAAGATTTAATGCATCTTAAATTGCCACATTTTTATTAAATTTAGCTATAAAATATTTAAAATTGCTCAATTATTTATTTTATTAAAAAAAAATCTCAAAGATTCACCACAATATTCAATACATGATTTGATTTGATTCACCTAAATATTATATATTATTGGAGAAATTAAAATTAATTCATCAATAATTATCATGATTATTAGGTACTTTAGGGATATATCACCAATATTTAGTTTTTACTATTTATTTAAAATATAATGTAATGATCCTCATAATTAATATTCCATGAGGTAAAAAATATTCAGTTTTGGTTTGCAATATTCCATGTCACTAGTGAACTTCCTATTATTATTAAGATTCCCCAATATTTTCTACACAAATTATGATTCAAAAATAATCGTGAATGTAAATAATATTTAAAAGTAAAAAAATAGAGAAATTTTTCAATAGAAATAATTTGGTTTTGTTAAATAATGAAAGATTCACCAATATTTTATATCTTTTTCTAGAGGGGGGTTTCTTAAAGTTTACCCTGATCACATGGACTCTTGAGCCACCCAAATCGGCATCACTAAAAAAATTGTAAAAAGAGTGTAAGGTGTTTTTTAAAATTCTCCAAACCTTTAGGATATGTACTAAACACAAAGTTAAAACCTTCTAGCTACTTTTGGCATAAAAATCCAATTTAAAAATCAACAACTCAGAAAAAAAAACTCTCCATCACCTTTATAGTAAGAGATATCACCTCTATAGGAGCTATCAGGAGGAAAGAAACAAGTGAATTATTCCAAACATGGTCTAATCTACTCTAAAAGAATGTAGTATCAAGGAAATACTACATCAAGAAATGAACATCATCCATCTACAATGAGATCCCCACTTCTATATTAAATTCCCCACCATCAATAAGAAGTGGATAGTAGAGGACAAACACACCAATCCCAAAAAAAAACACAAATAGGAGTTGTCATTACCTACACAAAGTGCTAAATAAGAGTAGTAATCACCTACATAAGCCCTACCAAAATAGGAGTAGGCATTACCTACATAGAGGCCAAACCATAAGTAACTAGCCACTTAAAAACTACTAGAATCAATTAAATCATCAATACAAAAAAACCAATAAAACAATCAACACAATAGAAGAAAATCATCATTCTTAACAAGAAAAAGTGTTGACCATGAAGGATACCCATAGAAAAATGCATGTCTAGAATATATTGAATATCCTTACAAAATAGGTAAATAACTTGCACCACTACCTCCACATGCCACTCAAAGATAAAAGTAGAAAATGAATCAAAATTCTTCTCACTTTTACCAACCCACAAAATGTCCAAATATAAATAGGGAAATAGATCCCATAAACTAGCCTCCATGGAGCTAATTTAAAGCATGATCATTTCTCAAGGGCTGCAAACAAGGTAGACAACTTAACTAATTTTTTAGAATTTTTTCCAAGGATATGTCATAAAGTCCCTATAAGAATGGGCGCTAGTTAAAGGCTATCCAAGTAGAGTTCTTTCAACACTATAGGTAAAACCAACACCACACATAAAGCCCTATTTCAAGGTCCAATAGCTTAGAAAAAAATACTTTCCAAGTAAGTTTCAACTAAATCCCACTAAACATGATAACTAATATCTCAAAATGGGTATGTAAGAACTGAAATCTTAATGCCAAAAGAAGAAAACAATAAGAACCTTTCATCACATCTTAAAGAGCTATATTCACTAAAATAGTATAAAATGAATCATCCATATCTTTTCTAACATTTCTTCTAATATTTTCATCAACCAAATACAAAGAATTATCAAGGATATTGTATGGTCAACCAATGGTTGACAAATCCCGCTCCCATACCTATTTTGAGAAATGTACCTCTTCCAACTAGTAAATTTAACAACCCCTGGGATTGAAAAATGAACTAATCTCTTTATATAATTATAAATACATGGGATTATTTTTATAAAGAGCAACTAACTATATAAAATATCCTTATAATAATAACATATCTCTATAACATCAACTATTCATCTTACCACTCACAACATATAATAGCCACCATAGGAGAAACTACAGAGTTGAATATCCTTCACATGATATAAATCTAATCATCTTAGAAACAATCAAAGTAAACACAATACCCTCAAAATAAAAGGAGATCCAAATAATCAATTATCTATCTTCATCACAAACAACAACAAATAAAAATCACACTCTCTTCTATGCATTTGAATTATAGAATAAGGTAGTAGAAAAAATCCACCTTAAATAACAATATGAGAAGGAAAAAGGTCTCTCTCCCCAATATGGTCAAGGAAAAACCAAGGAGGCCTCCTAGAGAACATACCCACTCATAAAACTAAAATAG
This sequence comes from Cupressus sempervirens, assembly GCA_028749045.1. NCBI lineage: Eukaryota > Viridiplantae > Streptophyta > Pinopsida > Cupressales > Cupressaceae > Cupressus > Cupressus sempervirens. Next base: position 671,859,120 of record CM053786.1, on the reverse strand, counting down.
GTCTACAAAATATGGTGTACGGTAACACCACTCTTCCACAAGCTCTCTAGAAAAAATAGTACCATAAATCACCTAGGAATTGAGAAATCCAAAAGAAGGCAATTATATGATGCCAAGAAAAATCTTGATCGAATGATATTTTATGACAAGACAATGAGAAATCCAAGCCCATTGTCATCTTCATTAGAGTCTCTCTCATTCTATATAATCCCCCCTACACATAAAACCCTAGCAACATTAGTCTTCCTTATATTCTAGTCCATCACCTTGATTTAAATTTGTTTCATTATTTTATATATATATATATATATATATATATATATATATATATATATATATATATATATATATATATATATATATATATATATATATATATATATATACATATATACATATATATATATATATAATATATATGTATATATATATACATATATGTATACATATATACATATATATATACATATATCTATACATATGTATATATATATATACATATATATATGTATACATACATACATACATACATACATACATACATACATACATACATATATACATACATATATATATATATATATATATATATATATATATATATATATATATATATAAGTAATTTAAAGTCATATCAAATAGATTTAGTCTTTGTTAAGTATATTTTTAGTGTGTTAATTAGTGAAGATAGTATTTCTTACTTGGATTTTTAGTTTGGAAACTAATTCTTGTGTTCTTTTAGGCATTTTGTTATTTCCTTGTCAAATATATCAATTTAAAACTACTAACATTTATACTTGTAGGATGTTGCCAATAAATATATTTTTAAACTATTGATGGTGTATGGATGCAAGTTTCTAAGTTTTTCATGAAAAATTTTTCACTTAATTTATAAATGGTTCATGAACTTTTAATTTTTAGATTATTGCATTCAATTAGTGGTTAAATATTATATTTATCTCTTCTTTTTTTCATACTCATGTATTTTTCACACTTGTGCATCCCTAAGGAGGTCTAAGTACTACATAAAGTATCATATCCCTTAAACTTTCGGTGGTATTAGTTGTAAGAAAAAAAAGATGGCGACACCCAATTTTTTAATTTTTGATCAAATTATTATTTTGTGCTAAAAGAGGTTCTAACTCCAAATAGTGATTCAAGTGAAATTCCTTCAATTTTCTATATAAATTGGTGCTACATAGTATTTTTGTAAAACCTATTTAACATCTCTATCACCCACATTTTATTAAATTCAATTCCCCTAAATGGAGAGGACAAGTGCTATGTTTCTAATTGGTAGGTAGAACTACAAATCTATCCCAACAGTAAATTAATTAATTTGATAGCTAAATATATTATTATGTGTGTGTCCCCACTCAACACACCCACAAAGAAAGTACTATGGTTGGTGACAAAAAGGTTGGTTGGGCTTGGCCAAAGCATGATAAGTGTGAGGTGTTGGAGAAAAATGGCCTTCATTTCTATGAAAATCCCAAGACTCCTTGAGAATGAAAACCCTCAATACACTTTGGGTGATGGTTTAAAAAGATGGAAAACCTAGTTAGTGCAGTGACATCACTTTTAAAAGCAAGGTGCGGTGGAAAATTCAATTATAAATGGATGGATCCTTTCCATTATTTCTTGGTCTTGTGATTTCCTTGTAAATTCTATCTGTCGAATACGATGAAGATTTGGACAGATGTCAATAGGTACACTCATATTTATCATTTTAATTAGGACAATAAAGTTATTACTCCTTATATAATGCTCAATTTCTAAAACAAATCCTTTGGGATTTATTTTGAATGGAAATAATCTTCACATGTATGGCTTCATACATTAGTTTGTTTCCTCATTTCAAGCAATTATAATGGCACTATGATTTATTGTTGCGGTATCTCTATCATTGCTCTAATTCATATGCATAATTCTAATAAGATATGTAGCTATGATTTTTATTGCATCTCTCTTTTTTACAAACATTCTTTCTCTATCTTTACACTAGATGAGTTTAAAGAAACTATCTGAGACCTAGAAATGGGTGGGGAGATAATTAGAATTGAGCCCATGAGAATTGAGGATCGATGGAGGCAAGACTCTTGTTCCTTCATGGTCATAAGTAAAAGAGGGCTTCTTCCTTTTATGGAATCCATGAAAGGATATGATGTTCAACATTCTCTTTGCAGTTGGTGAACTCCTTAATGACAAAAAAGTCACTATAGATGGGATCACTTTTCAAATTAATGAAAAGCTTATTACTCAAGAAAATAGGATTTCCATGGAGGATAAGAATTAGAAAAAGGTCATGAAGATCACTAATTAGTTTAGTCTCAATAGATATTTCAAAGCCAAGGAAACCCCAATCTTCGTGTGTGGTGGTTTTTACAAAGAAAATTTTTTGGACGAATGACACAAAGTCTATTTCTTGATTTTGAAGTGCCTCACTCAGGAAGGTCATTTTGGGGATATTTTGTAATTTAGAACTTTTCTTTCCTAAAAGAGGAGAAGAGGTAATTCTTTTGAATTTATATTTGTATCACTAATATTAAGTGATTCCAATAGGTTTTATTTCTTAATGACAATTATAAATAATAATAATTTAAGTGTTGATGTGAAGCTATCTATAATTTGGACTTAGGTTCATTTTGAAATCAATGAGTTTCTTTATTTGTATCAAAATTCATGTTTTGGTATTTTTTAAAAAGAGGACTACCTAGAATACTTTTTGATTCTATAGGTTATAGGGGATTTCATTATGATGCACATTCTTGTTGAATAATTTTTTTTATTTTAACCATATTTCCTCTTTCCTAAAGTTTGACTCTAAGTATAACTCATGTGAATAATTGTAATAAAGATTCAAATACATTTTAATCTACACCAAATCATACTAACATGAGCTCACATTATTGTGACACTGTGACTTATAACTTATAGCTTTAAAAAATCAAATGCTAAGAATTATAAAGAAACTTTTTCTTTTAGAAATATTGAACACATATATAAAATTGCAATTAATAATATAAATGTATATATTGTTTAGTGGGAAGAAAAAAATTCATCATTGTGTCGAATAAACCAATGTGATCCTCCATCTAGATCGTGTAGTGTGGTTGATGGAAAAAATTTGGTCACAAAATATAATCCATTATCTTACATTACATTATAATGGACCATTGAAATTAAATAGCTCCAAAATGAGATCCTCTAATTATTGTTTCAAAGAATTAACTGTATGCATAACAATGTGAGTTTCTAGTATTTGTAGGTATAGGTATAGGTTTTGTAAAACCATTTGTGAACATTCATAGTAAAATCTTATTGTAATTAAGTTATTAGGACTAGATTCTATATGCCCTTAATGAAGTGCTACAAGCCCTTTCTAAAAAAATTCCTTCTTCACCTTAAGCTCATACCACATCGGCCATAGAACCTCGTAATAAGGATATGGAGTCAAGTGGAGATGTAGATGTTGTCATTTTGAAGATGAGTGAAGGAACTTAATATGGACTTGCTACAATATTTGTACCTATTTGTATATTACTATAATTGTGACTTTGGTATAATTTTTTCTTTCATCCAAAAGCAACAATAAGGAAGGGGCCAAAGGAAATGAACATTAAAAAAAAGGAAAATCTTTCTCATACAAGCATCATATAAGAATGAGAAGCGAGATTGAGATTGTTGAAATTATTCAATATTTCAGTAGATCTTACCTTCAAGATGAATATTTCAAGAATCCTAAACTCAATAAGATTGAGTCTTTGTTTCACCAAAAATAATAATATTCCCACTAGCTAGGCTTGACTCTATACATTTTAATTTATGTTTTCCACTTGAAAAATAATGGTCGCACTACCCTTTCAATAGTTACAATATGTCAAAAGATTTCACATTCTCGAATACCATTTGTGAGATGAATATAGGTGAATATTTATTCTATCGTATTCATTCATTTAATATAGTGATCTGTATAGATGAGGTAATAGCTCAATAATGTACATATAATATAATGGATTGTTATATCAAAATTTTTTTTATGCCCATGTGAACATTTTATCGAGGAGTTGACTAGTAAAGAAATCAAAATGGTAAGTTGTTACAATGAATAATGTAATATAATGGGCTATTATGTTTGAATTTTATTTGATACACAAGTGTGCATATTGTGGAGATAAGTATTTTGGGAGCAAACCTTTCAAAATGCAGATATATGTAAGAAACTATTTTCATAAGGGATCTATAAAATGGTTCAATGGAGACACAATTTGCCTAATTATAGTGGGAAGGACTTTTTTCTTAAATTTGAATGTAGTTTTAGATTTTGAAAAGTGATGTAATGCTTTACAATATGAACTCATCTATAATATGTTTATATTATTATTTTATTTAAGCATAAAATACAATTGATGTCTCTATAAGAGTGTTGTTCTGAATAATTTTCTAGAGAGTATAACTTAAGAGTATAAACAATTTTCCAAAGCTAATTAATTAAGTATTATTAAACTCCTTTCCACTATCTAAAGATAAAAATGGAGATTGTATCATAAATCCAATGGAAAAGATTATTTAGAATGTTTTTATAGAGTATTATCTATAATAAATCATTAAAATAATCTTTTGGAGCAATATATCTGACTCCACATCCGTTTTTAATTCACTAGACAACATAATAAAAAATGGAGTTTCCACATTTCCCTAAACTGAGTAGAAGGGAAAATAGTTATACCTGATACTAAATTGATAATTACCGCGATAACCAATAAGTGATAGTGTAATGCTTGTAATATCCCATTTTTATGTTAATTTCTTCAATTCAATAAAAGGTTTTGTTTGTATATTTGCAATAATAATAATAAATATTTGTACTTTCCTTGTTCTTTCACTGAGATATTATTTTTAAAGAGTTGCAAGCTTTTTCAATGAACTTGGTTATACAAGCCATATATTTTTTGATAATATAATACCTAACAATTATCGCAATTACAATTAATTAATTCCCTATTTTATATGTTCTCGAAAACTTTAAAATATATAAATTACTTCCCCATTGTTGGATTGCCAATAAAATCGAATGATCTGAATAGCTTAATCTACTGAAACACAAATGAAAAATTATATTTCAATACAAGAGTATCTATTATCAAATTCAAATCAATTGATAAACAACTTGAATACTTTTATGCAGGAAATCTAGCCTGCGTGTATTTCAAAGGCATCCCTGATGTATGAGGGCTACAACACAAAGTTTCAAGGAAGATCCACGTTAAAAATTTGCTGAAGTTTCAAGGAAGTTTCAACAAACACACACACCATACACATGCAAGTATGGGGTAAGTATCCATAAGAAAATGCATGTGATTTATAAATCATCTTACTAAACATCATTAATAACTGCAAATATTGTAATAATCATCATACATACATGAAATATAAAGTACCAAGTAATCATATATCAACTAAATCTGAAACAATATATGATAATCTCAAAATAATGTCACTAACCATCAACATAAAACTAGCCCTAAAAGAGTTTGACAATGATAACAAAAATACAAACTAGGGGCAGGCACTACATCCACCCCCCCTAGAATTAGGCTTACTCCTGGAAGCCTACATGAATGATAATACTGAAGAACTCACTGTGCGGGTCCCATTGAACCCTTTTCTCTCTTGTAGGGGAATATGATTCCACTGATGACACTACAACACACTTAGAGCAATATGATTCTAGTTTAATAGTAAACTGAAAACCACATTGATCCAACATTCATTCTTTTAACAACTACTAAAATAGATCCCCTAATACATTCTAAACAAGAGCAACTTAATGCTTGCAAAGATAATCAAGGGCATACTACCTTACAACATAGATAAAACATACATGTTTTGCAACTAGAATGAGTTTCAATTTTCAATTTTGCCCTCGTTTAGGTTTAAGTAGAATTTTCAGTTTTGAAAGCTAAGTGTTGAAATATGCAAGTAACAGTTTAGGTTCTGTTTCAGTTCACCTAGTTTCAAGTTTCAGTTTGAAAGAGATACACATGATAGTTTAAAGTTTTTTTTTTGTTCAACTATTTAACACTAGTGGCATTCCAATATACCCAGAGCTCCCAATGTTGAAACTCAGGCTCTGATACCAAATGTAATGCCCTGCCAAGAGATCCAAAGAATTAATTTGAAGTTTCATTAAGTTTGGTAGCATTTTATTTTTTAAACAATGAAAGTAAATCCATCTACATCATTCACATGATAGCGGAAGCAATAGCATAACCATAAATCATCGAACATAATTAACTAAGTGCATAGTTCCTCCCAACCATAAATAGCATCATTAGACCATCATGGATCCTAGCCATCCCTCCATGCGTAACATCCCAAATCACCGAAGAGATCATCGATATTATCATAGTAGGAATGTCACTCCTAAAAACATACTACATCACATGCAGAAAGTAATCTAACATGCAAAGTAAAGCATAAGATACCATCATCTAACATATGCAAATCATCAATGTGAGGATACATGTCCACAATCATAATCCATGAAGATAGATGCCAACAAAGAATACTCCAGCCACGGCGTCTCAGATGAGTCTCAAATGATAAGAGTGATAAGCACTACCACCCGATCGCGTGGAACCTAAATGGTCCACTCCCACCACACTAAGGAGATAATCTCAAGTACCAAATAGGCTATCAAAATCACATATCATAAATACTCTCTAAGTCCAAGAATCCTAAAAGTTTACTAACTCAAAGGTTCCAATCACAAAACTGACATCTGATCCCAGAGGCACACAAAGACATGTAGGAAACCTACTCTATAAGCAGGCAAGTGTCATCACATAAATCATGTAGAATTTACCCTGGCAGTTAGCTTAGGACTCCAGGGTCCCTACTGATCCTTATGCGACCACTAGTATCCTCTCTTACTGACGAGGCATACTACGAAATGCAAGGTCGCAACCAAGCATTCTCTCTACTCCCATCCTAGTCTGTACTAGCACTCGAGGCATGGGCGAGAACAAAACAATTATCTTTTTAGGTTCATTTAATCCCCATTTAGTGTAAATGTTTTCACTTATTAAAACAACTTACAATGAGTTACCCTAGCAGCCACTTAGGGCCCCGGCCCCCATTGCAAGCCACTTCCCGACACAACAAGTAGATAACCTACCCTAAGCTCATGGAATCATAAATCACAAAATCACCACAGTCCTATACAAGCGACTGGAAAAATACCAAAAGATAATCCATAAAAAGAGCATTAAATCTCCATGAGCACATGAAAAGCATCCATAGATAATCATGACCACAACAATTCTCTATTGGCAACTGAAGGTATCACTAATAATCAAAAGTATCCATTGGTTCTCAATAACCAAAATATATCTCAAGAATCATACTGATCGAAGACTCCAAAATGGTTGAGTCAAAACATCTCACAACATAACATCATCAAGAAATAAATCAACACTTCAGTTCCATCATGGTGACTGGAAAGTAATCCAAGGATAACTGATTGATGACTAAAAAATGGTTAAGTCAAGTGTCTCAGATACATATAACTCAGCTTCACACATGATTGTGATCGAATTCAAGAAATCATGATTGTGATCGAATTCAAGAAATCATTATGACATCACAATCATAACCCTAGAGCCTCTGGTAGACATCCTATAACTGGTCAACACTAGTCAACCCAAAACCCAAAACAAGAAGCACAGAGAAGACACAATGCAAGCACATGTTTTGGTTTGCTAAAATTTCATGATTGAATTGAGTATAGAGGTTTCAGTTTCTGTTTGCAAGTATACTTCAAGTGTATAAGATTTATCATTTGACCTACAAGTCAACCCGTTTGTTCCCTCAATAACATTATCCTTTAAAATTAAATTCTAGGAATAACTGGAGGATAAATATTTACTCATTACACTAATCTTCATTGTCCCTTAATTAAAATTATTTGCTTTATTAATTAATCTTAATCAATTAATAATGAACATAGATATGACTCTTTATCATTCTAACAATACTTAATTAAAACTCAATTAAATATCACTAAAACTTAAGTTTCATCACTAACAACCATTAAAATACCTAAGGTCATTATTCAAGTCATTAGAATAAGACTTATCAACTTCGATGTAAATACTTTAGAACTTCATTAGACTACATAACTCTATGAGTATCAGATTCACCAAAGCTCTCGTTCCTAGGGTTTATTATGAAGTGAAAGACTCTCTTCTATCCTATAATTATTTCGTATATACAATTGAATTGATTAAGTTTTCAATTTTGTTTCAAGTGTATTCCAAGCGTATAAAATTCTACATTTAATTTCCAAGTCAACATAGAATTATCCCTCCATTGTTCTAAAATAATTTTCTAAAGTAGTCAAAAGATAATTATTTACTTATTTAAATCATTGAATTAGTTCCCATTTAATTCGATTTCCAACAAATAAATTATCCATTGATTTCCAATAATCAACTAGCAATTCTAACGAACCCAGTGTTATTGATAACAATAATTGCATAACCCAAAACTTCTATTTATATCATACTCTAATAATTAACCTTAATTAAACTAAATTTAAATAAGTTAATTATTAAATTCTAATATAAAACTATGTTAATATTTCTCCTCTTTAATAACACTTTGTTTAATCTTAATATATTTATATTTTAATCACATGCACACATCATGCAATCTAGAATCTTTTAATAATTTTAATATCTTTTCCACTTTTAAATTTATTTTCGAAACTTTAATTGCTAAAATATTTATTAACTTAAATAAATATTATCACATTCCAACTTTAAAATTGTAACTTTTATCTTCAAATTTTTATTATTTTATATAATTAATTTCCTAATTAATTAAATAAAATAAATATTAAAATATCATATTAATTTTCCATTAAATTAAACCATTAATTAAATCTTTTAATTAGGCTTAATTAATAGAAAATACACTAAAGACTCATACAATAAAATACGAAAAACCCATTATAGCAAAACACATACAAAATTAAACCAAAAGGGTTAATATCATGAATTACGTCATCTAACGCATTCAGAGGGTACTCAACTCAAATACTTGTCCTAATTTCCAATTAGGACAAATGGCTTAAAGGGTTGGGATTTGGACTTGAGAATATATCTCCCCTCTCTTACCATTGAGATAATGCGATAGAGTATGCTCATCCTGGCAATTCAGGGAAGTCGATGCCTGGTACCTGCAACCTACATAAAAACCATGCATGTACATACAATATATATATATGCTAAGCTAAACAGGCAATGGCAGGAAGTGGTGCATCATGTAGATCTTGACTAGTAGGTGACTACGACTCCCTTCCTTAACCACATCAGAAACGCCATCCAAGAACAAACACACACACCATACACATGCAAGTATGGAGTAAGTATCCATAAGAGAACACATGTGATAACAAATCATCTTACTAAACATCATTAATAACTGCAAACATTGTAATAATCACCATACATACATGAAATATAAAGTACCAAGTAATCATATATCAACTGAATCTGAAACAATATATGATAAACTCAAAATAATTTCATTAACCATCAACATAAAACTAGCCCTAAAAGAGTTTGACAATGATAACTAAAATGCAAACTAGGGGCAGGCACTACATGAAGTAGTTGTTGCACTTCTGTTAGAGGAGATGTGGAGAAAATCTTCTAAGGTGGCCAAGGAGGCTCTCATTGCTCAAGGTAGAGAGAAGAACAAAAGAAAGAAGGACATGAAGCCTGAATCTTTTGGGAAAAAGTCCAAAGCAAAGTGTTGGAACTGCAAGCAAACTGGTCATATCCGAAAGGATTGCAAAGAGAAGAAGAAGAAGAAGAAAATGGAGAGTTCTTCCAATTTTGAGTCTTGTCAAAGTGATGATGAAGATGCAAGCATTGTTTCTTTGGCTAATTAGTCATCTAATGATGATTGGTTAGAGTGATTCAATCTTCATGTGGAAGATGCTTGTCATGATGCCATGTACAACTCGACACCACAGTCTAGTTGGCATTGCAGATGTTGAAGGCGTGAGATTCTAATGTGGCAAAAGGATCTTTTCACTTTTGCTGAAGTACTATTTGGAGATGTTATCTTCATGTGACTGAAGATCTTGACATCTTAAGGATTCAATTAGTCCTTCCTAAAGGTGTGGATTTTTCTTTCATGTTAGCCATGTCGAGTAACTTTGTACTTCGTCAAGTGGGAGATTGTTGAGTTGACAAAGAACTTGTATGTTGCCTCTTGTACAATGAACTTACCCCCGTACAGTGCTTCCCATATGGTGAATCACTCGGAGATGTGTATCTATAGAGATGAATGGGGATGGTGTGATGAAGTGAAGTTGTCCATGTTGTGTACAACAAAGACGTACGGTGGAATGATGTACAATTGGAGTACGAGTATGGTGTCGAGCACCAAGTATGATCAGTATGGTGAGCATCAGTATGATAGGCATGTGTAGGGCATGTGTACATGGATATTTCCAATATGATGGTGTTGTGGTGCCAGAGGTGTCATGGTGTCAGAGTCGTGGTGGTGCCAGACAGTCTGGCAGTGTCGTGGTGCCAAACAGTACGACAATGAAGGAGAGTGAGTACAGTATAGTGGTGACGAACAGTACAGTGACAGTTATGGTATGGAAGCAAAATTGGTTGACAAGTTATGTAACATAATGGTTGACATACTAGATTCCATAACGAATTGCATAGTGTATAAATGTATGTGAGATTTGTTGAGGGGAGGACAACCCTAATACTTGGCAAAATGTTGCTAAGTTTTTGGTTGACAATAACAGTTGTATTGCTATAGAGGTTGTGAAGGTTGAGGCTGTGAGTCTGAAGGATAGAGTGTCATAGTGGTAGTAGTCAGGTTGTAAAGATGATCTAAGCTTGAGTCCATTATTTTTTGTATGTAATGTATACATTACTGTAATACAAAGGGCAACACTCTAGTTCTTAGCTGGTGGGTTTTTCCCGAAAGAGTTTCCCATGTAAATTTTGGTCTCTTATGTTTTATCTTGTGTGCCTTTATTTTCTCTATTCTTTTTTTTTTTTCCTATACGAGTGATCCCACAATAATGGGTTCCACTTTTTGACCAATTTTGACACTGAAATCAATATTTTTGAAAAAACCTCACATTCGAGTGACTCTATCTCTAAAACTATGAATAATTTCAAGATGATGTAAACTAGTGATTTTTACTGCTCTGTTCCTACTTTGTAACCATACTTTTAAATTTATTTATTTTTAATTATTTAAGTCAAATTTTTCTTCTCCTCCTAAAAGTGGTACATATGAAAAATCAATATTTTTAAAAAATGACAGTCTGTTTGACACACAGAACTTTTTTCTAGAAATGATAATGAGCTAATTCTTTTAGTGTTGGATTTGTAACATCAATATCCAAATGATGCATTTGATTTGAATTAATTTGGTTGAATATTGTATAGTTTATGAAATTTTGAAGTGACATCAATCGTAATTCAGACATACATTCTTTTTGACACAAATAACTTGAACTCAATTTATCATAAATCTAATTTTTATTTTTTTAATAAAAAGATACCTCAGCAACCTATTTTCTAAATATTTTTCAAAAAAAAATTGACCTAATTTACAAATTTTCCCGAAGTGTCGAAGTTAGTTGATGTTCAACTATTAATGAACCTATAATGAGTTAAACTCATATTTAAAAGTCTTAATGAATATAATATTTATTATAATTATAATCATTGGAAAGCTTGCTCCAAGTAGCACAAATTGGCATTTTTATTTTATAGCAGGAGATCATTCAATCTCAATTTTGGGGGTCAAAAGAACAAATTTCATATTTTTTAGAAAACAGCACCAAAAATTTGTAAATTGACATGTTCACATGAACATTATGTTTGTGCAAACATATTAGACATGTATGCGCGAACATATGTTTGTGTGAACGTACGAGTAAAAATAATCTGGTGGTCAAAAATTTAAGTTAACATGTTTGCAAGAACATGTAAAATAATTTGTGTTCGCACAAACATACAAAAAAAGCAAATTTATAAGGCAAGGGCAATTTTTTTATTTTTTATCTCAAATGGAAAAATGAAGTTTTAATCTCAAAATCACCATTAAAATATGTTCACATGAACATGCTAATAAGGTATGTTCACACGAACATATCTTATTTAAACTCAATATGTTTGTGCGAACATATAATTGATTTATGTTCGCGTGAACATAGTTAGCACATTCGCACGAACATATGTAAAATTCAATATGGGAATTTTTCATAATTTTGTGATTTCCTTCATCCCCCAAAAGTGGTACCTAGTATTATGGGTTCACCCATACATCTCTATAGATTCAAACCCTTTATGTTTCCCTTGTAAATTGACATTTGGAAGGCGTTTCCACAAGTAACTTTCCTAACATGGAGACCATATTCATTCCCATGGCATCTCTTGTGAAGCATGAGAATCTCATGTATAAATTCTTGCCTACAATTGCACACTTTATGCCTTGTAGCCTAGTGAATCTGCTTTTCCTGTTGGAAAAAAAAGAGAGCCCAAAATCTCATCAGTTACCTTGAAAATATGGCTTTATTGAATTACTTCACATGCATATAACACAGATACCCTTAAAAGCTATATGAGCTGCAGTGAGTGCAAAATGAAAAGGAGGATCTGGAAGAGAAGTTCATATATACATCTTGAAGATGTCAGAAAGTTTAACAGAGTTTGTTGGATCCTCGATATAGAACTTGAGCTCCGTAGCCCTCTTGGCACTCTGGAACCTAACAACAACAGCGCTAGTGATGCCATCTCTGAGAAGAATGGATGTAGCCCCACCACTCATTAGAATGGCCTTGCAACCTCTGTTAGTGTTGGCCACCAGACACCCCTCTATGGTGATCATGGGCACCATGTACTCACACTCATTCAGTAGTAAGGGCCCTGCCACACCCATGAGGATTTGGACATAACCCACAGGTATCTCACAGCATTTCCCTAGAATGGACTCATAATCAAAACCCTCTAGTAGCAATCCATCAAGGGATCTCTTGGTCATGAGCTCCAAGCACTCCTCCTCACCAAGGCAACTTTCTTGCAGTCCCCAAGTGAGGATTCAAGAGAATAGGAGGCTACACTACCATTACACATAGCAATTGCAATGTCCCCGTCCTCATTGTCACCAAGGGCGATTCCCTTGAGCTAGACCTCATCTTTCTTTATAACAATTTCTTCTTTTTTTGCGATCCCACATGTTTTTGTTGGAGGGGTTTTGAGATCCACCTTCTCAACCAAGTCATCATCGTTACTGCTGATAATGTTTTGGACATAATCAATTCCAAAGAATCCCATCAAATATATGAAGGAAGCCAAGTGCACCACAATGGCCACAAGCTCACTAGAGTTGACAACATGGAGAGGCGTTGAGGAACTCATCTTCTCTCTCCATCTCTCCATCAGAAAATATGATGATGCAAAGAAAACTAGAAAGAAAAACTTGTTGGTGAGCCCCAATTGAAGAAGTAGGGCATCAAATGCCAACAGCTTCGAACTCCCATTGTTGTTTTTTCTCTTTGCATAATCATATTCTTCCCTTTTCTTCATCATCTTGAATTTGTCAGTTTCTTTACCATTATTGACAACCATTTTAGATTTTGTTAGACAAGCAACATCCATTGTGATGAGCAAAAATCACAAGGTAGATCTCGTGCTAATGGCTTTTGCTTGTGCTTTCTAGGAACCCTAATGCAATTAAGGCCTAAAATGCTGGGTGTGCTTCTACATCGACAAACGGCAAAGAAACTAGTTATTTATAACACTACTGGTCCTCTACTCCAAGTATTACTTTTGACTTGCATAAGAAAACTCCCATGTTTAAAACTTGTTGCTTTATGAATCTTATGTCTCTCAAGTTAACAAACATGTGATTTGTCTTTGGAGGATCAGACTGCACCTTTCATATGTTTATTAAATAGTTTAAATATTAAAACTTTTATATTTCTAGATCTTTCAGAGGATTGTGTTTTTGTTCATTATGAGAGCTACAGGCATGGGATCTTCATGACATTGGTCCTATTGGATCCAATTGGGGGAGACCTTATTTTTTCATGACTTTCGGTAGCTTCTACTAATTATTTATTTTATTGTGTTTCTTCTTGTTTCTACCTTTTTTGTTGTCAAGGAGAGCTCTCGTATTTTTGTATTTCAGCTTCATTTCAAATTCCATTTCTAGTAGTTGTATGTTAAGAGGTTGAGAACTAGTGTTTCCCTCTATTTTTTATTGCTAGTTCTGCTAGGTTGGATGGGTATGAACATTTTCTTATTTTTCGGGATGAGGGTTTGGGGTTTCACACTGTTATACTAGTCATTTTTGCATATGGTTTACAAACTTGATTTTTATTGTATTTTCATGGCTTTTGTGCCCTAAGACCAAATGGGTTTTATTTTTTAAGTTTTTGAGTTTTGGGGTTTTTATCTCGAAATTTGTGTCACCCAATTTTCTCGAGTTTTCTTACATCATGTTGGTTGTCGACCTAGATCATCTGTAGGATGTTTGTTGCATTGGGATGTGTGTTGCATCTATCCTTCCGACCTTGTATTCGATTAAGTGTTATTTTTTGCATGTGTTCTCATCCAGCCCTTGTGTTATGATCTCTGTGATGGTAGTGTGCAACACATGAGCACATGTGCATGCAATTGTTGGGTGACTTGCCAAGCTCAATTTCCCATTTTTATTTCGATTGAGTTATGTTTATTGAGGTTGGGTTGGGAATATGCATGCCTATAGGCACTCATCATTGTGATGAGTATGGGTATGTAGGGTAGCATGGAGGGGCTTCTCTCGCAACCTTTGTGACTATTTCCCAAAGGGTTGATGTAAAGAAATTCTAATTAATCAATAGCTAAATAAATTAACTAGGTAATAAATGAAAGATAATAAAATGTTAAGTGAGTACCCAATTTGGTTTGAAGACACTTGTTATGTGAGCACCCAATTAAGTCTAAGGACACATGATTGTGTGCCTTCTGTTGGGAAGTTGACGCTACCAAGATTATACACCTTTCTTTGGGAAGTTGATGTTGCCACCACTATCTTGGGCTTCTTGATGCCAATTTATTTACCCTCCAACGAGCCCCTATATAGTGACCCATAGAGTGTCTGACCAAGACTTGATCTACTTGCATTATCTCATGATCTTGGTTGCAGTCTTCTTTACTATCTAATGTGAGTGTTAGCCATGGACATTTTCTTTATGTGTTTTTTTGGTTGGATCATTATCTCCATCAGCACAACAGGAGTGGACCTATAGCTTTCATGTGGTTGGGAGGCATAACTACCTATACCACTATTGGGGACTGATCTACAGAGACAATCTATTATTCCAGTGCGACTAATACTTGATGTTCAATTGGTATATTCATGATTCTAGAGTATGCTTCCTTGTGATTTATGCTTTCATTGGAATGCTTGGATATCATGTTCAGATGATGTTAGTTTATTTTATGCATTCTTGTATTGTAACATTTAGCATATGTTTAGAAGATGTGATTTACCTAGTTGGAATATCTATTGTTTATGTTTTTGTAGTATAATTAGATGTTCTTGTTTTTATGATATTGTTACACTTTAGTAGTAACACTCTCATAAGATAGTTCTGACTATCTAGTTGGTGCAATTTGGGATATTACGCGTTAGGGATGGCTAGGATCTTCATGGTCTCATGATGCTATTATGGTTGGGAGGAACCGTACATGAGTTGTTTTTTTTGTATATTGTAATGGTGCTTTCAGTACATTCCCTTACTGCTACGTTTTAGATGGTTAGATGCAGTTTCCATCTTTCAATCACTATGTTCGAGTTTCAATGCCTTGATTTGTGGACTCAGTACTCTTGATATGGAGGAACCTTTTTCCCTATGTTCACATCTTGTGTTTACCTTGCTTGTTGTTGTGAATGTTTGCTCGAGATTGTATTCTCTCCTACACGAGATTGTACTCTCTCCTACGCAAGACTTGGTGTTTCCTCGCATGAAACCTTGTATTTCTTCATGTGGTTCCCAGTATTTCCTTGTGCAAACCTCAACATTAGTATAGTTGCTTCTGGCTACTAGGCCATATAGTTCTTCACATCAAAGGAAAGTTCTTCACATGAAAGGATAGTTTCTCACAAGGCATGTTGTACTTCCTAGCATGAAACTGTTAGTTGTGATTTCCTCACGTGAAAAATAGGGGGCATCTCTGTTGTTTTTTGGGGAATGCATTTGGGTGTTTTGAGTACCCTTTTGGATCAGTTGTATTTCCATGCTTTGATAGATCTAATATTTTATGTTCTATTGTTGCCTTTGGATTTTCTTTGTTTGAGCGTATCAGTTGGTAGTGGCATTTGGAGATTTGTTGGATGTCAAGATTGTTGGTTAAGTCTTTCGTTGTGATCTTATTGATCCTCATATGTTGATTTTCATGTGCATCCATACTTTTTTTTTAAAAAAACCTTGGCTTTTATTGATCCTTGTTCCAAGGATCTCCAGGCGGGGCATTACAAGAGATCCCTAAGTTGAACAAAGATAACTTTAAGGCATGGCAAGAACTGATGAGATTGAATTTGGAAACCATTATAGACTCGGGCCTAAAGTACCTAGACACCAAGTATGTGGCAACTACTCGAACCATGACTATTGAAAAATTATAGAAAATAAGAATCTTAACATTATGATGATTGATATTGCTTCAACTCTCAACTATGTTGAATTTGATGAAGTCAAAGGCTATGATATTGCTCATGAGATGTGGATCAAGTTGAAGGACATCTATGGAGGAGATGATTATGTAAGAAGAGCTAAGGTGGAAAGTCTCAAAAGTCAATTTGATCAAATGAGGATGAGAGAAGATGAGAGTATTGCAAAATACAATGAAAGAATAAAAGCCAGTGTGCAATCAAAGCCTCAAGAGGAAAGATAGAAGATGAGACAGTGGTAAGCAAGGTTCTCAGAACACTTCTTCCTATATATGCAATTAGAGTGTCATCAATTCAAGAGATGAGATGCAATCCCAAGAATGATATAACATTGGATGCAATAGTGGGATGATTGACAACATTTGAGTTAGATAACTATGACAATTATGTTCCTAATACTAGCAACCTTGAGTCTACATTTCAAGCCAAGTTATCACTAAACAAGAAAGTTGAAAAATCTAAAAGCCAGTATTACAATGAGAATGAAGATGGTTCTTATGAAGATCTTGAAGTCATTGAAGCATTACTTGAAAAAAGATTTCCTAAGGGCAAAGGGAAATACAAGGGCAAAATTCTTTGATCTACTTTTCTTGTAAAGAGGTTGGCCACATTGTTGCAAGGTGTCCAAACAAAGAAGGAAAAGAAGAAGAGAACAATGAAAAGTACAAGGGCAAGAAGGACTTCAAAAGATACAAGGACCACAAAGACAAAGGTAAGAAATCTTGTTACAATGCTAAAGATTCTGAAAGTAGTGAAGAAGAAGGTGAAATGGTATACATTGTTGTTAAGGATGAATCAGATGATGAGAATGATAAAATTGCATTTATCTCACATATTAGTATAAATGATACATGGATTATTATATTGGTTTTTCCCACCATATGACTGGTGAAAAATCTAAATTTGAGAACTTGGTACACTATGATGGTGGCAGTGCTAGATTTGGCAATGATGAACCATGTTATGTGAAAGGTAAAGGTTGTATTGCACAAACCAATGATCTTAAATGTGATAATAATTATTGGGTTGAAGGACTAAAGTATAATCTACTTAGTGTGGCTCAATTGAATAACATTGGATTCAAGGTAGAATTCATGAATGGAAAGGTTAATCTACTGGATGGAAAAGAAAATTTGGTTGGGACTGGAAAGCAAACAAAAGGTACCATATTCTATTTAGATCTTAATGGAAGTTCATGTTTCATTGCTCAAGTAGAAGAAAGTTGGTTATGACATAAGAGGTTATGTCATGTGAATTTTGACAATAGGATAAACAAAATCAAGAACAAAATTATTAGAGGAATTCCAAGCCTAAAGAAACCTGACATGGGCATGTGCAAGAATTTCCAAATCGGTAAGATGGGCAAGACAAGTTTTAAAAGAAAGAACTATCATTCTGAAGAAGTGATGGATTTGGTCTGTACAGACCTTTGTGGACCTATTGGCACATAAATTTACACAAGAGATGAGTACTTTATTTTATTTTTTTATGATTATTCTAGAATGATGACTATTATGTATTTAAAGGACAAATCAAAATATTTTCAAAAGTTCAAATGGTATTTAGCACGAGTGGAGAAAGAAATAGGAAAGAAACTAAAATGTTTGAGATCAAACAGAGGAGGAGAATTCATTTGTAATCAATTCAATGAATTATGTAATGAGAGATGAATCAAAAGATAAGTGTCTCCACTTGGCATACCTCAAAAGAATGGCATTGTTGAAAGAAGGAATAGCTCAATCATGGATTGTGCAAGGACCTTTATGAAAGAAAAGAATGTTGCTATCAAATACTAGAAGGAAGCAATCAGCACTACAATTCATACCTTAAATTGAGTTCAATTGATGAAGGATTCAAATCAAACACGTTTTGAGTTATGGTATGGCTATAAACCTAATGTGTCTTGCTTCAAAGTATTTGGTAGTAAATATTATATTTTGAAGGAGTGTAGAAAAGGAAAATTAAATGTCAAAAGTGATGAAGGAATGTTTCTAGGATATTCCAATAAGAGAAAATCATATAAATGTCTGAATCTATCCACACATAAAGTTATAGAAAGTACACACGTGAAGATTGATGAGTTTGCAGAGAAGAGTCAAGAACAAAGAAGTAAGGAACCTGAAGACTACAAGAACTTTGTTTACTATGAGCCTAATAATGTTCCTAATGTTCAAGCAAGTGGCAATTAGAAGCCTTCACCATCAGAGTCCCCAAAATCTTTAGTTCAACCCGAGTTGCAACAAGTGCAACCCAAGTCATCAGAAGGACCTAAGTTTTAGCAAGAGGAAATCGAGTCACAATCTGATGGACCCGAGTCATAAATAGTGGGACCCAAGCATGAAATAAAATTACATCATGGTGAACCTAGTGATTTTAGAAAGACACGGCCCAGACTTGCTAGATACGTCAGAAGGCATCATGTACCCGAGAAAATCATTGGGGATTAATTAGTGGGTATAATGACAAGGAACAAATTAAAAGGTGCATACATTTGCTTGCTGAATTTGAACCTAGATCTATAAAAGATGCATTAGAGAATGAAAATTGAATTGAAGCTATGAATGAATAAATTAATTAGATTAAAAGGAATAAGACTTAGACTCTTGTTCCTAGACCCAAGAATAAGAATGTAATTGGTACAAAATGGCTATTCACAAATAAGTTGAATGAGAATGGAGACATTTCTAGAAACAAGGCAAGGTTAGTTTTTAAGGGTTATACTCAAGAGGAAGGTATTGACTACGGAGAAACTTTTCCTCCTATTACTAGACTTCAAGGTGTTAGAACACTCCTTGCATATGCAGCACACAAAGGATTCAAAGTGTATCATATAGATGTGAAATCAGCATTCCTAAATAGAATCTTAGAGTAGGAAGTCTACATAGAGAGACTTGAAGGTTTCATTGATCCTAGCAAAAGGGACATGGTCTAAAGACTACACAAAGCTTTGTATGGTCTCAAACAAGCCTCTAGAGCTTGGTATGAGAGATTACATCTCATAAAGATTGGTTTTCAAAGAACTAATGACAACAGTAGCCTATACATCAAAGAAGGACCAGATAAGAAGATTGTGCTAGCAGAAATCTTTGTGGATGATACATTATTTACTGGAATTGATTATTTATGAAAATATTTTTTGAGGAAATGATTAAGGGATTTGAGATGTCAATGTTTGGAGAGATCAAATTCTTTTGTGTCTTGCAAGATTCAAGAGAAGAAGGATGTTATCTATATTACTCAGTCAAAATACAACAAGGAGATACTAAAGAAGTTTGGAATGAAGGATTCTAGACAAGCTGGAACACCTATGTCTACTAGACATAAGCTTATTAAAGATGATGATTCAAAATAAGTAGATCAAGCTACATACAAATCAATGATTGGAAAATATCAATACGTAGTGCATACAAGACCTAGAATGGTGGCAAAATTCTCTGCTAATACCAAAAAAATCATATGATGGCAATCAAAATGATCATGAGGTATCTAAAGGGTACTAAAGATTATGTTTTTTGGTATAAGAAAGGAGGGAACCTTGAATTGAAAGCATTCACTAATGTTGATTGGGAAGGAAGCATTGATGATAGGAAGAGCACTAGTGGTGCAGCATTCTTTTTTGGAAAGTGGCTAGTATCTTAGACAAGCAAGAAGTAAAATTGTATCTCTCAGTCAAAAGTAGAAGTAGAACATGTTGTTGTAGAAGTTAATTGTTCAAACATTATTTGATTCAAATAATTATTCACAGGTATGAAGGAAGGATCAAGGATCCAGTTGTTGTTTTGTGTAATAACACCAGTGCAATTAACATAACAAAACCAAGCACATTGCAATTAAGTATCATTTCTTAATAGGATTGGTGCAAGATAAGGAAGTAAGATTAGAATATTTGAATACAAAAGAATAGATTACAGACATATTCTCCAAGCCATTATGTATGGATGCAATCTTGTATCTAAAAGGTAAGCTAGGGGTGATTCCCCCATCTAAAGCTCACTAATCAGATTTTAGTTATGCATCAACCAAGCATGTTGAAGATCAGTCAAGTTGATTTAATATTGTAAAGGGAAGATTATATATGAATCATTGCATCAGGTACATGGATGTTTACTGAATTTTATCTTTGGCATAAGATATCAAAGAGGGAGAGTTTTGTCATACATCAAAGAAATTTTAAGTCTAAAAGAGAGAGATTTCTATCATATATCAAAGATATTTTTATATATGTTAGAGATTTAAAGAGGGAGAAGAGATGTCAATGAGGGAGAATGAACTTGAGTTTCAACAATCAAATATTAGTATCAGAGGGGGTTCACATTGACAGAGGGAGTTATCATGGATGAGAATCATAATAAAACTAAGGATATTATCCTTACTTTTATTTTTCTCTAAAATTTCATTCTATTATGATATTTTGTGTTTCCATCAATGCCAAAGAGGGAGATTATTGAAAATAACTATTCAATTGTATATTGTCTTTGATGTTACACAAAATGTCAAGTCTTTACCAGTAAGTGTTTTCCAATCTCATTTTGTCGATGAAGACAGTTTCCAGTGTCTACTAAGTATTCCAGTGTAAACCAAGTTTAGAGACAATATGTGTCGAGATTCACTCAGGCACCAAAGGAAGTTTGAAGGAAGACAATGTCTATCGAGTTCACTTGGGTGTCAAAGAGAAGTTGGCATGGAACCAGTGTTATCTGAGCTCACTTGGTTACCAAAGGAGCTCAAATTAGGATGTAGCATTAACTGAGTTTACATTGTTAACAAAGGAAGTCTAAAGAAAGTCTTTTCTAACTAGGTTGGCTAATGAAGGATTTTCTTGAATCAAAATATTGAGTTTGACAAAAATATTTGTTCATTCTAGCCGACTTAAGGGATAAATATTGGATATTTGTAAGTGTATCCAAGCCAACTTGACTATGCAGAAGATATAAGGTCAATTTGTGGATTGAATAAGAGAAGCATGGAATTGAAAAGATAAATCAAGGAAGTGAATTATAAGGACAGTAGAGTATCCTGAGATGACTAAGCTACAAAGTTTTATCTTATCAAGGAGGATCAAGTATTCAAGCTAGAACAGAGATCTAAAATCAGCAATACAATTTCATCAACAATTAGGTCATATCATTGTTGCTCTCTAATCATTGTAATAGTTTATCAAATCTCTTAATAGAGTTATCTTAATAGCTATTTTCCAAATCCTCTAACAAGGTGACATTTCTAGATTGAAGTGTCTAACCTCTAAAAAGGCCACTCCTGACAAGGTGATTAAATCCTTTAATAGGGTTGCACCTAATAGTGTGTTTTGTAACCTTAAATAGGGTTGGCTCCTAACAGGGCTCACTTCAGAAGAGTGAAAAATAGTAATTAGTTGCAATTGGTGGATTTTCCCAAATTAGGTTTCGACATTAAATCCTAGTGTCATATGTGTTCATGTTATTTGCTTTCTATTTTGCAACTAAGTTAATTTTGGTTAATCGCATAATTAAACATCTAAAAATAAGTAATACTTCAACGCTTACTGAGCTACAATAATTACTAGTGTTTTCCAAGTGATTCAGTGCTAATCGAGTTACAACAGTAATTTTAGTTTCAGCAGAGTTTGGTTTTTATTTTTATTGACATCTAAGGAATATGAGATTTATTTTTGTGGTAACTAACTCACCCCTCCCCTCTTAGTTACTCCTCTTATATTTCCAACATCCTCTTCTTACCAACACCCGAATATGATCTCCACCTCAATAAGAGATTGCTCCACCTCCATAGGAGAAGAGAACTTAGAAGCTAAGAGTAAGACCCAAGCCATCTCCATAGGACATAACACACATCTCCACACCAAAGTGTTTAGCTACGGAGTCATTCTTTCTTCACAACTTGAAGCAATTCATCTATACATACTCTCTCCATCCATATCTCTCACAATAAGAATGAGATACTCACAAACAATGGGAGAGTACCCACTAAACACATTCAGAACCACTTTACTCCAGCAACCAGCTACCTCTATAAGATTTTTCCACACCTCAATAGGGTCCTCCACCTCAATAGGAAGTAGGAAAATAAAAGAATAGAATAGAGGAAACCTCCACCACACATGCATCCAAAGCTCTGAAATGACTACCTTAACCAGATTTGAGTCCCAAATAGAGGAAGCATTCATCTTAGAGCATGAGAAACCAAAGGAATCCCCAAGGAAAAAAATGCCAAAGGGAAAGAGAATCCCCAAATGATGAACAAAAATGTCCAGCCAAGGAGAGCTATCAATATAAAACCCATCTAAGGAAAACACCCCCATCAATAGAACTAGCACCAAGGACATGAACCATATTTCCCCTGTAGATGAGTCCATCAACGTCTAGATTGTAATTATTGTAAAGCTCCTAGGCACGATAGAGAATGACAGAGACCAAGCATGACTACAAACATAATGTGGGCCACGTAGAAGTAAAATCTCCAATAGTGGTCGTCATGTGTGGGTGTTGGAAACAATTTTTGACAACAATGATGCTTATGATCAAGTCGTCTCCTACAACTTGTGCCAGACAATGTACCTGATATGTTCTAAGAATGTGACGATGGTGTGGCTTTAGTTGGGTTGTTTGTAGTTTCTTTGTTATCACCATTAGAGAAGCATAATCAAGCATCCATCTCTAACAATGAAGCACACAAAACACAAATGACTCAACAAATATTAAGATAGCATGGCCTGCCTGTAAGCGCACCTGCAAAGGCAACACAATATACACTCCAAAATTTCTTCAAACCAGTGGATATTTACACAAATCTGACACATTTCCTCCTTCAAAAAGGATATAAGGTAAATCACAGCCTCAAATTAAGAGGGGGGTGCGAATTGCTTCCAGATCTGCAAGATTAGTCTAGATCTATTGGATCAGTCTAGATCTATTAAATCAAACATATTAGAAAACTTCAAATCTCTAGAAAACTACCAATCTAACAAATCTGACAAGAAAAAATAGATTACAAACATGAAACCATATAAGTGATTACTAGGTGTTACAGACAGTCGATACTTTAACACCAAAGCCTTCAGCCGCCAGGCTTTACACCATAAAGCCTTCTATAGAGACGAACAGAAGCACAGGAGCCACCATTAAAACCAAAGCCTGCTGCTATAGATGATGCAGTAATCCTAGAGAAGCCCCCTTTGTATCTGCATCAAGATTTTTCTTGTGCCATCTATTGACTGGTAGAATGCCTATTATAGAAAAAAAATTGGAGGGTCCTACATGAAACGAAAGTTGGCAGGAAAAAAGAAAAATTGACCAATGAGAAGGAATTGATATCTAATGAGTCGGATGAAAATAATGGTCGTCAATCTTTGTTATACTCTTTACATTGTTGATCTCTTAATTTAGCTCTCTCATCTCATATAGGGAATGCCTTCGACGTAATTAATATTTTTTTTAATAGTTATAATATGTTTGATTGATTGTCATGAAATTTTATTAGGAGTTTTAATTAGTAAGCTTGATGTGTTTATACATTTATAATATTTGTATAAAAATTGAGTTGGAGATCATCTTGAAAAATCTAAGCTGAAAGCATCATATGCATTCTTAAAAAACATCTTACATATTGTATTTAACATTAAGTTATATATTTATGCTTGATGATGTGCTCACATTACATAACTATTATGATATTAAAAAATTGTTTATGTGTATCCATGCAGCCTTCATATTTCATAACAATCAATAGTCTACTTAGCACTTATTGCATAGAAATGATGGGAAAACATGTGCTCATATTGCATAACTATTATGATATTAAAAGAATATTTGTGTGTACTACATTTAAAAAATTCTATGCAGCCTACATCACACGAACTATACTACATTGGAATATATTAACAAAAGAGGATAAAATTAGTAGTAATGATAAATGTTGGTGTCAAAAGGGGAATGAGATAGATATGGTTAAAATGCAAGCTTATGATTTGTGTAATATCACTTGGTGATTTTATGTACAATATAATATATTACTTAGAAGCTCTACTAGTATATTGTAATATATATTTGTCAAAATGTGCTAATGGTTCTTAAAAGTTGTGTTGCCTCATTGTATACATTATGGTATTTTTTATTTGTACATTATAGTTTCTAAATAATTATTTCATGCTTTTATCTCTAGCATTTATGTGGATGGGTTAATATTGAGGTGCAAATACTCATTCAGTTGATATTAGAGCCTCATTTCTGAGTTGTGGGAGGAGAGCTCCCAAATTTTTAGCCCTTGGTATGATCATATTATTGTGTGTATTTAGACCTACAATGATGTAAAAATATAGATAAATGTATTTTCAAGGTTAATGGCATGTTTGCAAATATTTGGCATTTTAGATTTGGGATTTGATGAAAATTTAACTAGTAGCAGAAACCTAAATTTGGCCTCAATATTTATCATTTTTCATTTAATTAATTTGTTGTTATTTCTTATTAGTCCTTTTCATTACGAAACGAGACTAAAGTTTTCAACAACACTTCTAGCATTCAATTCTTCTTGGGAAATCATGCAACATGTAGTTAAGCTATAGATGTTCTTTGTGAATTCCTCTAGTAAAGTAAAATTTAAGTATTCTATTTCTTTTTTCTAATTATTTTTTGATATTTTTTGGAATAGTATTTTTTCAAAATTTACTGAAATGTTTTTGAAAAATGTGGGTGAGGTGAGTTCACATTTTTCACTGTGTAAGTTTTGGATTTTTTGTTGTGTACTTGTTGGCCTATAGCTAGGCAGAATTGTGCAGAATGCTTCAAGTTCCTAATCTCTTGCTAGCTCATGAATCAAGTTACTTGAAGGCCCTAATATTAAATCAAGGAATAATAATGGAAATTTTTAGGTTGAGAGAAAGATTGAAGTTCATTAGCTAGCATCAAGTTGTCTATTACTGTATTAAAATTACTATATTAAAATAGTCTATATACATTCAACAAAAGTTTGTCTTTCATTTCTAGATTGTATTTTTAGAAGCCACAACAACACACTTGTTAAAAAAGGTATACATAACATTATTTAATTTATTAGTTTTTAAATTATTGTCTTTTGAACATTTTTAAGAACTTTAATAATAAGAAGAAGAAGAAAAATTCGACACTTGTATTGGTTTAGTTTTGTGGGTACTCTACTATTCTGCAAATGTTTTCTTGCTACATATGTCATTTTTTGATACATATGATTGCTCCATGCTTGAACGAGTGCAACAAGCTCAGTCAATTAAAAATAATAGATTCACTCCATATTTTGTAGGTTCAAAATTAACTAACATTATTTCCATTAGACAAACTTTTGCTTTATTTTTACTCATCTAACATCTAGCCAAATAAATGGTAATAGGATTTAAAGAAAATCTTATGTTATAGAGATAATTAAAATTATGTGTTGCCCAAAGATTCCACATAAAACATTATTTATCATGAAAATGTTGATCTTTCCATATATGAGGTCTCTATTTTTGTAGCATTGAGCTTGTCATTTATGAAGTTTTTCTAATCCAAAAATCATGGATCTTATGATTGGATTAGTAAATTTTGAATAGGGGAATCTCTTCTCCACATGAGAGGCAACAAGGCTCTACTCAACTTTCCCCTCAAAGTTACCACCTCCTATGTAGAGTGTGGTCACATTGAATCAAACAAGAGAGGCAAAGAAAATCTCAAGGTGGAACGTCTAAGGTCACGTCACACTTGCCTAAAAGTTGCATTGCCTCATTGTATACATTATGGTGTTTTTTATTTGTACCTTATAGTTTCTCAATAATTATTTCATGCTTTTATCTATAACATTTATGTGGATGTGTTAATATTGAGGTGCAAATACTCACTCAATTGATAGTCTCATTTCTAAGTTGTGGGAGGAGAGCTCCCAAATTTTTAGCCATTGGTATGATCATATTATCATGTGTATTTAGACCTATGGTGATGTAAAAATATAGATAAATGTATTTTCAAGGTTAATGGCATGTTTGCAAATATTTGGCATTTTAGATTTGGGATTCAATGAAAATTTAACTAGTAGAAAACACATAAATTTGGCCTCAATCTTAATCATGTTTCATTTAATTAATCAATTTTCATTACTTATTAGCCCTTGTCATTAAGGAACGAGACTAAAGTTTTTGACAACACTTCTAACATTCAATTCTTCTTTGGAAATTATACAACATGTCTTTAAGCTATTGTTTTTGTGAATTCCTCTACTAAAGTAAAATTTAGATATTCATATTCTTTCTTCCAATTAGTTTTGGATATTATTCATCATTGTGTGGGTTAAATTAGATCACTCATGATGATGTGGCTTTGAAGCTTCTAGCAACCTTGTTGAAGGGTAAACCATTGCAATAGTACATGAATCTTCATGTGGCTTCAATATCCATATGGGATGAGCTTGGTGAGGAACTGAATAGACAATTTGAAGATAAAACAGATCACTTATCATTAGTGGAACAATTGTCAACAATCAAAATAGATATCAATGAGTAGTTATTTCAATTTATGATTCAAGAAGACATGGACTAAAATTACAAAAGTAGTGATGGACCATCAAATGAGTATGCTTTCTTTCTTTATCTTAAAGCTTTAAATAGTGCTATTTTAATTTAGATTTTATCCATGGATGGACGTTCTCTACCAGTAACATTTGAATCCTATAATTCAAGCAAAAAATAGTTTGATTCAAGGTGGTGTCTAGGTACCAAGGCTTTCTATACCTATATTTTCTCATATAAAATCAATGTGTCATGTACACCCACCTACTATTGCTCCAATGCCAACATTTCCTCATTATAATAGCCAACTAGCAATATAAGGAGGTTCTACTTTAAACTAGTCTAAAGAGTTTAAAGCAATGATGGAATGTTCCAAAGCTATGATAATAATAATAATCATAATAATAATAATAATAATAATAATAATAATAATAGGGCATATCAATAGCAAAATCAACCTTACAAACACCAAAATCAGAAAAATGGATAGAACTTTCAAGCTTTTAACCAGTTTATAAATTATAATCAGAACCAAAGGACCAACAAGCATTATAATACAAACATTCCAAGTGTCTCTAAGGAGATGGTTCCTATTTAGAACATTCTTTCTCAACATGGAGACTGGTGTTACACTTGTAATCAGCAACAATTATGGATTCACTACCCACAAGAATTGTAGAACAAAGTTCAAGATCTTGCCATTTCATCACCAACACAACCCAAAAATGTACAAGTGCCACAACAAAAAATTCCAAATGCTCTAGCTACTAATTTATGAATAGTTTTGAAGGTGCAGAATATTTACAAAATTATGACCCTGTTTCAACCAATAAAAGGTCAAAATGAAGAGCTGTGGAAGAAGACCAATAAGTCAAAAAAGAAAAATAGTGGAAGAATTTGGTATAGCTCTAATCCCATGTAAGAATTTTCCTAAGGCAATAATTCAACACCAAGATCAAGAAGCTCAATAGATAGCACAAGAGAGACTAATGATGATCAAATGAGAATCTCAATAATGATCAAGATGATAATGGATATTAGATAATTGGATATGAGATGAATACACACTAGAAGTGTCTTGTATATAAAGGCAACTACAATGACTAGGAGTCAGCAAAGAGATAAGAATTACAACTCAGCACATGTCCACCAAGAGTGGATTATCCTCCATTGAGCATAGGAGTTTGTTCGATGATGAGAGGATAAGTTTACATAGGTTTATCTCATAAAGAGATGTTGTAGACACCATGTGCTCTAATAAGTTGCTAACTCCTATGTTGTCAACAAGACAACTCATACAACTATGCATATTCCTAAGTATCTACATGACAACTAATATAAAAATGCATTATCCTAAGTAAACTTATGTAAAGTGTAATAATAATTGATTATTTACATTAACACCCCCCCTTAAGTGAAATTTAGGGGAATGCACTTAAGCTCACAAAGCTAAATGCAAGATGTAATGTGGGTCCCTACTACTAGGCCATATTAGGTACCCATGTACAAATGCAATGCTCTACATACAATGCAATGCAATGCAATGCAATCTCTCTGAAAATGGAGAAAGAGGGAAAACCTCATGGGAAAAACCTCCTCCAAAAATAGAGATGAAGAAATACAAGATACATGCAAGGATGGAGTAATCAAGACCCCCATACATCATGTATGTAAAAGCATATATCCCCCATAAGAAAAAATACATGATGGTATGCCCCCATATTCAATAATCTCTTGCAAGAATGTCATGAAGACAAAAAAAGTTATCCAATGCCTACAAACGACATTTCTCCCTTGACGAAGAAGATACACCAAGTATAGGTGCAAGTATACTTCCCATTGTGGATAGGAAGATAGATGAGGAATTCATATGTAGTATGCTATGGATGTTGCCTTTGAATTTTTCTCATATGTTGACAAGTCCTTGATGAATGTAGATGCCACAAGCCAATCTGGTGGATGCCCAAAAGAAGGTGGAAAACAAGGTAACATGTCCATGTATGAAACTGAATCAAACTCCAAAGACAAGGAATCATCCTTATAGGAGGATATGGGAAGAGAAGCAATGTAGCCTCCCCTCAATGATGAATGCACACCCATGAAAGGAGCCCCTTGATGATTGAAGAAGTTGCACCATGAAAACTAAATGATGTACCTCCTTGTAGGAAGAAGTGGTGCCATAGGTGTAGTAGAGAATGTTTCCCAACTAGTATTAGGCGGAAATATCTTCGAATATAGATAAGGAAACACTTCCTTATGTTCTCTTAGATGATCAATCATCAAAGCACTCCATTTTTTATAGTTCCTTTTTGTCAATTTGAATCTTAAACCAAAGTCACACGTTTGACATGACTCCATGAGATGAAATAATGTATGCACCCCCAAAATGCAAAAGAAATCAAAGAAACCCACCCTAATGCATGATTTGGCACTTTATATTTAGTGTGATTACAACGGCTACTTGCCAATTTAGGGCCTAAGTGGACTTTTGATTTTTTTGGTTACAACAAAAAATATGAAGCTATATTAGACTCAACAAGATAAGACACAAGACCTCTCAAGGATCTAATTAATTACAAGTGCCAATAGGCCAAAATGAGACCAAAATTTAAAAGTACTATGTCTACTCAAAATTACTCCAAACTGATACCAAATTTGGAAAGTACACAAAAAATCATGTACTCTCAAAAAAATAACACCTGAATATGTGTCCAGATGAGCCTAAACTAAGCCTTTGAAGTTGCAAAAAAATAGGATTTGCAATTTGAAAAAAAAAAAATTAGCAACAGAGATCTCAAATCCTGCACCTATGTGTAGATCACAAAATTCTACCCCAAAACAAAAAAAATTGCTTGAAAAAAGGAGTTTGTATGAGGGAGATATCATTGTTTGAAAATCACCTCTGTAATTATTTTTCCTGAATCGATATCATCGCACCTCCAAAAATCAAATGACTCTATATTTCACCTTAGATGCCCGATTTTGATGAAAAAAAAGTCAATTTGGGGGTTATTTGACCTGCTGAATGTGATAACAATATTGGATTTCACCAAGAAGCTCCAATCTTGACCTACAAAAAAAAAATTCTCCAATGGCTATGCAATGAAGCTCCTGTGGCTCTGATACCATGTAAGAATTTGGTATAACTCTGATACCATGTAAGAATTTGGTATAGCTCTGATACCATGTAAGAATTTGCCTAAGGCAATAATTCAACACCAAGATCAAGAAGCTCAATAGAGAGCACAAGAGAGACTAATGATGATCAAATGAGAATCTCAATAATGATCAAGATGATAATGGATATTAGATAATTGGATATGAGATGAATACACACTAGAAGTGCCTTGTATATAAAGGCAACTAGAATGACTAGGAGTCAACAAAGAGATAAGGATTACAACTTAGCACATGTCCACCAAGAGTAGATTATCCTCCATTGAGCACAGGAGTGTGTGCAATGATGAGAGGATAAGTTTAGATAGGTGTATCTCATAAAGAGATGTTGTAGACACCATGTGCTCTAATAAGTTGCTAACTCCTGTGTTTTCAACAAGACAACTCATATGACTATGCATATTCCTAAGTGTCTACATGACAACTAATATAAAAATGCATTATCCTAAATAAACTTAAGTAAAGTGTAATATTAATTAATTATTTACACTAACAAATAGCAAGTTGATTTGGTCCAAAAGGCTAGTTTTTGTAACAATGTTCAAGGTGATAAAGCACCTAATGTTTAGATTTTACCTACAGAGAAACAACTTCATTCCAATAATTAGAAGAAGGTTAGTACAAGATTTAATATTTTTGATTAGTTAAAATAAACTAGTTATAATATATTATTGTTACATTCTTTGCAATTGTCTGGTTAAAAGGAGAACATGATGAAGGCCTTAGCATTTTTTGGGGGCAGTTCCTTTCTTCTTGCTCGTTTTTTGCATATTTCTAAGAGATGTATATTGATTGTATCTTACTTGACTTGTATCATTTGTTCCTTGATATTATACAAATAGTTTTTGTTCCTTCTCTATTGTTTTTCAATACTTTGATCTTTGTTGTGAGTTTCTTGATTTAAGTATTGTGTGTGAATTATATGCCTTTAGTTAATCATTTTTTTGTTTCAAATCAAGTGATGAATATGATATCTCAGGGTGCAAATGTATGTTTCTATCTACTATTCTGATTAATTAACATGTAAAAATAGATTATTTTCCACTTTACGAATCAAGATAATAGGGCCTTTCATAGATTCACTTTGCAAGGATTGTCCAATTAATTTGTGAACATTAGGTTACCTACTTGTGGGTATTTTTTGGAGCTTTCATTGCTACAAGTCACATTTTTTTTTTGCATCACCTTACGTATAGGTTTCATATTCTACGTGTCTTTCTATCTCTTCTAACCATCAAAGATAGTTTTAGGTGATTCAATAGGCAGGTCGACCCATAATATAGAGATTGATTTTCAAGGTAAGCATACCCACATAACGGAAAGTCAATCCATATTTCATGGGATTTCAAGATACCTCTATTACAAGTTTAGGCACAATCTATGATGACAACAATGGATAAGAATATAAACCAAAACCTCTCCTCCCTCTTGTATAATGATAATGATATAAACACATACTCTTCTAACACCAAGAAATTATTTCTATGGTGATGATTTTCTTACACATGTACAGAACATGTTGGGGAAATCCATTTTGGATTAGCAATAGGATTCATTGGTATTCATCTTTTATATGTGCCTCTCCACACATCCCATCATGTCCTTCTTTCATACTTGTCCTACCATCCATATAAGAAGTCAACACAACATCTCCCCACAAAGCACATATTAGGTTTTGCAAAAGGCTAAGTGGGCATCTAGAAATTTGGGCAATGTTGCCTTAACCTATATAGTGAAGGACAATTGAAATATTTCATTTATTTTCTTGTGTTTCTATGAGAAGATTGGAAAGAGAATATGATAATGGAGGCTCTTAACTTTGGTTATAGTCATGTAAGGGTGATGCATACTTACCTCCTAGATTCAAGTTCCATCCCACTGATGAAGAGCTCATAACACATTATCTCTTTTTTAAAAAATTGAAAATAATTTCACAATTTTACTTTTAGTTCGTCTATAATATGTATATGTATATGTATATGTATGTCTATGTATGTCTATGTCTGTGTGTGTGTAGGTATATGTATATATATGAGTGACTCAATGCTGCAAACCAACATAACATTATCACTACCTAGATAAGGACCTCTACAGCTTCAAGTTTACGTTATTTGAAAATGAAATTGATTGAAACCTAATTTATGTGATTTGAAACTGAAATTATTTGAAACCTAATTTATGTGATTTGAAAATAAAATTATCAATTTTGAAACCTAATTTGTTTGAAAATAAAATTTCCATAAAAGCAAGAAAACTATGAAAAAGTGTCACCATGGACCCTTGAATTATTTTTCAACTATGTTTTACTTTTCTACATTTTGAATTCAAATGAAAACATCTAAGAGTGAATATACAACATAAATATTTTGGATGTGATTAACGAATTTTCCATGTATTTCCCTATGGTATTCAAAATTTTCCATGCATTTCCTTCTATTATTCTGACTACATTGGAACACCATAAAATGTATGAGATAATGATCCTTGAATTATTTGTCTATTAGGAAATGGCTCTCAATCATGCATCATTATATTTCATTTGGTTTTTCTTCCTTACATCTATTCAATGGCTTATTATTACATGGTGTAATTATGGAACACCATGTAAAATTTGTGAGTTATGTTTCCTATCATCAATGCCTTTTAAAAAATATAGTTTTGATGTTGTAGGGTTGATGACTTTCGTGAATGTACCAAAATGTTGATGTGGTGTTGGCTTATGTTTGTTGAAGACCTCAAACATACAAACTAATCTTCAGCATCAATGTTTGTGTTTCCCGAATAGGAAAAGGGTTGTTAATACAATTATTAATTTTATTAAAAATTTACATAATAACTAATTATTATACTAAGAACTAATGAGTCTTTGATATTGTAGGGAAATAATGTGTGTGGATACTTTAGTTGGGTTGATAGTAATGCATAATCAACAACTGTAGCTTGTCATGAAGGAACATATTGCAATTGGTTTTTATTAAGAAAAGTAGCAATTAATGTGTGTTGACCTGAAGTAAAAACAAAACACTAGACACCAAGAGAAAAAATTGTATCTCTTAGTCAACAGTAGAAGCAAAATATGTTTATGAAAATCTTTTTTTGAGGAAATGATTAAATAATTTGAGATGTCAATGTTTGGAGAGATCAAATTCTTTGCTAGCTTGTAGATTCAAGAGAAGAAGGATGGTATCTATATTACTCAATCAAAATACATCAAGGAGATACTATGGAAGTTTGGAACGGAGGATTCTAGACTAGCTAGAACACCTATGTCTACTGGACATAAGCTTTCTAAAGATGATGATTCAAAAGAAGTAGATCAAGCTACATACAAATTATGATTGGAAAATTTCAATACCCAGTACATACAAGACCTGATATAGCATTAGCAGTTGGAATGGTGGCAAGATTCTCTACTAATCCAACAAAATTCATATGATGGCAATCAAAATAATCATGAGGTATTTAAAGGGTACTAAAGATTATGTTTTTTGGTATAAGAAAGGAGGCAACTTTTAATTGAAAGCATTCATTGATGTTGATTGGGAAGGAAGCATTGATGATAGGAAGAGCACTAGTGATGGAGCATTCTTTTTTGGAAAGAGGCTAGTATCTTGGACAAGCAAGAAGCAAAATTGTATCTCTAAGTTAGCAGTAGAAGCAGAATATGTTGTTGTAGAAGTTAATTGTTCAAATATTATTTTATTCAAACAATTATTGACAGGAATGAAGGAGGGATCAAGGATCCAGTTGTTGTTTTGTGTAATAACACTAGGGCAATTAACATACCAAAACCAAGCACATTGCAATTAAGTATCATTTCTTAAGAGAATTGGTGCAAGATAAGGAGGTAAGATTAGAATATGTGAATACAAAAGAATAGATTACAAACATATTCTCCAAGCCATTACCTATGGGTGCAATCTTGTATCTAAGGGTTAAGCTAGGGGTTATTCCCCCATCTAAAGCTCACTAATTAGATTTTAGTTATGCATCAACCAAGCATGTTGAAGATTAGTCAAGTTGATTTAATATTGTAAAGGGAAGATTATATATGAATCATTACATCAAGTACATGGATGTTTACTAAATGTTATCTTTGGCATAAGATGTCAAAGAGGGAGAGTTTTGTCATACATAGAGAAATTTTATGTCTAATAGAGAGAGTTTTCTATCAAATATCAGAGATATTTTTATATATGTTAGAGATTCAAAGAGGGAGAAGAGATGTCAATGAGGAAGAGTGAACTTGAGTTTGATATTGCAATCACAACAATCAAATATTAGTGTCAGAGGGAGTTCACATTGACAGATGGAGTTCTCATGGATGAGAATAAAAATAAAACTAAGGATATTATCCTTACTTGTATTTTTCTCTAAAATTTCATTGTATTATGACATGTGTTTCCATCAATGCCAAAGAGGGAGATTGTTGAAAACAACTATTCAATTGTATATTGTCGTTGATGTTACACAAAATGTCAAGTCTTTACGAGTAAGTGTCTATCGATCCCACTCCGTTGATGAAGGTAGTTTCTAGTGTCTACTGAGTATTCCAATGTAAACCAAGTTCAAAGACAGTATGTGTCAAGATTCACTTAGGCACCAACGGAAGTTTGAAGGAAGACAATGTCTATCGAGTTCACTTGGATGTCAAAGAAAAGTTTGCATGGAACCAGTGTTAACCAAGCTCACTTGGTTATGAAAGGAACTCATTTCAGGATGTAGCATTAACCAAGTTCACATAGTTAACAAAGGAAGGCTAAAGAAAGTCTATTCTAAGTTAGTGTTGACCAAACTAGGTTGGCTAATGAAGGATTTTCTTGAATCAACATCTAGAGTTTGACAACAATTTTTGTTAATTCTAGCCAACTTAAGGGATGAATATTGGATATTTGTAAGTGTATCCAAGCTAACTTGACTATACAGAAGATATAAGGTGAAGTTTTTGATTGAATAAGAGAAGCATGGAATTGAAAAGATAAATCAAGGAAGTGAATTAGAAGAACAACAAAGTATCCTAAGATGATCGAGCTACAGAGTTTTATCTGATCAAGGAGAATCAAGTATTCAAGCTAGAACGAAGATCTAAAATCAGCAATACAATTTCATTAGCAATTGATTAATATCATTGTTGCTCTCTAATAATTGTAATAGTGTATCAAATCTCTTGATAGAGTTATCTTAAAAGCTATTTTCCAAATCCTCTAACAAGGTGAAATTTCTAGATTGAAGTGTCTAAAGACCTCTAACAAGGTCACTCCTAAAAGAGTGATTAAATCCTTTAATAGCGTGGCACCTAATAGTGTGTCTGTTAACCTTTAACAAGGTTGGCTCTTAATAGTGCTCACTTCAGAAATGTGAAAAATAGTAACTAGTTGTAGTTGGTGGATTTTCCCAAATTAGGTTTCGACGTTAAATCCTAGTGTCATATGTGTTCATGTTATTTTCTTTCTATTCTACAACTAAGTTAATTTTAGTTAATCACTTAATTAAACATCCAAAAAGAAGTAATACTTCAACTCTTACTAAGTTACAGTAATTATTAGTGTTTCCAAGTGATTCAGTGCTAATCGAGTTACAATAGTATTTTCAGTTTCAGCAAAGTTTGGTTTTGATTTGTATTGACATCTAAGGGATCTGAGATTTATTTTTTTGGTAACTGATTTGCCCCTCCCCTCTTATATTTCCAACATCCTCTTCTTCCCAGCACCCAAATATGATCTCCACCTCAATAAGAGATTGTTCCACGTCCATAGGAGAAGAAAACTTAGAAGCTAAGAGTAAGACCCAGGCCATCTCCATAGGACATAACACACATCTCCACATCAAAGTGTTTAGCTGTGGAGTCATCCTTTCTTCACAACCTGAAGTAAGTCATCCATACATGCTCTCTCTAGCCATATATCTCACAATAAAAAGAGATACTCAAAAACAATGGGAGATTACCCACTGAACACATTCACAACCACTTTACTCTAGTAACCAACTACCTCCATAAGATTTTTCCCCACCTCAATAGGGTCCTCCACCTTAATAGGAAGTAGAAAAGTGAAAGAATAGAATAGAGGAAACCTCCACCACACATGCATCCAAAGCTCTGAAATGACTACCTTAACTAGATTTGAGTCCCAAATAGACGAAGCATTCACCTCAGAGCATGAGAAAAACACCAAGGGGAAAGAGAATCCCCAAATGATGAACAAAAATGTCCACCTAAGGAGAGCTACCAACAATAAAACCCTTGAAAATGAAAACCCATCTAAGGAAAACACCCCCGTCAATAGAACTAGCACCAAGGACAGGGACCACATTTCTCCTGTAGACCAGTCCATCAACGTCTAGATTGTAAGTGTTGTAAAGCTCAAGAGACTATAATTATCTTTTTATGATTATTTATTTTCATTATAATTGCACTTATTTTTTCAGACCCTATGCAAAAAAAGTGCGTAGCTATAAATTGTATATGGATTGATTTCTTTGTTTGGACCATATCTTGACCACAATTGGATCATAATTGTTTAAAATTCTATGTATACATATGTTTGAATGCTTATTTTGAAAAGATACATTTGACCATCAAGATGCATGTGTAAATATAAACACATTATCTCATAAGAAAGGTTTTAAACAACAGTTTCACAATAGTCTTCATTAAATATGTATCTCATGAAATTTAAATGTCTTATGTTTAATGGCCTTGTAGTACTAAATACTCCCAAGGATATAGCCATGGAGATAACAATATCAATACGACATCTCTCCATAGCCCACATATTAGATTTTGCAAAGGTAAAGTAGAGGCATACCTTGCTTCCTTCTATACATACCATATCATATAGTCCTCCCTTAATATATAAATTTAGATATTGTAATTATATGAAGAAAAAAAATGTGAAATTATAAATTCATTGAAATAAAATATATCAAGAGGACATGTGTTTGGAAAAATATTATACAAATTAAGAAGATGAAATGTTGTCTGACCAAAAACTACGATCAATGTAGGAATTTTTTTACTTTCTCTACTAATTTAAAAACTACAAATGGTATGCATAATGTTGCACTTGATTTGATGATGTAGAGACATAACTTTCTTACTTCTATAGTTTTTGCAATTGTACTTTCTACCAAAACATAGGTATATCTTGATACATCATTGAATTAGCTACCACACTACCCATACCATTTCTAGTCTTTAAATTATTAGTGGAAATTAAAAAATTCCTACATTGATCTTAGTTTCTAGTTGAACAAGAGCTCATCTTCTTAATTTACTTGAAAGAATTTATTTATGCTACTTGTGACATTGATATTTGTGTAATCTTTTTCCGACTACATGTCCTTTTGATAGATTTGATTCAAATGACTTTAATTCACGTTTGAAATTTTATGTAATTAAAATTTCTATATTTATATATTTGAAGGGAGAGCTATATAATAAAGTAAGAATCATGTTTAGGCTTAGGGTTTTTATCATGGTTCAAAGGGTAAGCCTAGAACCCAGTAGGTCTCACTAGAACACCTTAGGACCTTGTAGAATACATTCTATAAATAACACATCATCCACATTAAGCCTAAGGGCTATGTTTGAAGCCCCTAAAGACCAATATTGGGCCTATGGGAGCTTCGTTTGAATCCCTCTTAGTGAATTTTTTTTTCTTGATATAATTGTCATTTTGTTTTTATTTTCAAAATCAATTCAAACAAATCTCCAAGAAGTTTATTATTTTAAAAGAAAAGGGAAGAATGCTTATAAATAATAATATTTTTTTAA
This sequence comes from Cupressus sempervirens, assembly GCA_028749045.1. Lineage (NCBI taxonomy): Eukaryota > Viridiplantae > Streptophyta > Pinopsida > Cupressales > Cupressaceae > Cupressus > Cupressus sempervirens. The sequence goes on along the minus strand of CM053786.1, from coordinate 671,820,892 downwards.
TTTTGAAGACAATTTCAAATATTTTGATAGTTTTGTGAAGACCAAAGATGGGAGGAAATAACTCAAGATAAAGTAAATCTACAAGAAAGAGATTACCTAGTGCAAAATAGAATAATTATGAATAAAAAACACTACTAAATCATTATCGAAGGAAAGAAGGCATGTAAGTAAATTTATGTTTATATTTTCAATTTTTTATAAACATGTACTAATTTTATTTATTTATATGCATGTAGTATGCCACAAACAATTAGAAGATGAAAAAATATTTGTTGGAGAAGGTTCAAGTCATGACAATTCAAGACATGAAGCAATGGAAGCTACAAAAGGGTCAGGATCAATTGCTTAAATTGGTATGGATGAATTTATAAGACTAGATATAGGTGGAAATAAAAATACCAATCATAGACTTTTAGATCATTTACTTGCAATGGATGTGGATAAATTGATATCACTTGTTATTGAATCATTAATTCTTTCAAAAAAAAGAGCTTTGAATAAGATGGTAAAAGATATAAAAAGTAAATTTAATGATTTGGAAACACTTGAAAAAGCCCAAGTACTTTCTTATGTTATTATAGGAAAAAAACTTGCAAAAGACTTTTTAATTGTTGGGTTTCGACACAACATTATAAAAGAGAAATTTTCTAACAGGCAACGTGATATTATTTAAAATGTTAAGAAAGGTTTCAGCTCTGTAGTGAATACAACTCAAAGTAGAGATAAGACCATGACAACAAGATTTATGTTGACATCCATTATTGGTAGCAATACCCTGAAATAGAAAAACATCTTAAGTTTCATCACAAATTGGTTCTAGTAGCAAAACCATATCAAAATATTTTGAGGGGAGAATGGCTTTGGATGATATCACTTTGGAAGAAAATTGGATTATTATGTGTAGAGCTCTTTGTTGTGATAGAATTGATGATAGAATTAAAAAAATTGTAATATCATTTTGGAAGGATAATACTTGTACTTTATCAAATACTAGAGATATTAAGAAAGAGCTTGGTGCTTTTGATGTAGATAAATTGACATCAGTTGTTGTTATTGAATCATTAATTCTTTCCAAAATAAGAGCTTTGAATAAGATAGTAAAAGAAATAAAAAGTAAACTTAATGATTTGGAAACACTTGAAAAAGCCCAAGTAATTTCTTGTGTTATTATAGGAAAAAACTTGTAAGAGGCATTTAAATTGTTGGGTTTCGATACAACATCAAAAAAGAACAAACTTCTTAACATACAAAGTGAAATTATTGAAAATGTAAGAAAGGTTGCATCTCTATAGGGAAGACAACTCGAAGTAAAGATAAGGCTATGACAAGAAGAGTTATGTTGACATCCATTGTTGGCAGCACTACCCCAAAATAGAAAAATATATTCAATTTCATCACAATTTGATTTTAGTAGCAAAATCATATCAAAATATGTTTAGGGGGGAATGGTTTTGGATGATAGCACTTTGGAATAAAATCAGACAATTATGTGTAGAGCTCCTCGTTTTGATAGAATTAATGATAAAAGAAAAAAAGTTGGTAATATCATTTTGGAAAGATAATAAGTTTGTACTTCATCAAATATTGGAAATGTTTTCAGACACAGGGTTACAGATAATCATTATGAACACCATACAAAACATTGGTGGGACATAACACAACATGAAATGTATGTCTTACTTTTTATAAAAACTTGATATAAATATTTGGAAGACATTATTTGAAATATTGAGTCATATTATGGTAGGAGAAACAAAGCATTTAAAACTTGTTTTCGTTATCATATTGAATTTGACCTCCACTATCAAGTTTATCAAAATTTTGTAGAAGTAATAGTTGGTTTTAAAAATGATCCTACTTATAGATGAAGTAATTTTATCTCATCTCTTTTATGTGAAAAAATAGTTGATCCTATTGATTAAATTAACTGTATTAAAGGAAAATGTGCTAATTTGGCTCTCTATACTTTCAAAAATGAAGATATTGATGTCACAAAAATGACAATTTTTCAAGGAATTCAAGTAATTAAGGAATGAAACTAAATTTGGGAATGAATCCAAAAGCTTAGAATATGGTAAAGAGGAGACAAGGGATGGATCATTTAGTACAACTATAACATGCAAGATTATAGTAGAATTTGTTTGATTTCCTTTACAAGATCAATAATTTGGATAGTAGTTATTTTTGTTTCTTTTATGCACTATAAGGATAGAACATCATGAGGAGCATGTGTGATCAAATGAGTGGAAACTTTGGAGATGGGAGACAAAAAATTTCACAATTTATCTTGGTGGATTTTACTTTCTAACAATTGGTATCAAAGCATTAGGTCCCTAAAGGAAAAGCTTAACTACTTGAGGAGATTAATGTCATATTTCTAGAAAGAGAGTCTAATGTTTAATGGAGTTATCTGATGGGACCATATATTAGTAATTATTTGTTATAGGTTTTATGGTTATTGGAGGGATTTTTCCCTTAAGTTCAAAGACTTTTTATTATATATTTTGTATAATCCTATAACTACTATGCTTTATTATGGTTTCTGAAGACATTGTAGTTTTATAATTCTAACACTATGGTTAGAACTAATGCTTGTTAAAAGAAATCGCGTGTGTGTATAATTATGGAAATGTTTCTTTGTTTCTTTAAAAGCTTTTATGGGCTAGGTTCTTATAGCCATATGTCATGAGAAAAGATTAGTTGTCTATACATTTAATGATTTTCATGAGTTATTGAAATGGATATATGTTTTTTAATGTGGTATATGTACTAACCTCTTGCAAAGTGTCTTGTAGAGGTAGCAATAAGGATCGTAGAGATCAGTGCCTATTACGTTCAATTTAAAAAATTCACTTATCTAAGGGTAGCTAGCACATAAGTGAACCCAAAGAAGCTCCCAAGATATATGTTGGACAAACTCATTATGTTGGAAATTACTAGACAACTCACATCTATGTATGATAGAGTGAGGAAACAACTTAAGAAGACATTGGTATGGTCAATCACCATAGGTGCATTTGAGGTCAAACAAAAACAAGATATCATGACCTTTGATTATGGGATCAATATCCCTTAGAGGATTACAACTCCCCTCATCCTTATTTTGACAATATTGGCAGAGTTCAACTTTTGGCAAGGAAGTAGTCTGTGCACGAAGATTCTATAGAAGACCATTGGATGAATGCAATAAATGACTATGATATCTGAATAAGGGATTATTGTAAGATGACTCTATATCTAGCAGGAAGCACCTTTAAAATGAAGATCCTACTTAATATTGTCCAGTAGGACATTGAGGATGTCTTGTATCCCTTGTATGACTACGACAAGATATACAACATGCCAATTATGAATGCAGAGATTGATAGGAATGAGGATGTAGATATTAACCATAGGGCTAGGCATATAATCCAGTTAACAAGAGAATGGATTAAGAAACCCTTTAAACTTGATCCAGTTCCTTAGGCAATTATCTTTCAAGCCACAGCACACCCAATTAAGGGTAAAGGTACAAAAGTTACAGTACCAACTTTCCCTACTCAATCCCTAGTTAGATTGGAAATTGTGCATTAACATGAGAGGGAAGTTGAGTACTTTAGGGTGGATAAGAGAAAGAATAAAAGAAAGAGGGAAATAAAGGGTAGTGAACAAATTGATTAGGCCTAGCCATCTCAACAACCTCAGCAAGATCCAACAGAAGTAGAGCCTTAAGATGAACAAGCAACTCAAGATCAAGAGACTAAACAAGTATCCTTGCCTGAATAGGAATATGAACATCAACCAAAGCAAGAAGCACAAGAGGTGTCACCACCTGGTCAAGAGGAAGAAGCCACTCCTTCAACTGCTAAGAAGGCTAAGGTTGTGCCTATTGTTAAAAGGACATGAAGGGGGAGATTACAAAAGAAAGTTATTCACATTCCTTTAGGGTCCATTTGGTTCGTGGAATTTAAAAAATTGGGATTTCTACAAACCTTGGTTTAGCCAAATCAAAGTTTTGCAAATTTTCATTCCAATTTTGGGGATTTTACTTGAACCGTTTATTTCACTCGGAAGATGCATGTGAAGACACATTTTTATGCTTAAGCTTAGAGTTGAAGGAAATTTTTAAAAAGTAGTCCAATCTATATTTTTTACACTCCTTAAAAAACATAACCAAGTTTTGATTTTCAATTCCTACTTGCTAGTAGGAAGTTGGAAAACGTGGTTTTGAGGAAAAATTGGAAGTCTGGTATGCTAATTCCATTTTGCCAATTTTGAAACAAACATAAAAAATTTCAAATCCGAATTTTAAAAAAGCCAATTCTTGTCGTCTTCTAGGAATCAAAGGACCCTTACGGCCCGTTTGGTAGCTGGAATTAAAATGGAATTGGCATTTGGAATTCTAAAAAAAATCTAATCCATTGTTTGGGTCCGCACAATTGGAATTAGAATTGGGAAAAAGTGGAATCCAGTATCCCCATTTGACCTCCAAAACAAGGATTCCAAATTCTTTCAAAATACTTGTTATTTGGAATTCCTGTTTTAATTCCCATTTTAAATCCCATTTTTTGAAAATGAGGATTTCAACTAAAGTAAAATTTAATTGGGTTTGACATCTGGATGCCCATTTGGAGGCACATTTTTTTCCACTAATTTTTGAAATTTAATTTTTTTAAATTGGGGGAAAATTTTACACTATTAATTGCTCATATATTTGCCACTGTTGAGTAATTTATCAGGATTTTTCCACTCGATCCATCTCGTTAGTTATTGCAAAAATGTTTGGTGAAATAACTTTTTCACATACATTGTTTCTCAGTCAAATGAATCATATGCAGGACAAAAAAAATGTACTCTGTTGATTTTTTTCTGGCGTAAAAGTGTTTCCATGTAAGATTTTATAAAACTTTAATATAAACATTTAGACTTTGCACCTGTGAGTTTGAATGTTGTGATGATCAAATTTTTTATTGGATCTCTACAAATATATATATATATATATATATATATATATATATATATATATATATATATATATATATATATATATATATATATATATATATATATATATATATATATATATATATATATATATATATATATATATATATATATAATGGGATGTTTCTAACTCTTGTCATTCAGATTCATTCAACTAGACTTGAACAATATACATATTTCATATCAGTAATTATGTGAATTATAATCAATGGTATTTTTTTTTTAGAACAAGAGTCATAAAAGTTTTAGTATCCATTAGTACAATCTCATCCTCATCTGTTATGATAATGTTTGGACTTCAACAAACCAAATAAGTACTGAATTTTTTTGCATGATGATAATGCTACAGTTGGATGATAATATTTTACATGTTATTTTGGTTAGTATTCCAATTCCACAATGTGCAACCAAACGAAGAAAATCTATATTCTCACAATGAATTTTCGGTCAACCAAACAGTCCCAAATTGGATTCCCTAATCATAATCTGGATTCCAAATTCCAGAATCCCAAAGCCAGCATTCTGAATGCCAATTCTTAATTTATATTCTAGCAACCAAACGGACCCTTAGTTCTAGATACAATCCCTAAAGCTAACAATGAAGATGAAGAAGTAGAAGAAGAGGATAATCTTCTCTTAAGTCAAAAGACTCGCTTGGCTAGGGCTACTCAAGAAATAAGAAGAAGAAGCTCCACCTAACGTTGTCATTTATTCCTAAGGAACCTATTCAAGTTACCATTTCTAAAGATAAGCAGCAATAGTGGATTGAAGAAAAAGAAGGGCAAGAAACAGATGTCTTCAACATTTTTTATTTCAATTTTATACCTGTGGGTACTGAAATGATGGGTGATAAGATACAAGATACACCTATGAACTACCCTTTGGGAGAGGATTGGAACCAAATGCCACCTCTACCACAAGGGTCTCTGGCTACACTAGCACCACCATTTCAGAACTTGTCTTTCTTGGACAAAGGCTCAACCACTCCTCTCCCTCCTATCACTGAACAACAAGAACAAGAAGTGCATGAAGAAAAGCCCACACAGATGTCAGTCAATGAAGTATCAGAGGAGGGATAGATACCTAAAGGACCTCAGCAAACTTCTCAGGATATAGAGGCAAGGACTTTGGCTACAATAGATACAGGGACTCCCAATGTAGATCTCTCTCAGAAGGATAAGACTCCAGAAAGGAGCGATAAGGTTAAAGGGTTACTAGTGCAAACCTCCTCTTTAGCCAAATACATGTCTCCCATGGACACTTCACCGGCATGGCTAAAGAGGGAGGTTATGGTTCAGAAAAAGAGGCTATTGGACATGACTATTGAGGAGAATATGGATGAGCTAGTATAAGTGATCAAGAAGATTGAGCCACCTACGGGTGATGAGCAACAATTGTCCTTCATAATGAAGAATAAATATTGGGACTTACTTTCCCATATAGTCATCCCTCCTCCACATGTTGATATCGAATATTTGACTCCTAAGGACTATTAGATTAAAGAAGTCCTATTAGGAAAGCCCACAATAAACATGGCTAAAGTAATGATCACTACGAGTGTCAAGGAGGTGTTCAGGCATTTAGATGAAAATGAATCTGAATTGGTGATGATATGCAAATAGAATGAGATTCCAAGAGGCTATCTACATGAAATTATAGGCCCTTTGGACCAAGATCACACATAACTTACTCTTTATGTGGCATTATAGGCCCTTTGGACCAAGATCACACATAACTTACTCTTTATGTGGCATTGGAGAAGAAATATAAAGGGAAGGTACAAGTTGATTCATTTTTTAGAGCATGTCAGCAATTGCATGGCAATTTTGAGCAGAAAGGTGTATAGATAATATAGGGTAATCTAAACCTATTACATTGCATTCAATCTAGTGCGAAGAAACTGGTATCTATAGTGAACCGGGATTTTGGTTTGATGGATGAAGTGTAGACTTGGGTTAAGGATCTTAAAGTTTTGAAAGTAATAAAGGGTCAAAGATATCACACTCTTGTGGATGTATATATAGTGGAAGAGCTGGATAAATTAGAAGATTGGATTGAGAAGATAGATGTGGGGAATAAGTTCATGGAAGGACTTCATGTAGATATTCAAAAGTTAAAAGACCAGACTCAAGAGCAAATTTTGGAAGCAAAGAGGTATTATGATGCTATTGCCCTTGAGATTTTTGAAGATGAGTCAAAAATAAAGTTCAAGTCAGTGCAATCAGTGGTTGAACAATTCCAAAGAACTTTCAAGGATGCTTTGTTTGATGAAGATATTAGGCAAGCATTTAACATTGAAGAGGTATTGTTAGAACTGGACACTAGACTTGACAATTTTGTGGAGACTCAAATGGATGTCAATAGTTAGCAACAAATAGTCAAGCATAAATATGAGGCTTTAGATTTTTTGGACACTTCCCAAGTAGCTAAGATTATAGAGAAATTCAAAAGCAAGCATCCAAAAATCGTTTTGGGGTAAAGAGAGAAAAAAATCTAGATGTTGGAAATTCATTTTTTACACTTGAGAAAATTTTGGATTTTTTGAACCTGTCATCAAGGTGCACAAGGTGCGCAAGGTGTGCCAACAATTTTGAAGAAGTAACACTGATTCAATAGTTAACTGTTAGTTGCTAATTTAGAGCTTTCCATGCATCGGAAATGCATTCTAGTAGCAGTTTAACTCCTACAAATGATTAGACAAGGTTGAGCTTCCAGTGACTCTCAAATCCTCTTACAGCTTCGTTCTTCTTATCTACTTCTTCTTTTATTGTTTTTAAGTCATGTAAAGGCTCATGCATCCATTAATTGATAAAAACAAGGGTGGAGTCCTACTAAGCACCATTTCGAGAGTCAGTTTGTATATAATTAGATTTGTTTTATTAGTTTAGAAGCATATGTTTTCTTTAAGAGATCTCTCACTCTCAACACAAATTGAGGAGATGATTTCTTATAAATTTAGGAATGTAACATTTATTCCAGATTGTTATTTTGATGCAATATGTTATTGGTGCTCTCATTCTAAGTGTAGTTATTCTTGTTAGAGTGTATTATTTTTGTGAATGCATGTTCATGAATAATGATGGAGCCAATGGTTTTTGTGTTGATTTGATTGTGGGATCTTTTAGTTATGGTGCTTGTCGTGTGTTGATGAATTTAGCTGTCATATCGAGTTGGAGAAGAGATATAGTTCCTACATAGCTTCTTGTCTTGCATGAGCGCACTTTCCATGGCCTTGCGATTCAATGAGAAGTGAAACATCTTTCAATTTTTACTAAGATCCCATCGACGATTGCATCGATGGATTTGAGGAAGCATTGCTCCTATTTTCATTAGTTTCCTACCCAATCTTTTCAATGATTTAACTCACAGACGTGTTGTTACTGTGGTTTATGTTTGTTAGGAATTTCCCTTTCAAGTTGTTTTCTTTAATCTCTCATTACCTTATCTTTGTTATTTTCTTTTCTAACACTTGGTTAAATTAGGAATTCATATAGTTGCATTGATTAGATTGCATTCATCATAAAACATAAAATACCAAAAACATATCTCTTTTGTGGTTATTTTTTGAAACAACAAATAGATTGAACATCTTATCTAAAATTGGTCAAAACTAGCAAAGGCCTCCCTGTGAACAAACACATTTATCTTCAATTGAGAAGATTCTAGTAGGTCGCAAGATCGCCCAAAACCATGGAGTTGATCCAAGACTAGATTTTCAAGAGAGGAATTTGAAAGGATTCTTGTCGTTAAAGAATAATGAAGTGGGAATGGAATCACAATCCCTTTCTTCCAAGATCTTCATGGTGTCTCAATCTCCTTCAATCATGGTTTTCTTTATTTATGTGTTTTGGCCATTTATATATTGAGCATGTACACTTGATGTTAATTGTTTACTAAAAATGTACTAGGAAAATTCATCCTAAATTGTAGGAACTAAGTTTGTACATGTATCACGGATAGCAATAGCAAGAGATATTGACCTTGACCTTTCATTTTGAGTCAATGTCATCCTTGTATGGATAGCTCATACATATTATGGTTATATTATTATCCCTTTGGTGCATGTGGATATTTATTGGACTTCATATTGCATTATGTGATTAGACTAATGAGTGTGTCTATGCATTTAGAGCTTTACAATCATTGCAGAAGGTTTTGAGTTAAAATATTGACTTCAAAAAAAAAAAATTGGGCATTTTCAATTGTTTATTTTATTTTATCAACTAATTTATCGTAGTTGGATTCCATATACCTAGAATGAATTTATTTAATTGCAAAAGAGTCCAAAATATTATTAAGTGGGTTAATAATCTATTTTATATATCTTTTTTACATAAGTGTTTATACTAGGAAAAAAGTAGGTTTTCAAAATCGCTTCTTATGTTTATGTTGAAATTTTGATTTTTTCTCTCCAAACCCTCTTGGAGAAATCTAAATTTTTGGTTGTTGGGTGAGATTGGCTCATTATGTTTTTGAGAGGAGTGCCTCATTGGATTTTTCTTGAGATTCCTCACCCTTGTTGTGATGTTCATCCCTTTTGGTGCTTATGTTGATTTCTTCTATTCATTATGGGGTTTTGAGATTTTTGATTGAGGTAGGGCTCTCAAGAATTAATCATTTGCTTTGTCCTTCTAATTTCTTTTACTTTCTTTAGGATCATGGATTAAGAAATAGTGTTCCCCTACAATTTATTATATTTCTATGACCTAACTAAATAGGTATGAGTAATTATTTAATTTTTTGTGGGAAATGGAGCTTTCATCTTGTTACGCTATCAAATTTTGAAGGTGTCCACAAAATTTGATTGTTATTTAATTTTTGGGAGTTTGGGCAGGTTTTGCTCATGGGTTTTCAATTTTGCCAAATTTTTGGGATGGTTGAATTTTCAATGTTTTTACATTGCCTCATTTTGTGTATCACCCTAATTTGAGGTAAGATTTTTCTCTCAAATTTTGGATATTAAAAATATATTATCCTCCATATTTCCAATCATCCTATGGTTTTACCATGTGATTTTAAAATATGTAGGTGAATCTGTACTCCTAGCAATATGCCTAGATTGAGGGTTTTGTGCCTTTTCATGTCGTGTTGCATTGTTGGAAAATATAGGCCCTTGCATGGTTTTGTGTTGCATTGAGAAACATGGTGATGTTTGTGCCCACCTACAAGCATGTGAGCATGCTTTAAGGGGATCTTATGAAATATGAACTCTTCAATTAAGGTCAATTGAGTAACTTGTGCATTGGGGTTGGGTTTGGAAAATTACATTTTTCATGTCACTCTTGTTGTATAACCAAAGGGGTATGCAGGGTAGATGTGTGGAGTGACTTCTCATGGTAACATGAAGATGTTTTAATAAGTGATAACCAAAATAAACATATAGGGTGATAAAACTTAAAGAAAATATAAGATATTTGACCACCTAGACAGTAGTTTGTCTCCTGGGGGAATTGGTGTGAGGGTAGTGTTCTAGATGGTAGTTGGCCTCCTGGAGGAGTTAGAGTGAAGAAACAATATATGACCTCTTGAGAGAGTTGATCCAAGTTACATTATGAGTCTTGCCTCCCAATGGAGTTGGAATGAAGGCTCAATGCTACATAGGTTATTACGAGCCAAGTACGCACTCCACTAGAGTCCCTACATAGTAGCCTATAGTGCATTCTAATTAATAACTTGGAATATTACATTGTGACCTTCATAGGCATATTTGTACTTTGAGTCATCCATTGGTTAGCATGTGTGAAGCCTCTTGTGTGTGTGTGTGTGTGTGTGTGTGTGTGTGTCATTTATGAATGTGGTCGAGTTACTATCTCCATGAGCATTATGATGTAAGCCTTCAAATTCCACATGGTTAGGAGGTGTTGCTAACATATACTGCTATTGGGGATCAAAGTATAGAGATGATCTCCCTCCAGCTATAGGATTAGAGGTCTCTTGCTCACTTCTTTCAGTTTACTCTTGTTGTTATACATGTATATAGTTGTTTTTGTCTATTCTCATTATGATGGTTTAGATTCATGGATTTATGTTATTGTTAATCTAGATTCTTAGAGGTGTGTTCTAATTATGATTATGATGCAATCAAGTGTCTCTCCTCAAAATGTGCATTTTTGGTACTTTCTAGTGTAGAGTTAGATTCATTTCTAGGCTTTATTTTTCCTAACTGAATGATCATCCAATAGTTTATTGTACAAAATAAGTACTATGTCGTACTAGAGACATTCTATCATATGGAAAAGGGATTTTATCATATGAGAAATTACTTTTTCATATGGCTATAGATTCATTATCATGCGAAACCTAGTAAGATTGTTGTACTAGGGCTAGTTCTAGCTTGTACAAATATATGTGTTGAATTTTTGTTTACAAACTATGGACATTTCTACTCTTGATCAAAAAGTTAAAATTGGTAATCTGGATACCTGTTGACACAAAAGTCTGCACCCTTGCTTGAGGTATGACCCTCAAGCGGCCTTGTGTAACATGGAAATGACTTCCAAGCGTGGGACTTGCGCTCTAAGGTTGAATATCTGGAGAAGGTTAGCTTCCTTACTATCAAGCGCACCTAAACTACTGCTTGGGAGGAAAAAGGAGAGAGATGCAAGAAATTAAATGCTGAAAGGAAAGGGGAGGCGATGCAGCAGATTCAAATGTAGTTTCAATCTCTTCCTGTAGATGCACATGAGATTAACAAAAGACACCAAACATCACAGATCTTAACTCTAATTCTCTCCTTTAAGGATTCATATGCAGGTTAAAACAAATGAGATGTTGGAAGGAAGAAGAATTTCACAACACAACATCCATGAGCAAGTAAACACAACATACAAACTTAAATGATGAAATAGAAACATTAAACAAAAGGCGAAACATGCACAAGATAATCAAATGGAAAGAAGAGGAAAACAAGGGTTTCTATTAATGTAAGACAAAACAAGAACTTTACAATTGTAGAGCATGAGCAGCTGCAAGAGAACCAGAGAAGAACATGGAAAAGATATTTACAACTTGCCTTTATAGATCAAGCATAACTCAGATTTAACTATGGAGTTCAAACCCCAACCAAGGTGGACTCAAGTTGCAGAGAAGCAATAAATGAAGAATTAGAACTAAATCTCATCATGAAATACAATCTACCCATGAAGTGACAAGAAGAAACCCAAATCAATGCACCAAGTCGCAAGAGAGATCAAATCCAAAAGATATGATCATTACATGTAATAGAGGCATGGAGATGCATTAGCATCGTGGAACAAGGCCCCAGATGTCATTTTGCAATAAAGAAATAGTCTTTGTCACATGTCATAGCCACAACAAATCAATTCACGCTACTATCAAAAAATGTGAGGTGGGATAACACGATATGTTAACCCACCGTGAAAATGCAGAGTTGACCTACGTGGAATAAATCTGGTTTGCCCCAAAAAAGATGAGTCATCAATGAAAATATTCTCATTTGAAACAAACAACCAAGATGTTGCAAAAAATCTCCCCAATGCGTGATTAAAACATAACCGTTGATTAAGATCTTTATTTCCAACAGGCGGCTGAGATGCAACAAAGAAACCCCAAAGATGCATCCAAATCTAATGATCGTCGCATCTTCACAAGAGGCCCAAGTGGTAATGTGAAAATGTAAGTCATTGGATCAAAAGCAACCCATCAAAAGAAGAATCTGCAAAGTGGTACAAATCTATTGGTTGGCTCATTTCCCAATGCACCATGGAAGAGGAAGCATGTGATTTTGCAGAAGCAAAAAATGAGACTTTCTGAAATAGAGAAAGTCCACTCCTCACCTGTTCCCAACCTTTCCAAATGGATTTAAACACTACAGATGCACATACTTTGATCTTCCATTTACCCGATAGAAGATCATGGATATGCATATTATTCCAAGTTTTTCCCTAGTAGGGGACCCCCCGAGAGACATTATTTCTAATTAGGATCTTCCAAGGCTCATTACCTTGGAGAGCTTTGGCAATCCATTTCACCACAAGTGCACACCCTTGCCACCTTAAATCTTTCAATCCTAAGCCTCCAATTTCTTTCCTTCTGATACACCATTCTCATTTCACTTCTTATCTCTGCCATCTGGCTAAAGAAAATCCCTGATTACTTTTTGAATATAATTGATGTGGGCCAAATTGGAAAGCCATTCTGAGGAATAGTAGATAGTGTATGCCACTAGGATTTTCTAGCAAACTTGCACTCTTCTAGCCAGGGATAGGTGGTTCCTGTTCCATTTACCTAACTTCTTTTTAGTTTTATTTTAATCCATGTCTACATGTTATTAATGTTGGGAGTTATTGAGAAAGGTATTCCTAGGTATCTAACAAAATGATATTCTCTTTATTCCGAATTCATTATTATATTTGTATCATAAATATGTTTAGGTGTTATTTTTTCTTTCTTATTTTTAAGTTCAAAGTATACTCCTAAAACCTCTAATTATATTATAAGAGGGAGCTATACCTCTAAAATGTAGAGGAAGACCATCCAATTAATGGAGATCTCTCCAACTGTGTTAGCAATTTGTTCTCCTATTCAAAAAGGAGAGTCAATTTATTCATTATTCCAAAACGAACAAAATTCTTAACCAACAATATGCAAATCAAAGTGTGGACAAAATTTAATGATGAGAAATGTACATATACATCTTTTATAATCATGGAATTCACAAATCATTCATTCATTATAGAACATTACAAGATGAAATCATTAGCGATACATTTTTATTTAATGGTTAAAAGAAATATGGATTAAGATTTCTAGAAATTTGCCTATTATTTTGTTGACATCCCTACATAGTTTGACATGAAGAGAAACAATGTAATCTTAAAAGTGCAAATTAAAATATTTAACTCCTTTTATTGTGAGAGATCATATGGTCTATTATTTAGATTACACTACAGGTTTAGAGGTCAAGTCAATGTATATAGCTTCAGTTCTTTACCATTAATTTGATCCATACTGGTGAAACTTAAATTGAGCTCTTCACCATAAATTTGATCAAAGTGTAACTAAGATTTGGTGTATAAATTTGAGTTATGTGAAAAAAATACATCCATTTTTTTATTAAATTTATCTAAGAGTTCTTAAAGACTTTATAATTTTGTATAGTTCAAAAAGAATGTGTACAAAAATAAAAATAAATATTTAGCAAAGTTTTGATTATTTGTTTCCAATTTAAAAGAATGTATATATATTATAAAAGAAAGTATATTATTAATTTCTATCTTAAAGACAATATATATTTAGTAAAAACAAATTAACAACCCCTCTCTCTCAAAATAACACAATGAATTAAGAATAACAACTAGGTTTCAATCAGAGATAGCTCTTGGATACATTTATGTAAAACTAGGTATGGTAGTGCACTTGAACCATATCTTATTGGAAATTATAATTTAAATTTTAAGAAATTCATAGAAATATATGCAAAACACAAGTGTGCTATTATACAGTGGACTTCGACCGCGAATTGTAATGTCACACACCAAAAAAAACATTTTCGGTGAACGAAAAGTAAAACACGATTAGCAAAAACAACTGGAACAGTTCGATCAATCTTGACTCAATCAATCAATTTTTCATTTCCCTTTCCCTGGTGTAAACATTAACGTCCTCCTTATGTAAACATTATCTTGCACACATTCAAGTTAAAGACAATCATATTATTAATTACTAAAGAAAAAGAAAGGTAGCGGCAATTATTTGGGTGAAACTTTTTAGAAAGCACAATTCATCACCACATAATTTTTCTTACAAAACAAGCACCCTCATGACTATTTTACAAGAAATTCCAGAAGTAATAAAATGGATTGGCTTAGGGAGGATCTACTATAGTTTATCCCTATAAAAATTACCATTCAAAAGGTGTTAGTAATCAGATTTGTCACAGTAGAATTTACCCAATCGAGTGTGTGGCAAACCGTTCACAACAGTTGGATAGGCCCTTGATATGCGGCCTTCTTCTGCATTTAGAGGGGCAGCTCCCTCGTATGATATAATTTTGAAGCTTTTCAAATAGATATAAAATTAAAATTGAAAGGGGAGAAAGCTCATGATGACGAATGCACCACACGACTTCAAGGCTTTCCCAAAATACTAAATTAAAACCGTTAATAACAACAATCAAGATCTACACTTGAAAACTATTACTAGCACAATGTTGATCCACAGATTCATAAACATCTACACCATACCGTGAGAATGCTCACTACAAAGAGAATCAACATTCTTAACAATTTAGATTTAGAATCAGAGAACTCAAATTGCACATTCCTTTACTTTCTTGCACCAAGAACTTAAGAGGAATTTCTAATTATAAAGACAAATCCTATACATACTTTCCAAATATCATCTTCTAATCAAAATTTCTGCATAGTGTTCCCTTCTTCTAAAGCCAAAAAGTCCCTTTACAAAGCCCAAAAGAGCCCTTATATAGACACAGAGTTTAATAACTACCTCTTCGTGGTTAATAACCACCTCCCAAATACGTGATTTGGGTGAGGTTAATTAACCTCAAAAAAAGTAACCAAGAATGATAAAATCCTTAGCATATGGCCAAAAGTGATAAAAATCACTATTTTCAAGCATAACACTTTGTAGTCTTAACTTTGATGAATAATTAGAACTTGGACTGCGTCAAAGAATTTCTTCATCTAAACTTTGATCATATATCCACCACTCTTCTCGATGATGGCTCCTCCTTTAGCTTTACAAATAGAATCAAAGGATGAACTTGATGTCAATGGCTATAGCCAAGGTATGACTACAACCAAGGTGGCAGTTTAGCATCCATGCTCACTATTTGCAATTTATTGAGATAAGCTTAAGACACGTTGAACACTCTATTCTGTACACAACTCTAAATCATTACATGTGATAGCTTGAAGGTCTGGTCTGATAGTTTTGTCTCAGTCTTTGGTCTCATATCTCATTATTATAAATTCCATCGTTGCTTTCATTGTCCAAGAGCTACATCTGTTGTTGAAGTAAAGTTTCTGCCATTTTCTAAAATAATATTGGCAAAAAGTTAATGGCATTTGCTTCCTACATGGGCTTCCAAATCAAAAAGATGTTTTGCTACATGCTTCCCTAGAAATATGTTGCCATGAATTCTGCTGACACCAAGCAAAGTAGCCCATCCGACAACCTCAAGTTCACATTGCATTTCATCAACAAACTTCTTTGCTTCCTCAAGTGTCCAACGCAACCTAGAAAGTCAATCATGCAAGCATAATGCTCCACAATTGGTTCTATACAATGGATTTTATTCATTGAATTAAAATGTGTATGACCCTCATCCACTAGGCCTGCTCTACTATAAACCATGCTGACCATATCCCGCAATTAGAAGGGGTGAGCTACCACATTTTGAATACATGGTAATGAGAGAATTGTCTACCGGCATACGTGATTCCAGTCCAGTTATGATGATGTATAAATGAATCTGTCTGCCCTCTTCTAGGATAGCAAGGTTTGCGCATGCACTAAGAGCACTGCCAAACATAAACTGGTTAGCTTTCAAACTAGCCTCCCTCATTTTTGCAAAGAATTGAAGTGCATTGTCTACTAACCCAAGCTGTGCATATCTTGGTCGAGGCATTGTATCAAACACTTTGTATGCATTTTTCCATGCAACGCAATTTGGCATACATATCTATAAGCTCATTCCAAACATAGACATCGCCCTCAAATCCAAGTCTAATAGCACAGGCACAAACCTTGTGATGAGGAGAAGGGCCCAGAAAAGGCCGACAGCTCCAATCCTGGGTAGCCTTTGACAGGCATCTCGCTGTCTTGAAGCCATATTATTCATGAAGCAAAATACATGACATCGATGAATGTATTCCATACAAATAAGATCAACATCCACAGCAAATATAGGAAGCGAAAAACCTTGAACTTATGTGCAGAAGTGTATGTTGGGAACTAAATGGGGTTAGAAAGTGCCAGTGGAACATCTCGTTTAGCTACTCTTCGGCACCTTTCCAGGCAAAACGATAAGAGGGAAATTCCATCCCCAACAACATGATGCACTCGGATGACAAAAACACCTTTTGCATCTTTCAAATTCATTCAAAATGCGTGAACATCCCATTGCGAACACTGCTCATCCGAGGGACACTCAGCAAGGAGTCTGTTCGGATAGCTCACATCTTCTGCCTCTTCAGGGGACAATTCAGAAAGTGTAATATGTTTTTCAATGTATATCTCTATTTTGTGCCAAAACTTTTTCCCCCTTTCATCTCTGACCAGGATGCTACAGAACCTAGAATTGATCAAGATGGCCTTGGTGAACTCTGCCCTTAGAACGTCTTCATCCACTTCATTTTTCAAGAAAACCATGCTATAGATAATCATATCCCATCTCCTAAAGATTCTCCCAAATGGTGTCACAGGCTGATCTCCCATGTCAATGACAGCATCATGGTCATCTCTGCCACTATGCATTGCAATGATATTCTTTTTGCTTTGTGCAGCAGGGTAGCAGATAAGAGACCTCTTCTCTTTGGTAGTGCCATACATTTATCTTCTTTATTCTCCCCGCTTTCTACATGCTTATTTAATTTCCTTCTTATTTTGCTTCAGCTCGTCAGACAGATCTTTCTCTTTGTTTCATTTCAAACCATTCACATATCCAACTTCTCATGGATAAATTTCAAACATGTTAGAGAAATTTTCAAACAAGTTAATAACCGTCTCAAAGAGGTTAAGAAATACGCGTTTTTGGAGAGGTTAATTAACCTACTCCAAAATGCGTGTTTTGAAAGTTACCATTAACCTATTTGAGAGGTTAATGGTTAATGATAGACTTGAAAATGCGTATTTTGGGTCTCTCCATTAACTTGCAATAAGTTGGAGCTCAGAAGCCAGATTTTAAAAATTTCAAGTGTTGTGCAGAGCTGGGAACGAGCCGGAGATAGTGAAGGACAAGATCATTCAAAAACTCAAACATGAAAAGACCAATTTAAAGCTTAAAACGAGGAAAATTTCAAAGATAACCATGGCTCAGAAATTGAAACAATTTTATAACCGAGCAACAAAAGGAATATTGCTTTCTATTTCATTAAAAGAAGCCATAATTCATTCACTTCATCGTCTATCCAGCAAAGCAAACAGTAAAATATATATAGGAAGCTTGAGGGAAATGGTTTCCAATATATTTAAAGATCTATAATTCTGATGATGTTTTAGGCTGGGTACAGTCCACTTTGTGACAGTTTGAACTCCTGTTTTATTTGCCGTGACTTTTTAAAAAATCAAATTATAGAATCTTGCCAAATAAAAATTAATTTAATCTTTTTTGAAACTCAATTTCAAAAATTTAAAAGGCAATGAATTTTAGTTTTGTTTGGTACATTATTTATTTATTTATTTATTTAAATAATTATATTAGTGATTAGATAATTGAGTTATTTAACTAAAATGATATAAAAATATTTTATCAGATTGAATTATGTTGAACTTATTATTAGTTAAATATTGTATTAATAATTAATTTAAATATTTATTATATAATTTTATTTTAAAAATAATATATTAATAAAGTCTTAATTAAATTAAATTAAATTAAAATTTATCAAAAATAGAATCAACAATTAATTATAAATATAGAAGAAAAGAAGAATTTGCTAAGCTAATGCATTTATTTGCTATTAATAATCATATTTAATTTTAAATAAAATCAAATTTTATCAAAAATAAAATCAACAATTGATTATAAATATAAATTTATTATCATTATAATTTTAAAATTTAAATTAAAAACTATAATAGTGTGTTCAAATCTGAAATAGCTATAAATAATAATAATTTAGTATAATAAAAAGTAAAAAGTTTGGTGAGATTCTTAAATATATTTTAAAAATTAAAAAGTGTTCATTCCAAAAGAAATTTATAGAAGACTAATAATACATAATCAAATCCGAAAATTTGAAAGCACATTAGTATGGATTGTGGAAATCTAATAGATCTCAAGTTAAAATCAATCAAAAATTACAATAACAATCAATTAAAATTAATCTTTAAATTAATTTAAAAATTATATAATATAAAACCATAAACATTATTTGATATTTTATGCTTTCATAAAGTTTCACTACAATTTTTCATTTTAAGTTCTAAATCAAATATATTTATTCTAACTTATACATGAATTAAATATATTTTGAAGGCTAATAGATAGCTAACTTTTAAAAAAAATTATACTTTTCAACATAATATTTAATGTATATATTTAGCTATGACATAACTATTGCACCTCCTTTTGGCGCAAATGCTAATATATTATATTTTCAAAAATCAAGTATTATATGAAAGGTGTGAAATAAATTCAAAACCTGACATTTATCTTGCAATTGCTCTCACACCCATCTCTAGACCCCGTTAGACATATAGACCCACAAAAAAAAACTAATTGATCCATGAAATAATTTCTTGAATATAATAGTTAACATTGAGCTCGTGATACAATTGATTAAAAATATATATATAAGGATGAAATGGAGTTATAATAAGAAAATGTTACCCCAAAAACTAAGAAGTTTTATAATTGAATTTTAAAATAATTATATCAAAAAATGTCATATTATAAATATATATTAGATGAACATTATTGTTTAGCACTAAAAGAAAATTCCATTATCGTTGTTTAAACCATAAATTTTCATTTAACATTAATTCAACTTTTTAACTCAACAACCAATATCCATATAACCTAAATATTCCAAGTGAACAAAAGTCACATTTATTATAAAAATAAAATAACATTAAGGTAAAGTATAGCATTTTCCTACTCTAGATAATATATATTTTACTATGGATGGGCTTCTAAACCCGATACCAACTCCAAGCCTCACAATTATAACTCTTTCTTGTTGGTAAACAGATTTGTCACTTGAAAAGTATGTGATTTGGCCCAATGGAATACATGGCAAATCAATTTCTCCAATAGTTTGATAGGCCTTTGATATCTGGCGTTCCTCTGCGTTTAGAGGGGCAGCTCCCTCATAAGATCTATTTTTTAGATTTTCAAATAAAGAGGATTACAACTTAGAAGATAGAAAAGAATCTATTGATGACGAATGCACCACACGACTTCAAAGTTTCCCTAAAATTGATGTAAACTGCTAATAAAAAACAAACACAAACTATGCGTGAAAGCTATCATCAACACCATGCTAATTCAACGATTCATGAATATTTACACAATACCATGAAAATATAGAATCAACACTTTAAGAAATTAGAAGTATGGAAAAAGAACCCAAATGCACGTTCCTTTATTTCCTTGCAACAAGAACACAAACAGAAACTTTGATTACAAAGACTACCTCTATACACACTTTCCAAAAATTATCTTATCACCAAACCATAACATAAGTGTTCCCTTATTCCAAAATCCAAAAAGTCCCCTATTACATTGAGATTCATGAATTTATAAGTCATCCTAGCTCAACTAACTTTTCGTGTTCATAAGCACTCAAAAAGTTAAGAGTTTTGAATTTGGCATGCATTTTAAAACTAACCCTAACTCATGCAAAATTCGACTTCTAAAGCTTAACCTAAACTAAAAGAAAGCTAAGATCCTAACTTATGAGATACAAGAAATGACATAAGTCATTTTTACAAAAAAGATAATTTGAAAACCATGACTTGAACAACATCATTGATCATATCCTATCCTCACTACCAGTCAGGATCCTGTCCTTTCTCCTATCCCTGACTCTGTTGTTCCTTTTGCTCTTGTTGTGGGCCTACTTAATTCGGTTTCTCCAAATGAGAAAGTTGTGATGGTTGCTTCTACTCCTCCTGTCTCTTCAGTGTCTTCAAGGCTTTGGCAACAATAGGCCACAAAGGTAGAGGACGGATGGACCGCTATAAAAAGAAAGAAATATAAGTCCTTTGTTCCTCCTCTAGATATGAATCTCAGGTCTCGCAAGGGAGGCTCTAAATCAAAGAGTAAATCGTATGTTCCCTTGTTATAATAGGCCTTTTTAAGTTTTGAGTTGGTTGGTGATTGTCTTTTCTGTCACCAGGGTTGCCCCTCTATTGGTTCGATGACCTGTTTTTCCTAGGTACGTTGTTTCTTTTAAGATAGTGCTTATTGAATATCTTTAGCTTTGTACAAGGTTTCAAGTACCCTTCAAAACCTATTTTTTTAAATCAAAAACATCATTGATCCTATTGACGTTGATTTATCTCTATATGCCCTGCTTTTGATAATCCTTTGAAAGTCTTCTTGAAAGTAGCCATTGTCTGAACTTCTCCTCGTATGTAAATAGAAAGAATGAAATTGTTCATCGAGCCCAAAAAATTGATTTCATAGGAAAACCTATGTATCATACCATTCCTTGATGTGACATATCTTCACAACAATCTTAAAACATGAGATAGTGCCTTGTCCAAGCTTTATGTTTTGTATTCATATTCCAACATTTTGTCAAGCGATTGCCATGCTTATACTTTACCAAAGTTGCCTTGACTAGTGACTTTATAGCTTCATTTGGTTAAATGATTGTCCTCATGTGCTCTCCATACTTGACTCCCATGATAAGTAGATGATTGATGGAAAAAGAACTGAGTTGCCAATGAATGAACATATGATCAAATGCAACGATCTAGTGGAATCATCATCTCCCAATTCAATTGACTTTTGATGTCCTTGTAACCAATTCAATTAAATTTATCAAATAAAATTCTCATATATTTGTTTGGAATCTCTATTTGTTTGGCAAGGATCTTACTTTCCACGATATGTAGAGACCAAGCACATTTTATCAAAACTCCATATGTTTTAGATGTATTCCTAAATCTAGTTCAACACTTCCTATCATAGTCACGTCGGCTATTTAATAGAGGCAATAAGGCTTCATACTTCACATGCAGATATCCAACAATCTATTTTATTCATACCCATCTTCAATAGGAGTGACTTGTATGCTATGCAATCACATCATTGTAAAATCTCAAGCTTGAGCTAAAACATGTAACTTCATAAACGAGTGATCTTCTTGGGAGTCCATTCTCATGTAGTGTTCATAACTTGTTTGAGGGAAGTGTATTAAAACTTGGGAAGCTCGGAGTGTCCACAGCAACATTGTATCAAACAAATAGCACACTTCCTCTATTGGGATGACCGGAGTTTCTGAAGCCTTTTTTTTTTATGGAGGGTTCAGACCTGCGAGGCAACCTAGTGAGGCACAAAGCCTGCGAACTACCAACCAACGAAGGCCACCACATAGACTTTTTAGGGACCCGATACAGGCCTACTTGTGCCTAAAACCTCTCCAGCTTAGAGCCAAGGACTAAGGGGCATCCATGCTGTCAAAATCACCTGAGGCACGATCCTAGCCTCATCCCTTATGATGTCGAAGCCTTGCACTCAGCAAGACTTGATCCCTGGTGGACTCTTTGTGAGTCATTCAACTTCACCAGTAGACCAAGGGCCCATTGACCTCTGAAGCATTTTTGGGCAAATCTATTTTGCGCATATCTTGCAATCATATTATCTAATGCGATGACATCTCCATGAGGCATCTTTTCAAACATATGTTGTACATCCTCTACATTCCACATTCCACACAGTGACAACTCCAAGAACATCACATTTTTGCATTGGCCTATAAGGAACTCAACCAATGTTATTTATATTTGAATTTTGCATGTGGCAAGGAGAACCTAATACCAAATAGTTTAACTTCGTCCATGTTTCATTTAAATTGTAAACTTGTGCAAGTATTCCATTCCATTTGTTCATTTGGTAATCTTTGTGTAGGTGGTGGCTTGCATGGTAGATAGAGGCATTCGATCAAACAGATCAATGCATTATATATAACCCCATACTAAATCTTAATGCCAGATTTTTTTCATCAAGCAATTATCATGCCTTATCGTTGCTCTTGTGTGAATGTCGTGGGCTAAATATTGAGGTTGGAGTCATGCTTGTGCCACTAGAGACTAAAAATTTATGTCTACGATAAATATGCATATCCTTGCAAGTATGGTGATCTATGACATAGTCTCGTTGAGGCATCCTATTAAGAAAACCTACATCATGATCATGATTCCACAATTTGTATAGTCATCTATCAATGCTAATTCTATATCAATTGCTCGCTACACCTTCCTGAAGGCTTCAAACTTTTATCATGGATGCTCTACAATCATTACAACCTCAGCATGAAACAATGTTGAGGCTTTGAATATCTCCTTTATTTAAAGAATTGAACTGCTTTATTTCCTTTGTAGTAATTCTATCAAACAATTGACATTCTTTGCAAATCCGCTGCACTATGCATTTCGGATAGCAAGATTTGGATTTACTAAGGTCATCGAAGGATTCCCATTCTCTTTGGTGCTTCTCATAATCTCTTTATCACCGATAATAAGTCATTCAAACACAAACCTTCATCAACTTAATACAGAGGTTAATAATCGCTGCTGAAAAATGTGTCTTGAACAAATCGAAATCCGAACTCCAACTTCTTTTTAAAGGTTAAGGTTGGTGAAGAGAGAAAAGTTAATGTTCGTAGAGAGAGGAAAGTTTGAGTTTATGGAGAAAAAAAGGTGTTAGTACATAGTAAGAGATGATTTTAGTACATAAAGAAAGATAGTTTTGAACAGTTGTATGTAACAAAAGGAAAGTTAGAGTACGTGGAGAGAGAAGAGTACATAGAGAGAGGCAGTTTTGAATAGTGGAATTAACCTTGCCATCCCTCCGGAATTTATTTTACTAACTCACATTGTAAAATCTCTATGCAACATTTATATAATCTTACCTAAGGATATGCTGACATATGAAGCAAGCCTCACAATTATAATCTTTCTATAATCTTACCTAAGGACATGTTGGCATGTGAAGCAAGAAAATGATTTCGCATATGCTTACTGAGTTATGCCTACCGAGTGAAGTAGTAAATTAAAATTATAAAAATTCATAATTGTTTTAATCTAAAGTTTCTTTCACCTCAAAAAGTTGTAGTTTGAATGGTGAGGATGATGTTGACATCTTCTCTATTCATTGAAAGAAGCTTTTTATGTTATACTAAGAATTGTCACCACTATTATTGGTTCTTTGTACATTCTATACCACCCTATTTATACATCTATTATAATTATTTTTATTGATCTTGATTTCTTCTTATTTTCTTGTAACATTTATTTCCTTAATTCAAATTGAGAAACGTTTTCCAAATATTATCAAAACCAAAGAATATATATACTTTAGTACAGGTGGGGCACTGACACACCCCAACTCCCTGTCGTACAAAATTCTTTCCTGAAAAGTTACTTCTGTACACAGCAGCATGCGAAGAAAGGCTACATCAAGAAAAGAACTGCGTACGTGTTTCATATCTGATATAGTTTTTTTAATTTCTTTTATCAAGGAGAATTATCAAAAATTAATTTAATTTGGATTTCATATGTTCTTCCTGTGAGAGGGTTGTAGCTTACTACTGGTTCCTAGACCCGCAGTATGAGTTAGCTGGTTTGTTATAATCTTTTTTTATTGTTGTTTACAGTTCCTCTCCAGCCTCTAGTGCTTCTTATAACTATTTCTATTACTTTTCTTCCACTGTTCATTGTAGAATTTTTTCCTCGTCCAATTGAAAAAACACCATAATACAATTCATTTTCTCAGCCCATGAAGTTTCTCAATGAAATGGGTTCAACCACCTTGCTTAAGAATTCTCCATATGGTAGAGCATTATTCCTGATTTCCTCACAATCAAGAGGTTCAATTCTTCACCTATAACCACCCATCGTAACAGAAGTCACCATGAAACCAGTATACAGAATAGAGACATAACAAAAGAGCTTACAGAGCACCCAGAAAGCATGCAGGGGGCTTATGGCAAACAAGCATTAATAAACTCCAAACTTCCTATAATACTCCTCATAATGATGGAAAGGACCACAGCTCAAAATACGTAACCATTATCTCATAGGGGGAGAACTCTCTATACTCGAGAAAAATCATATATCATCTAGGCTTTAACATCTGTGAAACGGGACAAGAAAAGTAGAGTTGTCATGTCGGACCCGGAGGACTCCTCGGATGGCTCTTATAATTCAGATAAGAACCTTACGAAGAACAAAAAATTCAAAGTGTGAATCGAAAAGGAATACTTCGTCCACCCCTTCTGATAGTTCAGACGATATTTCAACCTCAATGGAGACTGAGGACCAGGATACTAAGAAAAATGGTAGCTCTGAAGGGGAGGAGGTTAGCGCTCCTGATGATGATGATCATGCTGACTCTAAGGATGAGGAAAAGATTAACACGGAATACAAATGTGGGGAAGGTAAAGGATAAGACGGAAGAAAAGCAGGAAAAAAAAAGATGATAATAATGCGGAGGGTAATGTTGATCTTGACAAAGGGTATGGTGTGGAAGACAGAGATTCTGGAGGATGAAAGTATGCCAGCGATGAGATTGAGGAAGACTACACTGAGGAAGCTAAGGGGTCGTCTCCCAGATCTTAGGAGAATGTGAATTGTAGTCAGCACACCAATATGGAAGCCATGGCAGTGAAAGCTCTAAATGACATTAGTGACAACAGGACACCGTCAAAGCCCAGGATATTATGCCTTTGGACCAGTTCAATACTAGAAATAAGGACAAGGAATTGGGTAACTTGAAGATTCTTGATATTGCTCAAGCCAGGTATTCTAATTCCCTTCAGTTTGACAACTGGCTTGTCAATGAAATTCAATCGATTAAAATGGAAATGAAGGATGCTAGGAAGGATATCAGTGATGGGAAGTGAGAAGAATACTGAATTGAGTAGATTGGTTAAGGAAATAGAGAACAATATTAAGAATTTGACTGGAAGGACAGAAAAGAATGAAACTATGTTGGTTACCATTTTGCTTCATAATCACGAGCAATTAAAGGCGTCCAGGATGAACCATAAAAAGCTCTACGAAATGCTGCAAAAATAGAAGGTTGTTAATCTAGACAAGGACAAGGTAGACACTGATGAAATCATGGGTCCTAGCAAGAGAACGAGGGCCAATATGAGAAAGAAGACAGAGAACACTAAAGTGGAAGAGCCTAAAGAGGATTCCATCCTTCAGACTCTGCAGAAATTGGAAGATCTGGGAAATCAAACAGAGCATCTTCTCCTGAACTTGGCCTAGTTTCCTAGTTTTTTCTGTACTAGTCTTTTTGGTTTTCTGTATCTTTGCTGGACTGTCTCACTCTTGTCGTTTCTATTGTTTATACTGCATAGTTTCTTCTTGTTAGTTGTCTTTTTGCTTTTTGCTGGTAACTGCATTATGACTGTCTTTCTCATGTGTATCTACCTATAAGAGGCTTTTGTTGTAAAGGGTTTCGGATCCCTTCAAAACCTGTTTTTGCCTTTAATCCCAAATATCAGTGGGCACACACTGTCACCAAGGTGCCAAATCATCATTTTGTCAGTCGGAACTCCCTCATTTGCATAAAACAGTCTGCAACCCCAATAGCCTTCATGGTAGGCATGAGTTATATGAACTTTTTGAAAGGACCTTACAATATCCAAAGAGTTTTAAATCCACTTTTCCATAGTCCATTACGATTTTTGGTGGCCCTTTAAACATTGGATTATATTATTTGAATTACCCTCTACCCACACCATCATAGAATTAAGAAATTTATCCAGTATTAAGCCATGGAAAACAGCAGCAGCTTCAACAAGGAGGTTGTTAATCTGACATCCCAAGGGAAGTGTCGCCACTATAAGGAGCCTTCCTTTATCATCTCTAACCACTCCCCTACACCAAGTTGGTCCAGGATTTCCCTTGGCTGCCCCATCGAAGTTGACTTTCACACATCCAAAAGGACGAAGATTCCAATGAACATTATCCCTAGGTGTCTTAACAGGTATGAAAGCAATGGAAATATCTTCATTAATTTTCCAAGTAGAGGCTACCCCATAAGTCATATTGAGAGCCTACTTACTAGCCTTACTGGTGTACTTAGCTCTGGCAGACTAATAGTTTTCCATAATGGTTCCAATGATTTTACTAGATACAAGATTGGGAGGAAGAGCAGAATCCCTGAATATTCTGTTGTTTCACTCTTTACATAAACCCCAAGCCAAATGAGAAAAAGTTAGGGACCACAAAAAATTCAAGGCTTGATTAGAAGATGGATCTTTCCATCGTAAGGTGATCCAGCAGAAAAGACAGGACCACCCAATCCAAGTTCCAGTTCTAGAATAGACGACCCCAGACTTCACAAGCATAGGCACAGTGCAGACACAAATGTGAAGTAGATTCAACACCTCCTTGCCTAGAAAACATCTATTTGGTAAACAAAAACCTCTCTTGCAGAGATTGTCAAGAATCAATATTTTATTTTTGAGCATGATCCAAAAGAATATGTTGATCTCCGGAATGATTACATGTGACCACAATCCAGCCCAAGGAGGAGGTGGATACAGGGTAGCATGCTGAAGAGAGACTGCTGAAGCCACAGGGCCACAGAGAAATCACCAAGAAATTAGTACTCCCAGACCATCCAATCATCAACACCCTGCTGCAAAATCACAGACGAATTCCAAGAAATTTGAAGAGGGAGTAAGTCAGTACTAACATCTAGAAGATTTACCCACTTTCCATCAATAAAATAATTGCCAACCCAATGACCAAATCTAGCAATGCAATCCATCATAAAAGGTCTGAAATTTAGATGATTGCATAAAGGTTTATGACCAATCCAGACATCCTCCCAGAATTTAATCTACAAGAACCCAGTTTCCAACAAACACCAGATCCAATAATATGCTCTAGTAGCATTGTTCCAAAGAGTAGATCTCGTAGGCATCTCTTGTGTATCAAGCAAATCCCACACAGAGTCGCCACCATTATCTTGTTACCACCATTGTCAGTCAACATTATTTCCATGACTATGGTGGATTGTTCACACTTTTCTTCAGTAATCATATCTCTCTTGATGTTTTCCTTGTTTTTTATGCTTATGAGCTGGAACCTTTTTGCCTACTTAAATGCCCTTCAGTATTTGCTATCATCCATGCTAGTTTATCTATTTGACTCTACATTAAGCAATGCATATTGCACTCTCTACCCCCATGTTGGGTATGCAACTTTTGGACCATCATTATGTGTGGTTCTTTGGGAACACTGCAACACTATCTTACATAGAACATCCATGTGCAACCCTCTTTGTTTGAGACTGTTGAATGATGTCAAATGATCAAGTGTCAACTGCAATCTTTGAGTAATGATTTGCACTATGACTCTTGTTATTTCTTGCTATTCGTTCTTGATCGCTAACATCAGGTATATTGCATAGTGTTGTTTTCATAGGCTAGCAAAATCACAAACTCTGATACCAATTGTAATGTCCCTTCTGGATTTACCCTAGTATTCACCCACAAGATAGTTCTAATGCTATTAATTGTTAGATATGGTAAGTCTGGACCTGCTTCCTTCATTGAACATTGTAAATATCTAAGATTATTTCTTCTTATTCTTCAATTCCCCTTGTTGCCCTCTCCCATCATGGCTTTATCTCCTATTATTCTCCTAATGTTATGCAAGATTTGGGAATGTTTGTCCTTTCATGAGGGGTTGAGCCTCCTCTTGGATGTCTCTTCACTAATTATTAGTCATCACAAAAGGTCTTCTTATAGTTGCACATCTTTATGGATCGTTGTTCTTTACTAATTACTTAAGTCTTTTCTTTAATCAAGATCGATGCATCTAATTGATATTTATCATCAAACCCATTTTAAGAAAGAAAAGGTAGGAATCCCATCCCCAAATTGTTGTCCATCAATAATGTTTCTGATTGCACTTTAGAAAAATTGTGAAGTCTTGAAGCAAGATAGTTTTTCTAAGGTATCAATATCCCCTTCATGGTAGGGGCATGACAGTTTGACAATTTAGGGTAGCATGGGTAGCGATCTGGCAAGTTCTTGGTTGTTGTAAGCATGTATGCTTTCACGTTTAATAATGGGAAAACTATCACATGTTTCTGGGTGTTGTAATGTATTTCATATTTCCATTCCATGGCAATGTAAACATTGTAGCATTAGTATGTCTCCCTTGTTTGATATGGTAACAAGGAGACACTTATTCCACTTGCAACTTGTACGATCAAGGAAAGCACTTTATTTGCCATGGATGAGCATAAGTACATCAAAGAAAATAATTGTGATGATATTTATTATTCTAATGTCCACAAACCATCATCCTAGTTATATCATGTGCATAGTTGTAGGCAGAGAACTGATTTCTCTATCATTGTAAACATTGTAAAATGTATGATCTAGTGTACATCAATAAGGTCATGTTGTAGTACAGTCCACTTGAAGGCAATGGGAAAACTAAAAGATGAAGAGAAAACTAAAGAGTACTGGACTATTGTTATCAAGAACATCTTCAAAAAGAAGGATCAAGCTTGAAACTTTCAACATTTATTATTTAAAAAAATAATTGATGTAAAAAATGGACGTCTTGGGTATCATGATAAAACTTGTCCAGGTCATATAATATCCCACGTGAGCCAAGGCAATCTGAGAACTAAAGAATATTTTGATATGACAAATTCAATGAAGAAAACATTTAAATATATTTCTATAAAACAAGAACCACCCTTGGGAATGACGCACAATTCTTAGCACTCTTGGGGCCATTGCACCTGCCATCATAATAACACCATTATCAATATTTACTTAAGTTAATTTCACTTTAAATGTACACAATAGAGTTTCCAAAAAAACACTACCAAAATTGGTGCATACTAATAACAAGTGGGCTGGTGTTATTATGATCCAAATTAACTAAAATAATTTACTTTTAATGATCAAAATATAGTTTCCTTGTCAAAAAATTACAAAAATTGGTGCATACTAATAGCAAGTGGGATGGGGCAATTAGTTTACTTTGAGCCTGACGATTTATCACTTTTTCAATGATAATTAATTATTCAAGAGATTTTCATTTTCATGTAGACCAAGCATAGGGATTTTAGCGAAGGTAACATTAAATAAAGAAAGGAAACATTAAAGAAAGTCTCCATGAGTGGAAATTTTGGTTGTTTCTATGCTATCATTTTAAGTATATAACACTATCCTATAGTAGAACACGTTAAAAAGAAAGAATCACCAATCTTAATAAAACATTTACTTCTTCCCTATTTATAGGTTTCATGTGGTTATTCAGGTCTTTATACTTGCTACGAGCGAATCAAAATTGATCACTCCCAAGAGATTAAGCCTTCTAAAACCACTACTATAATATTATGAAACCATTACATAATATTATGGTAGGCAAATATGATATGGTATTTTATTAGCTTGTTGGCACATTGTTTGGACTAACTAACTATAATGAACTCTGGCATAATAAATGTCAAAGAATGAAGCTTGAATCATTATAAGACAAACAAACATGTGAACCTAAGTGAATCATTTATCTACACAACCAAAGATTTATCCCTCGTTTAAAAGTCCTTATTAAGTGATTGTGGTCTTAATAGTTCCATAATCACTAATTATAATCACTTGGCTCATTCAAAAGCTCTTAATAAGAATCTATTCTCTTGATTGTTCCATAGTTTACTGGTTACAAGCACTTCATTCATTTGAAAAGTTTTCATAAGGGACTATAGTCTTGATATTTACATATCACCAGCTGTAATCACACAGCATAACTATGTTGCATACCTAATCAGATCACAACAACAAATTTAAAGAAAGATTGAGCAACAGACAACATGGAAATAGATGAAAACTCCTGCTCATTTCAAACATGGACTGCACCTGCCCACCAAAAATTGACTACACTTGCTCATTATTGCATTTACAAAATAAGACCAATAAAGGTGAATCTTTTAGGTCTTTCCCTGACTATAGACTCAATAAGAAAGGAACCCTTAAATTGACCTTGGCTTAAGCCATATCAACTAGAACTTAGTTCCTCTTAAAGGGATTAACCAACTTAAAACATTAGAAGAATAAATGGCGCTGCCTTGATGCACAACATGGTTTCACCCTTAAAGATCTTTGTTCCTATAGCTAGTAAGAGATGCTCTATAGTGTTAAGAAGGTCGACTTCTAGGGAAGCACACAAAATAAATAATAAATTGGTCTTTCTTGAACAAGCGAGTGGTGTACATCTTAAGG
This sequence comes from Cupressus sempervirens, assembly GCA_028749045.1. NCBI lineage: Eukaryota > Viridiplantae > Streptophyta > Pinopsida > Cupressales > Cupressaceae > Cupressus > Cupressus sempervirens. The sequence continues at coordinate 671,789,762 of CM053786.1, read as the reverse complement.
ATAGAGTCGATGACCACCAAGTCAGTATGATCCAAACTAGCACATCAATCAATGCAACTTAATAAAACTCAAGAATGGGAATAAGATATTTTTCAGCTCAAGCCCCTTCACATGTTTTGGCACATCTTCCAATAACATCACAAGTTTGGATGCTTTCCTAGAAACACTTCGATCTCATGGGTTTCACCTTCCAAAATTGAGTTGTTCTTTTACATAAAATCTCAAACTTCTCACCAATTATGCATACTGGCTCCAAGACCATATATCCTTCTTCATCAATAACAAAAAGTTTCATCTATTATACCATATGTGCAACTCAAACATTACAAATGGAAGATGCATAAATTCTCCCTTTTGGGTGTCATATCTCCACCACTATATGAGATTGCTTCCTTTGTAAGATATAATTGTAGTCTTCAAAACCCAGATCATGACCTTTATAGAAATTGTGCTAATGCCAACTAAGATCAAAGTATAAACAATTAATTAAGGACCAACTTAGTCAATTAATTTAATAGCAACATTTCAAGCAGCCAACCCACATTCATTTACTTGGCAATAATCAATTAAATTAATATTAAAATTAAAATAAAATATCATAAGTTACACTTACGAGGTGTAACCTTTACAAAGGCAAGGGTGATGATGCATGCAAGGAAGGATCAAAGAAAAGAAGGGGAAAACTAAGATAATTGTCATGATTGTGCGCCAAGGAGCTTAGTGTACCCTTCGACTTGAGGTCCCATCAAGTACACTACCCCAAGATGGAATGGACGGTCAGCCTTCCATGTCCTTGGGCCAAGAGTAGGAGTGGAAGACCATCTTTCCATGCCCTTGGGCTTGAACAAGGATTGACAACCTCCAACGTGCACTAAGGGATGGAAGGGCGACACACCTTCCATGCTATTGCAGTACAAAGGCAACCAACCTTGAGAGTGCACTTGCAAACGTTTCAACAAATTTCTAATGAGACTATTATAGGCATCTACTTTGCAACCGATAAGTTTTATGTGGATTTCAATTTGAATATTGTTTATGGATAAAATGATGTTTACTAATGATTAATAAGATATTTATTACCATGACCTTATGATTTAATGTCAATTTCCTGTGACTAATATTGTGCAGGAGCTCAACCAGGACTTATCTTATAAAGGGCAATTCAGTGGGCAAATTTTGTGTTCTTAAATGTAATATAGTTCTTATTTTAATGAAATTGTGGTTTTAGGAGAAAATTAAAAAAATCCCCAAAGGAGACATTGCATTGGGGATGTTTGGAGTCTAGACCATATACCACATTCTTAACATTTGAATCCTACATATACATGGAATTGCCATGGAATTTTTTACTTGCCCCTCCTTTAATGTTAACTGTTTGGAACAATCTCCCCCATTTTTAAAGCTTCACCGTACCTTTGTTGTCTCCCCAACGCATCTAGTTTGCACAACCAAATTGACCGTCCACTGTCATATAACATCCTACATCTCCCTATGTCAACAAATCTGCAAGAACCAATAACACCAATAGCACCCAATCTAATGACAATGAGATTATGTACCCAAATAATGGCTTGACGGGAGACACTTTTATGATTGACTGGTATGTATAATTGTAGCTGGTATTGTTAACATTTTGCACGGAAATATATTAGAATATTATAATGTTTATGTAATTATCATCTTAGTTAGTCTTTAGTTTATTAGGTAGTTTTTATTTCCATCTTTGGTTCACGATTGTTTCTTTTATAAACATCGACTTTGTAAATCTATATAAGGAGTTTTCATCTCCTTTGTTTAACTTTAATACGATTACAACAACATCGATTTACCATAACATGTTATCAGAGCAGGTCGATGGGATTTTATAAAATTTGGCAAACTTTTAGGAAAAACCAAGTTTCTTTTGGTCTAGAATTTTTCCAAAAATTTGTTTTCGATTTTTTGAAATAAATATTGTTAGAGGTATTTTATGAAAAATTGGTGGTTTGACATCGAAGATTTTTGTTGGAAATTGCAAGCCTAGTTGAAGGTTTTGATTGCAAAATTTCTTGGTTTGGGCAAAAGTCTCTTATTTTCGAAGGTTGCATGTTTTTACATGTGAGTTGCATGTTTTTTGCATATGCATTTTGTTACTTGCATGTTGCTTGCATTTGTTGTTTTACCATGCGAAGTCCCGTATTTTTGCCACATGGAAATTTTTTTGATGGGTTTTCATAATTTTTTCCCTCAAAAATATTATGATTCTGTAATTTGCAAAGTTTTGTGGGATTCCTTTGTGAGTTTAAAAACTTTTCCTCAAAAATTATCAAGTGGGTTTATAATTTTTTCCTAAAAAATTATAAGTTGGGTTTTACCCTTTTCCCTTAAAAACGACGCTTTGTATTCTCTGGTCCACGTCTCAAATTCTATTGTCTAGTTTTGATCAATTTTTCACCTCAAAAATTGTGTTTGGCTTTTTTTTCTTTTTCTCCAAAAACAATTGTGGCTTTTTGCAGTATGTTTTGAGGCATCATGCTTATTTGCAAAGTTTGGGGGGATTGTCATTTTTTCCTCAAAATCATGCTAGATATTCTCACTGTTTGTCTCTGTCTCTAGGGAAGAGAAGCTTTGTTATCCAACATCAAGTTGGATGTTTCTATGATGATTTTTGATCAGATATTGTTGATTCTTCTAAAAGGGTTAGTGGAAGACTCATCTCAATGGTAGAGTCAATGACAGGGTCTTGTTGGGTTTTAGTGTTTTTCCTAAAAAATAACATTTTGTATTCTTTGATCCATGTCTCAAATTTTGTTCTCTGGTTTTGATTGATTTTTCACCTCAAAAATCGTGTTTAGTTTTTCTCCAAAGCAAATTGTGGCTTTTTGTCGTATGTTTTGGGACATCATGCTCATCTTCAAAGTTTGGACAATTTGTTGATTATTCCTCAAAACCATGCTAGTTGTTCTTAGCTTTTGTCTCTATCTCCAGGAAAGAGCAGATCCATTATCCAACATCAAGTTTGGATGTTTCTGTGATGATTTCTAGTGAGGTGCTTTGTTGATTCTAGGAGGCTTAGTGGCAGACTCCTATTTCTTTTTACAAAGCTTTATGAACAGATTTTGACATCTTAGTCATTTACATTTTGCAAAGCCAAGGGGGTCTTAGCAGCAGCAAAACGTTTTGAAGAATATGTGACCAAAAGACAATATTTAGACTATGACCATCAAGGGAGCGTATTAGAATATTATGATGTTTCTTTAATGGTCATCTTAGTCTTTAGTTTATTAGATAGTTCCTATTTCTATCTTTAGTTCACGATTTTTTCTTTTAGAAACACTATCTTTCTAAACCTATACAAGGAGCTTCCATCTTCTTTGTTTAATACAATTACAAAAACATTGATTTATCGTAACAAAATAAAGATAAACAACAATAAACAAAAAAAAAACATATAAAGGCACAATAACTTATCCTGGGAGAACCCTCCAACTTGAGGGGAAAAACCCAGCCACACCAAAAAAAAATCTATTTTATTAAATAAAAGAAGTTCAAGTACAATGCTTTCAACTGAATAACATACTTATCACACAAAGCAATCACATATATATTGAATTGAGAGACTCTTCATATCATAACCAAAAGTCTCTTCATTGTCCAAATGCATGTCCCTTCATATTTCCAAACACACGTCTCTTTGCATGTCATATTTCTCTTCATATAATAAGATGTCAAATAAATAGGATGAGACACCTAGCACACCTTGAATGCCAAATCGTGCTCACATGGTTATAAGAATGATACAAATGAATATGACAGAAATATCATCATAAATTTCTTATCTAGCAATATCAGAGATAAAGTCTCGATCGCAGCTATAATTTTCAACATTCCCTCTTAACAAGAGAGAGATCTTTATATGGCAGGCGTAAATAGCTACAACCAAAAACTTCAACAACAATTTCTCATCACTGATTTTCTCAATAAAACATTGTTATCTCAGCATAAAACTATTCACCATAGCTACTTCTAGAGGGTGAACCATAAAAGCATAAGATTGAAGTCATGGAGTCACACACATGACTTCCACCATGCCTACTCGCAAAGGGTGGAACGAGGGCTTTCACCTCAGACTTCTCTGAGATAAGACTGCATTTCCACCATGCCTACTTGCAGAGGGTAGAAACACCATACCTACTTGTAGAATGTTGAGCAAGGGATTTCACCTCGAACTTCTCCTTCACAGAGAAGAACTCATTAGCAACATGTATAAGAATGGCTGAGATTCTCTCTCAACAAAGACTCCCTCTCAACAGGAGCACCATTTTCACTGCTTTGATTATCACAATAAACGAGCTAATTCCAAGTTGACCAAACAAGGAGCTTTAGCAGTCACATTGACACACAAGCCTGCAAAGAATTAGACATTCTCCATCTGTCACACAAACTCACTCTGAAGCTGAATAGTCTTCCTCTGAATATCATTTCTTCCTCTTTAATGAGGGCATGTATCATCCATTAAGTCCAGTGAGCAATGTCCCCATGTTCATTTCTACAATCTGCATTACTTATCATATAATCTCTCATCATTCCATTTCTTCCTATCCATCTTGTAACCAAGAGAGATTAATAATAACTCATAAAATCATCCTATCATAGAGATCAATGCTAAAAGCATACAATATTTCCTGTTATATAACAAAAAAATTCCTGATCTATACTCTAAGGTATAATCATAGAATACATATCTCTTTGTAGTGAGATCTATAATGGTTGTTGATAGTCACGAAAGGAAACTGCTGCCTCATATTTGAAACACAGACAGAAATACTGAAATCTCTGCATGTCTGAAATAACTGATAAATAAATATTTCTGAGGATGATCTGAATAATATGCACAGTAGAAACGCATCAAAAGGATTATCAGAACGCTAACAATACCCTCTGTTGAATGAATCGTGCTCAATACACATAACAGAGATACTCCTCAATTTCATAAAACACACACTATGACTTCAGCAACAAACCCAACACACTAACTCATATGAATTGGACTCTTCTCAAACTTAACTTCAATACATTTTATTTTTCTGCAGACACAGACCTGATTACAAAATACACAATACCTTCGAATATTTTTTCAAGAAAAACAATGATACATAGACTACCATCCCAATGTATGCTGAATCAACACTTTTTATTAAAATTAACATGAATTGACATCAATAAAAGAAAACCTACTCAAAAAACATAAGCACTACTTCACAACTCAGCATATCTATCAATACTTTGTGGCTCAGCATCTATATCAATGCTTCTCTCAAGGACTGATAAAAAAGTCTTCATACAAAACAATACAGAAAAAATAATCACATGCAGATAAAAAATTGTATCGCATGCACATTAAACTGAAACAACAGACTTCAGACATAAATTGCCTATTCAATACTAAAATGCACAACAGATAGAATGCACAAAAGAAATAACGACATCAACTGAATATCAAGAAGTTTGCCTTAGAATGCCTGCTTACTCAGAAAAAGCTATAGGATCACACAATAGTTACAATAGGTGATTTTAAATAGGGATCATCGACTAAACAATCATCACAACTTCCCAGATTGTAACTCCATGATGATCAGCAGATGAGATATCGCACTGATGGAAACAACACATGATTATATGACAATATCTGACCTATAGCCTCCTCATGATACTGCAGAAAGTGAATATATCAATTTGGTTGTTGCCAAAAACTACAGAAAAGATCGAATAACCAACTGCCAATAGCTGTAATGATCACACATCATCCTACAACCAACAACTCTGCTCTACCATCTATATGAAAGTTTACCTTTGAACATAAACTTCAATCACCTAATTGATTAAACAGAAGACACTACTAATTGTTGTCACCGTTAAGCAGACAGACCACAATACATAGCATACAATGAACCAATGCCAGGAGAGCATAACAAAAGACACATAAAATGAGAATATAGTGTGGCATCATAAATGACCAACAACTTCAATGAGCAATAAAACTGTTATCTAGAATACATGAAAAGCTTGGCAGAGATCAGATAATTTTAAACTGCTGAATTAGATGCACAAGAACTGAGCATGATAAACTTCTTAATCGCAATATGATAGATGTACATGCTCAATAAAACCTCCACATAATAACCTGCCTAAACACATCTGATGCATCACCCCACAGTGCAAGAAATTGACTCCCACAAGAAACACGTCAACAATGAAATGAAGTCATCACCATCGAAACTAAAGGCAAGAACCTTGACCGATGATAAGCAGACAGACAGTATCCAGTCAGCCAAAAACGTGGCGTGGTGACTAGGAAAGAAAATGAGAAAGCATCTAGCCATCAAACTAACATAATCGAGCAACATAGAGAAAGAAAAGAAGAGATGAAGAACAGTTTTTTTAGCTATAACTATAACACATACAAAGGAAGCCAAATGCATTCATTAAGAATGCAAGTCAGTAGATGGCATGAACAACAACAATCACAGAATTACTTATCACTGCCAACATCACAGTTGCATACAAATCCTTTACCCCTTGAAACCCAATTGCCCATCTCTAATAACAGTCATCATCCACACTCCACTGAAAACTTACATATAAACATAACTCTAATTCTACAGCTAGTAGAATTTAAGTGAACTCAAGTTTCAACCCCTCTCATGAGAGAGTCAAGACTGACCTTGCTCTAATAAATGTTAATGTTTTGCCAAGAAATAAAGATACAGCAATAAACAAAAAGGACATATAAAGACAACAATTTATCTTGCGAAAACCCTCCAACTTGAGGGGAAAAACACAGCGACACCAAAAAAAAAATCTCTTTTATTAAATAATAGAAGTGTGTTGATGTGTGTTTTATGACCCACCAAATAGTAGAACAAAATACTGAAATATCTTATCCTCTCTTAATAAAGTCTCGTGTATGCTAAGATTGCTAGAGGATCATACGATGACTTCAAGGTTCCTTTAACGTCATTGACTGTAGATAAGCTCGGTGGTTGATGTGATTTTTTGATGATCACAAGGGGCCTTACATGTTTACTCAAATTCATATCAACTTATCAAACCATACTGGATGTGGGAGCTATCTTAAGCTTTTGCAATGAAGTACTTTTTGGATTTTCACAAAATATGCAGAAATGAAATGGGATAGCATTTAGAGATTCTAATCTATTATTAAGGGAAGTGATGACAACAAATAGTACTCTGGTGGACAAATTTCTCAAATCACTGAGCTCCGCTTTGCCAAGTTATACAACTATGTGTGAATTGGTGCAATCTTGAAGGGTTATGCAAAAGATTTTCATACCACCACATACACCATCATAAAGAACAATGTATATGAAAGATAGAAGTGAAATATATGCATGAAAGGGGTTCAAGCTAACTTTGCACAATGATTTAGAATCACTAAAACGTCAAAGTATGAACCAAAGGAATTCATCAAAATGCCATTGCATTCTCCATTGCAATCACAACAATCTAACTAAACTAAACTCAATCTAAATGAGGGAATTTAAGAGAACAAGAAAGCACCAAGACACATCAAGTATTCACCGAGCTTCAATGAGAAATCTAATATCTCAGTAGCTCATAGCAACAATCTCAAAAAAATCCTCCCTTACAAATGAGAAGTGAGGCCTTTATATAGGTCCTCAATTACAATAGATGACCCGGATGATCACAATAACTGATGGCCTAGATCGCGCCACATCAGCCCTAATTAAGGTTAGGGCCAAGAAAAGGAATCTACATTAATGCAACAAGGAATCCACTACTAGAGTGGGTAATAAATGCCCACTATGCATGCTCTTTTAGGAAGGGAGTGGGTGTTGAGAATGTTAGCCTCGTAGTAAATTGAAGCAAATATAATATATGATAATATTATATTTTTGATAATAAATCTAATTATAAAGGGTTGATTATAATATACATATATAACTGTCATAAATTATATTATCAAATTGCAAAGTAACTGATCATTTGTATCAGTGGAAATCTGTTATCTAACACCATGTATCGAATGCAAGTTATCGTCGATTATATTTGATATGTATTGTGTGACATTACCTCCGATTACATTGGATATGTATCGGGTGGGTTACTAATTACATTTTTTATGAAGCAGTGCTATTTCAAGCACTATAGATATGTAATGAGGCATGACCACATAGGGTCATGCCCCTACGTGATCATGTTTCAATACATATGTATATGTGCATTTCAAACTACAAAGATCATATCAATAACAAGGCATATCGATCTCAGTCTGGAAAATCAGAACAGTATAGATTTATTGAATAAATTAAATCTGCATCAGCATTGTATAAGGAAGATCTACACGCATAAATTAAGAGTTATTACTATCAGTAAAAAGATATACATAAGAAGAAAGTAATCAAATATTCAGAATAAGAAACAAAGATTGCTCAAGATCTTTAGCTCAAATTGAAAATACAATTTAGTTAGTCTCCACCAATAAAGATCAATTTAATTATAGTGGGGTGCAATAAATGACCACTAAGAACACCCATTGTGCATTAAATGCATCTATCCTTGATTCCCCCTCTTGAAGGCATGGATTCGATCCAACACTGTCTCCAACTCTTATTACTGATGCTTGGTGCCGATATTTGCTTGAATTTTAGAAATGCAATTGCTCTTTCTACTTTTCCCAAGCTTTCCTCCCAATCTGGTAGCAAGTTCTGAGTAGGGGGCATTGTATTTGAGAAGATGGAAAAGTTCTCAAAGTCATCTCTTTCATAGACATTCAGTCCAAAGAACTCTTCTAACTTGACTTTCAAATTCTCAGTTGTCATTTCATCTTCTACCAATCTCTACAATAACAAGGATGCAACTATGTTGGATATCCCTTGCTTGATGTTGTCAATAATCTTCTTCCATCGAGTCGATTCCTTGGTGAAGCTCTCAAACATTTCCTTAGCTATGATTACTGCACTATACCATCAAAGAAAATCATAGACATTCCCCTCACTACTAACTTGACCATCGATCAATGCTTGCTTTGGGGTCTCCATCATATTTTGAATGTTGGAAATCACTTCATCTTGGTAAATATGTTCATCCTCCCATGATTCCTCCATGCATTGGATCCTAGAGAGTGCAACTAATGCTGTACTATGCACTTGCACTAATTCTTCTACATGTTTGAAGGCTTCCTCCTAAATTCCTTCAACCCAGACCTTTGCACCCTAAGCAATCTGCTTGATCCTCTCAATGTCATCTACCACTTCAATGGAAACACCTGTCAGAGGGACAAATGATGGACCTTCCTCTCTTACTGTATGAGGCAAGCCATTGATGTATTGACATAAGGCTCTGATTTCTCTTTTTTGTTTCTCGTACCCTTCTTCCACCTTCTTCAGTCTATCCTTCAAACCCTGTGTAGAGTCATCAAATTCTTCTAATATTTGCTCCCAAGAGCCACAACCAAGATTTATTTCCGTAACAAGGTATTCATTTGGAACAATCTGATTTTTGCTCTTGTCAACCATAGCAGTTGTAATCTATAAGATTCTGGACCCCGATTCTCCTCTGACAACCTTAGTGAATCTTTTTGCTTTCCCTTGCTCTTCTGTTCAGTTTGCTCGGTCCAAAATTTCCTATAATTTAATTGTTGGATCAACCTCCTTTTGTTGACTCTTCTAAATTCGTTGCTTCAACCATTCTGGAATGGGTATACTCTGGTCCCCTAAAATCACCAATTATTCTTTCCTTTGGATTGCTCAAACGTCAATCTCCTCCTCACCTCCTAGACTATCCACCATTACTTCAGGAACTAAAGCTTCAACATTTAAAAGATGTATTGCTATTGCAGGAGCCTCTTCCCCTAGTGGACCATCATCGGCCTCCATCATTTCTCGATCTAAGATTGTAGCGAGACTTTCTTCTATAGTTATATCTTGATCTCTTCTTCTTTCTTGCACAGATTTTTCATAGGCATTTATACTTGATCTATCATGCATTAGCCTATCCAAATTTTCTTCTCGCTCGAATCTCGTTATGATGGTCTCTACTTCCTACCTTTCAAATGTTTCTATCTCTTGAACACTCAAAGCGTGACTCGGAGAAGAGGGAGCATTTCCAAACTTTTGCTTCTTTGTTGAGGCTCTTGGACGTCTATCTCACTCCTACAATGTTTTTCTCAAGCTATCTCTTTCCCTTTCCTAGTTTCTATACCTTTTGATGGAGTTCCTCTTTCTTCAACAGTCCCTTCAAATATTTGTCCCGGTCTTTCATCCCTAAGCGGTCGATGACCAATCAATCTATATGTGAATCCATTTGCTAGTGCAACTAGTTTCTCAAGCTCACACTCAATCCACCACTTTGTAAAATCCATGACTGACTTTGAAAGAGCTTCTAGATTTGTAACCTCTTCCCTTTTCCAATCATTTGGTTGAGCTATCATTTCTGGATTGAATCCTTTTCGCATCACGTTTGGATCCTCCTCCATCTAATCAGGAACCTGAAATATGTTGCACGTTCTGATAATGTTCAACAATAATCTTGAATGCATCTTGTTTCTAATATCATTCTCATCTACAGCATTTGCCCAAAAATCTTCAAGGTGGACTTTGTGTTGGTACTTTGATCCTGCTACTAATGTGATCTTGTTGTAGGGATAAAAATCAAGCCTTTTTGGATAAAGTGGAAGACGGAAGAAGTGGAGTTGATCCAATGATCTCTCTGCAGCCTTCAAGCATGGGCACACCTCAGTTTTTCTTTCTATGGAAATTGGAAACTGCAATCCCAACTTCTTCTTCCCTTTTTGGATCTTGTCATAGACTATAAGTTGTTGAGTAAGCTCTAACAAGACCATCTTATCCATTGGGTACCTAGGAAGTTTGTATGGCTCCATGGAAAATCCCTGAACTCGGGTGTATGAAAAGATAGGAAACTGAATGAACCAAGCACCATAATCTTCCACCAACTTCATTGCGCCAACTGTCACTCTCATATGTAGTCTCTTTTGCAGTCCTCACTATGCACATGGCAAAGGCATCATTAACTCTTATGTAATCATCCTTGGAATATAAATATGACTACAGGTAGCATTCATGAACTTTCCAGTGTTGGGTTCCACTTCCAACTGGTCCTTTGCATAGTAGTCCATCATAATTCATCCTCTATGCTAGCATGTAGATGACATAAAAGCTCATGTAAAATTTCCTTGTATGCTCTAGATTCATCAACCGTTAATTCAGATTGTCACTTATGAGCCCAGCCCAATCTATCCTGTCACCTTCTTTTGTCACCTGCTCAAAAAAGTACCACATCCAAGACTCAAACCTATAAGAATGAGGCATTCCAAATATGCGACTCAGCATCATGATCATGTCGCTATACTCCCTTTGCATTTTGAGTCATACTATTTCCTTAGGAATCTTGGAATGATGCGATCTATTCTTTTTCAAGCATCTTTTGTTGATTATTTCCTCACAGAAATGAACTCCAGAGGTGTAGATTCTAAGTGCATGCTCCTGTGTTTTCGTGACCATCCTCACGTGAGAAGGAATCCCAAATGCTTCAAAAATGGATGTCGGAGAAAAATCCACAATAATATTTCATTCAGAATCCCTAATTGTTCTGTCCCTGGGACTCTAGTGTTTGGCAAATTCCATGATCAACTCCAAATGATGAAAAGTGGGAGGGAAACCAGCTGTGGCAACACTTCCACTTCTCACAATTCTAGTAGCTAGCTGTGTTGGATGATGATCATTGTATCCAAACATTCTTTGAATAAATTCTTTCAAATCAAGGCCGTCGAGGCTTGTATCTCCAATTTCTACCCACTTTGACATGATTTTGGATTCGAGATAGAATCCTCTCCTTCCATTTTTTATCAATTGTGCTCGTGTTTCTCCTATTCTTCAGAGTTCTGCCATTCTTCCTGCAAACAAGAAATGCCCACACGTAAGAATATACAAAAAGCATAAAAAGCAGACACAATTCATCCAAAAGATAAACGATTCTAGAACTTCGTCAAGATTTCCAAATTCTTCTCCTCAAAATTCACTTTTCCAGATTTTCTCAATAAACATGCAATTTTCTATAGCTCACTGAAAAAGTTCCTTTCTGATAAAAATTCAAAATCCTTTGGCATGAATTCCAAGAAAATTCCTCAACGATCTCAAAGATTTCTCCTAAAATCTTCCTTCCAACCTCTCAAGACTTTGCTCCTTTCCTCAATTCGCTCTTCAAATTTCTGGGTGTGAGAAAGAATGAAATGGTTTCTTATATAAATTTTCTCTCTGAAAAATATTGGCGTTAAAGCTGGAAGCTAAGATTAGGCAGCTACTTTTCTTAACCACCAAGATTCCATTTCTGTGCCACTTGTCACTTTTTCTCCTTGTTTTTCAAAAGGTTGTTTTTTTCCCTTTTCAACTTCATGACGAAGTTATGTCCAAATTCATCCAATTTTGACCTTTTGGAAATTAATTAATTAAATATCAATTAAAAATAAATATTTAATTGATCTTCATGTTTTAAAGCAAACAATCAAATTTCCTTCCAATACTTTATTTTTTGGATTGTTATTCAAAAATAATTAAGTTAAATATTAATGAAAATTAATATTCAATTTCCCATGTAAAACCAAAAGAAAATCGCTTTTCAAAATCCAACCTTTCCATTCTTTCGCTTTTCTCGATTTCGATTGATTTCTTTTCAAATTTTTCAAATTTGAAATTTTTTCAAACTTTCCAAAAAAATTGACTTTTCATGACTTTCACCCCTTTTTGGACTTTCCCATTTTTTCAAATTTCTAAGTTTTCCAACTGTTCCAAAAAATATCTCATTTGGATTCCACAATTTTCACAACTTTGGAATTTTTTCAAGTTTTTTAAACTTCTCAAAATTTTTGAGAATTTTCAACTTTTCCATTATTTTCAAGTTCTTAGATTTCCCCCATCTTCCAAAATTTTCAGATTTTTCCCATGACAATTCTACAATTTTGGAATTTTTTTAAATTTTCCGAATTTTTCATCTTTTCAATTTGTTCCTATTTGGAGCTCTCTTAGATTTTTTGGAAGATTTTGCAAGTAATGCATCCTAGCCATGGGATCCAGGCAATGATTTTTTGATGACTAGGGATTTTATCCCTCGAAGGAATTCCATGACTCCAAAAAAAAATTGGGGGGTGGGTTTTTTCAAAGAAAAAAAATCGGGTCGCAATCACAGATAAAATCTATAGCAATTCCAAAAAAGTTCCCCATTATGTGAAAAGAACAAGATTTTGCGGGGTATGGTGTACTCTATTATGGATAAAATCCTCAAAAAAGAGAAAAAAAGGCTCTGGATTTTGCGAGAAGTGCAACTTTGGTAAGATTGTGGAAAAAACAATTCCTTGATTTCCTTGGGATTGCGCTCCAAGGAGTATGGAAAGTACAGAGTTCACCCAAGCAAGGAATTTTTACTTCATTTTTACTTTCCTTGGCACATAGAAAATTGTGCTCCATCTTTTGTGGTAAGCGCAATTTGGAGGGGGTCAAGGAATTTGTATTTTGGACCTTTTCCCCAGCATGCATGAAATTGCACTCCAAAGGTCTTGATAAGCGCAGTTTTGAAGGTGTCGGGGATAAGTAATGTTTGACTATTCCCTCCTTGCTGTTGACTTACACTCCCAATATATTCGGCTCCACAGTGTAAGCAACCAAGCCTGCAGACATAGAAGTCCCAATAGTGAGCGGTGGGTGACGTTTAGTCACAACAAAGTGCACGTACAATGCTTTCAACTGAATATCATACTTACCACACAAAGAAATCATATGTATATCGAATTGAGAGACTCTTCATATCATAACCGAAAGTCCCTTCATTTTCCATTCCAAACTCCTGTCCCTCTGCATGTCACATGTCTCTTCACATAATAAAATGTTAGATATTTAAGATGAGACACCTAGCACAACTTGAATGTCACACTATACTCACTTGGTTATAAGAAAGATACAAATGAATATAACAGAAATAACATCATAAATCTCTTCTCTAGCAATATCAGAGATAAAGATCTCTATCGTAGCTATAATCTTCAACAAGTACTCTATCAGAAATTACTTTTCAGTCCACACTACACTTAAATGCATCCTCTAAGTGTCCTTCCAAACATTTATTCACCACTTAATCATTCATTTGGGGATGATAAGCAATACTCGTTAAACGGCATTTGCTAATCAAGAGGAATCTTATTGAAAATTGACTTGGAGAGAATAATACTAATCACACATGATCATCTATAGGATCCAATAAATATTAGAAATAAAGCTCCAACTGCTCAGGTCCATTGAACTGCCTTTATCATAGGAATGAAATGGGCAGCACTTGGTCAACTGATCCACTGTGAACAATTATTCGTCCTTAGCTTTAAATCTTAGCAAAATTGAGAGGAAGTCCATTGATACAATTTTCCACTTATAATTGATGTGACATTAGGTTTAGTTGACTTGGGGTGGAATGGTTTTAGATTTATTTCACCAACATGCCAAAGACTGCCACAATGCACATAGTATCCTCCATGTTTGCCCAACAAAAAAACCTTACACTAATGAGACCTATTTACAGGGGTAAATGTCCATACTCAATTTTTTTTCCACCAAAGGAGATTTGTGCCTACATAAATTATGCAGTCTGGAAATTATATGATGCCATGGCAAACAAGGCATGTCTTCTCCTTTCCTTTGACAGATTCAAGTCTAACTCAATTAAATACTCTTGTAGCCAGTCAGGCGTCTATAGCCAGATGGAGTTATCGCTGTGGCACCACAATCATGGTTCTATCTTTAGTGATTATTTTTATAGCACCGGTAGAGATGATTGCACACCCTTGAACCAAATTTCATCTTTATTTTCACTTTGATATTGCTTTGTCTCCTTTCTCATGATATTTTCTCTTTTTCTTTCTTTTCTTCTCAATTTTTCGTTTGGTTTGCAGGCAATGAAGCTTGCGGAGGGTTTGGAAGACCGCAATGGCACTGAAGCAGGTGTATGATTTTTACTAAGTCAATTTCACTTCAAAATACCAAGAACTCAAAGCAATTAAGTGTGCGTAGAATGTTGTAACCATGCCAGAGATAACTCAAGAACCTCTATCAAGTCTAACCCAAATTTAGTACAAGTCCTACCATAGACCAACGACCAAGCACATCCTTTAACCTCTAAACTTTGTTAAGTGTATTCGAGAAATGAACAAGACATACTCTATTTTGTCACCAAAAATGTATAATCTACACACCTCGCGCACAAGTGATAACATGGACCCCCTTTTGCACTTGCAAAGACCCAAAACCAAAACGGTTATCCAAGGGAGGCTAAAAGATTTCAATTCAAATGACTTGATGCAAATCAAATTCAAGCTCCCTCACAAATTTAAACTAAACAACTGAAGGGAAACTACTCTAAACTCTTGGGCCAAATGGTCCAAAACAAACTCTACTCTAAAGAACTAAAAGCAAACTAAACTATCAACCAAAAGCACATCTAATCTAACTATGTACAAGACTCTAAAGTGACAACACTAACCGATCTAATATATACACTGGATCTAACATGGTTTCTCAAGATGTTCAAAAGTAACAAGATTTGGGTGATAGTTCTCAATCTCGCAAACTCATCCTTGTACTCTAAAAAAAAATTGGTCACCTCAAACTCAAACTTTAAAAAATTATCATGCAAGACTAACAATTGAGGCAACCCATAGGGTCCATGATTAATCCAAATACAAGTTGTTTCTCCAGAATTTCCATAATCAAAATAAAAAAATTCAAACCTTTCATCCTTAAGAGCAGGGAAAGAAACAACCTGGTGTGCTTCAGGTGGTAGCTCTTGTTTAAACCTCAATTGATCATCCACAACTTCAGGAGGTCACAATTGGTGATGAATCTTCCCCCTAACATCTGCATCGAACTCATTGGTAGTCCAGGCAGGATCAATCTTGGAATTAGGCTCATGAAATATCGCCTTTGGGGGCTTGTCCCTGTGAACAGTGAACCATGAATCCTTGTGAATCTCTTCAAGTGTATTCTCAAAAATCAAGGATGTCTTAATATTCTCCCCATCAAACATCTCTCCAAGTTGCTCGAACACAATATCCAACTATAGCATCAACCCAAACTGTTCTTTATTTTCCTTTTCCATGGGAGCAACTTGATCACCACTTAACAATCCTTGCATATCCTCGTCAATAGAAGCTTCATCATCTAGCAAGTAATTTCCCTTTGAACTCCCCTCAGGAATATCTTGCCATTCTTCATGTATACTCTCATCAAACATAGCACCTTCAAGACTGATAGGAGAACTATCATACGTCTTTGTGAATTGTCCATCAACTTCCATTTCAAGTGGCAAATTTTCTAAAGTTCGAAGTTGATGGTGAATCATACCACCTACAACAACTTGGTCACCTTGAAAGGCTTTGGGCAATGACTCCTTTTGTATTTCTTCTATAGGATTTTCAAGCATCCCCCCAAAGAATGTAGTGGAGATAGCGCCTTGCATTGGTTTATCAATATTTTCCTCATATTTGAACTCTCTTGTGATATCCTGTAATTCCTTGTTCAACTTTCCCACCTGATTATCTTCCTCTTTAAGGATATTTGAAACTTCTTGCAACCCATCCTCAAGAGTCACCCCTTGAATTATGCATGAAGGCTCACCAAAGATTTCCTTTTCGTCCAATTTTTGATGTTCCATTAGTAGTTCCTCATGTGCCCTCGCATCTTGACCTTTTGCTTCATCAACTTGTTGAATCTCAACCTTATGTTTTCCATGTTGATCTTCTCGTTTTAGAGCCCCTAGGATTCTCTTTTCTACTTGTTCTAAGGCCACTCTACACAAAGAGCAGGATAACTCCGAGTGGAATGCGTTGTGAATTCTACACCAATTGGGTAATAATAAGTTCTCTACTGATATTCGGTTACCTGACTCCATTCCTTGCTATACAGTTCTAGTCAAAAAGTTCTTGAAGCTCTCAAACATGCCTTCACCCTCATCGGATGAAGCATCTGGATTTGACTCAATCAGGATCTCGGTGGAATCCTTTCCTTTGCTTACCGTCTCTTCTCTCTCGGATAAATTCAATTGTTCCCTCGATTTTCTTGTCAACCTCTCCACCTTGTGATATAATGTGTGAAGGTTCATCCACTAGTTTATCTTGAACATTAGAATCAACCACATCATCTTGATATATCTCACCCTCTTCATTCTTTGGTGTCCAATCTAAAAGCTGAAAGAAATGTTTACCACCCCCTACTGATATTTCCTCATACCAACCCAACTGAAACTTGACCAAGTCAATGGTGTCTTGGCAAGATGGGCAAGTAGACTCTGAATATATGAGACTATGTGCAAGGCACCAATAACATTTTCCACATATGTTCCTTGGTTCCCTAATGATATCTTCTTTGAAAACAAGAAAATCTTCCTCTGAATGGACAAAGACCACAGGCTCATGTATTTGTGAAAAAGAAAATTTTCCTCTTAATGCCATGTCCACTCTTAAGAGAAACACCAAACAATCCATCTCCCCATGATCCGTAGTACCATGTATCCTACATTTCCTTGGTGCTACAAGTTGAGACAAATTCAATGGAGATAACCTTTTGTTCAAATCAGACCAAATGGGATGAACGTCCACTCGCCTATCCACTGAGAAACCTTTCTTTTTTTTTCTTTTTTTTGAATTTTTTGAATTTTTTGATTTTTTGATTTTAAAAGAGATCTCTCATCTCAAATCTAACCCTAAAAGCTCATTCCTCAATCTCTACTCTAAATTTCCAAGTTGATCCGAAAATGAAAATCATTCAGCCCTCCTTCTAGAGCCAGATAATGTTGATGCGCGACAATGGAGAGTGAATGCCTCACCAATGCTCCAATTTTCTCAAAAATGAATTTAAGTTAGCCCTCCTTCTAGTGCCAAATAATGTTGATGTGCGACGATGGAGGGTGAATGCCTCACCAATGCTCCAATTTTCTCAAGAACGAATTTAAGTTGGCCCTCCTTCTAGCGCCAGATAATGTTGATGCGAGTTTTGTATCACTTACATAACATATTAGGATTTGAATATTCAATATGGGATATCAAACATGCAACTCCTCTCTTGAAAAGTTATTACCCATGAAGACATAAGCAATAGCTCCAATGTTCCTTACACTGTTGGATACTCGCTCAGTTTTATCGATGTGATTTGCTGGTAATCACGTAGGCAGCCTTATGCAAATTGTTGAGGATGACTTGGACTTTGGTGGGATGAAGGTGATGGTGGCTCGGTTTGTGAAATGTGAGGAGGCAGATAATGTTGATGGTAGCGATGATGGAGGATGTGTCTGCTAATGGTGATGTTGATGGGAAAGCGATGGTCATGGAAGGTGAATGGATGTGTTCTAATGCTTGACCTACTCCTTCTAACTTCCCTCTCTAAGCTTCAACTACCCAGCTACTCACTATTCTACTCCTACTCCTATGAATGGAAGGTTAGCAAACAGACGAGGATCGAACCTAATGAGAGCTGACCAGCAACCTCACTTCCACAAGTGCAATGATTCAAAAGAATAATAAACTAGCTTACCACACAAAGCTTCCCAACCAGCCGCTAGGATGCTAGTGGCCTAGTATTGACCCCTATCAAACATTTACCAATGCTACCATACCTCTATCCATCTACTTTAATTTCACTTAAACAACTTCAAATGCAATTTGCTTCAACAACTTGAAAGAAATCTAACTATGTGGAAGTAGAAAACATGCAATAACACCCAATGTTCTTAATCAACATGCAAATCACAACAATGAAAAAGAGAGAAATTTTGGTAGTATCTTCGCAACAATTTCTCCAACCACTTTACAAATGAGAGCAAATGGCCTTTTATAAGGGCCAGAAATACAACGGACGGTGGAGATCAAAACAAGATCAATGATCCAAATTGGATCCTCAAAACCCTAATTAGGGTTGCCACCCCATCGGCCAATGAGAAGCTGCAACCTCATCAATGGACCAATGAAAAAAGTGCAAAAAGTGGCAACCAATGAGAAGGCACCAAAATGGTGGCCAATCAGAAATTGAAATTTGTCCTATTCTAGAAGAAAGGGGAAATTTGCCACTTGGGCTTACATCAAATGATCTTCTAATATAAATCTTCCCTTTTCTTTCATTTTCTTAGCTAAGGCAATGAACTTAGCTAGCCTTTCGTTAACTTCTTCCATAGGAGGACAGGTGTGTGCTTTGCCCTGAGTTCCGCTGACTTCACCACGCCACTTGCTACTTGTAGTATCCTTTCGTGATCCTTCTCATATTCTTTCTCAAATCCAATAAAAGCATTGTGAGAGGAAAGGGTGCCCAAATGCTTCTTCCTGATGACAACCTTTCGCAGCTCATCCAATCTCGATCCAAAATCTATCTCATTGATATCCTCTTTGCCAAGGGGGATTGTCCTTCCTTCAGTATTTCCCTCATCCGTATCATGTCCACTGTACCGATATTGGTGTCGGTTATTCTCTTCATTTTCAAGAAGGGAGTTTTGGGCATCATATCTTCTTGGTCTTTCTTAGCGTTTGCCCGCTTGGGATTCTTACTTGCACTAACATCCTCCATGCTCGTCGCCCTATTACGGGATGGTAGAGTGGTGGACCAGAAGGCAAGACGAACCAAGAGGAGCAATCCTTAGACTAGAACGAAAGAAGGATGTCAGTTTAAGGACCCCTTGCAACTCTAGATGATGAAAATTCACCTTAACCAATAATCTTACAGCGACTTTTCGGAATTAGGACTTGACCTTAAAAACTTCAAATCCCTTGCAAATCAGAAATTTATCATGCAATTCACCACCAAATAAAATTACCCAACCTAGGGCAAAAATCGCAGCCTCTTGAAAAAATCAAAATTTTATCTTCCACAAATTTCGGCTCCCACAAATTTCGCCCTCCACAAAATTCGGCTCCCACAAATTTCGCCAAGCAAGAAGAGTCTAGATCTGCTCTTGCAAAATCACCAACACCTTGAGAAGGAGAAGTGAGAAGTGAGGAAGAAATGGAAGAGAGGCCTCCTCTTATACCCAACTTTCTTATTCCCCCCAAGCTGGCCAACTTGGACCCTGGGAGAAAGAAAAACAATAATTAATGCAAAATTATGGCCCACAATTAAATACTTAGCTAAAATTAATTTTGCCATGATGAAAATTTAACTTTTTAAATTGCCAATTAGTTTCAATTTGCAAAAAGAAATTAAACAATGCCTTGGAAATGTTAAATGCTTCCATTTAATGAGGATTTAGTAATTAATACATCATTAAAATTGGATTTTGGCTAATCAAAAGCCATTTTTTCAATATAAATTACCAATTTCATTAAATGGCAAAAAAGTTTTCAAGGCAATTTAATCCATTTAAAGCCAAATTTTGCAATTTCAACTCAAATCGATTTTGCAAAGCAATTTTAGCATTACAACACAAATAAAATTATTTCTCTAGAGCCTAAAAATCAATTTTGCAATTTGACTTCACCATCACAAAAATTAACTTTCTTCACCAAAAAATAATTAAGATTTTCCAAAAGACCAAATTTAACAAAAATTTCATTTTTTTGAAATTATCCAAATTTATACAATTATATCCAAATTTTAAAAAGAAAATGTCTAAGTACAAAATTCACAATTTTATCCTGCCAAGTTGGAATTAACTTTGAAATTTGTTCGGCCTAAGGATAGAATTGGTGGCTCTAGAAAATCAAGTTAAAAAAAATTCGAGTAAAAATAAGCTAAGTCTCTCCCATTGGCCCGAAAGTGTCCAAGGCTCAAAATTTTCGAAAAAATCAAAATTGTTGGAAAATCCAAAAATTTGCTGGGGCGATAAAAAAAGTGGGGGGGGGGGGGGTCCCCAAAGAATTTGGGGCGATGTTGTGAAAACCTCACAACACATTGCAAAGGGGGATACAAATGGTTTGCTTGTCTTAAATCCAACAAAAGACTCACTCTTGGTTCTCTACACCATCACTAAGTTCAGATGTATTTTCATTTTTAGACTTCAAACGATACATATCTGCAATCACATAAAAAATTTGGATTACATAAGCAAACCTTCAAACAACTTAGAGCAACTATGACATGGATTTAAAGTTTAGGGATTTTTGATATTTGGGAGAATTCAACAACTCTTGTTTGTTAACATAAAAAATATGTTTATCCCCTTCCTTAATCCTTCTACCATATGTATTTCCCTTCTTTCCAAGACTTCAAATATTCCTCATATACATTTGTAATTTCCAAGCCATACAAATCAAATCTTCAAGAATTCTCTTGTTAAACATTCTCCCCATGGTTTAAAGCTTTGATCATATATATAGGTATTGAGCATCATATCTTTTGAAAGTTTATCATTCAATCCTAAAAAAAATAATTTTCTTTATTTATTCTTCCACAATCATATATGAGCTGCCCAAAGCCGCATTAAATTTATCCTTGAACTCATTAATTTTTTGAGCCATAGATGCTAAGACAGACCTCACTCAATCAAGTGTACCTAGTTTTCCTTTCCAAATCACTATGGGATCTTCACCTACAAGTAGTGTATTTTCATCAATTAAGTTCTGCCACCTCCTCAAATTCTCCACTTTAGAAAATCAAGGTTGCCCTAGACTTGGTATGCAGAGAAATAGTGGACCCTAACCCAACTCATTAGGAAACAATTTTTTTCCCTTGTCCTTGTAACAACACCCCATCAGACGTCATCAATAGGATCACTTCCGAGATCCACTACTAAACTCACACACTCCACGACCTATTAATTGTCAATCACACTTGATCCACTATACTCCACATGCTGATCAACCTATACTCTGAAGTTGTTGGAAGCTTATACAGGAACCATCAACATTTATTAGAATTGATAAGCAGTCATCGAGAATTTGAGATTTATATATATGCATGTCGTCACTGACCCATTGGACCATCTATTTAACAGGAATAATCAGCGAGTGAAATTTAGAAAGGATAGTCTCCTTGGAACGGTGAGAATTAGGCTGGCGGAATGAATCAACATTCTTTTGGTCTTGTCAGCAAAGAGGAGTATAAAGTTGGAAATACAGAGGGATTTACACATATCCAGTCGGGACAGTCAGGGACCACAATATTCATTTACAGCATACTCACCCAGCCATTCACCTAATCGAATAAGTAATTTTTTGAACCCGCACTTGGAGAAGACCAAAGACGGATATAATATTATATACCTAGTCTATTATATACAAATTGTTACTGAATAATATAACCGCCTGAGATTAACTCATCCGTCATATATGGAGAAGTAATGAATGGGTCAGAATCTGAGTCACACCCATTGAGACTCCAATATGTATTGAAGTCGTTAGTTCACTCTGGAAATCGAAGACAATATCATGGGCTAACCTGTGACAAGAATAAAATGTGGAGATAAGAAGTTTTGTCAGCTAGTACAATTCTTTGATATTTGGGCTTATTAAAAGAATCCCAATAATATTCTTGGGCAATAAAGAAGACTCCAGGATTTGTGAATTGGCTCACTAATGTGGTGATGCATCAGCATACATAATAGGATTCGCAATAGTATTTCCAATATTGGATCTTAACAACGAAGACATACATCTCTACGATTTTCAAGTCTTTGATTACCGGCAGAGATTAAGTGTTAATAAAAGGAATAGTTTGCACTCACAGTAGCAGTACAGACCTATTGTCAAGGGAACATAAATCAATTTTCTTGCACAAATCTGATCTAAAATTAAAAAGCGAAAGAAACATAAGCAACACGGTTGATATAGTGTCAGGAGCTACTAATAAAGTGTGCACAAGTCTCATAGCAGTCACTATTGCATGTTGACTGTGAAAGACCTGTGATACTAAGGTGTTGGGAGTGGCTGCTGACTATCGTATACAGAGCCTATAATGAGTGCCATGAATATACTAGTCTCAGCTTCTTGTGACATATGCATTACATAATAATGAATTTATTTGATGTACTTAAGATTGAAAACTTGATTACTGAGTCAGAGCTTGCTAGGAATGCATTTGATCCAGACTTGGTTACAGTGCAGGAACTGATATTCTCACTAGTGATCCATTAGGAAGGATGTTTATGAGCATCTTAAGATAAGTATTGGATGATACCTTTTTTTTTAAAAAGGGAAGAACGGAATGAAGCTTGTCATATTTAATGTGATGCAAAATTGTCCACGATATTAGAGTGGGAATTTTACACTGTGGGGTAAATAATAAACAATGTTCCATTCCAATTTGAACTATGCTTAGAGGGGAGATATCAAAGAAGAGGAACAATGATCATGAGGCTCTTGAAGCAAGATATCCTTGTTTATTTAGATTATGAGTATCCTTTTATATCAAGAGGGAGTTTGACAATTCTATAGAGACAACCTTGGACAAAGAGGGTGAGTAGATAGAAGATATGCTTCAGTTAAACTTTTGATGATCTTTATCGTATTGATTCAGAGGGAGTAGACCATGTCGAGATGGATTTTCCACTGATTAGAAACTAGAGCAATTAAAGGACCATGATTCAAGGGATAAACTTTCATGTATCTAAGCTGGAAGGCCTTATGCTATCAAGATACTTATTGAACTAGGAAAGCATGACATGACTTGTTGCCAGGAGGTTAGAAGGATGATAACAGATTCAAAGGGAGTTTGTCACTTCATCGGAGAGAACCTTGTACTAAGAGGTCAGAAAAGTTGATATCAAACTTGGAGTTTTGAGCACTTTATCAATAACCTTGACAAGAAGATCAAAAAGTTAGTGTTTCTTCATGAAGAAGAATTTCCAAGTGAAATCCTATGTATTATATTCTTGCCTATAAGAGACAAGTTTGAGGTGAAACCTCAATCTCTCATATGTTTTATGGTGGATGTCATGACAACACCACATGATAGTATTCATAGTGACTTCATGTGAACTTTTGATGTCATACGTGTATGATCTCATCCCCTGTGTACATCATGAGGAAGTGACGACTTCTAAATGATTACCACTTGTATTTGGAGAAGTTATTGAAAGGTGACAACCTTACAATAACTTGTATCATGATATATATTTTGTGCAAAAGTTGAAATAAATCATGAAAGGCTTTATCTTATAAATCAACAACTAGGTGTTAGATTTCATTAACTTGACTATCTACAAGTTGTTTGTATAGATGTATTTTAGGTACTTGATGAATATCTTGCCTTGATATTCTGATAGGCCATTACTGCATTGAGTACTTGGTGAATATCGTTTAGTTGATGTTCTAATAGGCCATTACTCCAAGTACTTGGTGAATATCATTTGATTGATGTTTTGATAGGCCAATGCTTGTGTTACATATTATGATATCAAATAGAAATTGGTGAATATCATGTTTTGATATTCTAATAAACCAATACTTATATGATATCATATACTGGAAATCTTCTAATCAAAGATTTCCTATATGTATTATTCTTGAAATATTACCTATGGTGTAATATCTATGTGTTTTATCCTTCCTCATTAAGAGGGAGTGTTAATGTTATAATTTTGTTGAATAAATTATATTATATATATGAGATATATAAATAATATATGGCAAATATTATATATGGAATAATTAACTTATGTTAAGAGTGTGTGTATATATATATTGAGGGTACATTTTACTTTTGTTATAACTAATGTAAGTTAATATATTAAAGAGACATGTCTCTTCAAGAGACATGCCCTTTTGATCACATATATATTCATTCGTATAGTAACTTGGAAAATACATAAAGCATCCTTATTACAAGTTACAACAATGAAAAATCGATCTACTTTAACATAAATAAACTTAAAAAGTCCTAATATACATATAGCTAAAATAATTATCATAAATTATTAAATAACTTACTAATAAATTAATATATAAATGCTCAACAGGTTTGGGTCTATAGTACCAAGTTACTCTATACCCCTCCACCCCCAGTACCCATTTACAGTTCAAGTTTGGGTCCCAGGCTAATTCCCACTTCCCCACTAAGTTTAGTTTGGATCCCTTCTAGGCACCCTAGGTTCCTTGAAGCAACCATAGGCAACCCCAGGTGCTCAGGAGGGACCCTGGGCAAGCCTAAGATGAACTAAGGCAAACCTAGGAGCATGCAAGGGCCCCAAAAAAAAAAAAAAAAAAATTTGAATTCAATATTTTTATAAACAAAAGTATGCATGCATACATAATTTCTCCCTTAAGTGATAAAATTGTGAAAATGACATACCTCATGAAAGTTTTTGTGGTTTCAAAGGATTTAGTTTGGGAATGAGGCCTGTGCATTGTCGCCAAACCCTGTGCCAGGTACTGTCCCTTGACCCTGTTGGGAGCGCTGCCACTAGACCCCATAAATTCGTGAGCTTGCTGCATCCTCCACTATTCATCATGCCTAGCCACCTTCAAAATCCATATATTCAGATTGTGAAAACAGACACAAAAGAAGCTACTCTAGACCAAGTTGGCTCTATATGCTTCTTCCAGTTCTCTAAGAGACATCGTGGCCAAGAGTAGTTTTGGCTCATAGTTATTTAATACTAAAAATGGATTGGTAATGGACATAAAATCGTCTCCATAAATGCTTTACAACCTAATATGCCACTTCATTTTGAATCAAATTGTGTGCCAAGGCAATCATTTTATCTGTTGGGCTGTGAAGAACAAAATACTTACCCAAAAAATCCTCCAAAATGGGTTTCCTTGAGCCACCACTATGTATACTCTGTAAACAACATAAAAGAAATACACAAGCATCTACTTCTTGTAGGAGATCTTCCTAAGAAATAGTGGAGAGATAGATGGGCATGGTCAAACAATGATGGACTTTCATACCTTTCAAAGGATGGGTTACGATTGAGTTGATCTCCACTTTTAAAAAAGTCACAAAGAGATAAGTTGATATTTGATAGAATCCTTATTCAATGAGCAATCAAGATCATACCTTTAACTATACCAAAGCATATTTCGGGACAAGTCTGTGAAAAAGAATGCATCAAATACTTTATTCAATCTCACAAATCCACAAAATAAAGTGACAGTTAACAATGAATTTATTCAAGCTCAATCAGGAGAAACTAAGCAGAAAGCATAATATGAGATTACCCAAAAAAAAGATGAGGAAACCACTCACTTCCTTGAGACCTCAACACAAAAAACAAAGCTTTCTTCTTTCCTCAAAACAACATACCACTACCTAGCATATCCCCTCTGCAAGAAAATGAATACATGAGTTTTGACAGACTCCAAGACTCCTATAAGTCTCCCACGATTGGATACTAAAAGACTTCAACCTTACCCGAAGGGTAGTCTTCCCTTTATCACACTCCTATTGCTTGATTTATCGGGTTTAGACAGAGGTGATACAATCATGACCCAAACATGAAATCTCTTGGTTTTCCACTTATTTGGACTCGAACAACTTTGTCTGAATCGACAAAATAGAGCACACAACTCTTTTAGGCACCCTTCCTTCTTTATAGGCCTACTTTCCTTGTAGTCCTCATACTCAGGTATTTTGACCTCAACTCAAAACCCCTTTACCAAACTCCAAAACATATCACCATTCGAAGTACCCTTTTGGAACTTACATTACATAGATCAGAATCAAGTTTGGGTCAGACCATATTGATGGGATAACGTTCAATGATCTTCAAGTCCTAATTAGCGAATCAGGTCTCCATTTACAAAGGGACCCTATGGCAAATATCTGAAATGCCTTGATCGACACTTGGAACACCTTCGCACCACTCTAACAACTCCTAATCTAACTTGGGTTAGTGCCTAAACCCTGCAAACATATCACTGTCACACACTTTGCACTTCTTCTCCTTGTAGCCTAGGCTTGTCACATAGAGATGTCAGGCTTAGGGCTTGCTCTCAAAATTAGCCATTTTATAAAACCACAATGTTCAAAAAAGTTTAAAGTACACCCCTAGACCTGTCATTCCCCAGAGAATTAGCAATTTTGGCCAGTGGAATGACAGATTAATATTCCATTTGATTTAAACCCAAGGTTACTAAGGGTTTCAAACCAGCCTGTGAAAAAACACTTGAACAAAACTTAATAAACATTCACCAAATCAATTGCAATGGAAAGGTCACTCCTCAAGCTATTAAAAAATGTGCATTGATCCGAAATCCCAATCCAACTAATCCATACAACACAGTAAAAGGCAGAAAATAACAGAAAACTGAAGGTCTCCTTTATTGCTTCTTCAAAATTACATCCAACCTGAGTGTCCACATTCCTCTGAGGCTTAAATAGACACTCCTTGCCCCTGACAACCGAAACCAACTCATTTTTGAATTAGTTAACCATTTAGACTCAAATTTGTCTTTGATCGGCTAAAAGTTGCAAAAGTTGCTTCACAACTTTTTGAAAACTTTGCAACTTTGGAACAACTTGACATTCTACCTATTCTATGCTCATTTTTACATTGCATTTGTGTCCTACATGGCAAAAGAGACTCAAAATCACAAGTTCTACTATATTCCTACTCTTTGACTCAGTTGACTCAAGCTGATCTATAAGCCCTAATAGTCCCTAAGCTAGAAAATTGGCTCATTTGGCCCTACAATTTGCCTTAAGGGTTACATCTTTGATCAAAATGGTCCATAGGACCTTATTACATTCATAAACATCCAACTGCACAAATCCTTTTGTAGGCCCTCTTAGACGGGCACCATAACAATGAATTTTTTCAATTTCACAAATCCACAAAATAAAGTAGCAGTTAACAATGAATTTACTAAGCTCGGTCAGGAGAAACTGAGAAGAAAGCATAACATGAGATCACCCAGAAAGAGCAAGAGACTGAAACCGACTTCGATGGTTCATCTAAGGGAGACCCAGATAAATCAAGGGCTGGAAGAGTTGGAAAAGATCATCAGGGAAACATTCTTCTGTATATATCATGGAACTTCAAAATGCTATCAACAAGGAGACAAGAAGGTGATACTCTTTTATAAAGACTTTTTATTGCTATTACTAAAAAACTGACTAGCATCACCATTAACAGTGATTCAGAAGTAATACAACTAACTAGCACTTGAAAGAATGCTGGATTACAACATTGAAATCTTCAATTCCTTCTAAGATACATCATTAAGCATGTTTACAGGTAAAAAAAACAATGCAGCTGACAAAGAAGCTAATCTAGATGCAGAGATCTACAATACTATCAGACTAAATCACCTTTGGTGACTCAATTGAAGTTGAAATTTGGACAGAAGTGAAAAGAGGAGTAGAATTATTTCTTTGACAGAAATCTGTGGCAGAATTAAACATGATCAATCTAAAGACGAGAAACTTTCTCTAGATGAAAATGAAGCACAGATGAACATCAGATTGAGAAATGAGAATCCAAACTGATTGTCCATTTTCAGAAAATCTTGATTTAAGGCGACTGCTTTACAAATACAGAGGAAAACAAATCAAATGAAGCTTGCATTGAAGTCAGAGTAGACATCTAATGATAATGTACATAAGATTATGGTCTCTAAAATATTGGGGTCATGACTGCCTGAAAATAACTATATGTCAGGGGCACAACAAAAAACAACACCAGAAAACTCCACCCTTCGGAAAAATAATGCTTGATGCATTGACCATGAATTGGCAACTCCATGAAATCTCCATTAAGGTTCCTAAGGTACAATACTCCTTGACTGCATCCTTAAACAATTTGATAAGGCCACACCGATGGGGAATCAAATTTTCTATGTTTGCCCTTGTCTTCTAACCTAGAAGTCTACAAGGATAAGGTATACAATCTGAAACTCTCTCATGATAGCCCTCTTGCCAAAGAGGTACTTCATCTTTTGTTGTCTCAACAAATTTCTCTCATGGGAAGCCCTCTTGGCTTTTCCTAGCTTGATCAATTCATGTAATCTACTAATTTTTTATGTTGTTTCCTGTTTTGGTCTACTTCCAGAGATCTAGATTATCAGTATGATTGCAAGAGGCACACGTTCCCCAACTAGAACCAATGTAGGCAGATCACATTTAAGTGCCTATTTTTGACTTGATCTTAGCCACAGATGCATGTTCTATGATAAAAATTAATCTGAGATATATCATATAACATAAAGGTTCATCAAGTTAAAATTTTCCTTTGGCTGTGTTTTCCCTTCAATTTACTTAGCTAATTGCTCAAAACACCAAAATTCAAAACTTGGCAAAATTTGGAGATGTCTAAGCCTTCCATCTCTTTATAAAACCAAATAGGTGTTCATGGTTCAAATCTGGGGAAAACTGGACTTAAATTAGGCAGATTATGGCTGGTTGGAGGTTTTCCTAGTTCCAAGAACCTTTGTCAACAACGACAATAGTTTGAGGAATTATCAAAGCCAGCATAACGAAGACTGAATATCAGCTTTGATGACAATCTAAGGGCAACCCGGATAAACCAAGGGCCAGCAAAGATGCACAAGAACATCAGGGAAAGTTGGAAACATTCTTCTGTATATGTCATGGACCATTACAATCCTACGAACAACAGAGAAGAAGGTGAGACTCTTCTATAAAGACTTATTATTCCGAATGGTTGAAGACTGAATAGCATCACCATGGACAAACATTCTTCTGTATATGTCATGGACCTTTACGATCCTACCAACAACAGAGAAGAAGGTGACACTCTTCTATAAAAACTTTTTATTCCTAATAGTGAAAGACTGAATAGTAGCACCATAGACATTGATTCTCAAGTAATAATTAAAGCAATAAAAAAAGCACTTGAAAAAAATCCTGGATTACACATTAAAATCTCCAAGCCCTTCCAAGATATCAGCATTTAGCATGTTGACAGGGAAGAAGCCAATTTAACTGACAATGAGCTAATCTAGATGCAGTGATATACAATAGTATCAGACTGACTTACCTTTGGTGATTCAATGTAAGTTAATATATTTGGACAGAAATGAAAAGTGTAGTAGAATTAGTTATTAGACAGAAGTCTGTAGCAGAATTACTGATTACTGATTAGTAATGATCACTCTGAAGACGAGAAACTTTCTTCAGACAAACAGGTATGCAGAGATGACTAACAGATTGAAAATTGAGAATCCAAACTGAGTTATTGTTGACCTAAGTTCTCCAAACCTCTATTCTCACAAAGATGGTCCCTTTTTAAAAAAGCTTGATTTAGGATGATTGATTTAGAAATACACAGAAAAAGGAATCAAATGAAGCTTGCACTGAAATCAGAGTGGACATCTTTGATAATTTATATAAGATATATCATATATGGTATATAAAAAATTGCTTCAACAGCATAAATATTACTATTGGTGGTATTACAAGAATACTTCAGAACCCGATTCAACATAAAATTAAAGAGATGAAAAAAAATTTAATAGGTTGTTGGAAAATCTTTCCGTCTACATGTATTACAAGGCAATATGTGAGGAAAAACATTAGATTACTTACCCACACTTTCTGTGAAAGTTTAGCAAATATTTTACAGATTTTTTTTGTGTTTGGTGAATATAATTTTCATTTTGTTAAGCAGGGGACCTATTGACATGTAATTTTATAAGAGTTTACACGAGGCCATTTTGGGCATCTCCAAAGATTATAGTTGGAGAATGAAATTTAAGACTTAAGCGAACCTACAAACTAGTTATCCTTCGGAGACACAAGGAAGATTATAATAAATTGAAAATATTGTGACAAAATAAGCAATTTAATATGCCCGATCTTTTATCTCTAATATACAGATGAAAAATGTAAAATCTTGGGGAGCTTTTGTAGTCATAATCTCTATGAAGTCATTCTCTATAGTAAAGCCTTGAAATTGTTTATTGAAATGCATTGTAACACCAGCACCAGGGTATGTCGAGACATTGAAATTGTTTCTGGGACACAGAGAAAATGGACCTCATTTTCGGGACAGCAGGGGAATGGCGACAATGGGAGGACGGGGCAAGGGAGTGGTGTTGTATAGTATACATATAGAACTCAAAATGCTTGTTATGAAATGATGTTTCACTAGAACATACGAAATCAAAAAACTTGAACATAGCAAAATTACAGCATGAACTTGAACCATTGAACATTCAACATAGTAACATATTACATACCCATTAGTAACATTCAAAAATCAAAATTCAAATAGAAATTCAAGTACACATCCCAGGGCAATGTGGTTGCGGAATGGCGGAGGTGGGGTGTGGGGGTACTTGGGTACGCAAGTACCCAGTGAGGGGACGTCTCGGGGACAAGTACTTCAAGGTTTGGGAGGGGGGTGCAAGTCCCCTTGTTACACTGGTGAAATAAGAATCAAAAAAACCAAGCAGTCATAATAGAAATAAGTGAAACCAAAAATTATCTCTATAGCAAAGCCTTAAGAATGTTTACTGAAATGTAGAAAAACCAAGCAGTCATAACAGAAATAAGAGAAATTAAAAAGACAAACAAATACAGATTTAAGGCAAAATAAAAAATGTACTTTGAAAAATGAAGGTATATACGAGAAAAGCAAAATCAAAGATTAAACGGTTTAACTTTATTTAAATTACAGAAATAGCACGACGAATTTGTATTCCGTGTCACGCAGCAGAGTGCAAAAGACTAGATTTTCTTTACGGAACTCCCAACCTCGAAAACCTAAAGCAAAGCAAACCTCAATCTATAACCTCGCATGGGCTAGTCAACCATAAATCTTGAATTTCGGACAACAGATGAACTGTATCCTATTACAATTTCCACCATTCATTGAAAAGAAATCCAGACTTGAAAAGAAGGAATAAAATCTCAAAGACTTACGATATTCTTTCTCCAAAGCAAAGTCACGCTAGCCATCGGATGTATCAGACTGCTTCCCCTTACCATAGACAAGTCCAGTATCCTGTAAATTGCAGAAAATTTTCAATTCTTGATCTTTTCATATTATTTTCCCTGAAAATTTTGTATATGTTACCTGAGGATCGGGAATGGGTCGTCGCTTCTCAACATAACTTTCTGAATTAGTGGCCAAAGCAGCCCTGGCCTGAAACAATATGGTGTCCAATTACATTCAAATGCCGTGAGAGAAAAAGTAAGAAAATACAAAAGAGGGCAAGGGGAAGGGTTCGAAGTGAAAACCTCCTGGTCTCTGCGAGTCTCCCGCTCGGGTTTGATCCAAAGGAAGTAAGCAAGTGTGCCAGCGACTATCCAAGACGCCAAATTATTCCGGCCTCTTAAACCTCCCATGGAATTGGAGACAAATGATCTTACATTTCCCACACTTCTCTGCCATCCCATAGTTGAGCCGGAGCACATTAACGCTGCCTCCACCTCTTTGCCCAGGTGTCCAGGCTTTCTCACTATTTTTGGCTCAATACCGTGAATTTGTCAGGGTTCAATTCTTCCGAAGTGGCTATGCCTCTCGTTCACCGTGCTTTCACTTCTCTTTTTATTATTAGGGGATCCATTTTATTAATTTTATAGACAATTTAATTATTTTAGATTTTAGCTTTTTGAGAAAAAAAATAGCTTTCTTCCAAAAATTCTGAATCTTATTTGCGTTCTTGTGGGAAAATGTCATTTATGTAACTAATCTAATGCTTAATGATAGTATTATATTGTTTGTCGCCGTAAATGATTTTTTTAACTTTTAAAATATGACATATTAATGTTGAATAAGACATATATCAACTGATCTTAAAAGCCTTTCAAGCTTCAAGCCTCTCTTATAGCTTGTTCGTGGAGGTGTATTTTTTTTTTTTAATTATATTATTTGTTACGGCAAATAGAAAACAAAATCTTATTTTCTAATTTTTTTTTAATAGTAAAGGTGAATTTTTGGTAGCAATATAATTTGATAAAGAAATTATTTAGGAGAAGAGATTGATTATGACCATTGACATTAATGTAAATGTATAAATAATAAATAGTTTTTAGTTTTTAGTTTAATGTTGATTTTATTTTGTTGAATTTTATATTGATATGTTTTTAATATAAAGGGTTTTTAATTGACTTTTTTGAATTAGAGAAATAATTGTATGATTGTTTAGTTCATTTACATTATAGAATCAATTACACAATTGCAAGAGCATTTATGAGATTAATTGAACAAACAGATTTTAACTAACATCATAATATAAAAAAATTTTGTTATGTTCTTAGCAAACAATTATGTAGTATGCCTAAGATACAATTGTTGTAGGGGAAATCTACACAAGTTGAAATAAAAGATTAATAGAACTAGGCTATAAAATAAATGAACTATTAATCAACTTAAAATCCTACTAGCCATAAATGTAAGCATCATAAGGAAAGTAAAGAAATAATCTATAACATAAGTTTGATACCAAATTTCTTGATGAAAGATGAAAATGAAGTGGTTTATATAAGAATTTGATGTTGAATGGAGGATTGTGTCTTTGGAAAACAAAGGAGAAGATATGATTGAGAATATATTTTTGAATTTTGAATACAAAGTTTCAAAAATATTGAATTGAGAAGAGAGAGAAAAAAATGAGATACACTATTTTGGAAATTTGATTTTTGTTTTATGAGAATTTTGGAATTTTTTAAACTTAATAAATTTAATTACTTCATAACCTTGATTTTTTAGATTTTTTTAATTTAAGTTATGAGAAAAGGTGAAATTTGAAATTAATAAAAATTAGTTCAAATTAGCTCGAAATGAAATAGATTGAAAACTGAGATGAAATTAAATTCATTTAAGGAGGATAATTAAATAATTTGAATAATCAAATATAATTATTCAAACTATAGGATTATAGGAATTGAATTTAGTTAATTATTAGAGAATAATTAATTAATGTTGATTAATTAAATAATATTAATTATTTAATCAATATTGGGAAGTTGATTATGTGGTTAAAAGATTAAGTTATAGTATAAGTAAGACAAGTACTTAAATAATTGAAGAATTATTTTATTAATCGATGAATAATTAGCATTTTAATGTGACTCGTAAGAGTGGTTTTGAGTATCAACAACAATACACATAAATTTTAATTGAATTGGGATTTGTTTTTCCAATGCAACACTTGTTTGTGGAATTCAAATAGCTTGCATTTTGTTAATTCATGATGGCTACACAAATAAACTAAACAATAAGTCTCAATCTTGAGAATGAGACTATATGGAATCAAGCTAAGATTGTGCTAACTTGCCAAGTTGCATGCCAAAATACCTTATTTTGCATATTAATTGTTTTATTATGGACAAGTTTTTCAAAGTGAGTTAACAATTATACTTTTTAACCCAATTTGACTTGCATGTGATCTACTATGAAGATTTGTGTCCAAGTAAAACAAAAAATTCATATGAAATTAAACATCAAACACAAACATAACGATACAAATGAGAATGTTGATTCAATATGTTTCATCAATCTACACTCCATTTAGAAACTTATAAGCATATAACAAAAAGATTTGATTTTTATTATCTTTTAAAACATCTAAAATAAGTATAAACATAACTACTAATTATCTACAAACAAAAACATGAAAATATAAATCCACCTAGGAAAAAAACTAAATAGCAACAAGAGGCAACAAATGAGCTACTATTATTGGCTACTTACAAGATACTAGTTAGACAAGTCATGGAATACTACCTTGATGGAAACAAGGTAATATAATGAGGTGGAATGAGGAACCAATTTGAGTGGTTATAAACATCAAGGAAATAGTTAAACACTATTGTCCTTCGAGCTTGTTCAAGTTCAATGCTTGACCTAGACAAAGATAAATCTACTATGAAATGAGTGGTATAAAGCCTCACAACAAGATGTATAAGACTCAAATTAGAGTTTGAGTTGCGAGGTTTTGGGTTATGGGTCTTGTAGTGATGTGGGCATCTAAACCACAATGGCATCTCCCTCTAGTAAGAAATGGATCCTCTTCCTAGTTGGAGCTTTTGGTGGAATGAATAGAAATAAGCAAGAGTGTATCAAAGGGTGACTTTCCAAATACTATGCCTAATGCAATTAGTCCAAACAACTTAGCTTGGGCATGAACTATGTGGTGGATATAGGTATGTATAGATTGGGTGGCGATAAAATTATGGCTTGGTTTCTTCTAGTCATATTGGTTGTAGTTGTTGCACAACTTTTGGTGTGTGCAGTATCTTTAAGTGGGTTTACATATTTTTACTACTAGCAAATGATCTCTAGATTTTATACAAATAATCAAACATCATATCTCCCTTGACACTCCTCTAGAATTGTAGAAATGTAGAAGAGTTGCTAAAATAGATCAACTTTTCTATTGTCAATACATACATACATACATACATATATAAATGCAAAGAATATTGAATTAACAACTTGAATACTCCTACATATAGATCACTATACATTAAAAGGAATATCAATCCATGTATATCTATACGAATTCCTCCTAGAAGAATATATAAAATTGCCTCGACTCTTCATTGTCTTAACGTTACAAAGTGAAGACCCTTCGTTGTCTTGTCCCTTCATTGTCTTGACTCCTCAATGTCTTTTCCCCATATATACACATGTGTATATATACATACGTATACATACATAGATATACATATACATGTATATATACACATGTATACATATATGTGTGTGTATGTATATATGTATGTGTATATATAGATGTATATATATATACATGTATATATATGCATATATGTATATATGTGTGTGTTTATATGTATATGTATTTATGTATATATATAGAGAGAGAGTATATATGTATATACTCTCACTATATATATACATAAATACATATATATGTATATGCATGTATATACATATATGTGTATATATGTGTGTGTGTGTGTGTGTATAATTAATGTATATATATATGTATATACTCTACATATACATAAATACATAAATACATACATACATACATATATATATATATATATATATATATATATATATATATATATATATATATATATATATATATATATATATATATATATATATATATATATGCGTGTGTGTGTGTGTGTGTATATATATACTTGTGTTTGAGGTATATATAGTATAATCATGTATATATAAGTCTATAAAATACTCTATTAATATGTGTATGTATGTACATACATACACATGATTATTGATACATATATCATATAGTATACTCATATGTGTATGTGTGCGTGTGCGCATGTGTCATACCCTATTGGCAGTGTCCCTTAGGTGTGCTAAGTACACAACAGTGAAAAACTTTGTTAGGGTATTTCTCTCAAAACAGTTCTCCTACATATGACTAGTTTGAAGCAATAGGACCGCAAGAGACCCCTCTACAATAGTATGTCTTAGATTTTCAAGATTCCAAGTGATTTTATTAAGGCAGCAATTTTTTGTTGATACGAAAATCATCAAAGGCATTTAATGAAAAGTTTCAAGGTAACCCAAACCGTTTTCTATTCTTCATGGGCACAAAACTACCATTGGTTGGGTGGGTTTACATACACATTCTAG
Organism: Cupressus sempervirens; assembly: GCA_028749045.1. NCBI lineage: Eukaryota > Viridiplantae > Streptophyta > Pinopsida > Cupressales > Cupressaceae > Cupressus > Cupressus sempervirens. Next base: position 671,753,279 of record CM053786.1, on the reverse strand, counting down.
TACATACATATATAGTATAGTATGCCCATGTGTATGTGTATGTGTATGTGTATGTGTATGTGTATGTGTCATATCCTACCAGTAGTGTCACTTAGGTGTGTTAAGTACACAATAGTGAAAAAAATTGCTAGGGTATTTCTCTCAATACAATTCTCCTGCATATGACTAGTTTGGAGCTATACAACCATGAGAGACCCCTCTACAATTGTTTGTCTTAGATTTTCAATATTCCAAGTGATTTTATTAAGGCGATGATTTTTTTGTTGATAAAAATATTGTTAGAGGTATTCAATGAAAAGTTGCAAGGTAGCCCAAACCTCTTTCTATTTTTCATGGGCACAAAACCACCATCAGTTGGGTGGGTTTACCTAAGGCATGGTCCATTTTTGGCTCTACACTCACTAGATGGATAGTGCCATACCCTATTGATAGTGTACCTTAGGTATTCTAAGAGCACAAAAGTGACAAATTTTGTCGAAGATAATTTTCTCAATCATGTTCACATGTGTATGAGTCATCTAAAGTTGTAGGATTGTGAGAGGCCCTTTAAAATAGCATATCTCAAATTTTCAAGACTCGAAACTATTTTTTCAAGGTAGAATTGTTTTTGTTGATGTAAAATTATCAAAGGCATTAAGTGGAAAGTTACAAGGTAGCCCAAATCTTTTTCTTTTCTTCGTGGGAAAAATCACCACCACAAGCATGTTTGATTAGGCAAGTTTACCCAAGGCATGGTCCATTTTTGGCTCCCCCCTCATTGAAATGATCAATGCTATGCCCTATCAACAATGTCCCTTAGGTGCACTAAGTGCTTAAAAGTGTTAAACTTTTTTGAGGTATTTATCTCAATCTAAGCCAGTTACATATGAATTATTTGAAGTTGTAGGATCGAGAGAGGCCCCTGTATAATAAACCATATCAAATTTTTAGGATTCCAAGTGGCTTTTCTATGGAAACGATCTTTTTGGTGATGCATAATTTGTTAGAGGCATTCAATGGAAAGTTTCAAGGTAACCTAAATCTTATTTCATTATTCATGGATACAAATTGCCACCACCAACATGTACAGTTCAATAGGATTATCCAAGACATGGTCTATTTTTTCCCCACTTGTCAGAATGGTTAGTGTCATACCCTACCAAAATGTCCCTTAGGGCACGAAGTGCACAAAAGTGAAAAATTTACCAAGCTATTTCTCTCAATCTATTGCACTTGCATATGCATTGTTTGAAGTTGTAGGACTACAAGAGGCCCCTCTACAGTATTTTGTCTCTAATTTTTATGATGCCAAGTAGATGTTTTAGGGATCCTTTTTTTTTTAATGCAAAAAATATTAGATGCGTTCTTGGCTCCCCACTCATTGGAACAATCAATGCCTTACCCTATTAGAAGTGTCTCTTAGGTGCACGTTAAGTACACAAAAGTAAAAAAAACTTCATCTAGGTATTTCTCTCAATCAAATCACCTGTGTATTAAGTGTTTAACATTGAAGGATTGTAAGAGTTCCCTCTATAATCTAGTCTATCTTGTATTTTGAAAATTGTAAGTGGTAGTTCTAGGAAATAATTATTCTCTTGATGCAAAATCCATCAGAGGCATTTAATGGAAAGTTGCAAGGTAGCCCAAATCTTGTGTTTGTTATTCATGTGTACAAACTATCACCACTAACATATTTGGTTGGGTAGGTTTACCCAATGCATGGTACATTTTTATCTCCCTACTCATCAGAACAGATGATGTCATACCCTATTAGTAGTGTCCCTTAGGTGTGTTAAGTGCACAAATGTAACAAACTTTACCAAGATAAATTTCTCTCAATCTAGTGTACATGTGTATGAATCATTCAAAGTTATAGGACCACTAGAGGACCCTCTACAATAGTCTATATGAGATTTTCAAGACTCCAAATGGTTTTTTAGAGAAATGATTTTCTTTTGATGTAAAAATTGTCAAAGGAATTAGATGGTAAGTTGTGAAGTATTCCAAATCTCTTATTTTTATTTGTAGAAAAAGCTACCTCCTCCATGGTGTCTAGTTGGCCATTGGTTCTCAAGGAATGGTCCATTTTTGGCTCCTCACTTGCCAAAATGGTTGATATCATACCCTACTATAATAGTAGGTCTTGTATTTTTAATACTACAAGAGGTGTTTTAAGGGTGGAATTTTTTCTATTGATGCAAAGATCATTACACGCATTCAATGGAAAGTTGCAAGGTAGTCTAAACCTTTTTCCAATCTTCATGGCATGGACCATTACCAAAAAAAGGGTAGGTTTACCCAAGGCACGGTCCATCTTTACCTCCTCACTCATTAGAATAGTTGGGACCATACCCTACTAACACCGTCCTTAGGTGTCTTAAGTGCACAAAAGTGATAAACTTTGTCAAGATATTTTTCTCAATCTAATGCACTTGCATATGAATAATCTAAAGTTGTAGGATCACAAGAACCTCTCTAAGATAATCTATCTTGGACTTTAAATACTACAAGTGGTTTTTAAGGGCACAAATTTTTGTATTGATGCAAAAGTTGAAACAAGCATTCAATAGAAATTTGCAAGGTAGCCCAAATCTCTATCTATTCTTTTTGGGCATGAGTTGCCATCACCAACACATCCAATTGGGTGATTTAAGACATGGTCCATTTTATCTACCCATTCATTGAAATAGTAAATGTCACACTCTATGATTAGTGTCTTTTAGGTGCTTTAAGTGCACAAAAGCAATGAACTTTTTTGAGGTATTTCTCAATCCCATGTATGAATCATCTAAATATGTATGATCATGAGAGCCCTCTCTACAATATACCATTTTTAAATTTTAGGACTCCAAGTGGTTTTCTAAGGGAAGCTATTTTTTAGTTGATGCAAAATCCATTGGAAGCATTCAATGGAAATTTGAAAGGTAACCCAAATCTCTATCCATTCTTCATAGCTACAAACCACCACCACCAACATGTATGGTTGGGTAGGTTTATCTAGAATACGATCTATTTTTTCCTCTCCACTTGTTGGAGTAGTTAATGGCATACCCTATTGACAATGTCCCTTAGGTGCGCTAAGTACATTTTTTTTAAAGACTTTTTTGAGACATTTCTCTTAATTTGCACCTCTATATGAATCATCTAAAGTTTTAGGACCATAAGAGGCCCCTCTACAATGCTTTTTCTTAGATTTTCAAAACTCTAAGTGTATTTTTTAGGAAAATGATTTTTATTTTGGTACAAAAATCCTTAGAAGCATTCAATGGAAAGTTGCAAGGTATCCCAAATCTAGGTTTTTTCCTCATGGGCACAAAATGCCACCATTAACATGTCTAGTTGGGTGGATTTACCCATGGAATTGTCCATCTTTTACTTCCCAATTTTCATATTAGATGTTTCCATACCATATAAATAGTGTCCCTTAGGTGCACTAAGTACACAAAAGTGACAAACTTTATTGAGTTATTTCTCTCAATCCATGACACCTGCATATGAATTGTCTAAATTTGTAACATTGTGAGAGACCCATCTACGAAAATCCATCTTATATTTTCAAGACTCCAAGTGGTTTTCTTAAGGGGAATGATTTTGTTGTTGATGTAAAAATTGTTAGATACATTCAATAAAAAGATGCAAGATGAACTAAATCTCTTCTTGTTATTCACGGGTACAAACTGCCACCACAAAAACATTTGGTTGGACATGTTTATCTAAGGAATTGTCCATTTTTGGCTCCCTAATTTTGCGAGAATGATTAGTGTCATACCCTATCACCAATGTTCCTTGGGTGTACTAATTACTGTGCAAAAGTAATAAATTTTACTAGAGTATATCTCTCAATCTAGTGCACCTGAAAATGAATCATCCAAATTTGTAGGACCACAAGAGGCCCCACTTCAATAGTCTATTTTAGATATTCAAGAATCCAATTTAGTTTTTTAGGGGAACAATTTTTCATTTGGGTATAAAAATATTTAGAGGCATTCAGTGGAAAGTTGCAAAGTAGCTTAAATATTTTTTCTTTGTTGTGGACACAAACACTATGACCAACACATTTAATTAGGAAAGTTTAGCTAATAGATGGTATATTTTTGGATCCCAAGTTGCTAAAATGGTTAGTGCTATACCCTACCAATAGTGTCCCTTAGGTGCGCTAAGTGCATAAAAGTGGTGAACTTTGCTGGACTATTTCTCTCAATCCAAGGCACCAACTTATGAATCATGTAAAGTTGTAGGATCACAAGATGCTCTTGTGAAATATGCTATCTTATATTTTCAAGATCGCAAGTGATTTTAGGGTGTCAATTTTTCTTTTGATGCAAAAACTGTTAGATACATTCAACGCAAAGTTTCATGGTAGTCCAAATATTTGTCCTTTTTGTGGGCATGAACTACCATGATGGGGAATTACCAAATCTTCCCAATCTTAGATCCTACTTTCTTCTAGGATCCCTTGGACTCTCACTGAGTCTCCTAGGGTATCTCACTGACCCTAATTAGAGGAACCAATTTCACTATCTATCTCTCTCAGAATCCCTCCCCATCAAAATGTTTCACCTCTCACCTTAAGTCTTCTCTCCATGATTGAATAGAGTCAGTCATGCTCCCTCTCTGTATCTTTTCTGCTCTACAAGTTCCTTAGCCGGGCCATCAATGCTCGCCTAGGACTTGTTTACTTTTTCTGGCTAGCCTTTCCATATTTCCTGAGCTAACTATATTCCTACCCATGATGGATTCTTCCTGACTAACACATTCCGTAAGACGGAGTGTGAAAGTCAAGAGAAATCCATCTATAGAACCACTATTAAGCACAACTCTACTATACAACCTCAAACAGAAATTAGTATGCAACTCGAGAAAAAAAAACACACTGTACACACTCAAATTCTTCCTTTTTATTGAAAAATTGAAAATGACAATGCAATTCAGAATATCTCTTCTCCTAAGAGTTTTTCCTAGCTATTCAATGCACTCTCAAGGACAAAAGAAAAACTTCTTCCTCCCAGAATCATTCGGCTCCCATTTATCAGCTCTTTTCTTTGCTATAACGGTTTCTTGTTACCCTGTATTCTCCAACCACCATGACTCTGCGTATTCTTCCATCTGTAACTGTCGACGTTTCCTCTCCTTTTTGTGTCGACATTGGTAGTCTGCTCTTCCAACGTGTCAGTCATCCTTTTGTCTTTCCCTGACACTTTTCTATTTTATTTTTGTTGTTGCAAATGATGATCTTATTTTTTGTATCGTAACCCTTCTTCCTTTGATAGTTTTCTGCTTTGCGACGGTGTGACAGGTAAGATTCTGGCTCTTCATTGCTTTGTTGTTCTTCATCGTTATCAACATCTATCGGTTCCAAGGTTCTGATGCGGTTGGTTTGTTTGTGAATGTGGCTTCCAGTTTATAGTTTGTATGATCTTGTGACCTTGTGTTGAGCTGTTTAAAGTTTAAGCCGATAATCTCTTAACTTTTATTCGTATGACCTACTCCTTGGTCATTACCTAACTGGGTACTAGGGTTCGGAGTGAAACCCTAGGGTGCTCTACACCATACTCCCCCCTTTGTGAAGGAGATGTCAATTTTGGTTAGTCGGCAGCAATGCCGAACTAATCCCCTTTCTTCTGAATTCTTCCTCATCCAACCATGTGGCTTCTGCAGCTGGCAACCCTCTCCATTGTATGAGGTATTCTCTATAAACCCTGCGTCGAGTTGTCTTCTTAACCCGTGAATCCAGTACTCTCTCCGCTTGCAGTTTTGGCTGGGGTTGTACTTTGATGTCTCGAACATCTCTATCTATCTCTCTTTTCTGAATGCTCTTAGTCATCTCTGGTCCCCTGTAAATAATTAGATCCTGCACATTAAAAACAGGTGATATATCTAGATCATTAGGTAAATCTACCTTATAGGCATTCAGCCCGTACTTCTCCAAAATTTTACAAGGACCTATTCTTCTCATCTGCAATTTGGTAGGAACCCCCTTCTGCAATATGGCCTTATTCAGATGCACCATTACTAAGTCCCCAACTTGAAACTGTACTTCTCTCCTTCCTTCATCTACCTTCTCCTTCAACTTTTTATTTGCTTCAACCAGAGTTCTTTTCACCTGGTCATGCACCTCCATCATGAATTGAGCAAAATCCTCAGCATGCCCACTGACCACTCCCTGTTCTTTTAGCTCTCTAAGTTCACAGACTCCCCGTGGATGCATTCCATACACAATCTGGAAAGGACTTTTCCCTGTAGTCCTGTTGATGCTATCATTGTAAGCAAATTCTGCCTGTGGTATCACTTGATCCCAGGTTTGTCCATATTCTTTTGTCAAACATCTGAGAAGATTTCCCAGTACTCTGTTTACAACTTCAGTCTGACCATCAGTTTGAGGATGGTATGCAGAACTGTGGGACAAATTAGTTCCCAATCTTTTCCATAATGTCTTCCAGAAATGACCCATGAATTTTACATCCCTATCAGACACCATACTGACTGGCAACCCATGAATTCTGACTACTTCTTTAAAAAATAAATGGGCAATGTGACTGGCATCATTAGCGGTCTTACATGGTATGAAGTGGCTCATTTTACTGAACCTATCCACTACTACAAATATACTATCAAATCCAATTCTTGTCCTAGGAAACCCCACAATAAAATCCATACTCAGACATTCCCAAGGTCTATTAGGTACGGGTAAGGGTTGGTACAGTCCAGCATTTGATGAGGTCCCCTTCGCCTTTTGACAAATTGTACATTGCTCCACATATCTTCTTACATCTTTCTGCATTTTCGGCCAGTAGTAGTATCTACTCACCAATTCTAGAGTCTTGTTTAATCCAAAATGCCCACTCAAGCCTCCATTGTGTTTCTCCTGTATCAGGTTCTCTCTCATTGAACCCCTTGGAACACACAGCTGATTGTCCTTAAACAACAAACCATTCTGCAAGGTATAATTAGCGAACTCACTATGAAAATGGTTTTCAAAAAATGAGCATACCTTGTAGGCTTCTGAGAAATCTTCGTCACCTGCATAGAGATCTTTAAATTCTTCTATTCCAATACTCCTCAATTGAATTTCCTGCACTGTCAGCAATCTTCTACTCAAAGCATCTGCTACCTTATTCACCTGACCTTTCTTATGTTTAATGGTGAATGTATAGGATTGCAAAAATTCCATCCACTTAATATGTCGCAGACTGAGCTTCTCTTGAGTATTTATAAAGCTTAAGGCTTGGTTATCAGTGTACACTACAAATTCTTTGGGCAATAAATAGTGCCTCCACTTTCTCAAGGCTTGCACTAATGCATACAATTCAAGATCATAGGAAGAATACCTGGACTTTGCTTCATTTAGCCTTTCACTGAAAAAGGCAACAGGTCTTCCCTCTTGACTTAAGACTGCTCCAACAGCAATGTTGCTAGCATCACACTCCACTGTAAATAGCTTCTCAAAACTAAGTAGTACTAGAATTGGCTTAGTAGCTACCTCTTTCTTCAGCCTCTCAAATCCTTCATTTGCTCTGTCTATCCACACAAATTTTGTATTCACTCCGCCTTTGATAGTATCCAACATCGGAGCACATATCCCACTGAAGTTTCTAATGAACTTCCTATAAAACTGAGCCAAACCATGGAAACTTTTGACAGCTGTACCTGTCTTCGGTGTAGGCCAAGCCAGAATAGCTTTGACCTTGTCATCATCCATCTTCAAGTTACTCTGTGACACAACAAAACCAAGGTAAACTAGTTCCTCCTTCATGAACTCACACTTTTCCAGGTTAATGGACAATTTCTCCTCTTGCAACCTTCTCAACACAATCTCCAAGTGCTTGAGATGCTCTTCTTTACTCTTACTGTAAACCAGTATATCATCCAGGTAAACTACTACAAAGTTACCTATATAATGCTTCAACACTTCATTCATTAGTCTCATAAAAGTGCTGGGTGCATTTGTAAGCCCAAATGGCATAACTAACCATTCATACAAACCCTCATTAGTTTTGAAGGTTGTTTTCCACTCATCACCTTCCCTCATTCGAATTTGGTGATAACCACTTTTCAAATCAATTTTGGAAAAATATTGTGCACTGCCTAGACAATCCATTAAATCTTCTATTCTAGGAATAGGAAACCTGTATCTTATGGTTATCCTATTTATTGCTCTAGAATCAGTGCAAAGTCTCCACTTACCTCCTTTCTTCGGTGCTAGTACAACTAGTACTGCACATGGGCTGACGCTTTTCTTGATCAATCCCTGGTCTAGCAGTTCTTGAACCTGCCTGGCAATTTCCTTGTTTTGTTCGGGAGTCATCTTGTAGGCTGCCTTGTTTGGCAATGAAGCTCCTGGTACAAAGTCAATCTGATGACTTACTGCTCTCTGTGGTGGTAGTGTAGCTAGTGTACCATCACTAATGATATCTCTGTACTTGTCCAATATATCCTGGACCTCCTCAGGTAACACATTGGGTTTCTTTATCTCCTCTTCTCTGGGTTTCAGCAGAACAGCAAATCCAACTTCTTCTTCTTCTTTGAAGTCTTTCAAGAATTCCTTACCACTCATCAGTAGTAATTTCTGATTTGTTACTGTGTCTCCATCTTCTATTAGAGACTGTATCTTGAAGGTTGTTCCATCCTTCTTGAAAGTATATAAATTCTTCTTTCCATGGTAGACTGCATCTCTATCATACTGCCATGGCCTACCCAATAGCAGATGGCATGCATCCATTGGAAGTATATCACACAAAATTCTGTCCTGATAACCCCCTATGGAAAAGTCTACCCAAGCTTGTTCATTTACTAACACCTTGTGGCCTTTGTTTAACCAAGTAACTCTATAAGGATGGTCATGCGGAGTTCTTACCAATTGTAATTTTTGAACTGCTTCTTCCGAGATGATGTTGTCCATAGAACCAGAATCCACAATCACTTTGCAAACTTTGCCAAGTATCTTGCACTTCACTCTGAAAAGTGATCTCCTCTCTTTTGTCTCCTCCTGGCTTGGTTCCTTCAGCAATATTCTACGGAACATGAGATTTTCTCCTTTCTCTGAATCAAGATTCACCTCTTGGTTATGGCAATTAACTTGGTCTTCTTGGACATAATTATTTCTCCTTTCACCTTGTGAAGATGAAGGCTTATCTGGACACCTATAAGCAGGATGCCCCAAATTACCGCAATTGTAACACTTCATAGTGGAAAAATGTGAACCTCTACCACCATAACTATGTCTTCCTCTGCCTCCATTATACGAATTTCTACCTCTCTGGTAGCCTCCTCTATGATTATTGTTGTGATGGTTTTGCTCCACTGGTTTAGAATCTTCTTGAGTCTTAGTCTCGTTATCTCTACCCTTATATCCACCTCGATGAAAACCTCGGCCTCTGCCTCTATTAGAGTTGGATTCTTGCCTCTTCTTATTTCTTTCTTCCACTTTCAGAGCTAATTGGAAACACTTATGCACAGTATTTGGTGCCCATAAACTTATCTCTTCTTGAATATTTGCTCTCAATCCGCCAGTATACCGAGCAACTTTCACAGCTTCTTCTTCTTGCACCCTTGATCCCAAACAAAGCTTATGAAACTCTTCTGTATATGCAGCCAAATCCAAGTCCTTCTGCTTTAGACTCTGCCTCTTCTTATGGAGCTGTATCTCATAATCTTCAGGAAGATAATTTTCCTTGATCTTTGTCACCATAGCTTGCCAGTTTGCGATGGACTTTTTGTCTTCTCTTTTCCTCTCTTCTTGGAGGAATTTCCACCAAGTCAATGCTGCTCCTCTCAATCGAGACTTAGCGACTTTTACCTTTTCTGCTTCAGTTACCCCTTCACAATCGAAGTGATTTTCCATGCCTTCTATCCATTCCATTACTAATTCAGTATCCATCTTACCAGCAAATACAGGTACTCCCTCCAATGCTTTTCCACTTAATGCCTTAATGGCTTTCAAGAATGGTTCTTCTTGTATAGGAGGGTCTGGTTCTAGTATGACATCCTCCTCAGCCACAGCTTCCCCTTTACTTGAACTCCCTGCTTCTCCTGTTACTTTACCAGCAACTTCATCTAGAGGCTTTCTCATAAGCTCTAGAGTTTCCTCAAGGAGTCTATTTCTCTCCTTTTGTTCATTTACTTCTTTGGCCAATTCCACATTGGTCACCATGTTTGATTCCCCCACTGATTCTTCAGCAGTCTGAAACATTTACAAATTAAGCCCAAATCTTAACCAGGCTCTGATACCACTATGATGCAGAGGCATTGATCGAACAATTCACTCTTGCAAAAACTTGCTAGTTTCCTATACGAACTTTGATTAGAAGCATTCAACCCTTCCATATTTCAACAAAGACTATAAACTCAACAATATAATGACACCAATCTGTATCTTCTAAGACTCAACATTCCATATATCAAATTGGAGTGTATTATAATACTCTCAAATGTCCGCGCCAACTCATCATTACCGTTTTACCGCCATGACTTATTTCCATACCTTACAGTCTCCTTTGGACTGAGATTGCATTCACCATCTCGTGGTTGTCTCTAAATGGAACCTGCATGTATATAGAATAATTGCCACTTTTCTTCTCCTTATGCCAAGCTGCATACACTTCGTTACATCCATCCTTTATTATGGGACTTCTTACTTATCGGGTTTAAAACTCAAATCACTTTCATGGTGATTTACCCAACCACCATTTTCCAAGAGCAAAGGCATTCATGCAACAAAAAAAAGAAATACAAAGTTCCTTCCTTTGGTGTTATTGGGTCATGGACTCTCCAATTACATTTGGGACTGCGACCACCTTGTTAAGATCCAAGCCATTATGGTTTTAATCAGACATGCCTCCACCTTAACTGATTCAAGATTGAAACTATTAACAAACTTAACAAAATCGATAGGATTCAGAAAAATGAAACGACATGAGATATAAAAAAAAAATAGATTAGATAACCTGAATGCCAGGTATGGGATTCAGAAATAGACACTTCTACAAATCTTTTATTCATCTGCAGATTTACATGGCGTGGCTCTCCTCAAATCTTGCCTCCTGAAACCAAACTATCTCCCTTCCTATCGACAATCTCTGCCTTTTATAAAATTTTATGTAACCATTTACATTCCACTATCGATTCCCTTTCTGATTGAATAATCTATATAAAGATAATTGTAACAGTTACAAAACTGTATGTTTTCCCTTAGATGCTTTGTATTCCATTTTTCAGTTACATTCACAAGATTCTTGTTACATGTGGCGTGATATTTATGACATTCACCCATTTTGAACTGTAGGCTTACATTTTTGCATAACAGTAGATAGATAATGATTAGAATTAAATATTTCATGGGTGCAGCTGCACCATACCACCACCAAAAAGTCTATTTAGGTGTGTTTACCCATGGCATGGTCCATTTTTGGATTCCCTCTTGTTACAATAGTTGTTGCCATACCCTACCGACAATGTCACTTAGGTGTTCTAAGTGTACAAAAGTGATAAACTTTGTCAGGGTATTTCTCTCAATTTAGTACTCCTATGTATGAATCATTTGAATCTCTAGGATCATGAAAGGCCCTTATAAAATTTAATATCTCATTTTTTTAAGACTCCAATTGGTTTTTTGGGGGCAGTGATTTCTCTTCAATGCAAAAACTGTCAAAGGCATTCGATAGAAAGTTGCAAGGCATCCCAAATGATTGTCCCTTCTTTGTGGACATGAAATACCACCACCAAAACATCTAGTTGGCTGGGTTTATCTAACACATGGTCGATTATTTTCTCCCTAATTATTGTAATAGTTTGTGTCAATGTCCTATAGGTGTGTCGACTTTTGGAGAAAAGTGACAAACTTTGTAGAGGCATTTCTCTCATTCCAGTGCACTTGTGTATGAATAATTTGAAGTTGTAGGATCAGAGAGGCCCCCCTACAATTATTTTTCTTATATTTTCAAGACTTGAGTGGTTTTTTTAAGGAATCAAGTTTTCTTTCAATACATAAAAATAGGCATTTAAGGAAAAGATGCAAGGTAGCCTAGAAATCTTTGTGTGTTCTTTCTAGGAATGAAACATGAACACCAACACATTTGATTAGATGAATTCACCCAAGACATGGTCCATTTTCAAATCCTTTCTTACTGGAAACAATTATTGTCATCCACTGGCAACAATGTCCCTTACATGTGTTATGTGCACAAAAGCAATAAACTTTATTGGAGTATTTCTCTCAATCTTGGGCACATGCATGTGAATCATCGAAAGATTTAGTATTATACAAAACCCCTCTAAAAATATTCTATATCTAATTTTCAAGACTCAAAGTGGTCTTTTAGGGTGGCAATTCTCCTTTTGATATAAGAATTGTCAGAGGTGTTCACTATAAAGTTACAAGATAGTACAAATATTTGTTCATTCTTTATAGGCACAAATTAACACCACTAATACATCTTATTGGATAATTTTATGTAAGGCATGGTCCACATTTGGCTCCCCACTTACCAAAATGGTTAGTGCCATAACATATTGACAATATTCCTTAGGTGCACAAAGTACACAAAAGTAACAAACTTTGCTAGAGTATTTATCTCAATCAAGTACATATGTGTATGAATTTTCTAAAGTAACTAGACCATACGATGTCCCTCTACAATACTATATCTTATATTTTCAAGAAATCATTTTATTTTTTAGGGTAGTAAGTTTTTTGATGATGCAAAAATAATTAGAGGAATTAGTGGAAAGTTGCAAGGTAGCTCAAATATCTATCTATTCAGCATGGGCATAGATCATCACCACCAACATGTCTAGTTGGGAATGTGTACCTAAGGGATGGTCCATATTTTTCTCCCCACTTTCTAGAATGGTCAATGCCATATCCCTACTGATAATGTACCTTAGGTGCGCTAAGTGTATAAAAGTGACAAACTTTGTTAGAGTATTTCTCACAATCTAGTATACATACGTATAAACCATATAAATTTTTAGGATCGCAAGACGCCCCTTTACAAGAGAATATCTCATATTTTCAAGACTCCAAGTGGTTTTCTTAGGGCACCAATTTTTTAGTTGATGCAAAAACTATTGGAGGGATTCAATAGAAAGTTGCATGGTAGCCTAAACATCTATCCATTTTTTGTGGGCATGAACCACCACTAGCAACATGTTTGGTTGGAAAATTTTACTCAAGGCATGGTCCATTTTTTCCTCCCCACTCATTGGAATAGTTGGTACCATACCCTAATAATAGTGTCCCTTAGGTGCATTAAGTGCATAAAAGAGATAAATTTTGTTGGGGCAATTCTTTCAATCTAGTGCACCCACATATGAATCATTTGAAATTTTAGGACTATGAGGGGTACCTCTACAATATTATATCTCATATTTTCAAGACTCCAAGTGGTTTTTTAGGGGAATCATTTAATGGAAAGTTGTAAGGTAGCCCAAGTTTCTTTCCATTCTTCATAGGCACAAACCACCACCACTAATACATTTGGTTGTGTGGGTGCCTAATTGTGAATGACAAAAAAAAGGATCAAATGGTCTAAAAGGTTTATGTTCCTAGTAGTTAATCATGTGCATCGTGACTTTTTCATGCTTGTGTATATATGTATGTGTGCACCCATGGATCAATTCATTGGTATCACCACATTATATAAATATGTTTGTTCTCTCCATGGATGGACAAGGTTCCATCATCCACGAAGATAATTGTGTGTATAAATGTGTTTCCTTGGGATGGATAAGTGTCACTTATAATTGTTATGGAGTAACATGTTTCTATGTCAATATGAATGTGCAGAAAAAGTAAACTATAATACAAGGATGGTTTTTGTATGCCCCCCTCGTTATGATGACTACATGGCTATAGACCTCAGAAGGAAGGAAATAAAGGATAACTACTTCTAGATGCAAGGATACATCCTTAGTTGATAATGTAGACCACAAACTTATCGAAGAGTGTTGGCTCATGAAAGCTAAGAAAAGATGTAATTATGAAAGGATATGCCACTTATGAGAAGAGCCCCTTGAAATGAAGAGATCTTTTTAGCAAGACATTTACCTTCAAGAGTAGTGTCTAAACAAGGATACCAATTTCAAAAGAAAAGAAGGGGGAGAAGAACAAGAATGCACCTATTCAACCTTTGTATCCAGGTAGAATAGGGATCCATAGATGAAGGATGAAAAACTTTAAAGAACAAAGTAAGGATTGTTTTTAAAAATTAACATAATTTTACAAATAATATAGAGGTTATTATCAAAGACATGCACCTCTTCTATATAAGAGAGAGTATTGACTAGGACATCAATTCCTTGTAGGAAAAGAATGTCACATGATAAACAATTATAGTTATATTAAGGAAATTTGATCCTTAGAGAAAGAGATAAAGAATGTACAATCAACCTTTCCCCCCAAGTATAGAGGCAACAAACCATAAATGGGAAATGAGAAGAATGAGACGTCCATGATGGATTATTAAAAAAAATATAAAGACAAATTGTAAGAAGTGAATAGTAATGTATAGTAATGTAACAAAACATTATTAGTACCCAAAAATAGTAATGTATAGTAAAATAATGCAAATATATAGATAAATGAATAAAGTAGATGAAAGGATACCATGTTACGTGCCTACTTAGTGATCATGAGAGGAACAATAAAGAGATGAAAGGTCCTTAAAGGAGAAAAATGTGAGAGAGATAACCCCTCTAGGATAGATCCTCTAACATATTAGATACAAAGATAAAGTTGTACATAGAAATGTAACACGATAAATCAATGTAACATAAGCACATTATAAAGAATACACATACGTGAGGAAGATAAATACTCAAGAAGAGAAAGAAAGAGAGGGATCACATTTTAAGAACCCAAAAAAAATTCTCCTAGATAGCAAATATACACTTCCCAAAAAGGATATTAAAGCATAGAGAAACATGCAGCAAAGAGAAAAATATATCCCAATAAATGATAAGGATTTTCCCCCAGTTAAGAGGAACACATAGAATGTCCTATTGTGTTACTCTCAAAACATATTACATAGAATAAAAAATTTTAGACCCAATAGGGACTAGAAATGCCAAGTAATATTATGAAGAAGAACTAGACTATCTTATGTATAATAAATCTTACTATTTTCAACTTCATCATAAAAGCACAAACACAAAGTAAATATTCATCATTGTAGCAAAAGGAACATGAAAGTATATTAATAAAATTATTTCCATAAGGATGATATCTTAGTTTAGGTGCAGTCAAAAGGTAATGATATAATCTCAATGCTAAAGCTTCTCGAGTGTCATAGGAAAGTAAAGGTAGAGTTGGAAAAAGAAGACGAAGATGAGGTCATAGAGAAGGGAAGGTAAGAGAAACATTGGGAGAGAGAACATAGCCAATGCCTTTCTTATGTTGGTGTTGAGGAAGGCAAATGGGAATCTTAATGTGAAGTCCTAGGCCCTTATAACTTTGTCTATTGATAATATGCTATAAGTAGTTCAAATGGTAGATAGAGAAAATGGTTTGTTTGTTACAAAGTAAAGTCCACCACGATAACTAGGAGAGGGGTGGGGGTGAATCAGTTATACACATTAAAAAACTCTCATTATCTTTATTAATTTTGAAACATGAAAAAAGTGGATGCAACAACCCTAGAAAAATAACCCTATACAATAGCACCATATACATTAACTAGGGAAACCCTTGATCAGAGGGAAAACCCCGGTGGGGATGGTACCTAGAAAAAAGATGTTCTAATATAAAAGTTACTTGTGAAAGGATAGACCCTATTAGGGGTTAATTAAATACAATCAGTACATATGAGTCCATGTTAGGAGGCTTTGAATCCCCGTTAGGAAATTCCAACCTTGTTAGGAATTGAAAGGAGGACAACTGAACTAATTGTCCAAATAGGCTCTATACTATTCTTTCTAAATAATACAAGTATGGAACAACTATCCAACCAGAAAATTGTCTTGCCAAATACAGTTCCTTGTAATCTCATTGTGCCTCAATCACACCAAATTTTGCTTTGATCTTCACAAGTTCGGATATCAAAATCGCACAATGCATATTACAAAGGCATGATCACATACCACATTTGCATCCAAGGAAAACATCTTTCCTTTATACCATGTCCTAAAACAAGTTATTGAGTTAGCATTGAGGCCTTCTTGATTTACAGTAATAATATAGGACCATCTTAAGATATTACAATATACATTACATTACAATTTTACACTTTATCCAAGATTACAATCAAACTATTGGCTCACACTCTTCATAACTTTCCACTCAATGATCTTATGATTATGCCCTCTTGCAAAAGGAACCTATAACATTACTTCAACCTCTATCTCAATCTTCTTAAGACAATTCCATCTTTGTGAGGAGATAGAATCAAAACAGTAGTACCCACTTTCTAGAAATGTTGTCTGAAAGATGCCTTCACTAAAATCCTCATAACTTTATCCAGTCTGCATATTTTTGTATTCATTCTTAGATGTAGAATCTAGATATACTATAGAACATATCCTCAAGTGTGAATAATATGATCTTCAATCCTCAAACCATGCCAAACACTTCTACCTTTGTAACTCTGCTAGTATTCAAAGAATAACCAACATGTTGACATCAATGACAAACATAATCATGAATGCAACTTACAACCATTGAATCATGTCTCTAGAACTGTTAATATACTCCCCTATAGGAATACAATCAACATTCATGCTAACAATTTCTTGAGGTCTATGCAAATATATAATGTAAGGATGAACTTAATGAGTAGTTTCATGTATAGGAGAGTGAGGGGTATTCGTGGGAGGTGGTGAAGAAGATAGATCGTCTAGGAATTACCTAATATTAAGGCCATAATCCATACTTTGAAGGTGTTGGAAGGTGGTAGAGGTATGAGGGGTTTGATCATGAGTAGGTGGCATAAGATTAGGCATGAGATTAAGAGCATCATTAACAAAATATATAATGTCATCTAAAAGATAAATAAGGAATCCAAATGAGAGTTTAATGATTGTATTGAAATAAGACTTATCAAGAAACCTTGTATTAGTTAACCTCATAATACCATAAGACATAAAATCATGTAAAGACATGAACATTATGAAATAAAAGAAACTTGCATAAACATCATAAGCATGATAAATAGATGCAAGAATTAAAGTGACCATAGAGATGATTATGCACCAAGCTATTTTAGAGAATGACATTGTTACAAGATAGCCAATTCTAACTCCAAAGTGTAAGAAATAGATAAAGATGCACAAAGAGGAAATCAAACTCCATAAAGAAATGGGCACAAGTCAGGTTCACCAAAATGTTAAGTGATGAAATGGAAACACTTAATGTAGTTATAAGACTTCCACTTCATAAACATTCAAATACAAGAGAAAGAGGGGATTCCAGACTAACTCTCAATATAACTCAATTTTAATTGGAGAAACCCAAGAGAATGAATGGGTGCCAATGCTAAACCCAAATGATACTAAGGAATGTACATAAGAAAGTCCTCTTTCATGCAATGTTTATTAACTTTAGATGTGCAATGTGAATGTAAATTGAACCAACTAGTTAAATGGTAGTGATGCAATAGATCTAGAAGCTACATCTAGGAAATCAAACCAATTAAAGTATGAAATAAAATCTATGATATGAGACAAGAAGGAGAGAGAAAAATGACCCCAAAATGTGCAAGGGAAAGTAGTTTTTTTTCTCCAAAAACTATATAGTGCATGACTATTACAAAAATTCTAACTCTGGATCTAGGATTAGAACAAAGAAACCCAGAAAATCTTTAATATCTTAAATCTCAAGGTATAGGTCAATTTGGGTGATGTCTACCAGGTGGTTTACGAGATGATGGACATTTTCCTAAAGCACAAAAATAAAGTTGACCTAGATCTTTATTGAAGCCCTTGCTTGATAGTTTCTAGATCCAAATTCACAATTATGATAATCTATTTCCACACATGAGAAAAATGGGTTTTGTGCATCAGTTTCTGGATTAGATTGTGTGAAAATGGGTTTTGTTTGTTGGATGAGGTTATTCCTTGGCCAAGCCCTAGACCGAGTAATCAACCTTGAAATTGAAATGATAATATTAATAAAGGAAATTCTAGCAAGTAGTAGAACTAAATCAACAATGAGAAATACAATTACCTTTATAGATGCAATTGAACTTAGTATGTGATCAAGTATGCAAATGTAATAGTATTTACTAAAAGAAATAAAAAAAGAAACCATGGAAGTCAAAACCTCATGAATGGAAATGTTTGTGATATGTCTAGAAGAACTTGAAAGCATGAAAAGAACATCTCCTCCTTAGAAACTAAACTCTACTACCACCTTGAAGGAAGATGCTTGATGCAAGAAGGAAATGCTAGATCTTGAATGAATGCTTGAAGAGTTTTTGAAGGATGTTGGCTTGATTTCTCATGTACACGTGTATGCTTTCTCTTGATTTATTGTGTATGAATGATGGATGAAAATGAAACAACCAAGCCTTCATGTATAGTAGTTTTTGGGATAGAAAACAAAGCAGGTTAATTGGGGAACAAAAGAAAATACTTCAAACACTCAAGACACTTAAGGACCTAGGACCTAAATCCCTTTGGGTATAGGTAAACTTGGTTAACCTATACCCAAGGGTATTCTGAGGAAAAGGAACCTTGAGGTCTTGGGGAAAGTGCATAAAGATTCAAGAAATATTGAAATCACCATAAGAGATGACTAAAAAGGTGATAAAATAGGACCTAAAGGGCCATGCATAGAAATTAGGGATGACCTAGAATAATTTGAGAAATATCGGAAGAAGGCAGAGAGACTAAACCACACTAAGGAAGGTTAAAAGATCTCAAAACGAAGTGCTTCCATTTTAAGATAGTACATTATAACAATTTAAATGACAAGCATGTATACTGATAAAAAAAGTAAATGATTGAGTGCAAAAATATATACGATAGAGCTCTAAAGAACAAATGAAATGGTTGAGAGTGCAGTCTCCTACACCTCTCTCATATTCTCTAGTGTCATCAATTAAATATAGTATGATCAAGTATTAAAACATAATTGTGCAATCATAATAAGTTTTATAATAAAAATATTCATTCAAAATTAAATACACTATAACATTAAATGTTAAGTCTTGCCAAAATATGAGGAATAAATGATGGTTGCTCCTCCTCATCTCTCGCATACGAGGACTCTCCATGGTATGCTTAAATTCCTATTATTGAATGTATTATGCCACCCATATCACTAACCTTAGACTCTTAGGTTTCTATAGGGTCCTTGACAAGGTCATTGTGGGGATCAAATCATATATTTTGACATGTGGTACAATTATAGGCACAAACATGTGTGCAGTTGAGGAGGCTGCATTAGTAGCACCAAAAGGTTGTGCCAATAATGCAATGTACATAACCATAGTTGGCTTATCTAATAATAGCTTGGCTTATTTAATAATAGTTTTACTTTGTGACCATGTGAGCAAAGGATATTTTATGCTCTTTTAACCCAATTGTTGCTTCGTTGTTTATCTTTATTTCTATTTCTTTAACATCACCACTAGACGACCCTTTACATTCTGCTTTCAATCTGACTACATCGCATGGTCATATTTTGATCATGTATTACATTCATTAACTATTTTACCATGCGAATAGGTGCCTTTTAGCTAGTTTCACCATGTCACAACTTGTTTCAATCACTTTCCTCTTATCACTGCGATAGTGCAATTACATGTATTTTCTTCTAAGCTGACCGCATCACTAAGTCATTGACTTAATCACTCTTATCTTCTTTGACAATGTGACTAAGCAAACAAACATTTCATGCTCTTTGCAGTAGTAATCACCAGGTCACAACTTATCATCTTTACTGCATAACACAAATCAAGGCACTCTCACCTTAAATTTTTTAGACAATTGGCAAAGTGAAAATGAGGGCTATCAGACCTTAGGGATGGAAATGACTAGTTATTTGATATTATACTTTAGAATTCCTTCACTCACACTCTTTTCTTCAAATCTATCCCCAATAGCAAAATTTAGAGACACATATATTGCATAATTCCGTCCTTGTATTAATATTCTTTGAAACTAATACATTACTAATATAAACTCAAGAATAACTCAAGATATAACATAATTGTAATTCAAGATCCATTTGTATTCCCAAAATTGCACAACGGTATTAATATTCTTTGAAACTAATACATTACTGATATAAACTTAGGAATAACTCAAGATATGACAAAATTGTCATTGAAGATCCATTTGTATTATCAATGGTTATATCATCAATGGGAAGAATATGCATGTGCTTTCCGTACTTAACATCATGGCATTAGTGAACAGAAATGATGTATCCCAAATGAACCCTCAGAATTTAGTATCCAAAACTATCTCTAACATAAATAAGAATGTGAATTGGTTGTCTATTGCTAGAAATTTGTTTTCTATTGTTTTAGCTAATTATTCAGCTATGGTTTCCAGTAGAACATATTTTTAATCTTTTATTATCATCAGTTCTAAAATAGAAAAATCCACACGTATATGAAGTGCACAAAAACAAATAAGAAGTATCCAAGCTATAGGATTAGCCATAGGAAGGGCAATATAAAAATATATTTTTATTAATGTTTTATAGGAAACAATATTGTTTTGATAGTACACAATGACTTACAGGTGCTACTTTTGTTAATTAACATGTTATATCCTCCTTTTAGTCTGTTCCATTAAGGATGGATGAAGTAGTGTGTTACTTTGGAGAACATATTTGTTGGCTTTTTTGAAGATTATCTTAAAAATCAATTTGAAAGGTCTAAACATTTGGCACAATGAATATTGTTTTTGATAAAGAAGGTAGAGAGATGACCCTGAACCCATAGAACCATTACAGAGAGTAATCATTTTTGGCATTTTTGTTGGTGCTTATCGCCAAGTAGCAGGACAAATTATCATAAACTAGCCATGTAACATATACCTTCCATAAAATTTATCAAAAATAGCTAATAACTGTAGACACCTAAAAATCTTTTAGAAAATAAAGTATTTTTATTTTCTAAAAAAGTCCTGATGACATCATCATTTATTAATTAATTAATTTTTATGCCATTAAATCCCTTTGTCTTAATTAAAAATATTTAATTAAAGAATCCCTCCCAAAAATGTTTAAATCTTATTTAAACATTATTTCCTTATTTATTAATTATTTAATTAATAAATTGACCAAAAAAACCCAAAATAAATAAAAAATTTATTTTTTGCCCAAAACTTGGCCAATTTTCTTAAGACCACTAACCTCTTCCAAAATCTTCTAATCCTTCTTTAATTTTGATTAAAGGCTAATCCCATCATTTCCTACCCCTAATCCCAACTCAAATTATTTAATTAAGATTAAATATTAATCCTCATGTTTATTAAATTTTTTTTAATAAATATCTCCTCAACCCAAACCCTTGAAATAAATAAATCTTTATTTATTTCCTAAAAATCTAATTTATCCTCATCCTTAGAAGTTCTAGACTCTTCTAGAAAGTCTTCATCCTCATCCTAGGAAATTCTAGACTATTCTAGAAAGTCTTTATCCTCATCCAAAGTCTAGACTCTTCTAGAAGATGTCTTTAAAACTAATCCTAATCCCCTCCTAACCTTGTCACATTCCCTAAACATGAGTTAAAACTTTCTAACCCAAGCCAAAGTTAACAAATATCTCCTCCTTCACCCACCCTCATTAAATGCCATCCACTTGCCTATCCCTAAGCTAATCCTAAACCATCCTAATCCATCCTCTAATCATTTGCACAAGCCTAAGCAAGCTTAAAACCCTCCTAATCAAGCCCAAGTCGAAATTGCTCTCATCTCCCTCAAAATATCTCAACCATAAAACTTTATGAAGTCCACTAGGCCATAAATGACTCTTCCAAGCCCTTTTATTGCTCTTACAAGTCATTATGAGGGTCTTTATGAAGATTTTATCCCTTGAGCCTCCTTTGTTGACTCATCCTTGCCCTTTCCTCCATCCTCTCACCCTGTGACATGTGTCACTCCCTGATTGGTTGTAAGGAAGCACAATCCATGTGCTCTCCTCTCATGCAATCTAAGCCCTCCATGAGTTTTTCCCCATCCTTGCATCTTAGCCCTCAATCCCTCAAGCCTCTTGCCTATAAATTGGATCCTTCCCCTTTTCAAAATAACACAATCCATGAAGTAAAGTTATAATGCTATTTTGAGAGCCAAATCCATACTAAAGCCATCTATCCACACTAAAAATCCACAATCATCCATTGAAGCCTTTGGAAGCATATTGAGCATACATCCTATCCATTTAGATAAAGCTACTCAACAAGAGAGCTTCTTATTGAGAGAGTCCATTAATGGCTCATATTCTCAATTGAGAGTTCATCTTAGTCTATCTTGAAGTTTATAAATTTTGTTTAGTTTGTAGAAGCTTTATTTAAATTTGGTTTCTATTAGCATACTAACATTGCTCATATACAATAACAACACTGACCAAACATCACTAAGATTCTTCACATAACAAACAAAAAGAGTATTGTTCAAGGAAATAATAGAGCTAAGCCTAATAAATAACATACTTAAATTGAAAGCAAACTAAAAATTATGTCTCTTGATGTTCAACTCAAGGATTCCTCATTACCATCTTTGTGAGAAGAGGTGTTAGAATTCTTGGGATTATCTTTCAAGGGAGAAGAGCTAATTTATTGAATTTTCACAAAGGAACTAGTTCCAAAATCATCCTTCCTAAAGGATATACTTCTACTAAAATCAGGGCAATGTGAAAAAATATGGTGGTAAATCACAAAAATTAGCCCCTGGTAGAGAGAGGGGCTATCATCACTCATACACTTCGGCATTGGGTACTGAATTCATTCTAATCTTAGGTTCTTCTCAACTCTCATATGCCAGGGCAATACAAATCGTATCCTTCCTTTTCTTTCCCTATAATACAACGTTGATGAGAGGTAAAAGGGAAAAGTAAAAAAACTTTAAAACCCTAAGCACCTAATCCCGAACACAAATACCCTAACCTCACAAAGGGAAAAGAGCCAATGAAAAAATACCTTAGTAAGAATTGTATCATCACGAAAAAATTGTAACTTTTCAATGGTTATTGGGTGTAGGCAAACCACAGAGTTATCATCATTAATGACTTCATCCACAACAAGTCGATTGGCTGCCTTCTTCCGCTCTAAAATTGGTGTGCTGAAATCCCTTTTAGTTCCTTTCCTGTTACCAACAAAAATAATCCATTTTTTCAGCAATCCATGGAAATACCTAATCAGGCGAAGGCAGAAAATGAAAAAGATGTAGATAATTGATCTTATGCTTCTAAGGATTCTCCCTTGTGAGCCATTGTAGTGTAGTAAATTTTGATTGTTTCGAGTAGATCCAAACAAAGAAATAAATTGAAGAGCATGAACCCCACTCATTGTATTTATAGGGGAAACTTATTTTCCTAGAAGCTAGATTTACTTGTGGGGCCATTAAATATGGGGTGTTTTAGCTATTTTAAATTTAGAAGAATTTTTTGTTAAACTAAATGAAAATAAATTGCCTTGGCCAACAAGCAACAAGAACAAGAATAAACTAATCTTAGATAGGAAGAAAGAATAAACTGGCTATGCTTCATATGCTTGTTACTTTGGGATTGAGTGAGCAAAGTTCATGCAATTTAATGCAACTTAGATAGGTTGTATGTCAATCTATTGTTGCTTTTAATTCAAGGAATTAAGTAATTGCTTCCATAAATTGATAGGTTTCCAAAGCATTTGAGAGGGATCTCATAAGAATGGGGTTTAGGGTTAATAACTGATAATTTTAATTGCAAGACAATTATATAGGTCAAGTATTTACTGGTATGACTTTGTACACTGACAAGAAGTCCAAGGTACTCCTTTCTTGTAATCTCATGATTTGCACTTAGCAATTAATTGAGCATATCAAACTGATTATGTGTTAACTATTGTACTTCTTTGATTCTTTCATCAAGTCTTGTAACCAAGTGTCTCTTGTCTTCATCAACCAATGCCTTGTCATTTTCAGCATTTGTTTTGTCTTCCTTAGCCTTTTTCTTTTGTTTAATCACTTCACATAGCCTTACTGCTTGAATTTCATGTTCTCTTTTCAATGCTCTAACTTCTTCATTCAGGGTATTGTTCCTCTCAAATAGATCTCCTATTGCTGCATTAGATTCACTAGAACTTCCTTCATCAAATAGTTCTTCAATAGTGTCTTCCTTGCATTGGGTGTCATTTTGTTGAATAACCTGTTGGAAATGATTGAAAAGATCATGAATGAAGAATTATGGAACTGGTAAAGAATGTTTCAATCATTGTTTTGTCATTGATGTCAAACTTGCTACTTACAGGAATGACAATTGCTTAAGTGATCCAAATACTATCAATTGGTTGATTGACAAGGAGGAGGCAATCAATAAGATGTAACTAGAGCACCTAGAGAAAGGTTGAAGTTATGATGTTGTAATGAAGTATAAGGATTAGCTAAGCCATTGATGAAATAGTGTATTGATGACATACTCCAAGACATAGGGAATGGACACACTAAGACACATCAAAGATGTAAGGTATAACTAAGTCATTTGTAGAACCTAACTAAGTTCATTTGTGAGTGCCGAGCAAGCTAGTTAAAGCTGAGCAAGTTCAACTTCAGTGTGTGCCGAGCAATCCTTTGGGTGCTGAGTAACACAGAAGGTGTCGAGCATCAGTAAATGTAGTAGGAGCCGAGTAACACAGAAGGTGCTGAGCATTAATCAATGTAGTAGAAGCCGAGTAACATAGAAGGTGTCAAGCATTAGTAAACCAATGATGCTGAGTTGCTGCATTATTGATAAGACAAAAAGATTCACTAGATCAGTAATGATAAGTTTGTTACATTGAATTTTGTGAATTAGTTGGATGATAAGGATGATGAGTAGATGCCACAGAATTTCATGTAAACCATGCAAACCAACTTTGAGCGAATACTGATGGACTTATCATGAAGTTTCTGGAAGAAACAATTTGGAGGGAAAACAATATCGTTCTCTCAGATCAAATCAAATTGATGAGCGGGAAGATTTGAGTGGGAAATGAAGAATAGAACTTCTTTATAAGGAGTTACAGGTCAGAGATCAAAGTGTGTTCGTGCGAAGAAGCCAAGAGAAGGCTAGTGTGAAGTGTCAAAAGGAAGACACAGTGAGGAGTAAGTACAGAGGATTAAGACTCTGAGTTGATCAAGTGACCATAGAGTGCATTGGCATAATGAGTGGAAGAACTCGAGGAGACAGATCTTGAAGGGTGGACAAGCTGTTAGCACTGCAAGGAAGAAAAGCCAAGCAAAGAAAAGAATTGAAGAGTGATATGAAATCTGTAAGGTTAGAGTTGCAATCTTTATCAGGGCAAAACCTTTCTAATACTTTCTTACCATTGTATTAGACATTGAAATCCTACATTGCTAGGTTAGCTTAATAGCTAGGTGGCTAAGCCTCAAGAAAAGGATAGAAGATCCCTAGGAGAAGGATAAGAGATCCTTAGGAGAAGGATAGGAGATCCTTAGAGAGGGGTAAAAGATTCCTTTGAGAAGGTGACTGTAAATCCCATGGACTTGGGTGGGCTTAATAGCTCTATGTAAATCCTTTAATAGGGTGGCATTCTAAGTTGAATGTTCTTAAGTCCTCTAATAGGGCACACTCCTAACAAGGTGTAGAAATCCTTTAACAAGGTCACATCTGATAGTGTGTAAAGCCTTTAACAGGGAAAACCATCAGAAGTGGTTGAAATCAATTGCGCAGTAATTTTGTGGGTGTCATCCCCACCCCAGTTTTACCTTCTTATTCCTAGAGGGTTTCTGGGTCACCAAAATCCTTTGTCTTATGAGGTGATGCATGTTTACTTTTCATGATTTTTTAATGTTTAATTGCATGCATGATAATTTCAATTATATGCCATTAAGGATTTGACAAGAAAGTAAAAAGGCTAGTACTTCTGATTCACCCCCATTTTATTAAAAAAATTGTAGTGGACATTATTGGACCTTGAATAACTAATTCACCCCCCCTCTCAATTATTCTAAAAGAATTCTAACATAACCATCTTCTTCCTTCTCTTCAAGGATTGCCTTAATGTTTCCTTTATGACTTTTACTTGTTCATATGCGAGATGAATATCAATCTTATAATTCTCAATGATCTTTCTGAGTTTGTAGACTTCTATCTTCAAGTTCTTTTACTACCAAATGATTAAACTTCTACCAAGAGTACACTTCTCTGATACCAATTGTTGGAAATCTAATAGGGAAAGTGTGACACTTTGGGGGGGTGGGAAGGGGAGAGGAGGTGACTCAGGATCTATAAAACTTCTTTCACTTCAACATGAAACATATTTGATATCACCACATAAAACTCTCAATTAAACATCCATCTCATATCTATGAAACCAATCACATCAAAACAACATTAGGTCTACCTTCTAACTGCATAAATATAAACTCATAAATGCATCACACATTAGCCCATAGATTTTGTTACTTATAAACCCTCCAAAGTGAACGCAAAATTGTGGTGGGGATAACACCCACAAAATCTTCACTATTGCAACAGTAAAGTTGTGCATGTTACGAATACAATGATTTGATCACTTCTAGTGATCTACCTTGTGAGGGGTCTACCTTGTTAAAAGCTAAAAGAATTGCTAGGTTCT
This sequence comes from Cupressus sempervirens, assembly GCA_028749045.1. Taxonomy (NCBI): domain Eukaryota; kingdom Viridiplantae; phylum Streptophyta; class Pinopsida; order Cupressales; family Cupressaceae; genus Cupressus; species Cupressus sempervirens. The sequence goes on along the minus strand of CM053786.1, from coordinate 671,726,583 downwards.
ACCTTGATTAAAGGATTTTTACATCACAATGAAGTGAGTACTCTGTTAGGAGATTTACATAAGCTCGTTAAAAGCTACTCTATTAAGAGATTTAAACCCTGAAATACCTATTACAATATATAGTACTTGATCCTTCAATTAGCAATTTAATGCTTGAAAACAAATCTCCTCTATGCAATAAAATATCATCTGATTGTGATAGATCTCCCTCGTCTCTGCTCAAAACTCTTCATTGCACTGCTCAATCTCTACGCTTTGATTCACCTCTAAAACTTCACTCTTCACCTATTCATGCACATACATCTCATCCATAATGAATTAGGTCACAGACCCTCATTAAATAGATAATTGGGTGAACCTTCTAGATCTAAATCAATGATCTAAAATTAATCCTCTTACTGTTTGGTCTTTGCATTTTTCTGATTGGTGGATTGCCATGCCTAGGGATTAACGATCTCTTTTTGAACACATAATCACCTCTTCGATTTTCAAACATGCTTCTAGCTTGACAAAAATGGTTAACATAAAATTCAATGCCATTCCAAATAAAAATGTTAAACTGTGTTACTCAACACGTGCATATAACTATGCTCGAAATGAAATGAATAACTTGACCTTTATAACACTCGACTTGCACTAAATTCTAACTAACTTGGCAATCACAATTATCTCTGATAAGCTCCACAATCATTGGAGTACTCGATGACCATTAGCTTGCTTGGTAGTAACTACTACTCTGCACATTACTTGGAATATGTACAAATCTCCATTCCTTGGCTCAGCTTATATAGGATGACTCGGTCGCAGTGATGGGCGAATAATCATGCCTTGTGAATGGCTAAGTGTTTGACACTAATAGACAACATGGCTTAGGGATCAACACATTTCATGGATAACTTCTCTTGTTTCATATCAAGAACCTGCCTGATACATGGATTCATACATAGAGAACATATTTGTTGTTTAGTGATTACAAGGGCCTTCATTTGTCACAATCTAACCCTTCATCAAACTAGGCATGCATGGACTCTCGCCATCAAATTAAAACATTATATTGTGCAATGAGGCTCACTAGTAATTATATAATAGAATCTAATGTATCAAACATTCGGGTTAATCTAGGGATCTTGTTATACACATTCGTAATACCCTTCAACTAATTTGAGTTATCTACTATAAGGTCTTCTAATTGTTGAGGGTTCGCAACAAGAGGGTTTTTAGGTTGCAGTTTTTGGAGGGTGGATTTCCAAGCCAAACATTGTTAGTATTATTTGTCATACTTGATTAAATTCACCTTTTACAATGTGACCTTCATGTATATGTAAAATGTCAATATCTTCAAATGCAATACTCTAAAAAACCATAAATCAACCCTGGAATTCTTTGAACTCATTGTCTATTGCTTTCAATGACTATGAATATTATTACCAATCTATTCACTTATTACTCAACTAAAAGAGTCATATTAATACTTATTTTTATCTTCTTCATTAAAAAAAAGATTAATAAAAAATAACAAAGCACAATCTTCACCCAAATAGAAAAGAAACTCAATTTAGGAAAACAAAGTGAGATATTTACAAGCACAAACTCACCATCAATAAAAATAGAGATTACCTCATGTACTACAACATGTAAACGTGCAACTTAAAAAGAGTTGGTTAACCACAATGTGTGGATTCTTTATGCATTTGAGCTTGACTTTATTTTCTAAACTAATATAATACTTTATGGACTCGTGACTTGCTTATTTGTTTTAAGGCCACCATTGTATGGAAGATGACTCATTTGCTACATATATTACATTTTCTTCTCTTTAACATCTTAATCTCACCTCTCTTTACTTAAAGACAACAAATCACATTGCACAATGACTCATTCTCACATTCATGCATGTGCTTTGTTAATCTTCTATTATTACACAAAATGATAATTATTTCCTCAATAATTATGTTGTTGACACAAATGAGGTGGGCCGACAATTGTTATCACCACAAAGTCATCATAGATTCATAGAACCATGATAATCATGCTCTAATACTATCTTGAAAACATAAAGTGTATAAAATCAAAATATATTACGTCATTGAAAATATGAACACAAACATTAGAATGCATTGACATAGGAGTAGTCATTTTTATTCATTTGATCTATAACAAGTTATTTCTATTAATAACTCAACCATTTCCTATTCATGACATATATGTCATATAAAAATTATACATCCATTTATTTTAAATATTTAAGTTTAAATATTATATTTAAATATATGAAAAGAAATCAAGTCAAATATAATTTTATTAAAAATGATAATAATAATAAAACATACAAACATTACTGTAATAAAATTCATTGAAACAAATTATATCACTTAATAACTTGTTATTCAAATCAGAATATAAGAAAATGAAGAAAAAAATATAAAAATATACATAATGACATAAATTTCATGATTAGTGGTACAATATAAACTCTACTTATAAAAGTGAATCCATACATTTAGAAAAACACAAACATATTTCTCTCAAAACAAAGGCACGGACAAATCAATCTATACATTAAAAAAACATTTTCTCTTAAATAAAAGGGCGGGATAAGGAAATAGTACATGAATATGAAATTTATAACATTGCAAATGTAAACCTATGCTCCATACATTAAGTGAGACAGTCCATACATTAAGAAAAGGACACTTAACATAATTACATTAAACCTTCATATTAACATTTCTTTTGCCCCTCTGTTGCAACAAACATCTAAGCACTTTCTCGCACAAGAGAACTTTCTATGCCATGTGCGGAACCAGCATATTCCCTCAGCATCAAGCATCAATAAGGTTACTGTTAAGCCTCAAGTCAACGAACTGCTTTTGTAGCGTTATAATTTCAGAGCCCAACAAAAGATTTGGGAAAACTCCATTAAAACTTTTCAAAGAAAACGCTTTGTGCTTTTTCATCATCCGCTAAATAACTCAGAGAGCACCGTTTTCCCGCCAAAGAGCAGCTCTGCAACTTAAATTACGTCGTTTCTTAGCACCTCCAAATCCATTTCAGCGTACATCAGTCTGTCTGGAAGAAGACAATTTAATGAATTCAATACAGTCAGCAATGGCCTCCGCGTAAAAAGAATTCGATTCCCCATAGCAGGGGCGCCGCACAGGAGCAGATGAGTATACGAAAGAACGCCTCTTTGAACGCGCAAATGAATTAAAGCCAAAGGCAGATTCTCCAATCGAAACTAGCGAGGCCATTATACGACCGTAGGCTTTCTTCATTTTCTCCAACAGGCTTAAAATTCGAAGCCTGGAGTGCGGCCTGCACCTGAATCCCACTTTCCCTCTTCTCCATGGCCTGCGGCTTCCGCGATGCATACTCTTCCCAACGTCCCGAGTTCAAATCCCCAAACAAAGGCTCTTCCGACGAAACAACTCTTCAGGACCAAAAAAACAAAAAACAAACACCAGCCTTACAGCCCTGACGTCCCAAGTTCGAATCCCAAGACATGCAAAACAAGAGTTTCAGAAAGATATCACTCGCCTTACTTACCCTAACGTTCCGAGTTCGAAACCCCAGAAAAGCAAAACAAGCGCTCTTCCAACGGAAAAACTCTCCAGAAATAAAAATAAAAACACTTTCCTAACTGCCCTCACGTCACGAGTTCGAAACCAATAAAAGTTCTTCCAAAGAAACGACTCTTCAGCGAAAATCGCTCGCACTCCGCGTTTGTTTATATAATCGATTTCAACATCTTCATAGTCATAACGAGTCGTGTGGATTGAAAAGCCCCTACGAACGCACCGCCCTACTCCGACACGTTACCTAGTTCCCCATTGTTGAAAATAGATAAAGAAAAGTTTAGTGCGGGTAAACCGTTACGAAAAATCTTGGATGATTCTACAGCTGTTAACACATTAAGTATACAAATCAAAGGAACATTTGACCTAAAACTAGGCTGTTCAACCGCGAAATCATGTCGATTAAGTCAATGTGTTAGGTCACCCACAAAAACACAAATAATAAAGCAGGTGACGTAATTCCAGACAATTTGCTTGATACGACGGCAAGTAAAGTCAATACGATGGGCCACAAATACCATAACGGGCTTTGTCCTTGCAAAATACATTCCTTAAGGGTTTGAATTTAGAGGCCTCGTGTTCCAAAATTCCAATTGTGGCTCTCCGTAATTGGAGGGCAGAGTAAATTGCAAATTCCAAATTGCAAATTGCAGGGCGCAGAAGATTGTTTTTTTCGTACGCATGTTGTCCGAGAAAATCGATTGATTTTTTTCTCCTTAGCTCACTTTCCATGTCTTGTATTGGAGATTTTTTTGACGAATGATTTTAATGGTCATTATCAAGGACGTGGAAGGCGCTGTGTGAATTTCTTATCTTCCGTTAAAATAGGGAAATTTGATGGAGAGAAGTCATTGTTTTACGGTTCACGTGTTTCCACGAAGTGATACAGAGCTTGAGAATTGGTTGCAGGCGTGTTTTGTTGAGCGCCTCATTCGAATGGCAGTCACTTTCTATGGTTCAATTTGCTTGGGAGGTGAATGCCGTACACGCGTCTCCTCGAGAGGTCTAGAGAATTGGAGATTGAAGGTACCTAGGTTTCTTCCCTTTCTGGGTAGGGCGCTGTTCCAAAACCATTGGAGTACAGATAGTACAAGGAACTTTATACATGAGAAAAATGGGGTAACCTTGCCTAGGGGACCCTTATTATTTTGGTAAGATTTATGTATTAGGGGAAGCGATCTATAAGTTGATTATTTAGTGAATCTTCTAGGTGAGTGAAGAGTTTAAAGTGAACCTTCTGACATGGCGGCAATGGGCAACTGGTTCGTTTCCCCTAGACAATATCAAGAAATATATATTTAGTTTTGGTTTTTGATCTACTATTAGGTAACTAGGTTATGGTTTTCATTAATGTCTATATATGCATCAAAAGGTGTATGACAAGATAATTTGTTTAAATTAAAAAATAAAATAAAAATTAGAATTTAGTTATGCTTTAAATTTTAATTTAATAATTAAATTTAAATATATTGTCTTGTCGGTCACTTTTTGATGTCTTCATAGACACTTCCACGATTCTTGTTCAATTGCCTTAAAGCATCTTACAAACAAGTGGTCACAAGGTCTAATCTTTGTAGTCCTCTCATCTACATGGCACTGGAATGCATGATATGCTAGCATTGGTAAAAAAAGTTTGCTTTATATATAATATGCAGATGTGGATTAAAGGGTGGGCGTACAAATATCATTGGTCATGTAAAAGAATTTGCTTAATAGATAATAGGAGGATATAGATTGGAGGGCACTTTGAAGGGTGTCTAGAATGCTAGCATCATCAATTGTGTTAAAAAATTGCTCAATAAATTATAGGAGGACATGCACCATAAGTGTGGTGTGCTAGCATAATTGACTGTGTTAAAATTTGTGCAATAGATTATAGGAGAAAGTGGATCGGAGGGAATATTGTGCTAGCATCATCGATTGTGTTGAAATTTTTTCTCATCAACTAAGTTGAATCCTAAAGTCTAAAAGAACTTCTATTTTTTAATTAGATTTATTTTGTGAATAGGTTGATAAGATTTAGATAATTTTCATTTTTATAGTCTTTTCCGTTTTAAATATGCATGTTCACCTTTTAGCTATATTTATTTCTATATTTTAAATTGAAATGAATTTGTGCTTTTGTCTTCTAGATATAATTAAATTTATGATCATATCTTCTAAATCTAATGATGTTGAGTTAAATTCCTATTATATTGAAGTGTTGTTTTATACATATGCATAAAATCTTCTAAGGGTTTTCTCACACCAAGGACTTTCTTGTTAGGTTCACCAATTGTTTTTAATGGTTGTGTACTTAATTAAAGTCAACTGTGAGGGTTCTTATTTTTGAGTCATGTAAGCAATTGAAATTAAGATGAAAGGCCTATTGATGGGTTTAATGATGTGAATTGGGTCCACTAAAAGACTCCAAGAAGAAATCTCAATTTTGAATCACATTAGGTAAAGTCAAATTCTCTTGGCGAATGAAAAAAGTTTATTAATCACCACAAGGAGTTGGATTTACCAAGTGTATAATAAGTATACCTAGTGTTCTCAACTAAAGTCGACTACATGGGTCCTAGTCTTAAATTGAATTGAACTTGTGATCTTATCTTTTGGATATAATTAAATTTATGATCATATATTCTAAATTAAAAACATGTCTTTCATATTTTGAGTTGATTTTTCTATTAAACTAAAGTGCTATTTTATATTTTAATTCTCACACCATGCAATTGCTTAGAATGTTAGATTAAATGTTTGAATGTTCTTAAAGAAGTTCCACAAAAGCATGCCTAAGCGAAGGTTCTAGAACCACATACTATACTAAGAGAATTCAATAAATATGTCATCTGAACCACATTAGTAAAAATTTCCCATTACAATAATATATAAAATTAGTGTAAGTGATCTTTTAAAGAATTTCCTAAATATTGGTGAGGTAGTAGCCACATAGATAGTTTCGAGCAAAGTTGTTCCAACAAAAAGTATAGAAGGAAATTTTGCACAAACTGAACAAATTAGTAGTTTTTAATGAAATAAGAAAGGGCATCCATATTGTGTTGGATGTTTTTTTAAATAAAATTTCAATTGAGGCTCGCCGTGATTGGAGGGCAGAGTATTTACAAATTGCAGATTGAAGGGCGCGGAAGACTTTTTCCTGTACGCCTACTGTTCCACAATATTATTATTGATTGCTTTTTTTGTTTTTCTTCGTACGCCTACTGTTCCACAATATTATTATTAATTGTTTTTTGGTCTCCAAGAGCTCGCTTTCCATGTCTTTTATTGGAGATTTTTTGACGAATGATTTATAATGATCATGTTCAGGGACGTGGAAGGTGCTGTGAAATCCTCATCTCCCGTTGAAATCTTGGATATTTGATTGAGAGCAGTCTTTCTTCTAGGGTTCGCGTTTTTCCACGAGGCTGACTGCAGGCATGTCTTGTTGAACATCCTCATTCATTAAAAGCTCTCCTTCATTCATTCGTTTGGTGGTCACTTTCTATGGGGAAAGAGGCTTTGATTTGCTTGGGAGGGGAATGCCGTACACGCGTCTCTTCAAGAGGTCTAGAGAATTGGAGAATCGAAGGTACCTAGGCTGCTTCTCATTTTTTTCCCCCGGGTCGGGGGCTGTTGCAAAACAATCGGAGTCCAAGGAACCTTAGATGAGAAAAATGGGGTACTGGCTATCCATCCACAAAATTGTTTTTTCATAATTTTTAATACTTTTTAAAAGATAAATTATGAGGTAAATGTTTTAAGAGGCTACATAGTATTAGCTAAAAATGTTATATTTAGTTTACTTTTTAATTTTACTATTAATTGGGCTATAGTTCTAGTTCAATTGAGTTAAAAGTATCTTACAAACAAATGGTCACGAGGTTTATTGAAATGAATGATATGCTTAACATTGGCAAAAAAATTGTTTAATTCGAGTGTAGGGGGGTGTAGATCAAAGGGTGTGGAGTACAAGTATCATTGGTTGTTTTATAAGATTTGTTCAATAGATAATAGGAGGATGTAGATTTGAGGGTGCATTGCGTCAAAATTACTTGATCATGTTAAAGGATTTGTTTAGCAACAAATTTGATTTTAGATTATTAATTAGTTAGATTTAGTAGAGGGTATTGTATGCTAGTATCATCAATTGTGTTAAAAATCTGCTCAATAAATTATAGGAGGATGTGGACTAGAGGTGTGGCGTGGCAGCATAATTGACCTTGTTAAAATTTGTGCAATAGAATATAAGAGGATATGGATCAGAGGGCATACCATGCTAGCATCATTGCTTGGGTTGAAAAAATTACTCATTGACTAAGTTAAATCCTAAAGTCTAAAAGATATATATATATATATATATATATATATATATATATATATATATATATATATATATATTAGATTTATTTTGTGAGCAGGTTGATAAGATTTAGAGAAATTTCATTTTTATAGTGTTTTCCATTTTAAACATGTAGGTTCATCTTTTAGTTATATTTATTTCTACATTTTAAATTTGGATTGAATTTGTGATTTTGTCTTTTGGATATAATTAAATTTATGATCATTTAGAACAAATCAAATCATATTTCTTTCACATTTTGAGTTAAATTGTTATTAAAGTGAAGTATTGTTTTATACCGACAAGGGCACAATCCAAGACCAAAATGAACACAACAGGAAAAAGGGGAATATTATTATCAGAAGTGCTATGCTATTACATTCAGTACAATGAAAATAGACCTAATGACGTGCCTTAGGGGCTTACAGTGTTGTCTAATTCTGGAGAAAGACCCTCCTCCAGTACCTTCTCCCAAACTCCACCAAAAATTGCATTACAATGCCAAAAGTGTCCTTAAGTAACCCAAATTAGGTTTAGGGTTAGGAATACATTTAGAATATGCCATTTGGCATCCATTGCCAAAACAAAAGGTTCTAGAAGACACGTTAGAAGTTTGTGTAAAATTAGAAGAATCCAGAAATGGTAGTCCAATTTCTGGGAGGCATAACTTTTGATCCAAGAATCCGATTGATGAACTGTTTACATTTCCAAGAAGCTCTCCAAGCACTCTATAGCCTTTTAAATCGACTTTTCTCATCCCCCATTTTTTGGGCATGTACGGGGCCATTTAGTGTCTCAAATCTGACTTTGAAGTGCTCTTAGAGGGGTCTCTAGACAAATTAAAATTGCAGTAACTTTCAAACCGTAAAGCCTTTAAACCTAATTCTTTTTTCTAGAGTGCTTTAAATTACAAGTAATCATCCCTCCAACTTACACTCTCTAACTCATCATAATTATGGCTTAACTACAAAATAACCTATTTTCTGCATTGGTACGTATCCCAAGGTGCTCAAAAATTCTAACCCAAAAAATCAATAGTGGAACTATGAGAGTTGGAATCTCTATTTGACCCAAATGGTATTCACAAATGGAAACACATTAAACATAAACTAGCACTAAGCATATTTTTGGGTGGTACAGGATTGCCCTTACACCACTGGATGCTCCTGCATTAGACACCCATGGCAACTTGAAAAGTGACTCTGTCACTTTATAGTTGGTAGAGGAAAACCCAAATGGGCAACCTCCATTTTAGATATCCAAGTTGAATCTTCTACTAGTCGTCCTTTCCACTTCACCAGGTATTCTTCATACTGCCTATTTCTAGAACTCTGGCCCACACGACTATCCAAAATTTATTCAATCTCTTCCTTCTCAGAAGTAGGAATTGGACATGGCTCCAGCATCAACTCCTCCTCTGCACCATCATCATGATATTCTATTAAGTCTACAATATTGAAAATAGGAGAAATGTGAATCGCATTTGGCAACTCCACATCATATGCATTTTCTGAATCGTGTTTCTTCAAAATTGTGCAGGAACCAAATTTCTTCATCTTTAGCTTGTTGTAGGTACCCACTGGAAATTATTCCTTCCTTAAGTATACCATAACCAAATCCCTAACTTGGAACTCCTTATGTCTCCTCTTTTGATCTGCTCTAGCCTTATACTGTAGGTTCATCTTGGTAATATGTGCATGTACCTCCTCATATAGGTTCTTGACATGTTTAGCAAAGTCTTTTGCCTCAGCACTTGTCCTCTCCCCTTGCTCCATCTTCCTCAACTCTAGTATAGTCCTTGGACTACTCCCATACACAATTTGGAATGGTGATCTACCATTACTCCTATTCATAGAATTATTGTAAGAAAATTTTGCTTGTGGTAGAATCAAATCTATCCCTTGGGCTTATCTCCTACTAAACATCTTAACAAATTGCTTACACTTCTGTTTGTCCATTAGTTAATAGATGATGTGCAGAACTGAACTTCAATTCTATCTTCAACTTCTTCCAAAAAGTCCTCCAGAAATACCCAACAAATTTAGTATCTCTGTCAGAAACAATACTTTTTGGGAGACCATGTAGCCTCATAACCTCTCTGAAAAACATATCTGCAATATGTACTGCATCATGAGTCTTGTGGCATGGAATGAAATGTGCCATCTTGGAGAACCTATCAACCACCACAAATACTGAGTCATTACCCCTTTGTGTCCTCGACAATCCAAGAAAAAAATCCATACTTATGTCCTCCCAAGGCGTCGTTGGAATAGGCAATGGCTTATAGAGTCTAGTATTTTGACTAAATCCTTTGGTTGTTTGACATACTTGACAACTCTGTACAAACTTCTTCACATCCTGTGACAATTGAGGCCAAAAATAATGTTCACTAATAATAGCAATGGTCTTATCTTGACCAAAGTGTCCTACCATCCCTCCACTATGTTTCTCCTTGATCAAGTTCTCGCTCATGGAACTCCTTGGAATATACAATTGACTACCCTTGAACAATATACCATCCTGAACCATGTAATCTAGCCACCTGGTCCTATCTAGAGTAACAGGTTCTTTACAAGCCTTCCAAGCCTCTACAAAGTCAGGGTCCTTAGGGTACAGATTCTTGAGTTCATCAAACCCAACCACTTCAGCCTGAATTTCTGTCAGCAACAACTATCTCCTATTGAATGCATCTACAACCCTATTATACCTTCCACTTCTATGTTTTAATACAAATGTATAGCTTTGCATGAACTCTACCCATTTCAAATGTCTCTAATTCAATTTACCTTTGCTATTTAGGTATTGCAATGCATGATGATTAGTATACAAGACAATTTCTTTTGGCAAAAAATAATGCCTCCATTTCTTTAAGGCCTGAACTATTGCATAGAACTCCTGATCATAAACAAAATACTTCTTCTTTGCATCATTCAATTTTTCACTAAAATAGGCAATAGGTTTACCTTCTTGGCTCAAGACAACCCTAATAGAACTGCTACTAGCATCACAATCTATCTGGAACACTTTGTTGAAATCAAGAAGTGCCAACACAGATTGCTCTTTCACCCTCTTCTTCAACAATTGAAAACTCCTTGTAGCTCCTATAGTCCACTTGAACTCTTTTCTACCCCCCCCTCATTGTTTTAGTTAGGGGTGCACATATACTATTGAAATTCCTAATGAACTTGTAAAACCTAGCTAGACCATGAAATGACCTCACCTTAGTGGTAGACCTTGGAGTAGGCCATTCCAAGATGACCTTCACCTTCTCTGGGTCCATTTTGAGGCCCTTAGCCAATTCAACAAACCCCAAATAGACTAACTCCCTTTTAACAGAGCTACACTTCTTCACATTAATCAACAATTTCTCTTCCCTCAACCTTTCAAGGACACTACAAATGTGCAATAAATATTCATCCAAAGACTTATTGAAAATCAAAATATCATCTAGATAAACAATAACAATTTTTTCCAAAAATTTCTTTAGTACCTCATTCATAAGCCACATGAAGGTGCTTGGTGCATTGGTCAGTCCAAAGGGCATGACTAACCACTCATATAGAACCTCCTTGGTCTTGAATGCATTCTTCCACTCATCTCCCTCTCGTATCTATATCTGGTGATAGCCACTCTTGAGATCTATCTTTGTGAAATACTGAGCTCCACTCAAGTAGTCCATAAGATCATCCATCCTTGGCAAAGGAAATCAATATTTGATGGCTATTTTATTTATAGCTCGAGAGTCTATACAGATTCTCCACTCTCCATCCTTCTTTGGTGCCAGCATTGCAGGTAGTGCACATGGACTCAGGCTCTCTCGAATTAAACCTTTCCTCAACAGCTCCTGAACTTGTCTGTTTAGCTCCTTAGTCTTAGTAGGAGTCATCCTATGAGAAACCTTGTTAGGAAAACTAGCTCCAGGGACTAAATCTATTTGATGAGTGATTTTCCTTATTGGCAGAAACTCTTCTAGAATATTATTAGAGATGACATCTCCATACTCAATCTACTTGAAACTTCAAGTGGAACTTCACTACGAATTTTCTTATCCTTTCTAGGAATTAAAGCATAACACATATGTTGATGCTTCATGCTGTAGACACCTAAAAACCTTTAGAAAATAAAGTATTTTTATTTTCTGAAAAAGTCCTGATGACATCATCATTTATTAATTAATTATTTAATTAATTAATTAATTAATTTTTATGCCATTAAATCCCTTTATCTTAATTAAAAATATTTAATTAAGGAATCCCTCCCAAAAATGTTTAAATCTTATTTAAACATTATTTCCTTATTTATTAATTATTTAATTAATAAATTGACCAAAAAACTCAAAATAAATAAAAAATTTATTTTTTGCCCAAAACTTGGCCAATTTCCTTAAAACCACTAACCTCTTCCAAAATCTTCTAATCCTTCTTTAATTTTGATTAAAGGCTAATCCCATCATTTCCTACCCCTAATCCCAACTCAAAATATTTAATTAAGATTAAATATTAATCCTCATGTTTATTAAAAAAGTTTTAATAAATATCTCCTCAACCCAAACCCTTGAAATAAATAAAACTTTATTTATTTCTTAAAAATCTAATTTATCCTCATCCTAAGAAGTTCTAGACTCTTCTAGAAAGTCTTCATCCTCATCCTAGGAAATTCTAGACTATTCTAGAAAGTCTTTATCCTCATCCAAAGTCTAGACTCTTCTAAGAGATGTCTTTAAACCTAATCCTAATCCCCTCCTAACCTTGTCACATTCCCTAAACATGAGTTAAAACTTCCTAACCCAAGCCAAAGTTAACAAATATCTCCTCCTTCACCCACCCTCATTAAATGCCATCCACTTGCCTATCCCTAAGCTAATCCTAAACCATCCTAATCCATCCTCTAATCATTTGCACAAGCCTAAGCAAGCTTAAAACCTTCCTAATCAAGTCCAAGTCGAATTTGCTCTCATCACCTTCAAAATATCTCAACCATAAAACTTTATGAAGTCCACTAGGTCATAAATGACTCTTACAAGCCCTTTTATTGCTCTTACAAGTCATTATGAGGATCTTTATGAAGATTTTATCCCTTGAGCCTCCTTTGTTGACTCATCCTTCCCCTTTCCTCCATCCTCTCACCATGTGACATTTGTCACTCCTTGATTGGCTATAAGGAAGCACAATCCATGTGCTCTCCTCTCATGCAATCTGAGCCCTCCATAAGCTTTTTCCCATCCTTGCATCTTAGCCCTCAAACCCTCAAGCCTCTTGCCTATAAATTGGATCCTTCCCCTTTGTAAAATAACACAATCCATGAAGTAAAGTTATAATGCTATTTTGAGAGCCAAATCCATACTAAAGCCATCTATCCACACCAAAAATCCACAATCATCCATTGAAGCCTTTGGAAGCATATTGAGCATACATCCTATCCATTTAGATAAAGCTACTCGACAAGAGAGCTTCTTATTGAGAGAGTCCATTAATGGCTCATATTCTCAATTGAGAGCTCATCTTAGTCTATCTTGAAGTTTATGAATTTTGTTTAGTTTGTAGAAGCTTTATTTAAATTTGGTTTCTATTAGCATACTAACATTGCTCATATACATTTTGGCACGCCCGGTGGGACCCCGCATGGGTCATCTTCATTAGCTTTTTTAGTCAAATTTTGTATGTCATTTGCTGATTTTGGCTAATTTTTCTTGTTTTTGTGATTGTTAGGATTGTATAAATTGGTTTTGTAGGTCCACATGAGCATGAAGAAGACAAAGGAACTCATAATCTATCTCATAGTGTTTGCAGATTTTTCAAGCTTATAGGTGGACAAAGAACTTGAAATTCTTCTTCTTCTTCTTGTCTATATTCTTCTTATTCCATCTACTTCTTCTTCTTCTTCTTGTGGGAGATCTTGGCCATTTTTTTTTAAGGAAGCAAAATCATACACACTTCTTTTTAGTGCTTAAAATGAACCCCCAAATCATACTTAAATCCATTGAAAAATTAAAAATTTGCAAAAAAGAAAAAATCTTTTAACAAGTGAAACTAAACCAATCTAATCATTTGCATCCTTGCAACATCAAGGTTTTAGATACATTCATGCAAAATTAGGAACACTTCATTTTTGGAAATTTAAAAAGAACTTCAAGTTTCCATTTCAAAAGGTTCAAAATCAACACTAAGTGCACACTAAAGTTCTTTTAAAAAATCTCATGAAAACTAAGAGTCCTAAATGGTTGCCAAAAATTGTCCTAAAAGCTTTGTTATTTGTTCCAAACAAATGTCTTATTGCAAAATTTTGAATGTTTCTTAGGATTTTCATGCATCAAAACAATCTAGGAATATCATTTTTGGGCTTAAAATATGCAAACTAGAACACAAAATCTTGAATGAAAACCAAAGTCCAAAGAGTCATTTTCACTTTTGAGTCCAAAAAAATCTTGAATGATCTAAGGTTAAAACAAAGCACTTCAAAGTTCTTAAAACAACACACAAAATCTCAATCTTGAATGCTCAAAAGAAAACACTTGAATGTTTAACCACTTTTCTTTGAATGCATGTTGCTAAAATCACTCTTGAATGCCATGGATTAAAATCAAATTTTTCTTGAATGCATGGTTAAAACAACAAATCCAATCTTGAATTCTAAGGATCAATTAACTATTGCAATATCAAACACTTCATTTGGAGCTTCTAAAAATTGAACAAAACAAATCTCTTTTCCACATGCAATCTAGGTAAAGTTTGATTTTTGGACATTTAAGAAACCTTGTTAAGTTAAAATACAAATTTGAAAAAATCAATTTGAGTAGTTCCTTGGACTCACCTCTTTTCTAATCACCCATCAAATATTAACCATTGGTTGCAATCTCAGTGCCATTTATGGGGATGGGTCTACTTGAAAAAGGTGTTAAATGTTCCACAATCTAACTCACTCACTTGGTCTTTGAATTTTTGCTTTAACTTTATCAAAATTCTTAAATGATCAAAACTCTAGATTAAATCGATCACACTTCAAGTTTGGGCACTAAAATTGAACAACAACTGACGTGGAGAGCCTCCGGGCGTGCGCTTGAAATCGAATCTCACACACTTTTGTTTTGGGCTTAAAACAAACTCACACTCAATCTTGAATGCCTTAAAGAAAATTAATCGATACTTGACGTGGAGGGCCTCTGGGCGCGCGAGTTTGCTTTTGTTGACCCTAACTCTTCTTATTGTTTGCATTCTTCGATCGATTTACTTTTGTTGGCGCTTCAAGTTGGAATAAACATTGTATCTTAAACATGAGTGCTTGCAAAGTCTAGATCAGAAAACTTAAGCGTCAGTTGGTAAAAGAACAAGTGTGTTTTTTAGCCCAAGGTCATCCAAGTCTTCTCTCCCCTTGTCGTCTTTCGAGGCCATCTTGGGTGCATAAGATTAGGATCCAAAACCTTGTTTCTTTTTAGGAGGCCTGCTTGGGGATTTCATCACCCCTTGGACGACCTCAACTCCAGCGTTCTGCGGAGTATAAGAATCGGAAGGTGAATCGAAAGACACCTCTCTTGGGATCAAGATTTTGTCACTCGGGCTAAGCCTCAAGGAACTTTATACCCTTAAGAAGTGAAAGAGGAGAAGTGGGTTACCGCTCCTCTCGGCTGTGTGACATCTTTTTGGTCTCATCTACGGATTTGGGCCTCACGTACCTTAGGTATATCGAGGACTCCTTAGCTAAACCAACTGTCAGCCTTGTAGACAACCATCTAGGATGTTAATGTGTTTGAGGTGACTGATCGAAACATTTGTAGAACATACACACTCCTTGGCGCAAGTATCACTTTCTGAGAATCAAAAGCTTCTATTTGGTTGTTTCTATCTATTGCTTGATCTTTTATTTGTTGAATGAATGTTTGCCAAACTTGGTCAATCCTAGCTTAGGGCATACTTAGCGTAGTCACTGCCTATTCCAGAAGTTGAATGAGTTGAAGCAAAACAACCAAGATCTCTCAAAGCCAAGCAGATTCAGAAATTGATGTTAGAGCAACCCAAACCCAAACAGAAGTTCCACAAAGTTAAACTCAAACCATCTCTAGCATACCAAGAACTTTCAGCTAAGAGAAAATAAATAACACCAAGCCTACGAATTGCCAAACTCCACAAAGTAGAGGACAAAGCTACCGACGAAGCACTTCAAGAGGCCTGGTTAGAGCACACCATCAAATTTAGCCAACATCCAGGAGTTAATCCTGCTTATGCCTTACCAACTAGGCATGATTTCTATGATTAGACACCCTTGTTTCTCCACATCTTCTTGGATAAGATTCACTTTAGAGTCATTTTTGTAGAAAAGCCAGCCATCTTAGGTTATCCCCTTAAGCATTATTAGCTCATCCATCTCATTTAGAATCAAACCATCTAGCCAGCAATCAAAACCTCACATCCAAGCCTTAAAAATTGTTGTCACTTTTGCCAAAAGTTTGCCACTCCTAAAATCTTCCAAATCCATCAATCTCACCAAGGTTATCCCTTTGACAGAGCTTTGTCTAGGGTGATCCAGCTTTGTCACTTGTTATCCCTCATCACCTTGAGCTAAAGGTTGGGATCCACAAGTGGTCAATCTCGTGTTCTTCCTAAAGGATCATCAGTCTATCCTTAAGTTGACACAATCACCACCAAGCTTACACATAGGAAAGCAGACCTTTCGTGCTTTGGCAACATATCTTTGAAGTTAGAATCTCCAACCCAATCCTCCTTAGGTTTTGTCGTATAGCTTTGCCTTAACCTAGGAAATCATTTGCATAGAGAAGCCTTCCCCCTTTTGCATCCATCAACATTATTGCATCTCATCCCTAGGAGCATTTTTCATGCCACCCGTCACTCGCTTAGCCAAGAAGAAAGAAACAATGGAGCCCTATCATTTGGATCGAACAGCCTCACCCCCCTTGAGCACTCAGCCATCCTTCAGCCCAGAGAAAGCTATGCCATCATGTACTGACATTGAAGCTTTCATGAACCAACCAGGAAATGCAGTATTGGTAAATGCCATTATAGACAAGAACAAAGAGACAATTATGGCTAATTTTCGAAGGGAAAATGTAGGAACCTTTGACTTTGGAAGACCCCCTCCATTATCAGATCCATCTCACCCATTGTTTGGGCAGCTACCACCACCCATAGGCTCTTATGATCCAAATTATCCTCAATATATGCCAAAAGAAGAGCCTCCAGCCAATCCATATGATCCAACAGACCCAAACATACCATCATCCACCCAAGTTGAAATCTCCATGCCGCAAGCCAACGCATCCACCACCACTCCATCCTTGGTTCATACCTCTCCGCTCCAAACCCCCTTTATCCAAAATAGCTCACCGTTCACCCCCTTCACTATTGCTGCTGCTGCTCCCCAACCCAGCCTTCCAAATCCACCCATCTCCCAAATCAGTGCTAGCATCTTTGGCCAACCTCAGCAATATACAACAGGGATGCCAACCATGGGGCCAAGTAATCAACCTTTCATCACCCCCAGCTTGTTCACCGCAGCCCAAAGCACAATCCCATCATTTACATTAGGTCTTGGGAGCTCAATACCATTAGCCACAAATCTACAAGCTACTACCCTCACTCCACAAAGCTATCAAATCCCACAAGCTACTACCAATTTTCTACCAAACTCTCAAGTGACCCCAGCCCCTGCCACCACTCTACCAAGCTTCCAAATCCAACCACAAAGCTATCAAACCCCATCAGTTCTATTCCCAAGCTTTCAATTCCCACCACCTCCACCACCAACTAATCCATTACCTCCAATTACCAACTACTTTTCAATGCCACTTCTAGGAGGTAATCCACCACCCCAGCCAACCACCAATTATTTGCAGATACCATCCCAAATGGGAGCACAACCCACATATATTGGTCAAACCCCACAAGCCCCCCGATCCTTTCCCCAAGCCTCTCAACCATCTTATACCTTACCTCCACAAAGCAATCCATTTATCCCACAACCAGCTTATGTTCCTCAATCCTAACCTCAAATCCCATATCAACAACAAGCCTCGCAACACATGCAACAATATGCGCCACCTCCCCCTCAGCAACCTGTCATCCACTATGCAGCTGCCCAAACAATGTACAATCCTTATCAGCAAATCCCTCATAGCCATCCATATTCAGTGGCCCCATCCAGCACATACCTACCTCAAGGCACTCCTACATTGGGGGCACCCTAGCCATCACCTATCAATTCAGAATGGGAGCAAATGAAGATAGATCTGAAAGCCATCCAAGAAGGGAATGATCCAAAGACATTCAAGTTTGAGAATGTGTGTCCTTACCCATTTGACAGAGTGATTACCATGACACCATTTCCCGAACACTTTGAGGTACCCAAATTTGACAAATTTAGAGGAAAAGGAGACCCTGTCACACATATCAAAGAATTTTACATGCACTGCCAGGACGTAGCATACAATGATGTCTTCCTCTTGCACCTTTTTCCCAAAAGCTTGGCTGGACCAGCTCTTGAATGGTTTTATAGAATCCCCTATGGCACAATTAAAAACTTTGCTGAATTATCTGAGGCATTTGTAGCCCAATATGCCCATCTTGTTGAAACAGAGCTATCAATAGTTGATCTTGTCCACACCAAGCAAAAAGGTGGAGAAAGCCTTGCCGAATACCTGCAAAGATGGAAAACCCTTACCACCCGCATATCCTGCACCTTGCCAGAATGCCATGTTGTGAAAATGTTTATTGATAATGCCCATCCTAGCTTGGTTCACCACATGACCATGAACTGTTTGCAAACCTACAAAGATATCAAAGAGAAAGGAATGATCCTTGAGCAAGGACTCATTAAAGATGGTGTGGTCAAGCTTTACAAGGAAGCCAACCAAAATCAATCACATTCCAATGACAAGTCTAGGTATTGGAACAAAAACAAGCACGTTGCAACAGATGGCGTCACTGACACCAGACATGTGAATATTGTTGGTCCTTCTCACAACCAGTCCAACCCACCATATCAACCAAAAAATCAACAAGCTATCAACTACCAACAACAGAATAACCAAAGCTATCAAAACTACAATCCAAGACCCAACTTCCAAGGGTCTAGCAATCAAGCTAATGCCATCAATGTAGCTGCAGGACAAAAGCCTAGATTCCAACCTACACCTAGAAACTATACACCCCTTGGTGAGCCATTGGATGTCATTTTTGAGAAATTAGTCAAAGAAAACCTCATCAAATTTCCTCCTACCCAGCAAATTGACCCAAGCCAATCCAAAGCTGCATGGTACAAAGATAATGAGTACTGCAAATTTCATAGGGTAAAAGGTCACACTACCCTCAGATGCATGAAACTGAAAGACTATGTGCAGGACCTCATTGATCAGAAGGAAATCACTGTTGGTGCCCAAACCTCTCCCAATGCAGGCTTATAGATCTATCAAAATGCTTTTCCTCCACACCACAACCATAATCCTGGAAAAGCACCTATCCAAACCAACAACAACAACACCAACAACCGTCAGCCAAACCAACAGCATGGGAAGAACAATGACCACACTTCATCCTATATAGACTATGGTAGCCTTATAGGTTGTTTATCCGAGAAAGAGCCTTCCGTCAATGTTATCAATATCCAAGGACCAAACAATGAGTGTGCAGTCACCACTCGAAGAGCACGATTTAACATCGCAGGCCCACCTGTTACACCAACACCATCAGCTCCATCAAAAAGCCAGTACAATATCTTGGAACACCTTGGGAACATGCCAGCCCAAATCTCCATTTTAGACCTTCTTTGCACTAGTCCTGTGTACAAGAACATCCTTGACAGTGCTCTCATAGAATCTCGTGTCCCTTCTGATATCAATGCTACTGATTTTCGTAATCTTGTTGGACACCTCTCATCCTCATGTGCCCTATCGTTCAAATCCACCGACATACCCGTGGTCGACCCAGATCACACCCTTCCACTTCGCATAGCCATCATGGTATCCAACTTTGCTGTAAAAAGAGTAATGATAGATAATGGATCAGCCTTGAATATTTGCACCCTAAAATTCATAAAACAAGCTGGGTATACTGAGGCAGATATCATCAGTGAGGTTATCACCATCAAAGCTTATGACAACTTGGAAAGAACCACAGAAGGAACTATTTTGCTGCCAATCAAGGTTGGGCCAGTCATCCAAGAGACACTCTGCCATGTTATTGATCTAAACCTACCATTTAACATCCTCCTCGATCGCCCATGGATTCATGCCATGAAAGCCGTTCCATCCACTTACCATCAATGCATCAAATTTCCGCATCAAGGCACTGAGGTAACCATCCATGCTGATCCAGAACCCTTTGCTTACTGCAATGCGGTTGAAGCTTCATATACAAACCATTGCCCTGGAATTGATATTAGCACATCCATCGCCAGCTCATCCCACACTTATAATGACCCAGAAACCATCCTCGCCTCTACCCTATCTACCATGAAGATTAATAAAAAAGGTTGTGGAGAGTATAGTCTGTCAGATGCATTTGCTGTCGGGGCACTCCCACTTGATCCACATGCCCATGGATGACCGACATATCACAAAGCTAAGGAGGTTCCACCTCCTCGATACAAACAGTTTGGCCCAACAACCTTTGTATCCTCAAAAATCCCTCTTCATGAGGAGCTCACCCCAGATATCAACAAATGGTTACATAAGGATGCACCTCAAAGAAATCAAGCACGCCTTGATCACTTCAGCCAAAAGTATCCCCAAGAACATAAGCTCATCACTGACAAATGGAACTATCAAGGTGGTGGTCTAGGACCAGAAGAAAGAGGCATGCAGTGCCCCATCGACGCACACAAGTGGGAATCAAAGTCAGGTCTTGGCTTTGTCATACCCACAACTGGGGGCACCAATGAGAACGGTCATGCTTTTTCGAACATTCACCGCAACCTTGTCGAAATCGAAGACATTCCTGAGGAAGTTGAAAAGAGAGCCTACGACGATATCCTAGACCAAATCTCCCTCGGAGACTCTGTTCTCCAAGAACTATCCATCCACCTCATTGACCTACCACTCGCCCATCCACAACTCATAGATTGGGACCAACCAAGTGTCATACACATCGATGAGTTCACATCAGAGGAGGCACTTCTAAGATTCATGGGAGCTGAAACTCCTCACAAGAAAACAAAGCCAGATTCTGCCTATATCTACAAGCTAGATCCCAAGGGGTATTTTGGAGAAAATCCCCAACCTAGTTCCGATACACCCAAAACTGGAACTAAGGTGAATCTGAGACTAGCTAAGGCAACGAAGAGAACCCCTCAGCAAGAAAATCTAGAGCCACAAGAAGAACATGAGGATTTAGCATTGCCTCCTCAAGATAATCGACCAGAGGTGTCTTCTATTCTAATTGAGGATACTCGAGAAGTCAACATTGGTTCTTCAGAGATCCCCAGACTTGTTCACATTGCTGCATCCCTATCACAAGACCAAGCTGACCTCCTCTTTGAGGTCTTAAGAGAGAATATTGGCCGATTTGCATGGTCATATCAGGACATGCTAGGACTTGATCCAAAGCTTGTAGTTCATCATCTTGCAGTTGATCCAAAGATCATGCCCGTCAGACAAAAGCTTAGAAAAATGCACCCCAAGGTGGCATTATTGGTCAAAGCTGAATTAGAAAGAATGTTAGCTGCTAAGGTTATCCGACCTATCGACTACTCCGAGTGGATCTCCAACATGGTCCCTGTCACTAAACCTTCTGGTGACATCAGAATCTGCACTGATTTTAGAGATCTTAACAAAGCTTGTCCAAAAGATGATTTTCCCTTGCCCAACATAGATATGATTGTAGATCTTACAGCTGGACATGAAATTTTGTCCCTCATGGATGGATTTCCTGGGTATAATCAAATCAAGATTGCAGAAGAGGATCAACATAAGACAGCATTCACTACCCCTTGGGGAACCTTTTGCTACAACATGATGCCTTTTGGCCTAAAGAATGCTGGGGCTACCTATCAAAGAGCTATGACAGCCATTTTTCATGATCTCATCCATAGCATTTTGGATGATTATGTGGATGATATCTTGGTCAAGTCTCATACCTTCATGGATCATCTTGCTGACTTGGAGAAAGTCTTTGATAGGTTAGCCAAATATCATCTCATGCTGAATCCCAAGAAATGTGTCTTTGGGGTCACATCTGGCAGGCTTCTAGGCTTCATAGTTTCTAAACGAGGTATAGAGATCGACCCCAAGAAGGTCAAGGCTATCTTAGACATGCCTCCTCCCCAGACACTGCGACAGCTTCGCTCTCTTCAAGGAAAGCTCCAATCTGTTCGGCGCTTCATCTCCCAGCTTGCAGATAAGTGTACACCATTTTCACATTTACTAAAGAAGGATGAGAACTTCAAGTGGGATCCTTTATGTCAGCGCAGCTTCGACCATCTCAAGCAGTATCTCATCAATCCCCCTATCTTGGTTCCACCAATTCCTGGTCGTCCCCTAATTTTGTACATATCAGCAACACCTACTGCTCTAGGGGCACTTCTAGCACAGCTTGATGACTACAAAAGAGAAAGAGCTATCTACTACATCAGTAGAACCCTAGTTGGTTATGAACTCAATTACACTCCTATGGAAAAAGCTTGTTTGGCAGTTGTCTTCTCAACTCAAAAGCTTCGCCATTACATGCTAAGTCATACCATTCAACTAGTCTCCAAGATTGACCCTCTCAAGTATATGCTCTCTAAAACAACACTTACAGGCCATTTGGCCAAATGGGTTATGCTCCTTAGTGAATTTGACATCCAGTATGTGGAAAGAAAGGCAATCAAAGGGCAAGCTATAGCAGATCACCTAGCTGATGCACCTCTAATAGATGCTTATCCGTTGATCACAGAATTTCCAGATGAGCATATCTGTCTAATTGAAGAACAACCCCCATGGAAACTTTATTTTGATGGCTCATACACATCTCATGGATCAGGGGCAGGAATATTGTTGGTCACACCTCAAGGAGATTACATTCCAAAAGCCTTCAAGCTACAATTCCCTAGCACCAACAATATAGCTGACTATGAGGCCCTCATAGCAGGATTAAAGATAGCTGTAGAATGGAACATCGTTGAGCTACAAATCTTTGGCGATTCTTAGCTCATCATCAAGCAAGCCCTAAATGAATATCAAACCAAAGATGAAAAGCTATTACCCTACAAAGAGCTAGTTGATCAGCTAAACCAACATTTTACAAAGCTTCAGTTTACACAAGTGCCTCGAATACAGAACAAAGCAGCAGATGCTATGGCTACTATAGGCTCGCTCTTGAAAATTCCCCAAGCAGCTACACAGTATGAGTTTTTAGTGGAGCAGCTCCTCACACCCGCCTATGCGAATGAGGATTCAAACCGTGTTTGTATCTTGGTTGGTCCCCAATCCCCTTGGTACCATGAGATTCACGCTTACCTTAACGATGGTATCATATCCCCTCACCTCACACGTACCCAACGCCAGAACCTCATTCGAAAATCATCCCGCTATGTTATCATAGCCAATACCCTATATCGTCGGGGTTATCACGATACTCTCTCTCGATGTTTAGACCAAAATGAGGCCGCGATGGTGTTAAAGGAAGTACACTCTGGACTTTGCGGTGCCCACACGAGTGGTATTGTCCTAGCGCGACAAATCCTTAGAGCAGGCTACTATTGGCCTACCATTGAAGAAGACTCCTGTGACTTTTTCAGAAAGTGTCTCCCATGTCAGCAGCATGCAAATCTTGTGCACGCTCCAGCACAGGATCTACAGCCTATTGCACCACCTTGGCCTTTCGCTTGTTGGGGCCTTGATCTAGTTGGAACTATCACACCCCTCTCATCTGATGGACATAAATGGATAATAACAGCTACAGTCTATTTCACTAAATGGGTGGAAGCAGTCCCCCTAGTCTCAGCTACAGGAGTTCAGGTCTCCAAGTTCATCTTGTACCACATTGTTTGCCGCTTCGGCATCCCATCCACCATCTTCACCGACCACGGAGGTAACTTTGAAAATCTCAACATGGAAGAATTATGCACTTCCCTCCGCATCCATCACCGCTTTTCTAGCCCATATTTCCCACAAGGTAACGGCCAGGCCGAGGCAACTAACAAAACCCTTCTCAAAATTCTAAAGAAAGTTGTCAATGATTCCGGCCGTGATTGGCACCTACAAATAAATCCAGCCCTATGGGCCTATCGAACTTCCTTCTGTACATCCACAGGCACAACTCCATACTCCCTAGTCTATGGTGCCGAAGCAGTACTACCTATAGAGGTTGAACTTCCCTCCTTGCGCATATCTTTGCAAGGGAAAATATCAGATGAAGAATATAGAGTAGCTCGGCTCACCCAGCTAGATCTCTTAGACGAGAAGCGACAACAAGCCTATGATCATCTCACAGTCTATCAAACTCGTCTCAAAAGGAATTTCAACAAGAAGGTGCTTCCACGACACTTTCAGCCAGGTGACATGGTCCTTAAAGAAAACATGAAAGTCCAAGCAGATCGAGAAAAGAAAGGCAAGTTTGAACCTACATGGCTTGGTCCTTATGTTGTCACTACTTCCTTTGGCTCCGGAGCTTATCAGCTATCTACACCAGAAGGAGAACTCTTGAATGATCCTACTAACATCATTCATCTCAAGAAGTTCTATGCTTGAAGATCCTTGGTATACCCAGCTTTTGAAAAATACAAAAAAAAAAAAAAAATAGTAAAGAGAAATAAGCGTCCAATGGTGAAAACTTGGCAATTCAAGCGCCTTGGATAGGTACCTTGGTGAAAACCTGGTAATTCAGGCACCTTGTGTACTAAAGACTAATCCATTATCTATCACTATCCTATCCCTCATCCATTCACCCACCATCCCATTAGACACACTTGCTTGTTCCCTTGATGTTCCAACCAAATATCCAAAATCTGATGAAGCTTGTAAATACCTCCTGTACAGCTTGTAAAATCTTGTACCAAAGCTTGTATTATACCTTGTAAATCTTGTACCATACCTTGTCTATCCGAATCTTGTCCAAGTTTTGTACCATATTTCAGCCTATAAATAATCTTGTATCCTAGCTTGTATACTATCACGTGCACACACAAAACCCCATTTTCACTTAATCTTTTCACAAACCATCTACCTATCCACCTATCACCTATTATAGACATCCCATCCTTCACAAACATTTCCATCTCACAAAAAACCAAAACATGAACAAACTTGTACATTTGTAACATATCTTGGTCTCTCAGCCTGTACATCCTCTTTAACTTAGTACCATTGTATCTATCTAGCTTTTGTGTCATTTCATCCTTGATCAGCATCTTGTACACATCGCACACTTTGGTTAGATATTCCAATTCATCCTTTAGCTAGATTTCCTATCACCAAAGTGTTATCCTTCTTAGTTCAGCTTGCCAGACGCACCACTCATCCCGATCCACCAACTTAGGTACTCTCCGATAGGTCCTTGCAGGATATAGCTTTCCTCAAGTCTAATCTTAGTCCGTTAGTACCTTGTCCTACCCATCTCATTGGCAAACGAATCTCTTTTGGATTTTCACTTTCTTTTGATTTGGAATCTCCCCTTTTGGGTCTTGAAGTATCTTTTCCAAGCAATATCCTTGTTCCCTCCTCAAGGTTGTCACGATCTTCCATATCATGGTATGCTGCGAATGGGGCAATTAGAGCGTAAGGTCTTGATCAAGTCTTTCTTTTGTTTTTCTTTTCTGCTTGTGGGTTACCTAGTGTCGGTTCTGCACTGCTTCCTCTGGGATTCATGTGTGATGCTCGGGCAACCCTTGCGTGTTTGTTTCGAGTCAGTTTGTCAATCCTCTGGACGGTTGGTGAAAAGGCCTTGATGTTCTTGGTAACCTTGGCAATTAACCAATAGTCCTATAGCAAATCTAGTGCTCAACTACATGGTGGTACTTCTCTTTGAAGTATCCCCCGCGCTCAAAAGCTTCAATGGTTTTCCTTCATCTCCATTATCCCCCATCCATATCCAGCATCTGTCTCTCCTACCCCAGCTTATGCATCAGTATCTCTTTGAATCACTCCTCACCTTTAGCTTTAGGGATCCACAATCCTAGTCTTAGGGATCCACTAATCCAAATCAATCCACCAAGCCTCATCTTTCGAGATCCACAATCCTAGTCCTAGGGATCTCCGAAACCCATCTTCTGCCAATCTGACTCTTTGAAATCATGTTGCATCAGCTTTTTAATCCCCTCATCCATCTCCCCATCCTGGATTCCTTTTTATAGCGCTCTGCTCCTTCATCCTCCACCTTCCCTAAAGTCTTAAGCTTGCTTCCTCTTGTGCATCTGATTCTCCTTTATCATTCTCCCATAGTGAGAGTTTGAGCTAATTCAGCCCCTTCTCTTTGCCAATCTAAGTTTCCTTGCTCATTCGAGATTCTTGTACTTTTCAAGAAGCCATCGAGCCTCGCTTTCTCTCCCCGCTGCCTTCTTGAGGGGGCATCTCACAGTCCATTCTCTCCTCTTCTGCTCTAGCCTTGGGCATCTTATTTTCTTATCTTTGATGCCATGCCACTTGCGGCATCACATCAAAGAGGGGCAAAATGTAGACACCTAAAAACTTTTAGAAAATAAAGCATTTTTATTTTCTGAAAAAGTCCTGATGACATCATCATTTATTAATTAATTAATTAATTAATTTTTATTCCATTAAATCTCTTTATCTTAATTAAAAATATTTAATTAAAGAATCCCTCCCAAAAATGTTTAAATCTTATTTAAACATTATTTCCTTATTTATTAATTATTTAATTAATAAATTGACCAAAAAACTCAAAATAAATAAAAAATTTATTTTTTGCCCAAAACTTGGCCAATTTCCTTAAAACCACTAACCTCTTCCAAAATCTTCTAATCCTTCTTTAATTTTGATTAAAGGCTAATCCCATCATTTCCTACCCCTAATCCCAACTCAAAATATTTAATTAAGATTAAATATTAATCCTCATGTTTATTAAAAAAGTTTTAATAAATATCTCCTCAACCCAAACCCTTGAAATAAATAAAACTTTATTTATTTCTTAAAAATCTAATTTATCCTCATCCTAAGAAGTTCTAGACTCTTCTAGAAAGTCTTCATCCTCATTCTAGAAAATTCTAGACTATTCTAGAAAGTCTTTATCCTCATCCAAAGTCTAGACTCTTCTAAGAGATGTCTTTAAACCTAATCCTAATCCCCTCCTAACCTTGTCACATTCCCTAAACATGAGTTAAAACTTCCTAACCCAAGCCAAAGTTAACAAATATCTCCTCCTTCACCCACCCTCATTAAATGCCATCCACTTGCCTATCCCTAAGCTAATCCTAAACCATCCTAATCCATCCTCTAATCATTTGCACAAGCCTAAGCAAGCTTAAAACCTTCCTAATCAAGTCAAAGTCAAATTTTCTCTCATCACCCTCGAAATATCTCAACCATAAAACTTTATGAAGTCCACTAGGTCATAAATGACTCTTACAAGCCCTTTTATTGCTCTTACAAGTCATTATGAGGGTCTTTATGAAGATTTTATCCCTTGAGCCTCATTTGTTGACTCATCCTTCCCCTTTCCTCCATCCTCTCACCATGTGACATGTGTCACTCCTTGATTGGCTATAAGGAAGCACAATCCATGTGCTCTCCTCTCATGCAATCTGAGCCCTCCATAAGCTTTTTCCCATCCTTGCATCTTATCCCTCAAACCCTCAAGCCTCTTGCCTGTAAATTGGATCCTTCCCCTTTGCAAAATAACACAATCCATGAAGTAAAGTTATAATGCTATTTTGAGAGCCAAATCCATACTAAAGCCATCTATCCACACCAAAAATCCACAATCATCCATTGAAGCCTTTGGAAGCATATTGAGCATACATCCTATCCATTTAGATAAAGCTACTCAACAAGAGAGCTTCTTATTGAGAGAGTCCATTAAAGGCTCATATTCTCAATTGAGAGCTCATCTTAGTCTATCTTGAACTTTATGAATTTTGTTTAGTTTGTAGAAGCTTTATTTAAATTTGGTTTCTATTAGCATACTAACATTGCTCATATACACATGCCATGCAAAAATTTTCTTCCATCAACAAGACATACCCTAGCACTACTGCATACCTTTTCACCCTCCTTTATCAAGGGCTTCAATTTGTGGTGAACTCCATCCTTTGTCAGAGAGTATGTATTTGCATGACCATCATGTATAGCATGCCTATCAAACTGCCATGACCTTCCCAACAATAAATGGCAGACATCCATTGGGATGATCTCATAGATAGCCTTGTCATGGTAACTCCCAATCTTAAACTTTACCAAACATTTCTCACTAACCAGAACCTTATGATCATCTTGCACCCAAGCAATACGATAGGGTTGGGGGTGTTTCTCCCTCTTGAGCTTTAGCTTTGAGACCATCTCCTTTGACACCAAGTTGTCAGTGCTTCCACCATCAACAGTCACATCACAAAATTTACCCTTGCACTTGTACCTGGTATTAGAAAAACTCCTCCTTTGTCCAGGTTTAGTCTTACCACTTAATAAGACTCTTTCATTAACTAGAACCTCTCCTCTTTTTGCATCCTCTAAATGCGATGATTGTGCATCCTCATCTACATGAGCAACCCTTGCTTGACAATTAGCTCTCCTATTTGTACTTCCTTGGCATTGAGGGCATTCATGACACAAGGAAGGATAGGGAAAACTAGGGCCAATGGCACACCCAACTCTCTAAACCACCTTGCAAGAGTTAACACAACAGAAGCAAACACAAAGAACAACAAAAAAAGGAGGAAAAAGAGTAAAATACTTTCATTGATTCTTCAAATATTCAACATACATGCCCAGCTATAAGGCCTTTTGGGTTATGACAAAATAAAAAATACATTCATACACAAAGATCTAACAACAAATTCACACTTTCCAATTCTACTCTCTAATCTGCTCTAGAAAACTCCAAAAAATGGTCCTAGCTCTAAGCCAAAAAATTCTATTTATACTAGACAAAAAAGCTTATAGATCATTCTAGAACATAGAGAAGCCATAGGTTGGCTCTTAACAAATATTAAATGAAAATAAACCTAACATTAAATACACAAGTTGGCCTGCATTAGCAATTAAGTGTCTAGAAATTGATGTCCAAGAAAAATTGCAATATCTCCTAGCTCTGATTGAGTTACAACTCATGCTTCAAACTGTGCGTAGATATTTAGGTCCTCTACAATCCCTTAAGTGCACAAAGGCTGATTCATGAAGGAAAAGTGTGCATCCATTTTGAAAGTCAAGCCATAAAACTATCGTGTAGAACTACCAGAAATTGATACTCTGGGAGAATTGCGATATCTCCCAACCTATAAATAGTTAGAACTTGTGCCTTTGACCATAGATAGCACTCTAGGATCTCTTCAATCCTTGAAATGAAAAACCTCTCATTCACTAAGGAAAATTAGTTACATGGTCTACAACAGGCACCTAGAAACCAAAAAAAACAGTTTCAGTTGAAAAACATAGTTTTAGTAGCAAGGTAAAAACTAAAAACATGTAGGATAGCAGTGCAACCTAGGATGCTCTTGCATCAGACAACCAAGGTTGGAAGAAATGATTCTCCTAAATCATTGAGATCTCACAACTTTAGCTAAATCCAACTCAGATTGAGAAATCCATGAAGCATCTTCTATAGGTCTATTCTTCAACTTCACCAGATATTCATAATAATCTTTTCCTCTTGTGCTCTTACCAATTCTCTAGTCCAATATTTGTTCAACTTCTTCAATCTGCTTCTTAGGATAGTCCTCTGATACAATAACTTCATCATCTGACTCATGATATTTGTATAAATCAATGACATTGAATATAGGAGATATATCCATGTCATTAGGTAACTCAATTTCATAGGCATTTCCACTGTCAAACTTCTTCAAGATCTTACAAGGTCCAAACTTCTTCATCTTCATCTTACTATATGTTCCAATCAGAAATCTTCCTTTCTTCAGATGAACCATCACCTCATCACCAACTTGAAAATTATGTTGTCTCCTAGACTGATCAACATTCTTCTTATACTTCTGATTACTTTGTTCTATCCTCAACTTCACTTCTTAATGTAAAGATTTCATAAAATTAGCAAATTTTTCTCTTGCAACACTTCTCTTTTCTTCACTAGCAATATATCTCAAATTTGATACTCCTCTAGGCTTCATTCTAGTAACAATCTCAAAAGGTGTCTTCCTTGTACTCCTATTCACAGAATTATTATATGCAAATTCAACTTGTGTCAATACCATCTCCTAATTACTTGGCTTATTCCCAACTAAACATCTCAGCAAATTACCCAAGCTTCCATTCACAACCTTTATCTGTCCATCTATTTGCAGATGAACTGTAGAACTAAACTTCAACTCAATACCATCTTCTTCTACAAAGTCTTCTAAAAATAACTAACAAACTTACTATCTCTGTCAGAAATAATACTTCTTGGTAATCCATGCAATCTCACAATCTCTTTAAAGAAAAGTTTAGCAACTTGCTTAGCATCTGATGTCTTCTTACATGGTATGAAATGAGCCATCTTAGAAAATCTATCCACAACAACAACTATAGAATCATACCCCTTTTCTATTTTAGGAAAACCAAAAACAAAATCCATACTGATGTCACTCCAAGGTTTCTCAGGAATAGTAATAGGTGTATGCAAACCAGTATTTTGACTCACTCTTTTTGAAACTTAACAAACTCCACAACTCTTTACAAATTTCTAAACATCCTTATACATTTGTGGCTAATAATACTTCTCTTTCAAAAAACTCAATGTCTTATCAATTCCAAACTGTCCATCCAATCCACCATTATGCTTTTTCTTAATTAGATTTGACCTCATAAAACTTCGAGGAATACACAACTGAATACCTTTGAACAACATACCTTCTTGAATGAAATACTCATCATACTTACTTATGTGATTTATCAGATTTGGTGCTCTGCACTCTCTCCACACCTCAGAAAAATTAGGATCAACATCATACAACTCTTTCATTGCATCAAAACCAAGAATTTCAACCTTCATTTTAGTCAACAAAGAATGTCTTCTACTCAATGCATTAGCAACTCTGTTAGTAACTCCACTCTTGTGCTTAATGACAAATGTAAAATTCTGCAAGTATTCAACCCACTTCATATGTCTTTGATTCAATTTATGTTGACTTCCCAAATATTGTAAAGCTTTATGATCAGTACACAACACAAACTCCTTAGGAATCAAATAATGTCTCCACTTCTTCAAAGCTTGAACAATAACATAAAATTCTTGATCATACATAGAATATTGCCTTTTAGCATCATTCAACTTTTCACTAAAGAAAGCAATAGGTTTACCTCCTTGACTTAATACAACTCCTATTGCATTACCACTTGCATCACATTCAACTTGAAATACCTTGTTGAAATTAGCAAAGCCAAGATGGGTAATTCAAAAACCTTTTGTTTCAAAGTCTCAAAACTCTTATCAACTCCATATGTCCACTTGAATTCCTTTTTATCTCCCCTCATTGTCTCAGTCATAGCGCTACAAATAACACTGAAATTCTTTATAAACTTTCTATAAAAACTAGCCAAACCATGAAATGATCTTACCTCACCCATATTCTTAGGTGTAGGCCACTCCAAAATTGCTTTAACCTTCTTAGGACCCATCTTCAATCCATCAACTGAAATCACAAATCCCAAATACAAAATCTCCTCTTGCATAAAAGAACATTTTTTTAGATTAATCAACAACTTTTCCTCTTTCAACCTCTATAATACTTGTCTAATATGCTCAAGATACATTCTTCCTTAGTCTTACTAAATATCAGAATATCATCCAAATAAACAATCACAAACTTACCCAAGAATCTTTTCAGAACTTCATTCATCAACCTCATGAAAGTACTAGGTGCATTAGTCAAACTAAAAGGCATAACTAACCATTCATACAAACCATCTTTTGTCTTGAAAGCAGTCTTCCATTTATCACCTTCTTTGATTCTGATCTGCTGATAGCCACTCTTCAAAATGATCTTGGTAAAATACTTTGCTCCACTCAAACAATCCATTATGTCATCCATCCTCAACATAGGAAACCTATATTTCACTGTGATTTTGTTAATAGCTCTGGAATCAATACACATTCTCCATTCTCCATTCTTCTTTGGTGCTAATACAATAGGTACAATACATGGACTCAAACTTTCTCTGATCAAACTTTTCTACAACAACTCATGCACTTGTTTATTAAATTTTTAATTCTCTGTAGGTGTCAATCTATATGATGCTTTGTTTGGAAAACTAGCTCTAGAAATCAGATCCATACAATGACTTATACTTCTTATTGGAGGTACACCGTCAAGAATATCCTCAGCAACAATATCTTTATGCTCATTCAACAATTCTATAATTTTTTCTGGTGCTCTATCATTACCAACTTCTCCTACTTGGTCATTACTACCAACACTCGGTTCTTTAGGAACTATAACAAAACAAACTTGATTCTTCTTTACTTCCTTTTCAAATTTCTTTCCATAACCATGCAAACTTTTATTGTAGTACAATTGACCTCATTTAGACTTTCAATCAAAGGTAGCAATATTTGTTTCTTCCCATTTAACCAAAAAGTATATTGATTCAATCTTCCATCGTGCACAACATATCTATCATATTGCCAAGGTCTACCCAACAAAATATGAAAAAAATCCATAGGCATAATATCACACAAAACTTCATCAAAGTAATGTCCAATTTTGAACTTCATCATACATTGCTCACTTACCAATATCTTATGCTCATCTTTGATCCATGAAACATGATAGGGTTTGGGATGTTTTAGTCTCTACAACTACAACTTTGTAACCAACTCTTCTGATGCCAAATTTGTAGAACTTCCACTATCAATGATTACTTTGCAACATTTTCCATCAATTTTACATTTGGTCTTGAAAATACTTTTTCTAAGGATAGGTTCCTCATCACTTCCCTTATTACATAAGGTTCTTCTCACTATTAGATTTTCTCTAGCCTCAGGTCCACTTGATGAACTCTCAATGTCTCCTTGAATCACAAAATTTCTATTATTCTGCCTACTTTCAGAAGATCTATATTCAAAAGATCTATGCCCTTCTTTGCCACATCTGAAACAATTACCACAAAAACTACCTCTAGAATAAGAATTACCTCTTCCTCGGTAAGATCCAGTACCTCCTCAGTAAGAACTACCATCTTTCCACTCAGTCTTGTATTTATCATCATTCTTCCATTTAGATTTTCCTTTATCCTACATAAAACTGTCAGATCAACCACTTTCTCCATAAGATCTACCTCTGCCTCTCTAGAATCTACTACCTCTACCTCTTTGTCTTTTTTCATGCTTCTTTGTCAAGATCTCCTTAGCTTTCAAAGCATATTTATAGGCTTCTTCCACACTTTCTAACTTTACAAAACTTATTTCATCTTGAATTCCAAATCTTAATCCATTTATGTACCTTGCAATTTTCTCAACATCATCATCCACATGTCCAGATCTGATGTCCAATTTATAGAATTCCTCAGTATACTCTTTCACAGTCATGTCCACTTGTTTCAAATTTTGCATCTTTTTCAACAAGCTAACTTGGTAATCAGTTACCTTGTTTACCATCTTTGGTAATCAAGAATGAATTTGTTCATTACCTTGTTTACCATCTTTGGCAAAGTTCTAATCTTCTCCTTTCCTCTCCTTTGTCTATCAGTTTGTAAATGCTCCCACGATAGTGATGCATGACCTTTCAACTTAGTGACTGCAATCTTCACCTTCTTATTATCAAGAGTGTTTTCATACTCAAAGAAATTATCCATATTTGAGATCCAATCTAACACAACATTGGTATCCAATTTTCCATCATAAGGAAAAACTTCTATAGTAGGGTTCAAATTTTCCCTAGACAACACTCTCAACAATATTTCCTCATGTTGATCTTTTTCAAGTTTTAGATTATGGTTTGGTGCTACTGCTTCATCATCACTTACATCATCAAGATGTGCTCCTCTCCTCTGGGTTGTCTCTACAACATCTAATTTGGCTGCAATTTGTCTCAATTGATCCAATATAGCATTATCAATATTTCTTCTACCATGAACCATCTTTACAAATTAGGTTCTGGCAAGATCATAACCCTCTGCAAGTTATAGGTCAAATCCATAGATCTGCAACCTTGCAACCAATATCCAAAATAGGGTTCTATACGATCCAATCTCGACAAGGATGAACCACAAGCTCTGATACCACCTAATGCAAGGAAGGATAGGGAAAACTAGGGCCAATGGTACACCTAGCTCTCCAATCCACCCTGCAAAAGTTAACACAATGGAAGTAAACACAAAGAACATCAACCAAAGGAGGAAGAAGAGTAAAATTATTTCATTGATTCTTTAAATATTCAACATACATGCCTAGCTATAAGGCCTTTTGGGTTATGACCAGATACAAAATACATTCATACACAAAGAGCCAACATCAAATTCACACTTTCCACTTCTGTTCTCTAATCTTCTCTAGAAAACTCCAAAAATTGTCCTAGCTCTAAGCCTAAACACTCTATTTATACTAGCCAAAATGGCTTACAAATAATTCTAGAACATAGAGAAGCCACAAGTCGACTCTCAACAAATATTAAATGAAAATAAACTTAAAATTAAATGCACAAGTCAACCTGCATCAACAATTAAGTGTCCATAAATTGATGTCCGAGAAAAATCACGATATCTCCTAGCTTCGATTGAGTTAGAACTCATGCTTCAAGATGTGGGTAGATATTTAGGTCCTCTACAACCCCTTAAGTGTGCAAAGGCTGATTCATCAAGAAAAAGTGCACATCCATTTCGAAAGTCAAGCCAGAAAACTATCACGTAGAACTACCAAAAATTGATACTCCGGGAGAATTGCCATATCTCCTAACTTATAATGAGTTAGAACTTGCTCCTTGAATCATAGATAGTGCTCTAGGCCCTCTTTAATACTTGACATAAGCAGCCTCTCATTCACTAAGGAAAATTAGTTACATGGTTTGCAACAGACACCCAGAAACTAGAAAACACAGTTTCAACAACAAGGTAAAAACTTAAAACATGTGGGATAGTAGTGCAACCCAAGATGCTCCTGCATCAATTGGTAGGCACGATGACCTTCTTCACTACAATGAAAATATGTACCATGGAAGCCTCCACTTCCTAAACCTTGTCCATGTTCTCTACCTCTTCCTCTCTAATCTCCAAAGTTTTGATCATGGAAGTAGTTGAAACCTTCGTTCCTCTGATTTCAGCTAGTACCCACATCTTCATTTTTCTTCTAGTTCTCATTTTAGCCTACAAATGACTTGCCACTGCCCCTTCCCCCTTGAAAATGCCCTTTTTTCCTTCCATCAAACTTTTTTTTTAGCTTCTCCTCAAGTTGCAAGGCAAACTGGTATACCTTTTCAATGCTAGTCATTCTAACCAGACTTAACTCCTCCTGAATGCTAGGTCTTAACCTACTAAGGTAATAGGCAACCTTCTCCTTTTTTTCTTTTGCATCCCCTATCCTAATAAGGACTCGATAAAATTCCTCTATGTATTCCTAGACAAATTTTCCCTCTTGCTTTAATCCTTGCATCTTCTTGAACAAATCAAGCTCGTAATCAACAAGAATGAACTGCTTCTTTAGTTTGTCCACCATGCGATCCCATCTTGTGATTTTCTCCTTTCCTCTTCTATTTCTTTCCAATTGAATCTCTTGCCACTAGATTTTGGCATGGATTTTCATTTTGGCCTTTGCAAACTTAACCCTATCAAGGTCCCTAATATTCTCATACTCAAAATATTCCTCTAGCTCATTAATCCAATTGATCAACTGATCTGGGTTTAGATTTCTCGAAAACATGCTGATGTCAATTTATGTCTTTTTCCAAGCTTGGCAGTGGCTCTAAAAAGCTTCTCCTCCACCTAGTTTAGGATATCTCCATATCCTTCCCCTTCCTACACAATATTTCCTTCTTCTTCATTTTCTTGCTCACTTTCATCGCCTACAGCTATATTCAACCCTCTATGGATCTCCTCTTGCAATGCCCAAACTTGTCTCTGGAGGGCTCTAGCCCCAGGAGGAACAACTTTGACCCTTCCTCCACGCTCCCTTCATGGAGGAATCCTCTTGCTATATCAAAACCCACAACCACATAGTATTGGTGCAAACTACTTCATAGTTGGCACTCTATCTACACGCTCAGGAAAACTCGCTCTAATACCACTTGATGAGGGCACAATCCAAGACCAAAATGAACACAACAGGAAAAGGGGAATACTACTATTAGAAGTGATATGCTATTACATTTAGTACAATGAAAATAGATCCAATGACAAGCCCTAAGGGCTTACAGTGTTGTCTAATTCTGGAGGAAAACCATCCTCCAATATCTTCTCCCAAACTCCACCAAAAATTGTGTTTACAATGCCAGAAATGTCCTTAAGTAACCCAAATTAGGTTTAGGGTTAGGAATACATTTTATAATATGCCATTTGGCATCCACTGTCAAATTAGAAGGTTCTAAAAAACACGTCAGAAGTCAGTGTAAAATTAGAAGAATCCAAAAATGGTAGTCCAACTTCTGGGAGGCATAACTTTTGATCCAAGACTTCAATTGATGAACTGTTTACATTTTTGGAAATCTCTCCAAGCACTCTATAACCATTTTGACTAGCTTTTCTCATCCCCCATTTTTTGAGCCTATAAAAGGCCATTTAGTGTCTCAAATTTGACTTTGAAGTACTCTTAGGGGGTCCCCAGGCAACTTAAAACTACAATAACTTTCACACCATAAAGCCTTTTGACCTGATTCTTTTTCTAGAGTGATTTAAATTACAAGTATAATCATCCCTTCAACTTAAACCCTCTAACTCATCATAATTATGGATTGATTACAAAATAACCTATTTTTTGCATTGGCACATATCCCAAGGTGCTCAAAAAATCTAACATAGAGAACCAATAGTGAAACAATGAGAGTTGGAATCTCTATTTGACCTAAATGGGTATCTAAAAATGAAAACACGTTAAATAAAAACTAACACTATGCATACTTTTGGGTGATATAGGACTGCCCTTACACCATTAGATGCTCCTACATCATATACATATGTATAACATCTTTTAAGGGTTTTCTCACACTAATCACTTTCTTGTTAGGTTCACTAATCGTTTTTAATAGTTGTGTACTCAATTAAGGTTAACTATGGGGGTTCTTATTTTTTGATTCATGGAAGCAATCAAAATTAATATGAAAGGCCTATTGATGGATTAAACAATGTGACTAGGGTCCATTAAAAGACTCCAAGAAGAAATCTCAAGTGTGAATCACATTAGGTCAAGTCAAATTCACTTTGTGCCCATTTGGTTACAAGCATAGGAATAGAAAATTAGAATGGAAAATGGGAATAAGAATGGGAATGGGGAATGAGAATGAAAAATGGAAATCCCAATCCCATTTGGTTCACCTAAAATTTTATTGGGAAAGATGGAATAACTACCATTGAAGAGAGGAAGTTGAAAGTGTAGACACCTAAATTTGATTACATCGCTTCGATAATCCTATTTAGTTATCTCTAAAGGCATCATTAATTAAATGCTTATTTAATTAATCCTTTGCCATCCCCTAGCTGATTAATTTAATTAATCATCTATAGTCCTAATTGATAAATCAAATAACCTATTATTTATCAATTAAATCCTATTCTTATATCTAAATCCAAAATCCCCATTTATTAAATAAACCTATTTGATAAATAAAACCCTCAAATCTAAAAGCCCCTAACTTATTCCTAAACCCTCTTTTTAGCCTAATCCACCCCATCCACCCATACTAACTAAGCTTAGTCACTAACTCACCCACCCTCATGAATGCCATCCACTTGCAAATCTCTAACATCCCTAATCTAATCCTAAACCCAAGCCTAATCCACCCCTTAATGTTGTCACATTCCCTAAACAAGCTTAAGACTTTCTTAAGCCAAAGAAAGTCAACAATCTCAACTCCCCTCAAAATATCCCACCCACCCAACAATGAATGCTCTTACAAAAGCCATAAAGACTCTTACAAGCTCTTACAAGCCATAATGAAGGGTCTTTATGAAGATATTATCCTTTGAGCCTCCTTTGTTGACTCATCCTTCCCCTTTCCTCCATCCACTCACCTTGTGACATGTGTCACTCCCTAATTGGTGCTAAACAAGCACAATCCATGTGCTCCCTTTTGAGTGCATCTTAGCCCTCCTTAAGCTTTCATCTTTCCTTCCATCTTAGCCCTCCATCTCTCAAGCCCTTAGCCTATAAATTGAATCCCCTCCCAAGCCATTTCATCACAATCTTGGAGCTAAAGTTATAATGCCCTTTTGAGAGCCAAAAAGCCCTCAACCATACCCTTATGATGCCAAATTGAGAGCTCACAAAGCTACCAATTTGCCATTTTTCATCTCCATTGAAGCTAGTTTTTGGGAACCTTGAGCATACATCCCAATCTTTAGACCCATCTACCAAGCAAGGAGCTAAATCCCATTGGGAGAGTCTATTCATTTGGCTCACATTTCCAATTGGGGTTTCCTCTTTAGTCTCTCATTTATGTTATGGTTTATATGCTAGTTAATGCTTTTGTTTTTGAATAGATTAGTATTACTTGCTAACATATTTCTCATATACATTTTGGCATGCCCGGTGGGACCCCACTATGGGTCATTTAATCCTCTATTTCTATCTATATATTGTTTTTTGCTAATAATCTAATGTTTCTTGTCATTTGAGTGAGTTGTAGGGTTTAATCTTGTTCTTGCAGGTTAAAGGAAGCATTAGGGAGAAAAAATGAAGCTTCAAAAATCAAATTTCAAATTTTTTTTGAAGAAAAGCTGCGTGTTTTAAACCAAATTCTGCGCAGTGTCATCTCTGCAGATCGGCATCTCCAACTGGTCAACTGTCATCTCCGAAGTGAATTCTGTCGTCTGCGCAAATCAGCGTCTCCGCCTGGCTTTAATCATCGTCTCCGCCTCTAACCATCATTTCCACCTGGCAATTTTCTCATTCAAAATTCACTCTGTCGTCTCCGCTGCTGCCATCAGTCAAATTGTCATCTCCGCCGCCGCCAGCAAACAAACTGTTGTCTCTGCAACCTAGACTGTTGTCTCTGCCGTCGCCAACTTAATCTGTCGTCTCTGCATCTTCCTCTGTCATCTTCATAGATTAGCGTCTCTGCTGATCAACATCTGTGCCCGATGAATTGTCGTCTTCGCCTGTCACTATTGCACGTTTGCTTTAAAATCTTTATTTCCTCACTTTGTAGTTTTAAAAAAAAAAAAAAAAAAAAAAAGAGTATAAATCAAAAATTGACTTTTAGTGGTTCCGTAGGATTTAGACCATTTTAAGGATTTTTATGCATAGGAAAAACAACAAAAAAAGTTAAAATTTTTTTTCTTCCATAGTTAAGCTTTCCTTTTTTTGAAGATTTTGGTAACTAATCAATTTCTTTTTTTTCTTATTGCAGGTTGGAGCAACTTTTTGGATGACTAATCATGTTTTTTAAGTTTTTCATGGAATGAACTTGAATGGTTAAACACATTTTCTATTGAATGAATGTTGCTAAAAAACACACTCTTGAATGCCATGGGTTAAAATCAAATTTTCCTTGAATGCATGATTAAAACAACAAATCCAATCTTGAATGCCAAGGATCAATTAACCATTGCAATATCAAACACTTTATTTAGAGCTTCTAAAACTGAACAAAACAAATCTCTTTTCCACATGCAATCTAGGTAAAGTTTGATTTTTGGACACTTAAGAAACTTTGTTAAAGTTAAAATACAAATTTGCAAAAATCAATTTGAGTAGTTCCTTGGACTCACCTCTTTTGTAATCACCCATCAATTCAACTATTGGTTGCAATCTTAGCACCATTTATGGGGATGGGTCTACTTGAAAAATGTGTTAAATGTTCCACAATCTAACTCACTCACTTGGTCTTTGAACGTTTGCTTTAACTTTATCAAAATTCTTAAATGATCAAAACTCTAGATTAAATCGATCACACTTCAAGTTTGGGCACTAAAATTGAACAACTATTGACGTGGAGGGCCTTCGGGCGTGCGCTTGACAAATCGAGTCTCACACATCTTTGCTTTGGGCTTTAAAACAAAACTCACACTCAATCTTGAATGCCTGAAAGAAAATTAATTGATACTTGACGTGGAGGGCCTCCGGGCGCGCGAGTTTGCTTTTGTTGACCCTAACTCTTCTTCTTGTTTGCATTCTTCAATCGATTTACTTTTGTTGGCGCTTCAAATTGGAATTGAACATTGTCTCTTAAACATGAGTGCTTGCAAAGTCTAGATTAGTACACATAAGAGTCAGTTGGTAAAAGAACAAGCATGTTTTTTAGCCCAAGGTCATCCAAGTATTCTCTCCCCTTGTCGTCTTTTAAGGCCATCTTGGGTGCATAAGATTAGGATCCAAAATATTGTTTCTTTTTAGGAGGCCTGCTTGAGGATTTCATCACCCCTTGGGACGACCTCAACTCCAGCGTTCTGGCAGAGTATAAGAACCGAGAGGTGAATTGAAAGACACCTCTCTTGGGATCAAGATTTTGTCACTCGGGCTAAGCCTCAAGGAACTTTATACCCTTGAGAAGTGAAAGAGGAGAAGTGGGTTACCGCTCCTCTCGGCTGTGTGACATCTTTTTGGTTTCATCTACGGATTTGGGCCTCACGTACCTTGGGTATATGGAGGACTCCCTAGCTAAACCAACTATCAGCCTTGTAAACAACCATCTAAGATGTTAATGTGTTTGAAGTGACTGATCGAAACATTTGTAGAGCACACACACTCCTTGGCGCAAGTATCACATTCTGGGAATCAAAACTTCTATCTGGTTGTTTCTATCTATTGCTTGCTCTTTTACTTATTAAATGAATTTTTGCCAAACTCGGTCAATCCTAGCTTAGGGTACACTTAGCGTAGTCACTGCCTATTCCAGAAGTTGAACAAGTTGAAGCCAAATAATCGAGGTCTCTCAAAGCCAAGAAAATTCAAGAAATCATGTCAGAGCAATCCAAACCCAAAAAAAAGTTTCACAAAGTTAAACTCAAGCCATCTCAGGCATACCAAGAACTTTCAGCCAAGAGAAAAGAAATAACACCAAGCCCGCGAATTGCCAAACTCTACAAAGTAGAGGAAAAAGCTACTGACGAAGCACTTCAAGAGGCTTGGTTAGAGTGCACCATCAAATTTAGCCAACATCCAGGAGTTAATCCTTCTTATGCCTTACCAACTAGGCATGATTTCTATGATTAGACACCCTTGTTTCTCCACATCTTCTTGGATAAGCTTCACTTTAGAGTCATCTTTGTAGAAAATCCAGCCATCTTAGGTTATCCCCTTCAGCATTATTAGCTCATCCATCTCATTTAGAATCAAACCATCTAGCCAGCAATCCAAAAACTGCACATCTAAGCTTTCAAAATTGTTGTCACCTTGCTAAAAGTTTGCCATTCCTAAAAACTTTCAAAACCACCAATCTCACCAAGGTTATCCCTTTTGACAAAGCTTTGTCTAGGGTAATTTAGCTTTGCCACTTGTTATCCCTCATCACCCTGAGCTAAAGGTTGGGATCCACAAGTGGTCAATATCGTGTTCTTCCTAAAGGATCATTAGTCTATCCTTAAGTTGACACAATCACCACGAAGCTTGCACATAGGAAAGCAGACCTTTTGTGCTTTGGCAACATATCTTTGAAGTTAGAATCCCCAACCTAATCCTCCTTAGGTTTTGTCATATAGCTTTGTCTCAACCAAGGAAATCATTTGCATAGAAAAGCCTTCCTCCCTTTTGCATCCACCAGCATTTGTTGCATCTCATCCCTAGGAGCATTTTTCATGCCACTTGTCACTCGCTTAGCCAAGAAGAAAGAAACAATGGAGCCCTATCATTTAGATCGAACAACCTCACCCCCCTTGAGCACTCAACCATCCTTCAGCCCAGAGAAAGCTATGCCATCATCTACTGACATTGAAGCTTTCATGAACCAACCAAGAAATGTAGTATTGGTAAATGCCATTATAGACAAGAACAAAGAGACAATAATGGCTAATTTTCGAAGGGACAATGTAGGAACCTTTGACTTTGGAAGACCCCCTCCATTATCAGATCCATCTCACCCATTGTTTGGGCAACTGCTACCACCCATAGGTCCTTATGATCCAAATTATCCTCAATATATGCCAAAAGAAGAACCTCCAACCAATCCATATGATCCAACAGACCCAAACATACCATCATCCACCCAAGTTGAAATCTCCATGCCGCAAGCCAACCCAGCCACCACCACTCCATCCTTGGTTCATGCCTCTCCGCTCCAAACCCCCTTTACCCAAAACACCTCACCGTTCACCCCCTTCACTATTGCTGCTACTCCCCAACCCACCCTTCCAAATCCACCCATCTCCCAAATCAGTGCTAGCATCTTTGGCCAACCTCAGCAATATACAACAGGGATGCCACCCATGGGGCCAAGTAATCAACCTTTCATCACCCCCAGCTTGTTCACCACAACCCAAAGCATAATCCCATCATTTCCATTAGGTCTTGGGAGCTCAATACCATCAGCCACAAATCCACAAGCTACTACCTTCACTCCATAAAGCTATCAAATCCCACAAGCTACTGCCAATTTTCTACCAAGCTCCCAAGTGACCCCAGCCCCTGCCACCACTCTACCAAGCTTCCAAATCCAGCCACAAAGCTATCAAACCCCATCAGTTCCATTCCCAAGCTTTCAATTCCCACCACCTCCACCACCAACTAATCCATTACCTCCAATTACCAACTACTTTTCAATGCCACTTCTAGGAGGTAATCCACCACCCCAGCCAACCACCAATTATTTGCAGATACCATCCCAAATGGGGGCACAACCCACATATATTGGTCAAACCCCACAAGCCCCCCGATCCTTTCTCCAAGCCTCACAACCATCTTATACCTTACCTCCACAAAGCAATCCATTTATCCCACAGCCAGCTTATGTTCCTCAATCCCAACCTCAAATCCCATATCAACAGCAAGCTTCACAACACATACAACAATATGCACCACCTCCCCCTCAGCAACCCGTCATCCACCATGCAGCTGCCCAAACAATGTACAATCCCTATCAGAAAATCCCTCACAGCCATCCATATTCAGTGGTCCCATCTAGCGCATACCTACCTATGGGCACTCCTACATTGGGGGCACCCTAGCCATCACCTATCAATTCAGAATGGGAGCAAATGAAGACAGCTCTGAAAGCCATCCAAGAAGGGAATGATCTGAAGACATTCAAGTTTGAGAATGTGTGTCCTTACCCATTTGACAGAGCCATTACCATGACACCATTTCCCAAACACTTTGAGGTACCCAAATTTGACAAATTCAGAGGAAAAGGAGACCCTGTCACACATATCAAAGAATTTTACATGCACTACCAGGACGTGGCATATAATGATGTCTTCCTCTTGCGCCTTTTTCCCAAAAGCTTGGTTGGACCAGCTCTTGAATGGTTTTATAGAATCCCCTATGGCACAATTAAAAGCTTTGCTGAATTATCTGAGGCATTCGTAGCCCAATATGCCCATCTTGTTGAAACAGAGCTATCAATAGTTGACCTTGTCCACACTAAGCAAAAAGGTGGAGAGAGCCTTGCTGAATACCTGCAAAGATAGCAAACCCTTACCACCCACATATCCTGCACCTTGCCAGAGCGCCATGTGGTGAAAATGTTTATTGATAATGCCCATCCTAGCCTGGCTCACCACATGACCATGAACTGTTTGCAGACCTACAAAGATATCAAAGAGAAAGGAATGATCCTTGAGCAAGGACTCATTAAAGATGGTGTGGTCAAAATTTACAAAGAGGCCAACCAAAATCAATCACATTCCAATGATAAGTCTAGATATGAGAACAAAAATAGGCATGTTGCAACAGATGGCGTCACTGACACCAGACATGTGAATATTGTTGGTCTTTCTCACAACCAGTCCAACCCACCATATCAACCACATAATCAACAAGCTATCAACTACCAACAGCAGAATCACCAAAGCTATCAAGGCCACAATCCAAGACCCAACTTTCAAGGGTCTAAAAATCAAGCTAATGCCATCAACGTAGCTGCAGGACAAAAGCCCAGATTCCAACCTGCACCTAGAAATTATACACCCCTTGGTGAGCCATTGGATGTCATTTTTGAGAAATTAGTCAAGGAAAACCTCATCAAATTTCCTCCTACCCAGCAAATTGACCCAAGCCAATCCAAAGCTACATGGTACAAGGACAATGAGTACTGAAAATTTCATAGGGTAAAAGGTCACACTACCCTCAGATGCATGAAACTGAAAGACTATGTGCAAGACCTCATTGATCGGAAGGAAATCACTGTTGGTGCCCAAACCTCTCCCAATGCAGGCTTACAGATCT
This sequence comes from Cupressus sempervirens, assembly GCA_028749045.1. Classification (NCBI taxonomy): domain Eukaryota; kingdom Viridiplantae; phylum Streptophyta; class Pinopsida; order Cupressales; family Cupressaceae; genus Cupressus; species Cupressus sempervirens. The sequence continues at coordinate 671,682,136 of CM053786.1, read as the reverse complement.
ATCAAAATGCTTTTCCTCCTCACAACAATCAAAATCCTGGAAAAGCACCTACCCAAACCAACAACAACAACACCAACAACCGTCAGCCAAACCAACAGCATGGGAAGAACAATGACCACACTTCATCCTATATAGACTATGGTAGCCTTATAGGTTGTATATATGAGAAAGAGCCTTCTATCAATGTTATCAATATCCAAGGACCAAATAATGAGTGTGCAGTCACCACTCAAAGAGCGCAATTTAACATCGTACGCCCACCCGTTACACCAACACCATCAACTCCATCAAAAAGCTAGTACAATATCTTGGAACACCTTGGGAACATGCCAGCCCAAATCTCCATTTTAGACCTTCTTCGCACTAGTCCTATGTACAAGAACATCCTTGACAGTGCTCTCATAGAATCCCGTGTCCCTTCTGATATCAATGCTACTGATTTTCGTAATCTTGTTGGACACCTCTCATCCTCATGTGCCCTATCGTTCAAACCCAACGACATACCCGTGGTCAAGCCAGATCACACCCTTCCACTTCACATAGCCATCATGGTATCCAACTTTGCAGTGAAAAGAGTAATGATAGATAATGGATCAGCCTTGAATATTTGCACCCTAAAATTCATAAAACAAGCTGGGTATACTGAGGCAGATATCATCAGTGAGGTTATCACCATCAAAGCTTATGACAACTTGGAAAGAACCACAGAAGGAACTATTTTGCTGCCAATCAAGGTTGGGCCAGTCATCCAAGAGACACTCTGCCATGTTATTGATCTAAACCTACCATTTAACATCCTCCTTGGTCACCCATGGATTCATGCCATGAAAGCCGTTCCATCCACTTACCATCAGTGCGTCAAATTTCTGCATCAAGGCACTGAGGTAACCATCCATGCCGATCCAGAACCCTTTGCTTACTGCAATGCGGTTGAAGCTTCATATACAAACCATTACCTTGGAATTGATATCAACACATCCATCGCCAGCTCATCCCACACTTATAATGACCCAGAAACCATCCTCGCCTCTACCCTGTCTACCGTGAAGATCAATAACAAAGGTTGTGGAGAGTATAGTTTGTCAGATGCATTTGCTGTCGGGGCACTCCCACTTGATCCACATGCCCATGGATGACCGACATATCACAAAGCTAAGGAGATTCCACCTCCTCGATACAAACAGTTTGGCCCAACAACCTTTGTATCCTCGAAAATCCCTCTTCATGAGGGGCTCACGCCAGATATCAACAAATGGTTACATAAGGATGCACCTCAAAGAAATCAAGCACGCCTTGATCACTTTAGCCAAAAGTATCCCGAAGAACATAAGCTCATCACTGACAAATGGAACTATCAAGGTGGTGGACTAGGACCAGAAGAAAAGGGCATGCAATGTCCCATCGAAGCACATAAGTGGGAAACAAAGTCAGGTCTTGGCTTTGGCATATCCACAACTGGGGGCACCAACGAGAACGGTCATGCTTTTTCAAACATCCATCGCGACCTTATTGAAATTGAAGACATTCCTGAGGAAGTAGAAAAGAGAGCCTACGACGATATCCCAGACCAAATCTTTCTAGGAGACTCTGTTCTCCGAGAACTATCCATCCATCTCATTGACCTACCACTCGCTCATCCACAACTCATACATTGGGACCAACCAAGTGTCATACATGTTGATGAGTTCGCATCAGAGGAAGTGCTTCTAAGATTCATGGGAGCCGAAACTCCTCATAAGAAGACAAAGCCAGATTCTGCCTACATCTACAAGCTAGATCCCAAGGGGTATTTTGGAGAAAATACCCAACCTAGCTTCGATACACCCAAAACTGGAACTAAGGTAAATCTGGGACTAGCTAAGGCAGCGAAGAGAACCCCTCAGCAAGAAAATCTAGAGCCACAAGCAGAACATGAGGATTTAGTATTGCCTCCTCAAGATAATCAACCAGAGGTGTCTTCTATTCTAATAGAGGATACTAGAGAAGTCAACATTGGTTCTTTAGAGATCCCTAGACTTATTCACATTACTGCATCCCTATCACAAGACCAAGCTGACCTCCTCTTTGAGGTTTTACGAGAGAACATTGGCTGATTTGCATGGTCATATCAGTACATGCTAGGACTTGATCCAAAGCTTGTAGTTCATCATCTTGCAGTCGATCCAAAGATCAAGCCCGTCAGACAAAAGCTTAGAAAAATGCACCCCAAGGCGACATTACTGGTCAAAGCTGAACAAGAAAGAATGTTAGCTGCTAAGGTTATCCGACCTATCGACTACTTAGAGTGGATCTCCAACATGGTCCTCGTCACTAAGCCTTCCGGTGACATCAGAATCTGCACTGATTTTAGAGATCTTAACAAAGCTTGTCCAAAGGATGATTTTCCCTTGCCCAACATGGATATGATTATAGATCTTACAGCTGGACATGAAATTCTGTCCCTTATGGATGGATTTTCTGGGTATAATCAGATCAAGATTGCAGAAGAGGATTAGCATAAGACAACATTCACTACCCCATGATGCCTTTTGGCCTAAAGAATGCTGGGGCTACCTATCAAAGAGCTATGACAACCATTTTCCATGATCTTATCCATAGCATTTTGGAAGATTATGTGGATGATATCCTAGTCAAATCTCACACCTTCATGGATCATCTTGCTGACCTGGAGAAAGTCTTTGATAGGTTAGCCCAATATCATCTCATGTTAAATCCCAAGAAATGTGTCTTTGGGGTCACATCTGGAAAGCTTCTAGGCTTCATAGTTTCTAAACGAGGTATAGAGATCGACCCCAAAAAGGTCAAGGCTATCTTAGACATGCCTCCTCCCTAAACACTGCAACAGCTTCGCTCTCTTCAGGGAAAACTTCAATCTGTCCGGCGCTTCATCTCCCAGCTTGCAGATAAGTGTACACCATTTTCACACTTGCTAAAGAAGAATGAGAACTTCAAGTGGGATCCTTTATGTCAACGTAGCTTCGATCAGCTCAAGTAGTATCTAGCCAATCTTCCTATCCTGGTTCCACCAGTTCCTAGTCGTCCCTTGATTTTGTACATATCAGCAACACCTACTGCTCTAGGGGCACTTCTAGCACAGCTTGATGACTACAAAAGAGAAAGAGCTATCTACTACATCAGTAGAACCCTAGTTGGTTATGAACTCAATTACACTCCTATGGAAAAAGCTTGTTTGGCAGTTGTTTTCTCAACTCAAAAGCTTCGCCACTACATGCTAAGTCATAGCATCCAACTAGTCTCCAAGATTGATCCTCTCAAGTATATTCTCTCTAGAAGAGCACTCACAGGTCAGCTAGCAAAGTGGGTTATGCTACTAAGTGAGTTTGACATCCAGTATGTGGATAGAAAGGCAATCAAAGGGCAAGCTATAGCGGATCACCTAGCTGATGCACCTCTAGTAGATGCATATCCTTTGCTCACAGAATTCCCAGACGAGCATATCTGCCTAATTGAAGAACAACCCCCATGGAAGCTTTATTTTGATGGCTCATACACATCTCATGGATCAGGGGCAGGAATATTATTAGTTACACCTCAGGGAGATTGTATTCCAAAAGCTTTCAAGCTACAATTCCCTAGCACCAACAACATTGCAGAATATGAAGCTCTTGTAGCAGGATTAAAGATAGCTGCAGAATGGAATATCACTGAGTTAGAAATCTTTGGCGATTCCCAACTCATCATCAAACAAGTCTTAAATGAATATCAAACCAAAGATGAAAAGCTATTACCCTACAAAGAGCTAGTTGATCGGCTAACCCAACATTTTACAAGGCTTCAATTTACACAAGTGCCTTGGATACAGAACAAAGCAGCCGATGCTATGGCTACTATAGGCTCACTCTTGGAAATTCCCCAAGCAGCTACACAGTATGAGTTTTTAGTGGAGCATCTCCTCACACCCGCCTATGCGAATGAGGATTCAAACCGTGTTTGTATCTTGGTTGGTCCCAAATCCCCTTGGTACTATGAAATTCATGCTTACCTTAACGATGGTATCATATCCCCTCACCTCACACATACCCAACGCCAGAACCTCATCCGAAAATCATCTCACTATGTTATCATAGCCAATACCCTATATCGTCGGGGTTATCACGATACTCTCTCTCGATGTTTAGATGAAAATGAGGCTGCGATGGCATTAAAAGAAGTACATTCCAGACTTTGCGGTGCCCACATGAGTGGTATTGTCCTAGCAGGACAAATCCTTAGAGTAGGCTACTATTGGCCTACCATTGAAGAAGACTCTTATGACTTTGTCAGAAAGTGTCTCCCATGTTAGCAGCATGCAAATCTTGTGCACGCTCCAGCACAAGATCTACAGCCTATTGCACCACCTTGGCCTTTCGGTTGTTGGGGCCTTGATCTAGTTGGAACTATCACTCCTCTCTCATCTTATGGACATAAATGGATAATAACAGCTACAGACTATTTCACTAAATGGGTGGAAGCAGTCCCCCTAGTCTCAGCTACAGGAGTTCAGGTCTCCAAGTTCATCTTGTACCACATTGTTTGCCGCTTTGGCATCCCATCCACCATCTTCACTGACCACATAGGTAATTTTGAAAATCTCAACATGGAAGAATTATGCACTTCCCTCTGCATCCATCACCGCTTTTCTAGCCCATATTTCCCACAAGGTAACGGCCAGGCAGAGGCAACTAACAAAACCCTCCTCAAAATCCTAAAGAAAGTTGTTAATGATTTCGGCCACGATTGGCACCTACAAATAAATTGAGCTCTATGGGCCTATCAAACCTCCTTCCGTACATCCACAGGCACAACTCCATACTCCCTAGTCTATGGTGCTGAAGCGATATTACCTATAGAATTTGAACTTCCCTCACTATGCATATCTTTGCGAGGGCAAATCTCAGATGAAGAATACAGAGTAGCTCGGTTCACCCAGCTAGATCTCTTAGACGAGAAGAGACAACAAGCCTATGACCATCTCACAGTCTATCAAACTCGTCTCAAAAGGAATTTCAACAAGAAGGTGCTCCCACGACACTTTCAGCCAGGTGACATGGTCCTCAAAGAAAACATGAAAGTCCAAGCAGATCGAGAAAAGAAAGGCAAGTTTGAACCTACCTGGCTTGGTCCTTATGTTGTCACTACATCCTTTGGCTCTGGAGCCTATCAGCTATCTACACCAGAAGGAGAACTCTTGAATGATCCTACTAACATCATTCATCTCAAGAAGTTCTATGCCTGAAGATCCTTGGTATACCCAGCTTTTGAAAAATACAAAAAAAAAATAAAAATAGTAAAGAGAAATAAGCATCCAATGGTGAAAACTTGGCAATTCAAGCACCTTGGATAGGTACCTTGGTGAAAACATGGTAATTCAGGCACCTTGTGTACTAAGACTAATCCATTATCTATCACTATCCTATCCCTCATCCATTCACCCACCATCCCATAAAACACCCACTTGTTCCCTTGGTGTTCCAAAGTTTGTATTATAGCTTATAAATCTTGTACCAAAGCTTTTATTATACCTTTTAAATCTTGTACCATACCTTGTATATCCGAATCTTGTCCAAAACTTGTACCATACTCCAGCTTGTAGATAATCTTGTATCCTAGCTTGTATCCTATCACATGCACACAAAGAATCCCATTTTCCTTAAGCTTTTCGCAAACCATCTACCTATCCACCTATCAACTATTATGGACATCCCATCCTTCACAAACATTTCCATCTCACAAAAAACCAAAACATGAACAAACTTGTACATTTGTAACATATCTTGGTCCATCAGCTTGTACATCCTCTTTAGCTTAGTACCATTGTATCTATCCAGCTTTTGTGTCAGTTCCTCCTTGATCAGCATCTTGCACACACCGCATAGCTTGGTTAGCTATTTCAATGTATCCTTTAGCTAGATCTCTTGTCACCAAAGTGTTATCCTTCTTAGTTCAGCTTGCCAGATGCATCACTCATCCAGATCCATCAGCTTAGGTGCTCTCCGATAGATCCTTGTAGGATATAGCTTTCCTCATGTCTGATCTTGGTCCGTTAGTACCTCGTCCTACCCATCTCATTGGCAAACAATTCTCTTTTGGATTTGCGTTTTCTTTTGATTTGGGATCTTCCCTTTTGGGTCTTGAAATATCTTTTCCAAGCAATCTCCTTGTTCCCTCCTCAAGGTTGCCACGATCTTCCATATCATGGTATGCTGCGAATGGGGCAATTAGAGTGTAAGGTATTGATCAAGTCTTTCATTTGTTTTTCTTTTCTGCTTGTGGGTTACCCAGTGTCAGTTTCGCACTGCTTCCTCTGGGATTCATGTGTGATGCTGGGGCAACCCTTGTGTGTTTGTTTCGAGTCAGTTTGTCAATCCTCTGGATAGTTGGTGAACAGGCCTTGATGTTCTTGGTAACCTTGGAAGTTAACCAACAGTCCTATAGCAAATCTAGTGCTCAACTACATGGTGGTACTTCTTTTTGAAGTATCCCCGTGCTCAAAAAGCTTCAATGGTTTTCCTTCATCTCCATTATCCCCCATCCATATCCAGCACCTATCCCAGCTTGTGCATCAGTACCTCTTTGAATCACTCCTCACGCTTAGCTTTAGGGATCCACAATCCTAGTCTGAGGGATCCACCAATCAAATCAATCCACCAAGCCTCATCTTTTGAGATCCATAATCCTAGTCCTAGGGATCTCCAAAAACCCATCTTCCGCCAATCTGACTCTTTGAAATCCTGTTGCATTAGCTTTTTAATCCCCTCATCCATCTCTCCATCTTGGATTCCTTTTATAGTGCTTTGATCCTTCATCCCCCCACCCAATCCCAAAAGTCTTAAGCTTGTTTCCTCTTGTGCCCCTGATTTCCCTTTATCATCCTCCCATAGTGAGAGTTTGAGCTAATTCAGCCCCTTCTCTTTGCCAACCTGTGTCTTAGCTCATCTCAATTTCTTGTACTTTTCAATAAGTCGTCGAGCCTCATTTCTCTCCCCACCACCTTCTTGAGGGGGCATCATCTAAGTCTAGTCTCTCCTCTTCTTATCCGAGACTGGGGCAACCTTGTTGCTAAAACATCTTCCTCGTGTCGTCTTCATTCAAACTTCTTTGAAATAGTGTTGTCTCAACACTATGTCAAAGAGGGGCAAAATGTAGACACCTAAATTTGATTACATCACTTCGGTAATCCTATTTAGTTATCTCTAAAGGCATCATTAATTAAATGCTTATTTAATTAATCCTTTGCCATCCCCTAGCTGATTAATTTAATTAATCATCTATAGTCCTAATTGATAAATCAAATAACCTATTATTTATCAATTAAATCCTATTCTTCTATCTAAATCCAAAATCCCCATTTATTAAATAAACCTATTTGATAAATAAAACCCTCAAATCTAAAAGCCCCTAACTTATTCCTAAACCCTCTTTTTAGCCTAATCCACCCCATCCACCCATACTAACTAAGCTTAGTCACTAACTCACCCACCCTCATGAATGCCATCCACTTGCAAATCTCTAACATCCCTAATCTAATCCTAAACCCAAGCCTAATCCACCCCTTAATGTTGTCACATTCCCTAAACAAGCTTAAGACTTTCTTAAGCCAAAGAAAGTCAACAATCTCAACTCCCCTCAAAATATCCCACCCACCCAACAATGAATGCTCTTACAAAAGCCATAAAGACTCTTACAAGCTCTTACAAGCTATAATGAAGGGTCTTTATGAAGATATTATCCTTTGAGCCTCCTTTGTTGACTCATCCTTCCCCTTTCCTCCATCCACTCACCTTGTGACATGTGTCACTCCCTAATTGGTGCTAAACAAGCACAATCCATGTGTTCCCTTTTGAGTGCATCCTAGCCCTCCTTAAGCTTTCATCTTTCCTTCCATCTTAGCCCTCCATCTCTCAAGCCCTTAGCCTATAAATTGAATCCCCTCCCAAGCCATTTCATCACAATCTTGGAGCTAAAGTTATAATGCTCTTTTGAGAGCCAAAAAGCCCTCAACCATACCCTTATGATGCCAAATTGAGAGCTCACAAAGCTACCAATTTTCCATTTTTCATCTCCATTGAAGCTAGTTTTTGGGAACCTTGAGCATACATCCCAATCTTTAGACCCATCTACCAAGCAAGGAGCTAAATCCCATTGGGAGAGTCCATTCATTTGGCTCACATTTCCAATTGGGGTTTCCTCTTTAGTCTCTCATTTATGTTATGGTTTATATGCTAGTTAATGCTTTTGTTTTTGAATAGATTAGTATTACTTGCTAACATATTTCTCATATACAGAAAGTGACAAAAAAAAAACAAGGGATCAAATTCCCTAGCTCAAACATCAACATCAACGATCACAAGCAATGGATGTTGAGTTCAAATCTAATTAAGGAAAATGTGAGGCAAATAATGTGGCTGGGTACTAAGGTAAAAATCATGCTACTTTTCGTCAATTGAGGTGAAGCAGTGAGTGGGCTCGACTACAATGTAATCAGATTCAAGCCATTTGGGCTTCTCACCTATCATGGCCTTTATAACAATTGCTTGTTGGATTTTTCATTGTGATTTTGAGAGAAAAAATCCAACAAGGGAAACATTTTGGGTTGCAAAGGAATTTTGATAAAATTTTGCTCTTGGGATGCATATCTTTGAGGTAAAGTTATTTGTGAGGGAAATATGTACTCGAGAGTTGGTTGTGTGGATTTGTATACCTATTGTGAGGGTTTTTCTGGGTGAGAATCAAACCCGAATAATTGAGGCATAGTTTTTTCATTATTTATATGACATCTAATATGTCATGGGTTCAAATCTCTTATGTTCTTTTAATGCTTTAGAGGGATCGATTAGGAAGAATTTGGTCATGAGTTCGAAGAGCAGGAGTATTTTGGTTAATATCTCTTTAACAATGCATGTTTGTCATGGTCTCATTCAAGGTCAAAGAGAGTAATTTGTGTGTATAAACCCTTCTCATTCCTATTTTCCATTCCAATAATAGGTATTTTTGGGAATGAACCTATGCTCATTTTGGGGCTAAAATGGGAATATGTATTACTATTCTCAATTCCCATTCCATTCACCAAACCAAGAATACAACCATTTATTCTAATTCTTAATAACTATTCTGGCTCTATTCTAGCAACCAAATGGGCCCTTGGTGAATGAAAAATGTTTATTAATTTCCACTGGAAGTTAGGTTCACGAAGTGTGTTAATGACAATACCTTGTGTGCTCAACTAAATCCAACTAAGTGGGTCCTAATCTTGAATTGAATTGAACTTGCGATCTTACCTTTTGGACATAATCAAAGTTATGCTTATATATTGTAAATTAAAAAATGTTTCTTTCACATTTTGAGTTAATTTTTCTGCTAAACCAAAGTGCTATTTTATATGTTAAATATTTTAAGGGAATTCTCATGCCAAGCAATTTCATGGGATGTTAGACTAAATGATTGAGTTCTTAAAGGAGATACATAAAAGAATACCTAAGTTAAGGTTCTGGAACCACATACTATACTAAGAGAGTTCAAGAAGTATGTTGTGTGATTCACATTAGCCAAAATTTACCATTGCAAATACAAAAATTTAGTGGAAGTGATTTTTTATAGAATTTCTTAGATATGGGTGAGGTGGATACCAATTAGCTTTGAGGAAAGTAGCTATCAGGATTCAACTATGTAGTTTTTGAGTCAAATTCATTGACCCATGATCATGAGTAGTGATTTATGCAAGAATCCATCTCTCATGAGAATAAATGAAATACTTAGCACTCATTGGATCTAGGGGACACTCACAGAGGTGAAGCATCGAGACTTCTCAGGAGGTCACCCATCCTAGTACTACTCCAGCTCAAGCGTGCTTAACTATAAAGTTTCTTCCATGGTTAGACCCACCCCGCTTGCAACCCCATCTACAAAACCTTCAGCAAGTATTGTGCCATACAAAATATTAATTAGAAATCCCCTCAAGCTCATCAATTGATAAGTAGGAGACTATTTCCACAACAAGTCAAATATCTCCTACTTATCATTAGAGCAAAGTGGTTTCAAGAAACACTATAAAAGCAAATTTTGCACCACCCCAAATCTCACAAGAGAAAAAAATAAACTTGTCTTTCGATCAAACACTTTTTTCTAAAACCTTGTGGGCCCATAAAGAGGGCATGCAGTTTTGGTTAAACTTGTTTTAATGTAGTGAAAGTGTCTACACATAAGGACTACCAATGGCTATGAATATATTACCATCCTGAGATATTTTTCATCACCAAGTCACTCATTCCAACTACATTTTACTCCTTCATACTAAGTATACATAGCTTGTGTGAGAATCAACATGAAACTAGATGTGAAAAGAAATAAAATATGCATATGGCCACCAATTGACAATCAAAGACAATCAAATTTAAGATACTTAGTGCAACTATTGATAAGTTTCCTGCATCTGAAGTAGAGAAATTCAAAATTTAAATTGAAAAGAGAACCAAAATAAAATACATGGCATATGAGTAGCTTGAAACAAACTTATTATTTCTATTCAAGCCTTTCAAAGTTGACTGAAAAGCAAGAAGAAAGTAGCATTCACATGGAAGAAAGAAGTGAAGCTTTATTTAAAGGTATGTTGACAATTTTACATACATCTCCTACTATATTTTGTATTGTTTCATGGTAATTTCATTTTCAATTTTCAATTCTTTTCCATATATCTACCCTTATTTTTATTTCTCAATTCTTTTCCATGTATCTATTGTTGGAAATCTGATAGAAAAAGAATACTATCAAAGAGGGAGATTGTTGATAAAGAATGTTTTCAATCATTGTTTTGTCACTGATGTCAAACCTGCTATTTTTCGTAATAAAAATTTCTTATAAGATCCAAGTACTATCACTTAGTTGATTGATGAAGAGGATTTAATCAACAAGATGTAACAAAAGTACCTAAAGGAAAGGTTGAGTTATGGTTTTGTAATGAAGTGCAAGGATTAGTTAAGACACTGGTAAAATGATGTATTGATAATATACATGAAGATATAGAGGTTGGCCACACTTAGAAACACTAGAAGAATAAGTTGTAACAAGATTGTTTGCAAAGCTTAACTAAATTCATTAGTATGTGTTGATCAAGCTAGTTCGAGTTGAGCAAATGCAAAATCTAGTGTGTGCTGAGTGATACTGAAGGAGTTGAGCAAAGTAATAGGTGTTGAGCACTAGAAAAACTTAGTGGATGCTAAGTGAATCCATAATAGGTGCCGAGCATCAGTGAAACATAGTTGGTGCCGAGTAACACAGTTTGTGCCGAGTACTAGAATTTCAATAGTATTGAGTTGCTGCATTATTTGAAAAGTCAAAGATTCACCAGGTTTAAGCCAACAAGTTTGTTACCTTGAATTTTGTGAACCACATAGAGGATAAGGATGATGAGCTGGTGGCACAAAATTTTAGATAAACTACTTTGTGAGTGAATTCAGGAGGATTCTTCATGATGTTTCTAGAAGGAACAAGATATGGGTTAGATTCAATGAATCCTACCTAATCCATTCAAACTAAAATTAAAGAAGGGAAGAATCAAGCAGGAAAAGTAATTCTAGACTTCTATTTAAGGAGTCATAGGCCAAGAAGTTAGAGTAGTTGGGGTGCCAAAATGCGAATTTGCTGAAGGATGTCAAGGAGAAGGTATTAAGAAGGAAGAATAGAGCACAGAGACTCTGCTTTGATAAGTGGTCATATAGGAGATTGCACTCGTACATTAAGTATGAATACTCAAGGAGACAATGCTTGAAAGGAGAGAAGCTGTTAGAGCTACAGAGACTGAAAGCTAGGCAAATTGTGAAGAGCTAAATAGAGATCTGAAATCTACAAGTTAAGTTATGAGTTGTATTAGGTCAAAAGCCCTTGTTGTTACTCTCTAACAATTGTACAAGCTAGGGTAAAATCGCATGGGCTTAGGTTGGTTTAACAACCATTTGTAAATCCTTTAATAAGGTGGCATCCCAAGTGAATGTTCTAAAGTCCTCTAACCAGACCCACTTCTAATAGGATGGTTTAATCCTCTAGCGAGGTCACATTTAACAGTGTGTTGTAGCCTTTAACAGGGCAGGCCTTTCACAGGGCATCACTTCAGAAGAGTGAGAATTAAGTAGCATGTTATTGGTGGTTTTTCCCAAATTAAGTTTCCATGTAAATCACTATGTTATGTGTTGATCTTTCATGTGTTATGCTTGCATGTTGATTTACAGTAACTTGCTAAGTAGGAAAGTTTAAGCTTGGATGCATGAATAGTTTAATAGACTCACTTTACTTGATGAAAAAGTTTTAATTGGACATCTAGACCTTGAATAATTGATTCACTCCCACTCTCAGTTATTCTAAAGCATTTCTAACAATTAGTATTAGAGCTTAACAGAGACAACTTCACTGCATGGAAAAGGTTGATGAAGTTGCACCTTGGATTGATAAGTGACCACGTTCAAACCTTAATTGAAGTAGAACATGTTGATCCAGCTGTACCTACTACAGAAGATGTGAAGAAAAAGAAGAAGAACAATCAGGGAATGCTAGAGATTGTCTCTGCCCTCAACTATATTGAATTTGATGAAATCAAGGGATGTGACTCTGCATTCAAGATGTGGAGAGCCTTGACTGATATCTATGGAGGAGATCAAATTTTTTAGAGAGCAAAAAGAGAAAGCCTCAGAGGAAAGTTTGATGACATGAAAATGGAGGAAGGTGAGAATGTTGCTCAATATGCCTCTAGAATGAAAGAAGTGGTAAGTGCAATAAGAATTTTGGGAGGTCATTTGGAAGATGACACTGTTAATAGTAAATACTTAAGAACCTTGCTCCCTATCTATGCTATTAGAGTTTCAGCCATCCAAGAGCTAAGGTGTGTCCTAGGAAATCAACTAACTTTTGAAGGAATATTAGGAATACTCACTGCATTTGAATTGTCTAATTTTGATAACTACAGACTTGAGAATCTTGAATCTAATTTCAAGGCCAAGCTATCATTGAAAGATACCAAGGAGGTGAAATCAAAGAAGAAGAAGAAAAAGGTAAAGCATGCATCCAGTGACAACAACACAGATGAACAAGATGTAGAACAATTGGAAGCATTACTGGCTAGAAGATTCCACAGAGGTAAAGGTAAATTCAAAGGTAAGCTTCCTATCATTTGTTTTAATTGTAATGAAGTGGGACATATTTTAGCAAGATGTACAAAAAAGAAGAATTACAGAGAAGGCAACAAGAACAAGAACTGAAGAGAAGATGATGGCAGAGATTACAAAGAGAAAGGCAAAAAGTGCTACATTGTTGAAGAAGAAGATTCTGATGAAAATGATGATGAGGTAGTTTATGTAGCCATGAAGGATGAGTTAGATGAAGATGAGGCAACATCACTGGTAACTTGTGCGAACAAGAATGACAAATGGATCATAGAAAGTGGATGCTCACATCACATGACAAGAGATAAAAGTAAGATTATTAGCTTTACCAAGTATGATGGAAATAGTGTTAGATTTGGAAATGATGCTCCATGTCAAATCAAAGGAAAAGGTTCTATGAAACTTATAGAGAAAATTTCATGTGATGATGCATACTATGTTGAAGGATTAAACTACAATTTGCTGAGTGTATCACAATTAGGCAATGTAGGTCTCAAAGTAGAATTTGGAAACAAAACTGCCAAAATTTATGACACTGATGGAAATCTGATAGGAAAAGGTGAACAAAATAGGAGTAATCTATTTTATCTAGATATGAAAGAAGTAACCTCTCTTATTGTAAAACTTGATGATGTGTGGCTATGGCATAAAAGGTTATGTCATGTTAACTTTGATAATCTGATTAGCATCATCAAAAAGAAGAAAGTCAGAGCTTTGCTTAAATTGAAGAAGCCTAAAAATACAATGTGCAAACAATGTCAACTAGGAAAGATGACCAAGTCAAGTTTCAAAAGTAAAATATGCACTTCCAAAGAAATACTAGAGCTTGTCCATACTGACTGATGTGGCCCAATAGAAGTACAAAGCTACCAAGGAGACAAATACGTAATGATTTTTGTCGATGACTATTCTAGAATGATGACTGCCATGTTTTTAAACAAAAAATCTGATGCATTTCAAATGTTTAAGTGGTATTTGGCCAAGGTTGAGAAGGAAACAAGAAAGAGTCTACAATGCCTGAGATTAGACAGAGGAGGATAGTTTACATCAAAAGAATTTGAGACATTTTACAATGCAAAGAAATCAAGAGACAAACATCAACACTAAGAACCCCCCCTTAGAATGGGATCAAGTAGAGAGAAGGAATAGATCGGTGATAGACTGTGCTAGAACATTAATGATGGAGAAAAATGTTGCTTTGAAGTATTGGAGAGAAGCTGTAAGTACTGTTGTTTACACCCTAAATCAAGTCCAAGTCAAGAAAGGTACAAATGCAACACCTTTTGAATTATGGTATGGTCACTCACCCAATGTAAAAAATTTCAAAGTATTTGGATGTAAATGCTATATTCTTAAAGTTACCAGATATGACAAGTTTCATGCAAAGAGTGATGAAGGCATATTCCTTGGATACTCCACTAGAAGCCAAACATATAAGTGTCTGAATACTAACACTAACACGATTGTGGAGAGTGCAAATGTAAATTTTGATGAGCATGCAAAAGTTCAAGTTGATGAATCCAAGAAACTAGAATATTATAGATCTTTTGTATACTTCTATGAAGGAATGCCTATTGAAGATGATGCTATTAATCAAGTTGGGAATTAGCAACAAGTTTCACTATCAGTTGAGTCATAGCCAATGAATGCTGAGCTACATTCAGAAGCTGAATTGCAAGATGAAGAAAATGCACATTTTGATTTTGAAATCAATACACATGGCAGAGACAATGAAATACCAAATAGTGATGTGCAAAGTGACTTTGAAGCTAAAGAACCAAACATGGAAAGAAGGACAGAACCAAGACTATCCAAGTATGTGAGAAGACATCACCCTACTGAATAGATCATTGGAGACAAGGAAGCAAGACCAATGACAAGGAATAGGCTAAGGAATGAATCATGTCTGTTGAGCAAGATTGAACCCAAAATAGTGAAAGATGCACTGCAAGATGATAATTGGCATAAAGCTATGGAATAGGAGATAGATCAAATTAAGAAGAACAAAACCTAGAGTCTAGTTCCTAGACTAGCTAATAAAAATTTAATTAGTACCAAATGGGTCTTTAGAAACAAGCTTGATGAGAATGGTGAGATAACAAGAAATAAGGTCAGACTAGTCTGCAAAGGTTATGCACAAGAAGAAAGATTGGACTATGGGGAAACATTTGCTCCTGTTGCAAGAATGGAAGGAGTAAGAACACTACTTGCATATGTTGCTTATAAAGGTTTTAAAGTTTATTAGGTGGATGTAAAATTTACTTTTCTGAATGTAATACTGGAAGAGGAAGTCTACATAGAACAATTAGAGGGATTTGTTGATGACAACGACAAGGATATGGTTTGCAAACTGCATAAAACACTCTATGGTCTAAAGCAAGCACCTAGAGCGTGATATAAGAGACTGCACAAATACCTTGTGAAGATAGGATTTGAGAGAACAAATGACAACAAAAACTTGTATATCAAGTTAGAAAAAGGTAAAGATATTTTGATATTTGAAATCTTTGTTGATGATATTATATTTGGAGGAAAAGATGCCTATGCAAAGATTTTGCTGATCAAATGAAACATGAGTTTGAGATGTCAATGTTTGGAGAAATCAAATTCTTTGTTGGATTGCAAGTACATCAACTAAAGCATGGCATATTTGTGACCCAATCAAAATATATCAAGGAGATACTCAAGACATTTGGATTAGAAGATTCAAAACCAGTTAGTACACCAATGGTAACAGGACATAAGTTATCCAAGAATGATGAATCAGTTGAAGTAAATTAGAAAATGTATAGGTCAATGATTGGAAAGTTACAGTATGTTGTACATAGTAGACTAGACATTGCATTAGCTATTGGAATAGTGGCAAGATTTTCTGCTAACCCAAGAGAAAATCATCTAATGGCGGTAAAGAGAATACCGAGGTACCTAAAAGGAATTGATGACTTTGGATTATACTACAAGAGAAGTGAAAAGTTTGAATTGAAAGCCTACACTGATGCAGAGTAGGGAGGTAATATTGATGACATAAAGAGCACTAGTGGAGGAGCACTTTTCTTAGGCAAAAAATTGGTTACTTGGATTGGAGCAAAAAGTAAAGTTGCAGCTTACAGTCCGTAATAGAAGCTGAATATGTTGTTGCTGCTATCAACTGCACTAATATTGTATGGATCAAACATCTATTACAAGGTATGAAGGAAGAGGTAACTGAACCTGTGATATTCTATTGTGATAACACAAGTGCCATCAACATATCAAAGAATCCCATGATGCATGCCAAAACAAAGCATATTGCAATTAAGTATCACTATGTAAGAGAATTGCTGGAAGACAAGCAAGTAAGGATGGAATATGTCAGCTCAAAGGAATAGATTGCTGACATCTTTACAAAAGGACTACCTAATGATGCTTTTGAGTATCTTAGAGGTAAGTTAGGGGTGATACCGCTAGCCAAGGCTATTTGAGAAAAAGCAAGACTGCCCTGCATCAAATGAGTTGATTGTTGGCATATTACAAATTGATGTAGAGGATATTTGCTTTAGGATCATGCCTGAAGTAATCAAAGTGTTGAAGTTCTAAATCAATCACAAGCAAGGTGACAGAGGGAGAAATTGGAGTACCTGCAAATGCTATACTTGCATGTTAAGATGTTGAGATAATATATCTTTGGTATTGTTGTCAAAGAGAGAGAAATAGTAGAAACTGATCAAATGGACAGAGGGAGAAGTGGTTGATACCATAATAACAAAAAATGATCAATGCATGCAGAGGGAGAAATAATGTAACAAGGATTCAGGAGCAGCACAAGAAAAAATTGAACTGTGGTAAGCCACAGAAAAGAGAGAAAAAGAATGATTAGATATGTAAAGGAATAAACAACAGAATAAAGGGAGAAATAACAGAAAACAAACAAAAAGGAAATAGTAGCTCAGAGGGAGAAAACATGGCAAACAAGAATTAATCAAAATGATCACAGAACAAAAAGGGAGAAGAAAATTTATTAGCAAAATAATTTAGAGGGAGTCATAAGCTAGTTTATATTGCTGATAAAATAAGTAGTTTTGAATAAAGTTTTCTTGGCATTTGATTGATTGTTTTAACCTAGTTAATATATTGATAACTTGGTTGATTAGTTTGGTTTTCCATCAATGCCAAAGAGGGAGATTGTTGAAAATCTGATTGAAAAAGAGTACTATCAAAGAGGGAGATTGATGATAAAGAATGTTTTCAATTATTGGTTTGTCACTGATGTCAAACTTGCTATTTGCTAGAATGACAATTGCTTATAAGATCCAAGTGCTATCACTTAGTTGATTGATGAAGAGGATTTAATCAACAAGATGTAACAAAAGTACCTAAAGGAAAGGTTGAGTTATGGTTTTGTAATGAAGTGCAAGGATCAGTTAAGACATTGGTAAAATGATGTATTGATAATATACATGAAGATACAGAGGTTGGCCACACTTAGAAACACTAGAAGAATAAGTTGTAACACGGTTTCCTGCAAAGCTTAACTAAGTTCATTAGTAAATGCTGAGCAAGCTAGTTCAAGCTAAGCAAATTTTCAATTAGTGCTGAGAAAATGAAAAATCTAGTGTGTGCCGAGTGATACAGAAGGAACTGAGCAAAGTAATAAGTGCCAAGCATCAGAAAAACTTAGTGGATGCCGAGTGAATCCACAGTAGGTGCCAAGCATTAGTAAAGCGTAGTTGGTGCTGAGTAACACAGTATGTGCCAAGCACCAAAATTTCAATAGTGTCGAGCTATTGTATTATTTGAAAAGTCAAAGATTCACTATATCTAATTCGACAAGTTTGTTACCTTAAATTTTGTGAACCAAATGGTGGATAAGGATGATGAACTGGTGGCACAAAATTTTAGATAAATTGTTTTTGAGTGAATTCAGGAGGATTCTTCATTATGTTTCTTGAAGGAACAAGATATGGGTTAGATTCAATGAATCCTATCTAATCCATTCAAATTGAAATTAAAGGAGGGAAGAATCAAGTGGGAAAAGCAATTCTAGACCTTTATTTAAGGAGTCACAGGCCAAAAAGTTAGAGTAGCTGGGGTGCCAAAATGCAAAATTGTTGAAGGATGTCAAGGAGAAGGTATTAAGAAGGAAGAATAGAGCACAGAGACTCTGCTCGATAAGTGGTCATATAGGAGATTGCAATGATACATTGAGCATGAAGACTCAAGGAGACAATGCTTGAAAGGAGAGCAAGTTGTCAAAGTTGTAGAGAGTGAAAGCCAGGAAAATTGTGAAGAGCTAAACAAAGATATGAAATCTACAAGTTAAATTGTGAGTTGTATCAGGTCAAAAGCCCTTGTTGTTACTCTCTAACAATTGTAAAAGCTAGGGTAAAATCCTATAGACTTAGGTTGGTTTAACAACCATTTTCAAATCCTTTAATAGGGTGGCATTCCAAGTGAATGTTCTAAAGTCCTCTAACCAGGCCCACTTCTAATAGGGTGGTTAAATCCTTTAACCAGGTCACATTTAACAGTGTGTTGTAGCCTTTAACAAGGCAAGCGTTTCACAAGGAATCACTTCAAAAGAGTGAGAATTAAGTAGCATGTTACTGGTGGTTTTTCCTAAATTGGGTTTCCACATAAATCACTGTGTTATGTGTTGATCTTTCATGTGTTATGCTTGCATGTTGATTTATAGTAACTTGCTAAGTAGAAAAGTTTAAGCTTGGATGCATGAATAGTTTAATAGGCTCACTTTACTTGAGGAAAAAGTTTTAATTGGATATTTGGACCTTAAATAACTGATTCACTCTCCCAGTTATTCTAAAGCATTTCTAAGATCTATCCATAGTTCTGTTGCCTTCTAAATTATATTCTTACAACTTTTACAACTTCACATGCAAAAGTCACTAAGTAGAAAAAAGTGAAGCTTGACTTCAAGGCATGTTGGCAATTTTACACCCTTCACCTACTATATTTTGTAATGTTCCTTTCATATTAGTTTCATTTTTCAATTCTTTTTCATGTATCTATCCTTACTTATGTCACCATCTATATTACATTTATACATTTTTACCAACTTTACATCACTTTTTTATTTTGTTAACTATACATTGTGATGTGCAATTGACGTATATTATTGGGCTTAGATATACTATACAAGTAAAAGCTTGCAAGGTATATTAGTTGGGTTAGATATAATATACAAGATGAACTAACCTTGGTGACAGTAGAATTAATCCATAAATGTTATCAGCTTGCCCTTAGGATTAAGGAGAAACAAAAAAGAAAAGATGAACAAAGTAGTAGAGGAAGAGGGAACTCTTTCGAAGGAAGAGGTAAATTTCAAGAAAGAGGAAACTACCCAAGAAACCAACGGGAAGCTAGCAACATTCAAGGGGCTGACAATGATAGTAGTAGTAGAGGTTCCTTTAGAGGAAGAAGACCCAATCAAAGAGGTAGATTTTGTGGAAGGGGAACAAGTGTTTTCATAGGAAGGTGTTACAATTGCAATCAAGTGGGTCACCAATCTTTAGGTTTCTAGAGAAGCAAGGACTAGTGAGTAGCCCAAGTGAAAAAATAATTAATTTTCTGCAAGATGAGGATGTACAAAGCACAAGTTCTCATGCTAAGACAATAGATATAGATATAGGAGAGTGCCTCATGCCGAAAAGAACTCTCTTGAAGGTACCCACTAATAAGGAGCCTCTACAAAGAAGGTCATTATTTAGAACCACATGCAAGGTAAGTGATAAAGTTTGTAAAGTTATTGTTGATTCTAGTTCAACTGATAATTTGGCTTCTAAGGATATGGTAGACAAGTTAGGATTGCAAAAAATACCTCATCCTTACCCCTATAGAGTGTCTTGGTTGAACAAGGCGCAACATGCTTTGATTAGTGAGCAAGTATGGGTAGAATTTCAGATTGGGGAGTATAAAGATAAAATTCTATGTGATGTGATAGAAATGGATGCCTACCATTTACTTTTAGGGAAGCCTTGACAGTATGATGTAGATGCTAGGCATGATGGGAAACAAAACATTTATAGCATAACCAAGGGTGGAGAAACCTATACTATGAGGCCACTCCCCGATGATGGAAGCCATAGGGTGACTAGTGTAATGATGGTAGGAGGTAAAGAATTTTCACAGACCATTAAGGAGGAGAAAACACCATATTTTTCCATCATAGCCAAACCTAAGAAGGAAATCAAAGTTATGCCCCAAGCCAAGAGTATGGAACATCAAGTAGGACCTAGAGAGGTTAGAGAGTTGTTAGAATGATATAAGTGTTGTTGTAGGAAGGGAACTAGAAAGTTTGCCACCAAAAAGGGAGATAAGCCATTGTATAGACTTGATACCTAGTGCTACATTACCAAATAAGGCAGCCTACAAGCTTACCCCTGAAAAAAATGCAGAATTAGCAAGGCAAATTGAAGAATTGCTGGCTAAGGGCTTTATAAGGAAGAGTATTAGTCCTTGTTTTGTACTTTCCATACTAGCTCCTAAAAAGGAAGGAACATGGAGGCTATGTATATATTCTAGAGCCATTAACAAGATAACTATCAGATATAGGTTCTCCATGCCAAGAATTGAAGATCTTTTGGATTGTTTAGCAGGTGCAAGTCACTATCCAAAGATGGATTCAAAGAGTGGTTACCATCAAATCAAGATAAGGAAAGGTGATGAATGGAAAATAGCCTTCAAGAAAAATGAGGGACTATATGAATGGCTTTTGATGCCATTTGGCCTATCCAATGCACCTAGCACATTTATGAGACTTATGAATGAAGTTTTAAAGCCTTTTATTAACAAATTTTTTGTTGTTTATCTAGATGACATTCTTTTTTTCACTAGGAGTAGGCAAGAGCACCTAAAGAATTTGGAGTTAGTCCTTGAAAGGTTACATAAAGAGCAGTTGAAACTAAATTTGGAGAAGTGTTCATTTTTGCAGGAAGATTTGGTGTTCCTTAAGTTCATCATTTCCAAAAATCAGTTGAAAATGGGTCCATCCATGCTAGAAGCAATTCTAAATTGGCCTACACCTAGGACATCCACTGAGGTAAAAAGTTTTCATGGTCTTGCAAGTTTTTATAAAAAAATTGTGAAGAACTTTAGTGGTGTTTGTGCCCCTATGATTGATACTATAAAATGGGGAAGAAAATGTAAATTTGTATGGAATAATGAGGTAGATAAGTCATTTGAGTATCTTAAGAGGAGAGTTGTAGAGCATCCAATCTTAGCATTACCTAATTTCCACAAGGTATTCACAGTGGAATGTGATGCAAGTAATAATGCAATAGGAGGAGTGTTAAGCCAAGAAGGGAGGCCTATAGCCTTCTTTAGTGAAAAGCTAAATGAAGCTAAACAAAAGTATTCAACTTATGATTTAGAAATGTATGCTTTGGTTCGGTCCTTGAGAAAGTGTGACTGAAAATCAAGCTCTTAGCTTCTTCAATAGGTAGGAAAAGTTGAACCACAAGCACATGAAGTGGATGGAACTCATCAAAGCTTACACTTTCTCCATAAAAAAAAAGAAGGGGAGAAAAAAAAGTTGTAGATACCCTTAGTAGGAGGAATTTGGTAGTAAAAGAAATTCAAGTGAGTAGCATTGGTATTGAAGTCATGAAGAACATGTATGCAATAGAAGAAGACTTCAAGGAGGCACATGAGGTTTGCCAAGCCATGAATGAAAGGTATCATACTGATTTTTCTAAGATTATATTACAAGATGGATTATTATTTAAAGGTAATCAGCTTTGTAACCCTAAAGGATCAGTTGGGGAGAACATTGTCAAAGAAAAGCATTGTGGGAGTCTTGCAAAGCACTTGACATTGATAAGACTTTAGAGCAGGTTAGACGATTTTTCCATTGGCCAAAGATGCAAACAGATATTAGGAAGTTTGTAGAATTTTCAATGATTTGTCAAAAGGTCAAAGGGAGATCATAAAATGCTAGATTGTATACTCCTTTACCTATACCCATTAAGCCATGGGACTCGATCAGCATGGACTTTGTCATGGGGTTGCCTAGGACTAAAAGTGGATTTGATAGCATATTTGTTGTTGTTGATAGGTTATTTAAGATGACTCACTTTCTACCTTGTAAACAAACTCATGAGGCTTCTCACATAGATGGTATCTTCTTTAAGGAAGTTGTTAGACTCCATGGATTACCATTGAACATTGTGTCTGATAGAGATTCTAAATTTCTTGGAAAATTTTGGAGAACATTATGGAAGAGGCTAGGCACACAACTATCACTTTCTTCAGCATACCATCCCCAATCAAATGGCCAAATTGAATTTATCAATAGGTCATTGGGTGACCTACTAAGATGTCTAACCAAAGAACATGGAGTTGCTTGGGATGTTGTTCTTCCACAGGCCAAATTCTCATATAATGATTCAATGAATAGAAGTACAAGTTTAACTCCATTTCAAATTGTATATGGAGGCCATCGAAGAGGAGTCTTAGAGTTGAGAGACTTGGGAGATAATCACAAAAGGAGTGCACAAGCTAAATATTTTGTAGAGGTTATGAAGGAAATTCGTCAACAAGTTAAGGATAAGTTGGACCTTTCAGCAACCAAGTAATAGGCATATGCTAATAAGATGAGAAGGGACTTACATTTTCAGGTAGGGGATTTAGTACTGATTCACCTAAGCAAGGAGAGAATGCCAAGGGAGAAGTATATTAAGTTAATGATGAAGAAGAGAGGACCATTCAAAATTCTAAAGAAATGTGGCAACAATGACTATCACATTGATTTGCCTACTGATTTAGGGATCTCTCCTATCTTTAATGTGGTAGATATCTATGCATTCAAGGCTCCAAAGGATAATGAGGAAATTGAGGTACTGCAACAATAAGAAGAATCGAATTTACAACAAGAACTACCACAAGTTCCTAAACCTACCATTGAAGCCATTTTGGGAAAAATGCAAACACAATACTTGTTCAAGTGGGAAAATAAAACAATAGAGAATGCAAGTTGGCTTTCAGAGAAAGACATCATCAAGATTGGGAGCAGATGTAATGCCCTGCCAAGGGATCCAAAGAATTAACCTAGAATTTCACTAAGTTTAGTAGCATTTTTTTTTTAAAACATGAAAGTAAATACCACATATAACTTATGCACAATAACGGAAGCAATAGCAATGTCCATCTGAAAGTAAACATAACATATATAACAGATTACATTCTTTAAAGATCCCTTAACGTTGAATTACATCCAAATTAACTAACATACATGAATCCATCTAGTACAACATCCACATGAAATAATAATGATAAGTCCAATGTTTATACATTACATTTCAAATGCTCAATCCTCCACTGTACATGTCACAGGGTATGACAAGCTCAAAAGAATATACATATGTTAAATTAGATACTTCATCCTATTCTAATTCATGATACATCAAAGTAAAGATAATCACATGATACACATGATACATCATCATAGAAGACATATACATCCATCATAAAAATCAAACATAATAAACTAAGTGCATGGTTCCTCCCAACTGTTAATAGCATCATTAGACCATCGTGGGCCCTAGCCATCCCTCTGTGCGTAACATTCCAAATCACTGAAGAGATCATCGGTATTAACATAGTAGGAATGTCACTCCTAACATATACAACATCATATGTAGAAAGTAATCTAACATGCAAATATAAGCATAAGATAACATCATCTAACATATGGTAATCATCAATGAAAGGATACATATCCACCATCACGAAGGATGCATCAACCACGATGTCTCAATGAATCTCAAATGATAAGAGTGGAAAATACACTACCACCTGACCGCGTGGTACCTAAGTGGTCCACTCCCACCGTGCTGATGAGATAATCTCAAGTCCCAAACAGGCTATCCAAAATCATATAGCATAAATCTCTATAAGTCCAGGAATCCTAAAAGTATACTAACTCAAAGGTTCCAAACACAAAATCTGACATCTAATCCCCAGAGGCACACAATGACATGTAGGAACGTACTATGCAAGCGAGAAAGTGTCATCGCATTTATCACATACAATTTACCCTGGCAGTTAGCTAAACTCCACGGGTCCATACCGATCTCATGCAGCCACTAGTATCCTCTCATACTGACGAGGCATACTACAGAATGCAAGGTCGCAACCATGCATTCTCACTACTCCCATCCTAGCCTGTACAAGCACTCAAGGCATGGGCGAGAACAAAACTCTTATCTTTTTAAGTTCATTTAGTTAGTATTAGGTGTGAATGTTATCACTTATTAATTCAACTTACAATGAGTTACCCTGGCAGCCTCTTAGGGCCTCGGCCCCCATTGCAAGCCACTTCCCGACACTACATGCAGATATCTTACCCTAAGCTCATGGAATCATAAATCTCAAAATCACAAAAGATAATCCATAATAAAATCATCAAATATGCATAGAAGCATCAAATCTCCATGAGCAAACATCCATAGAAAATCATGAACACAACAACTCTCTATTGGCAACTGAAGTATCACTGATAATCAAAGTATCCAATGGTTCTCAATAACCAAAATATATCTCAATCATACTAATCAAAGACTCCAAAAATGGTTGAGTCAAACATGTCACATCATGACATTATCAAGAATAAATCCACATTACAGTCCCATTATGGCGACTAGAAACTAACAAAGGATAACTGATCGATGACCAAAAATGGTTAAGTCAAGTGCCTCATACATAAGAATCTCAACTATAACAATCAATAATTACAAACAATACATAGAGAATTCCATCACATAACCATGGTAGGGTTTATAAAGATCAAGATTAAAACATCATCATGACATCACAATCACATAACCCCCAAGCCTCTGGTAGACGTCCTATAACTGGTCAACACTATTCAACCCAAAACCCAAAACAATAGCATAAGAATACACAATGCAAACACATGTTTTTGCTAAATTTACAACTTAAATTTAAATGCAAAAGTCTTGGTTTACGTTTCCAAGTTTAGAGAATAAATGGAGGAACATTTTATACATGTATTATTTTAGATGAATAAAAGTTTCCCTTAAAATCCATCTTTCAATTATAATCTTTGATTCAAAATGTCCCCCACCAAACTAACAATTAAATTTCATATACTTAATAAAACAATTAATTTAAACCATGAACCTTTGATATAAATCATTTATCAGTTATACAATTATAAACCCAATTATTATTAATCATATTCACATATTATATATATATATATATATATATATATATATATATATATATATATATATATATATATATATATATATATATATATATATATATATATATATAATACATATATATAAATTAATATTGCATTATACAAAATCGAATTAACAAATTCGATTAATATCATTTAACACATATAAATTTTTTAATAACAATTAAAAACGATTACATATGGCAAATGTAATAAATGCATACATATAACATAACAATCGCCGATACGCAGGACCCCGCGGTCGTAGGGCCTGCGATGTCAGTGGTACTGCATACCCCTACCGTTGCAGTACCCGCGACCGTAGTGGGGGCACGGGTCTCGTCCCCCCCTACTTAATGCATAATATGTGTATTTTTTTAAAAAATCGCTTACGCGATTTCCATTCAGGTTTTGCGATTTTGTTTTAATGTTTCTTAAAATGTTTTTGACTAATGGTATATTATTCGATTTTCAATAAATATATATTATATATATACATATGTATATATATATATATATATATGAAAGTATATGTATATATATGTGTGTGTGTGTGTATATATATACATGCATAATTAAAAACATCACAACATATATATATATATATATATATACATACATATATACATATATACATATATATATATATACATATATACATATATATATATATACATATATATATGTATATGTATATATATATATGTATATATATATATGTATATATGTATATATGTATATATATATATATATATATATATATACATATATATATATACATATATATATATATATATACATATATACATATATACATATATATATATACATATATATATATACATATATATATATATATATATATATATATATATATATATATATATAATTGTATATATATATATAAAATTGTATATATATATATATAAAATTGTATATATATATATGTATGTATATGTGTATGCAAATTGACAATATAGACATATATATATACACAAGATATATATATATATATATATATATATATAAATTTTCAATCCTTAGAATTTTTCCTATAAACCATTCATCTCAAAATTTTTCCAATAATTAATCTAATGGCTTTGACTATGAATCTAAACCCTAGCCCCGTGTTCTTTTCAAATCTATGCATATAAAATTCTCAAATAAATTAACTACCCATATTGAGAATGCATGTAATAAAAATAAGAAAATTCTCAGAAGACATATGGAAGACACGAAGAAGATAGGAAATGCATGATGCGGAAATAGCATAAGTAAAATCACAAGAATCTACCCGAATTCTAATGCTAATTCATTCTTCCTCAGAAAACCCGTAGAGCAAGCTCCCTTTTTCAAAATTCTCGAATCTTCCAATGCTCCAATTGCACTCCAAACGCTATATCTAAGCTTCTAGGAATGCCTGAATATAAAGAGCTCTCAAGAAACATCTAGAATGCTTCTAGAAATAGCTAGAAGGTGTCACCAACTAAGCATGTGTCTTTTCCAACCTTCTAAATGAGCCATAGGGTTGTAGACACCATGTGCTTAATTGATGCACTAACCCCCATGTTGTTGACACATGAGAAATAGAAAAGTGCGTTAATTCCCATGCAAGCTTATAACTCCAATTCACTTTTTATATAATTTCTATTTAAATATTTATAACTTTCATTTTAATTTTTATAATAATAATAATTATTATTTATTTATTACTTTATTATTATTTTATCATTATTATTAATTTTAATTTCTAATTTTCTTTTATTTAATTCTTTTTTCCTCAATTAATTCCCATTTAACTAATTATAATCAAAATATCAAATAACATGATATTTTATATTAATTTCCTCAAATAATTAATTTATTAATTAAATCTATTTATTAAGACTTAATTAATAGAAAATTCACCATAGACCTCCAAGATAAAATATGAAAACCCATCATAGAGCAAATCACTCAAAATCAGTCTAAAGGGTTAAAATCACGAATTATGTCATTCGACACATTCGGTGGGTAAAATATCCAGATACTTGTCCTACCTCACTAGGACAATTGGCTTAAAAGTTTGGGATTTGGACTTGAGAATTTATCTCCCTTCTCTTATCATTGAGATAGTATAATAGGGTACGCTCATCCTGGCAATTCAGGGAAGTCGATACCTGGTACGTGCAACCTGCAAAAAAACCATGCATGTACATATAATATATTTATAGTGCTAAGCTAAACAGACAATGGCAGGAAGTGGTGCATCGTGTAGATCCCGACTAAGCAAGTGACTACGACTCCCTTCCTTAACCACATCAGAAACGCCATACAGTAAGAAAACATGCACACCATACACATGCAAGTATGGGGTAAGTATCCATAATAAAACACATGAGATAATAAACCATCCAACTAATCATCAACAATAACTGAAAACAATATAATGATCATCATGTATGCATGAAATGTAAAGTCTAAATGATCTCATCACATAACCACTGAATCCATAACATAATGTCTGATAGTGTCAAAACAATACCGCTAATCCATCAACATAAAACTAGTCCATCATAGTCTGATAATAATAGCAACAATATGTCTAGAAAAGATGTGAACGAGGGTAGGCACTACAGTAGACTTGAAGACATTCCAACTCAAGAGACTTGATTTTCTTTTCACCTAGGAGTATGGTGCAGAGCACCAAGGCACTTGGTTTATATTTTGGTTTTCATGTTTGTTTTCACCTACTTAGGCTAGAATAAACAAACCTTGGATGAAAATTCCATGCTTGTCAAAGCAAGACACCATTTTGTATGCTTAAGGCACTTTATGCAATTTATAAGCAAAAGTTGGTCATTAGGAAAATTCAGTTTTTTTAATTTTTTTTGAAAAGATAGCCTAGGATTATGTGGTTTTATTTGGTTCTAGGTATGTTCAAACCTTTTCCAAGTCCTAGAAGTGGAATCAAGTGAAAAATGTAAAAAATTGCTCTTTTTGTTGAAAGTTGTAAAAGTTGCTCAAAATTGCAACTTAATGGGAAAAAGGTTATAACTAATAAAATATTGGTTGTAACCATTGAAATATACATATGAAATATATATACCTCATTTTTGAGGTCTAGAGGCATTAATGTATGGATTGGAAAAAGTTGCAAAGAAGAAAATTCAATTTTGGAGTTGTTTTTACTATTGTTTGCATGTTGCATGTACTGTACGGACTATTAGACAAAATTTGATGGATGTTTGAGTTGGATATTTAAATCAGATTTTATTTTCTTCTAGTCTCATCATTCTAAGTGTTTTCTTGTTCAAGTTATTACATTTTCAGTGAAACTAGGTTTTTAGGACAACATTTTGGTACATTTAGACAAGACGAGCCTCTAACTGCAACTCCCTTGGTTGGAATTTCATGGACGCTTGGGAAATGGTAGTTAGTAGGGTCCTTTTGAAGATTTTAGGGTTCCAAAACTAGAGGATGTGTTTTGCGATTTTTCCAACCAAGCCCTAGGTCAAGTGCCATGAAGGTTTTTAAAACCTCTTGTAGTGTGTTGATTTGTGAATGGCAGGAGTTTGGGACTTGGTGAAGGGCTGAGTATTTGGAAATAAGTTATTTTAGTGTTTTTGGTCATTCTTGAGTATTGAATTCATTCCCATGTCCCCATTTCTTACTGGTTGCTTTGTAAACCAAGCCTAACTTGATCACTTAGGCCTATGTTGCTTTGTGAAGGGAAGGGGATGCTGGAGTGGGGATAAAACTTGGTACTTTGGGATTTGAAGAAATTTTGAAAAGGGTATTCAAAAACCTAATTTTCTTTGGGTCTTGTTTGAAACTTTATGGAGTTAGATGCAAAAAACCATTTCAAGAGGGCTAAAAGGGGCTTATAGGGCTACTAGGCCAAATTGGGGTTTGAGGTTTTGTGCAAGTGTATGATTCAAACCGGTGGTGTAGTATATGGTAAATAGGTTCCCTAAGATCAGTTAACATAGTATAATTATTGGGACAAAATTCTAGAGTGTTTTCCTAGTATGGACCTAGTTGTGGGAGATTGGTGCAAAACCCATAAAGTGGCCAAGATTGGTTCTTTGTCCTTGGATTCTTGGTGAAGTTGGAGAGTGTGTTTCTTTGATCCATTGGAGGATTGAAGTTTGCTGAAACCTTGTAAGAAGGTCAAGAAGAGTTGATATCCAGTTGGTTTATTTCAAGAGTGGGAAGCCCATTTGAAGCTTCTTAGTTGTGCTCTCTACATCACTTTGTTCTTGCAACCCTCATTGGGGGCCTACCAAGCCTTGTTTTCGAGCCCACATCTACCTTATTTTGGCCTCACACTTACCTTATTTTGGTCTCACACCTTTTGTTTGGGTTCCTGTCACCCCCCCTCCATCCCAAAAGGGGTGCCCAGTGTTGAGGATGGTGAGCTCAACTCTATCATTTGAAACTCAATATATGGAATATTAACCATAAGAGTGCCCCATGGTGGTGGCGATTCATCTCATCCTTTCCTACTACTGTACTCATCCCCCCTGGCCATCCTCAGGTTGGTCTTGAGTCACCTCTTCCTCTTCAGTCTAAGACTTTAGTGTCTCCGCCTTTTGGGTTATCCTTTTCGCAACAACCACTATGCGAAACCCCTTAGCCCGAAAGGGATCACGCGAACTATGTATTCTTGCCTTGTTAGTCTAGAGTAATCCTACCTCATCCATCTCCTTTCAGATTTCACCCTCTTTTAAGAGATCATTTAGTTCATTGTTACCAATCTAGGTCTTAGCTCCCTCTTGGTTCATCTGTCCCCCAGCTCTCCCAATCATAGGGGCTAGTCATGGGACATCATTGAGGATTCATCAGGAGTCACATTTGTTGTACCTAGAGGTTTTGTGGGTTCCATCTCTTTATCATTCCTTTTCTTGAGATCCATTTTGCATCCAGAGACCACATGACCATACTGTCTATAGTTTGGTAATATAGCTTTGCATTCTCATTATTGATAACTTGCCTCCAAGTTGCCCATTTTGAATTCAAAACAAAACAACTTGGGAGTTTTTTATTCATAGCTAGATTCACACAAAGTTTGGCAAATACTAACTGAGACCTATTATGGGTAATAGTGTCCACCTTAATGAAGTGCTCAAATGAATCCCTGATCCATTAGAAGACCTTATCGTCCCATAATTCCAATGCCAAACCCGAAAGATGAATCCAAACCAGGGCTATTCTCTGTAGGTCAATGTTAGGGTTGAAATTGGACTTCCATTTAGCTATGACCAGCATGTGTTTCCCCAACTACTAGGAACCCGCCAAAACCTAGTTTCTATCCTCTTCATTTGTGAACTTAAATAGATACATTTCCCCCACCATGGCCACAACGTGACTAATCCTCTGAGCTTCCACCTGTTAGAGGCCCATTTCCTAACCATCTCTATGGTAAGTCTATAGCCCAAAAACCTTCCGACAAGGCTTAGCGGAAAGTTTTTGGAAATATTTTCCACAATTACATATGACAAAGAAATCTCTGGGCTAGAGTCCCCAAACATGATAGTTGGGGTAACCTCAGGGTGGGTCTAGAGTCTGTTTTGCCCACCAACATGCCTTTCTAGTTTGGTTTAGGGTTAACCGCACTTGGATCTGTCTCGGGAGCCCTAGGCCCAGAAGGCTATAGTAATACCAAATCCTCTGGTAGATCCGATGAAGCTAAAGATGTCAACTCGCCTCCACCCAAGGTACCCCCAGTATCTAGGCTTTTTCCTTTTTGACATGACCAACCATAAGTCTAGGTAGACCTCCTGGGTGGGAGGGGCTAGGTTTTCTCATGTAACAACCATTAACCACCATTAACGAGCATAGCAAAGAAGAGTTGTGTGCTTTGTTGTTGAGTATGTTAATTTGTGGGGCTGTAGATGTTGATGCACTCATGAACACAAATTTTAAGTAACTTTTACTTGTCATAAATAAAGATTAATAAATCTTAAAATAATAAAATATACTTCAAAATTGAAAAAATAAAAAGTCAAAAGAGAAAAAGTAGAGAATAAAATATTAAAATAATCAAATGTTATAGGGGAAAAACTTAGTTGTCACATTTACCGAGCTATTTGTAGAACTTGTAAAGTGTGAAGTGGTCTAAGATTGCTATACATCATACACTAAGAGAGAAATTAGCCTAGGAATAAGTCCTAGTGTGTGATGTTTAAACCATCAGCTTTTTACACAAATAGACCAAGACAACACAAAGAAAATACATAACCAAAGATTTAGTACATTCCAAACAAAAGACAGAAGGGAACAAATATAAAACAACAAAGAGGGTTCCAACTGTGCTACGTCGGTTCCTCTTATATATTTTGGTGACATCTTCAGGTGCAATTATTATAAGCATTATCATTTTAATAAAAAGTAAACGTTCATAATTTCAAAGTCTTATAGTTGAACCATAAGCAACCAACTTAAATAGGCCCGCAGGATTCTTTAAATTATTGGAAACTACTTATTGCTGAGGATTGTAATAGTTCTGCCAGTTATATTTTATGAATATTATTATTTTATAAATTTTGTATTCTTTCTTGAAAGCTAGGACTCTCTCATCCATGTGCTCTCTCCAGTTTATGTTTCACGAATATTATTCTTTTCCCTTTCTTAAAGTTGGGACCATCTTAGGTATCCATGTGTCGTTCACGGTATCTGCAATTCACAATTTCATAGTCAAATACCTCAGCGACAAGTAACTACTTCGATCATGTATTATAAAATCCCATGCGACTGGCCGAGACTCCCTTATCGATGCCTCGTTTTTGGTAGTGATGAGGGAAGGACATTGGATAAGCTACTTGTTCTTCATAGCTGTGATGAAGGAAGCGTTGGTCCTGTTTATTGTATCTGCAATTATTGGTTCTCCTGCGTATAGTCAACCTGGTGAGGGAAAGATTTCTGACTTTCAGCATTGGAAATCTCTGATATGTGTTAAATAACATTGATTGTTATGTGCAGGTTTCATTACCCTCGACTGTGGCGCCTCTGAAAAGTACACAGAAGATGATACTCGAATACAGTGGATTCCAGATGACATCTACATCAATTCTGGACATAAATCTAATATTTCAAATACAAATTCTGGAGGAACACGCTTCGAAGTTTTCCCGAGAAAAGGAAGAGTTGTTACCAGTTGCCAGTGGAGGTTGGGAAAAAATATCTACTCCGGGGAACATTCGTTTATGGAAACTATGACAGTCTCAATTCTCCTCCCCGTTTTGCTCTTATACTGGATGCCGATCTATGGGACAGCGTGTCATTTTCCACTCCAACCACATTTGTTGTTCAGAAGGAAATCATTTTCATGGCAAAGTTTGACCCCACTGATGTTTGCCTTGCTCGAATGAATGACAGCAGCGGAAAGCCCATCATCTCATCTTTAGAACTGCGGCCTCTCAATCAAAGCATGTATTGGCCTGTTTCCCAAGATCATTCACTTCTGGGCTTGGAGAGGACCAATTTTGGACATAAACCAGCTAACAGTATCATAAGGTAAGTACATGCCATACTCTTGATTAGTATTGTATCAGACGGCTTAAACATCACACAGTGAGGTTTGATTCCTAGATCAAAAGTACTTAATAGTTAAAGTTGACTTATTTTTTCCAAGCTTAAATCTTTCTTTAGTGTGTGATATTTAAGAATGGTCATATTGCATTATATTCAAATGAGTCATTTAACATATTTTGTTTAACATTTGCATAAACAGATATCCAAGTGATTTATTCGACAGACTCTGGTCTGCTAGTGTAGAAGAATTTCCACCTATTAAAACTGAAAAGAATGTATCAATAGGAACAGCTTATGACCAACCCCCCTCCCTTGTAATGCAAACAGCTCAAACAAGCTACCTAAACTCTTCTTCAAGGATAGATTTTCCTCCGATGGTAAACAGACAAATTGGGTATCTTTACATTGCTATGTATTTTGCAGAATTAGAGCCTAATTTGAATGCATCAGCCATTAGGGAATTTGACTTGACTCTTGATGATAACAAGCTGAACAATGCTTCCTTACAACCCAAGTATTTGCAGTCATCAAATATATCCACCCTTATTCCCTATGGTATTACAACTACTATGCAATTTCGCTTGCTAGCAACAAATCGCTCTACGTTGCCTCCAATAGCAAATGCTCTTGAATGGTATCGTCAAAGCGCTCAGCGTCAACAAGGAACTTTTGTTCCAGATTGTATGTAACTAAGCCCTAATAGCCACTAAATTAAATTCTTTTGTTTAAATTTGAATTTCTTCGATATATGAATTGTTCTATAAAATGTTTTAGACATGGTTTTATGAATTTTCATTAATTAATTTGAAGGAAAGGTTTAATTTGATTTTTTAAACTGTAGTGGAAGCATTAACTATTATCCAGCAACAATTAAATTATACTTATGTTGGCGATCCGTGCTTGCCCTCATCTTATTCCTGGGATTGGCTAATTTGTAATGATGATACTTTGCCAAGAATCATAAGTCTGTAAGTCATGAAAACTTAAACTCTTATTTATTTACTGTTGTGTTAATATATCTTATTAATTGAAAATGCTGACAAATTTTACTGTTGGGCAGAAATTTATCAAATAAGAGATTATCTGGAAGTATTCCGGCAAATATTAGCAGCCTGACTGCTCTTGAAATTATGTAAGATTTCTTCTAATATATATAAATAATAAATAATATATAAGTTTTTATAATATATCATGAATGACAATTTACATTAAAACACAATAAAAATCAAATAAACTAGCATTAAGCATCTAATATTCTTTCATTATTTCTGTGTCTGCTTACTATACCCACAGAAAAGTCATTCACAAACTGTATATTGTTGCAGCAATCTATCTGACAATAACTTAAGTGGGAGCATACCTGAATCACTGGCTAGTTTGAAGAATTTAAAAGAACTGTGAGTATACTTTCATTGATTATTTGTGCTCTTATTTTCCAACTGTTAATTGGAAATATTATTTCTGAGTTGTTGAGGAATTGACGAAGAGGTGAATGAATTTATGGAGACTATAATTGGAACTTTCTTTTTAGTAATTTAGAGAACAACAATCTTATGGGAATAGTACCAGCGACTTTGTTAAACAACAAGAACCTAAATCTCAGGTAACTGTCACAAACCATTACAATTTAAGTATTGTGGGTCATTTTTATCTGTACGTATCTTCCTTTGAAATCCAATAGAATTCTGATTTATGTATTTTGGTAGTTTTTTCGGAAACGTGGATCTTTGTGAAAGGAGTGAAAATAATTGTAAGAGCTCGTCTAAGAAGAAAGGTTTGATTATCGGCTTGGCAACCAGTGGTGGCATAGTTTTGGCCATCCTCTCATGCGCTGCAACACTAATTATTTGGAAAAAATACAAAAGCAGTGAAGGACAAAGTTAGTTTTGAACCTTCTGTATTTCTCTTATTTTGATACTAGAACAATTCAAGAAATATAAGCATTATTAATAATGAAAGTATGTTCATGTGACAGCGACCTTTAATTCTGTAGTGCCAAATGATCTAGCAGCACCAAGTTCGAGAGAATATAGCTATGAAGAGGTAAGAGAAATGACTAGTGAGTTTTCTAGGCAGATTGGGCGAGGAGGATATGGACCTGTTTTCTATGGCCGCTTAAAGAATGCACGAGAAGTGGCCGTCAAAGTATGTTCAGCAACATCTAAACAAGGATCAAGGGAATTCACAACAGAGGTTTGTCTAGGTTATTTTTTAGTTGGGCTTTCATATTTTACATAGCATAGGAAGTTCAATATTTGTTTACTAATCTCTCCTGGTTTAACAATTTTATTTTTATAATTTGTAGGTTGCCTTGCTTTCTAGAGTCCATCATAAAAACCTAGTAAATTTATTAGGCTATTGCTGTGAAGATGAACACCGAATATTAATTTATGAGTTTATGTCGAAGGGAAACTTAAATCAACTACTCCATGGTAAACTTTTATTCCATTTTGTTTATGTTATACATTTATGGTTTGAATCAACTTCATAATGTGGAATTTGACAGGTTAATAGTTGATCTCCAATTTTTCAGTTTTCCAAGTGTAAGAATAAATATTTATAGTTATGTGATTGAAGGATCATCTGCATCAAAAAATTGCCTCGACTGGGATACTAGGCTTGATATCGCCTTAAATGCAGCTCAAGGTAAATCTCCTCCCACATAAGAAAGTAATTACTATGTTACATTCTTAAATATAATTGGTGGTACAATAATCAGGATTGGAGTACTTGCATGCTGGTTGCAAACCTCAAATAATTCATAGAGACATCAAATCAGCCAACATTTTACTAAGTGAAAAAATGGAAGCGAAAGTAGCAGATTTTGGGCTGTCAAGAGAAGGGCCAGCAAGTGAAGCAACCCATGTTTCAACCAATGTGAAGGGCACATTTGGCTACCTTGATCCTCAGTAAATGATTGCTATACTATTTTGTTGATTCATATTATCATCGATATATTTGGAGAAAAAATACTTATTTTTCCTTTCTTGCGTAGGTATACAAAAACGAACAATTTAACAGAGAAAAGTGATGTTTATAGCTTCGGCGTCGTAATTTTAGAAATCATATCAGGAAGAAAGCCTATTGATACAAATATTTCAGAGGAACATAGCCACATTATATCTTGGGTAAGTACAGGCAAGAACAAGTTATTATCTAAGGAATGGCTTAAATATTGCACAATAAGACTTTGATTTAATTTTTTCAAACTTAATGTGTAATATAAAAATATAGCACTTAATTATTAATACTTAGTAAGATGCAGTGACATCATTTTTCTATGGCTGTTAGGCAAAGTCGCTGATATCTCAAGGCCGTATTGAGAGCTTGATAGACTCAAAGGGAGGGCAAAATATTGAGTTGAGTATAATGTGGAAGATTGCAGAGTTGGCATTGTTGTGTACAGAGAGCAAACTGAATAAAAGGCCGACCATGAGCGAGGTTGTGATTGAGCTGAAAGAAGCTATTAGACTACTTCATACAACAGATAGTTCAGGTTGTGGATTGGTGAAGGATGACTCCTTTGCTCTACAGTTCTCATTGACAACCGATGGAAACTCCCTCCCCTCTCCTAGATAAGCTATGTGAAGCCTACATCCATTAGTTTTGCTAAATTCACAAGCAAGATAGTTATATAGGAGTTGCTAGGGAAACAATTGTATGGGTGAGTGGTTCTCTTTGATGTATTGTAAATTGAAATTATGGTACTTGCTTTGTACCCAAGAAAAACTCATGTTCATGTTTTCATTAAACTTTAATTGGCATTTTCAAACATTGAGTCTATAGTATGTAAATAAAAGATTTATGAAGTAATCAATAGACAAATTATGATAAAATAATATTAAAAGAGTATTATATTATTTTAAAATGTGAAGTTATTTATTGATAAAATAATACTAAAAGGGTATTATATTGTTTCAAAATGTGAAGTTATTTATGTAGATAGTGTTTGTCTAGTAGTTTTAAATTTTCATTAAAAATATTATTAGATGAATATAATATGAGTCTAAATTTAGAAATATTAAATTTATCATAAAAGTTACTAATTAAAATTATAGAAATTTAAGATATCACTCTAAATAAAATGTTCACTTTGTGCAAATATTAGCATTAAGAGATATATATAGATATGTGTGTGTATTTCGATACACACACACACACACACACACACACACACACACACACACACACACATATACATATATGTATATATGTGTGTGTGTATATATGTATATACATACATATATACATATATGTATATACCTATACATATATATATATATATATATATATATATATATATATATATATATATATATATATATATATATATATATATATATATATATATATATATATATATATATATATATATATATATATATATATATATATATATATATATATGCATATGCATATACATATACATATTATAAAGTTGACAAGTAAGAGATAATTTTCATAACATGTCAAATTACGATATTGCTATTATCATTCAAATATGTATCTTTTGAGTCAAAATCATTGACCATTTTCATTAGTATTGGGTTCACAAGAACCCATCTCTCATGAGGATGAATGGAACACATAACATTCATTGCATCTAGGTGATGTCCATAGAGGTAAAACATAGGGGTTTCATAGGAGGTAACCCATCTTAGTACTAATCTAGCTCAAGTACACAATCAAAATATTTCTTCCAAGCTTAAGTCACTTTGATTGTAATCTTATTTGAAATTTCTTTAGAATTTTTTGATATTATCAACCATTCATTAGAAGTCTCCTTAAGCTTACTCATTGGTAAGTAGAAGATGTTTTCCATAAAAAGTCAAATTTTGATATCACTATCAACACTCAATTATATTTTTAGTTAAAATATTTGACCCAATTTTATGAGTAGTGGCTTAGAAGAACTCATCTCTAATAAGAATGAATAGAACACTTAGGAGCTATTGTATCTAGGTAAGCCCATCTCACATAGATTTGTTATTTTCTAAGACTAACTATTATATAATAGAATGGGCCAAATTAACCATTAAACAATTATGTTTGACTATCATGTCCTGATCTTAATTCATATTGTATTTTAGTTATATCATGTATTTTAGTTATACAACTATTGCATTCAACCATGAACCATGGAAGGCCTCTACAACTATAGTGGCATAATTTCTTTCTTTTTAATTTAAAAATGGTGGGTCTATTAAGAGTAATACTCATGCTGAGTCAATGAAGATATCTTGGGATAAGATTTGCAGGCAAAAATCTAAGGGGGTTATTGGTGTTGGGCTAATAAAGTTCCTTAACAAGGATCTATTGGCCAAATAAATATCGAGGATGTATGGGGAAGATCGGGAATAGAACCTAACATGGAAAAGGAATACCTCTTCAACTCTCCTACTCTTCATTCTTTCCTTTTATCTCTGGATGTAGTCGATGGGTCTTGCTAGAGCTAGATGGAGAGTGGGCAATGGAGAAAGGGTTAGATTTTGGGAGGATGCTTGGATTAATGAAAAACTTTTGATGAAAAATATAGAAGATCGAAATGTGATTGAATCACACAAGAATGATTTTGGTTCCATGACATTTGAAAATTCCATCAATGATGAGGGGGCAGACCTTACACTCATTAATTCTAATTTGTTGGAAACCCAAATGAGCCTTAATACTTGCACAATCAATCTGGAGGATCCTAAATGCCTAGTTTGGGATTCTGATCTGCATGTTGTAATAAAAGATTAACCCTAAAAATTTGTAGATTTTATTGGATAATGATTCAAAACAAAATTCTTATAGTTGATGATTTATGCAAACATGGTTTTCATCCCGTTAAGAAATGTTTCCTTTGTCAATGCGACGAGAAGAGATCTCACCACATATTTTTTTTTTCCTTGCTCAAGAAATTTGGGATGTCATCCTGGTTGAGTAAAATCTAAATTGGGAGTTCTTTAGTAACATAAAGACTTTCACTATCTAGTGGAAGTGACTAATTTCAAATGAAAATGCTAAGATTTCTAGAAGCTCAGTGTCCTACATCTCAATTGGAATATATGAAAGACGTGCAACTAGAAGGTGTGTAAAGATAAGGAAGTACCAGTTTGGTTTGTTGGGAGAAATACCTTGAAAGTTATAAAAGAAAAATATATGTCCATTAGAATAGAAAATAGTGTGAATTATGTAGGTGTTGACATCAATGCTACCCTTCTTTGTGACTAAAACATTAGAAGTAGTAGGGGACGAATTAGAGAGGTAGTACTTTGGTTGTCACCTCCGTAGGGGTTATTGAAGGCCAACTTTGACTGGACTACCAAAGTCAACCTTTGACAAGCTGATTGTGGAGTGATTATTGTAGATAAAATTGGATTTTGTATTAGTGTTGTGGCTGTACCCATTGGTATCTAATCAAGTCACGTGGTGGAAGAAATTGGGGATCTTCAAGTTCTTAACTTGGCTAAATCTCTATAGTGTAAATTTTTTTGGATAGAGGGGATACAAATAATATCATTAGATGCCGGTTAGGAAAGTCCCCACATATGTTGACTCTGAAAAATGTTATAAAAGAATCCAAATTCATTATTACTTTTTTTGAGACTATCATCATTAGCCATACCTACTAAGAAGCTAATAGGGTAGTTGATGTTTGGATTACCAACATGGTGATACATGCCAAGCAAACTCAGCTTTAGAAAGGGAACTTAGATTTAGATACTTATATCAAAGATATAATTATTACAAATTTTTATGTTCATTTAAATTGGTGACATTAAATAGCCTAATTACTAGGTGAATCTGCCTCTACATAACCTTGATTGTCATTATTATGTGATTTTGATTAAGTTCGAATTCATTTTCACAATAAACAAAAATCAAGGAACAAATGCATGGATATACATTGAAAGAGAAATCAAAGTATATTTGCATGTATAAAGTAGCTGAAATGAAAGTACAAGATCAAAAGTAAAGTACAACATCATAAGTGCATCTTTAAAAATCATTCAATGAAATATGGAGTATATATTTAAGAAAAATTGCATGTGATGCTCATCAATGGAACACATAGGCTCACACAGGCTGTGAGCATAGACAATACATAGAGCATGACGAAAGATAAATGTATGTATACATAAACAATGAAAGAAAAAATGCAAGTTATCAAACATTGCCTAAATTGGGTATGTAGAGATTGATCACTAGCTCATGTTTCCTTCCAGCACCTCATTTGCCTCAAAACCTGCAAGGGTTACCAGAAGAGAAGAAGGGGGTTAGATCCAAAAAGATCAAAGTAATGCTTGATATCTTGTAAATAATCTAAATATCATGCATACATATACTCATCAAATGAAGAATCAATAAACACTTAGATGGCTATGCTCAAGATATGCACAAGAGGCTAAAAGATGATGCAATGGAGAGAAGCCCACATTTTATCTAACTTGTTTGATCCATGTGTAGATGTAAACATGCAAAGTATTCATGGTGACATGAACTACATCATAAGCTAGAAGCATCATGAGATAAATGCTACACAAAGAAATTAGAAGCCTACATGAAAGATGAATATATAATTTGGAATATGGCAATAAAATTGCAAGTACAGATTTGGCATTGAAAGAATACATCAGGAAGGAGGTATGACCATGCACCATGTATAATCAAAATCATTCAAGCACATAAAGATGCAATCATCCTTTGCAAATTTTGAACACACATTAAAATTTCACACATTCAAAGATCACATAAGCATTGAAAGGAAATGTATGCAAAGTGTAACAATGATTCACAATCATAAAACACATGTACTCGCCATTTAAGTGGTTGCAACTATGAAGGGAAATTCAGCCAATAAAGAACATTCAACCCCCTATTGAAGTATGCTACATGAGAAATATAAACTATAGGAGGTAGCAAAAGAATGACAAATATAGATTGCAACATATTTCTAGAAGCAAGTTACATAAATCAACATAAGTTACAAGAGCAACAAACAAATCAGAAATATCAGTACATATTGACATATATGGTTTAAATGTCATATGAAGCATTTGAACAAAGAAAGAAAGCATTAATAGAGTATGTTACAACTGTAAGTATTTATGGATCATCAAATAAGATAATGATACAAATAATTAATACATGATAGACATTACAAACCAACATGAATTAGTGCAACACACATCCATGATGCAAACATGAATACATAGTTTAGAGGCTACCTCAAGCATGTGTGCATGAAAGAATGAACTCAAAAGTGCAGCCCCATCATTTCCAGCAAAATAAAAATGAAATAATGTTGTACATTCAAAGTTTCAGTACAACATGGCATCCATATCACAACCCTTCAAGCTATCAAAGCCCTGTATGCATCAAAGGCTAGAAGCTTGTAAAAGGAGCTAAAAAATCAACTAGAAAGTAAATGGTGGTGCAAAAATACATCAAATGATTCAAACATTCAACATGGAATCCAAATGCAATTAACCCACTAATATTTCTAGAAAAAAAGAAAATTAAATAGAGATATAAATTAAATGTAAATGCATAAAGAATCAAATGTATACAATTATAGCTCTTATTTTCTAGCTAAAAAAATAAAATGGAGCTATAAATAAATTCAATGAATAAAGAAATTAGAATAAAAAAAGTACCCTCAAGGCCATTAATTTTCTAAGAATAAACCAAAAAATGGAGAAGAAAAATCAAAGAAACCAACCTTATGCATTCCATTTTGTTGTTTCCACTTTCACAAAATTTCTTGAGGTGGAGCAATTATGTAGAGATTGTTCAACCCCCAACTTAGAGAGTTACATAGTACAAGATTGGATTAAGGTATACTGAGGTAGATACTTGATATCTCCGATCACAAACCTTGATATGTTGATATGAGACACCGTAGTGAAAATTCATGATTGCTATCTTTGCAACAAGTATTTCTAGATAAGACCTTTAACACATTAACCATAGAGAAAATTGATATCTTTTATCAAAATATTAAACACACATTTTTTTTAGGCAGCAAAGAAGGAGATGATTACATTGCCTCATTTTCATTTACATAACCATATTATGATGGGAATTAAGAAGATCAAAGACATGCAATTTTATGTGGAGGTAATGGATGTGGTCAAAACTTTAGGAAGGGAAAGATAGTCTATGTATGATCCAAATGAAATTTAGAAGAGAAGCAAGAGAGGGACATGAAAAATAAAATAAATGCAGAGTTTCAAGGGTTTGTTAAGTGTGTAACAAAACTATGGGAGTAACCTAATCTAAAAGATTTTGAACTAGAGTTTGATAAACCATTTAGAGAGTTAGGCTTTCATTGAGTTCCCTTCAAAGCCTCTGCTTTTATTGTTTCTACTATAAAATCTTTGGTAGAGTTGGTTGAACTACCTTTCTTAATAATAACCATTATTGAGATTAAGATTGTTAAACTTGAGAGAGTAGGACTTGGGCAAAAGGCGATTGTTTTCAAAGACTTCAAAAGGGATGTACTTCGCATTGATACCATTCCACAATATTCTATTGATGGCATTAAAGAATAGTTGAACTCCATGAAAGTAAAACATGGGATGAATTAGAGGTTGAAGCCAAAAATGTAGACAAAGAAAATGGAGATGAATTTGATAGTGAAGAGGAAAGACGATGACAAAAGGTAAAAGATATAGGGAAGTCTCAGGCACTTGAAAAGCTGTTAAAACAAAATCAATCAAAAATTCCCTTCCATTCTACAAAAATGGTGTGGGTTGAATCTCTTACCTGTGCTTTCCCTTGCATGAGGACAACACACAAAAACCCTCTTGTGCATGTACTTGCAATATTTTGGATACAAAATGAAATGTTTACTTTTCTTTTTTTTGTTTATATCTCGACCGTCATCAAGATTTTGACAATAAACTTAAGTGTTGTCAAAATTTTGATAGGAACCTTAAGTGTAGTCAAAATTTGATGAAAAAACTTAAGTTTGGTCATAATTCTGACCTTATTAAGATCATATTTAAAAAAATTGAATTTGACAAGCCAAATTGGCATGCCGTCAAAAAGTTTGGTAAAAAATGGAGGCCTAATGTACTAGTGACAAATTTTGGTGAGTATAAATAAGAAAGCCTCTTAGATGCATCATGTGAATTAGGAGTGGATGTCATCCATACCTATGCTACCCAACCAAACGTAGTAGACGAGTCTACTCTAGAGTCTATGTTGATATTTGATTGAAGAGATCATCTGAAAAGAGTATTGTTAAGAAGGAGATTGTTGAAGAAGACTATCTATTTCAATCATTATTTTGTCACTGATGTCAAACATACTATTTGCTGGTAAGATAATTTCTTATATTTTTCATGTACTATCACTTAGTTGATTGATGAGGAGGATTTGATCAACAAGATGTAACAAAAGTACCTAGAGGAAAGGTTGAGTTATGATTATGCAATGAAGTACAAGGATTAGTTAAGATAGTGATAAAAAAATGTGTTGATGATCTACTTGAGGTTACAAAATGGTTGGCTACACTTGGAAAGTTCAAAAGAATAAGTTAAACAAAGTTCATATGCCAAGCTTGACCAAGTGGATAGTAGGTGCCGAGCAAAAAGTCAGTTAGAGCCAAGCAAAAGAAAATTCTAGTGGATACCGAGCAAGATAGTAGATGTCGAGTAAATTTCAATTGATGCCGAGCAAGACAATAGATGCCAAGTAAATTTTAGTTGATGCTGAGCACCAATAAATTTTAGTTTATGCCGAGCACTAGTAAAATCCAGTTTATGCCGAGTGTTGTAGTATGTGCCGAGCATCAAAAGATTGATAATGCCGAGCTACTACATTATGTCAAAGATCGAAGATTCGCAAATAAAAGTTGACAAGTTTGTTTACTTGGAACTTGTAAATCAAGAGGAAGATAAGATTGATGAGGTAGAGGCACAAAATCTTATGTAAATCATTTTGGAGGTGAATTCAAATGGATTCTAAGAGAAGTTTCTAGAGAGGACAAGATATGGGGTAGATACATTGTATCCTACCTAATCCATCTAAAACCCTAATTTAGATGATCGATAATAAGAGGGAAAATGTTCTAATTTCTTGTATATAGGAATGTCTAGTCATGAAGCAAAAGAGTTAGAGAGTTTGGTGCAAGAAATTGAGAAGGAGAAGAAGAAAGAGGTTTTGCTTCATCAAGTGACCCAAGAGAAGAGTCTACAATGGCTTATTAAGAAATAAGGCTTAAGAAGATGAATGCTTGAAGGGTGAACAAACTATCAGAGCTGCAAAGAATGGAAGCCAAGTAGAATTAAGGATTGAACAAAGATCTGTAATCTACAAGTGAAGTTGTAAGTTGTATCAAATCAAAGCTGCACTATTACTTTCTAACAATTGTATTAGTCTAGTGTAAATCCTTTGGAGTAAGGTTGAATTAAAAGTTATTGGAAAATCCTTTAATAGGGTGGTATTCCAAGTGAATAGCCTAAAGTCCTCTAAGCAGGCTCACTTTTAACAAAGTGATTGAAATCCCTTAATCAGGTCACATTTAATAGTGTGTATTGTAACATTTAATAGGGAATCACTTTAGAAGAGTGAAATAGGAGTAGCATGTTATTGGTGGTTTTTTCGAAG
Source organism: Cupressus sempervirens (assembly GCA_028749045.1). NCBI lineage: Eukaryota > Viridiplantae > Streptophyta > Pinopsida > Cupressales > Cupressaceae > Cupressus > Cupressus sempervirens. The sequence goes on along the minus strand of CM053786.1, from coordinate 671,637,670 downwards.
TTGGGTTTCCATGTTAAATCATTGTGTCAAATGTGCTAATGAATGTGTTGTGTTTCATGCTTTACATTTTTGCAAGATTGACTTGATAGTAACATATACGTTTTTGTTGATGCACAATGAATGCATGCATGGGTATGAATGTTTTATGGGTTCATTGAATTGTAAGAAAAGTTTTATTTGTACATCTAGACCTTGAATAACTGATTCACCCCCCCAGTTATTCTAAAAGAATTCCAACAATTGGTATCAGAGCCATCTGCTTAAGAGGATTAGTTTTAAGGTACTACAAGCGTAAAGATCAAGATGTCAATAAGAGAAGTACCTAAGCTCAACAGAGATAACTTTCTTGCATGGTAAAGTTTGATGAAGCTACACCTTGGAGGACTTGGAGATCATGCACAATCTTCCATTATTGTGGAGCATGTTGATCCAACAAGAGCCCTAATTGCTGAAGCTATGAGGAAAAAGAAAGAACACAATCAGGCGATGTTGGAGATTGCCTCTACCCTAAGCTATGCCAAATTTGATGATATCAAAGGTCTTAACAGCGCAAAGAAGATGTGGGATGCCCTAGCCACCATCTATGGAGGAGACAAAAATGTTCAAAGAGCCAAGTCAGAGAGTCTCAGAGGTAAGTTTGATGAAATTAGAATGGAAGAAGATGAGAATATTGCTCAATATGTTGCTATAATAAAAGAAGTTGTTAGTGCAATAAAAGGTGCTACTAGTAAAATAGATGATGATACTATGCTAAGTAAAGTCTTAAGGATATTACTGTCTATTTATGCCATTAGAGTTTTTGCAATCCAAGAGTTGAGATGTATACGAGGAAATGATCTAACCCTTGAAGGTCTAATAGGTAGACTCACTAATTTTGAGATATCTAATTTTGACAACTACAAACCAGAGAGTATTGAATCAACTTTCAAAGCAAAATTGTTATTGAAGGATTTTGAGGAGGTAAAGCAGAAAAAGTAGAATAGAAAGATGAAATATGCATCCAGTGACAACAACAAAAATGAGGAAGACATGGAACAATTGGAAGCACTACTGGCAAGAAGATTTCACAAAGAAAAATCAAGTTCAAAGGTAAGTTACCCATCATTTGTTTTAATTGTAATAAAGTTGGTCATATTGCTGCAACATGTACACAGAAGAAGAACTACATAAAAGGAAACAAGTACAAAAATAGAAGAGAAGATGATGGTAGAGACTACAGAGACAAAGGTAAGAAGTCATGCTACATTGTTGATGAACATGATTCTGATTATTAGGATTAAACCACTGACAAAAATAACAATTACGTGCAAATATAACCAATAATAGAAAAATAATAGATCACACAGAAAAGAACACAAGGCACCAAGATTTAGCATGGTTCACCCAATCCCTAGGCTACATCCACCAAATAAAAAGTCTAATATTATTATGATCCAGTGATTATAACCTGATTACAATCCGTAACCCCTTACAGCTCAATGCCGCCGCAAGAACCAATTTTGCATCACAACTATAAAAAAATCCCTAACCCTAAGCTCTTTTATACAAGTATTTTTATCACTTTAGGGTTATAATTAATAATTACATGTTGGCCCAAAATCATGATAAAATAGGGCCCAATTTTTTTTTAGGGGTGATGTCCCAAGCCCTAAAGAATTTATAAAGTATGTATAGTACTTTCTTGATCAGTCACCACAATCTAACAATCTCCCACTTGGGGACTGATCAAGCTCCACACTAAACAATAATCTCCCACTTGGAGACTAATCCTGTAGCTATTCCACTACTCCATGAGGCTCCCACTATATCAAACCACCCTAGACTTTGCTATTCTTTTATTCATGTTCAGTCTAGAAGACCAACCGAAGTTGAAGAGGAGTTCAACTTCTCCCTTGTTAATACTTTTGTCAACATATTTGCTGGATTGTCATTTGTATGTATCTTCTCCAGCTTTAATTGTCCATCCTCTAAAATTGATCAAATGAAATGGTACCGCAATTGTATGTGTTTGGTCTTTGAATGTAGAGCTGAATTCTTTGCAAGATGAATGACACTTTGACTATCTATAAACAAGTAATTATCCTTCTGAGGGTGTCCCAATTCTTCCAAGAAGAACTGAAGCCATATCATCTCTTTGGTTGCCTTTGTAGCAACTACATACTCTGCCTCTATAGTGGACAAAGCATTAACCTTTTATAACCTGGAAACCTAGCTCATGACTACCCCACCAATAGTAAAGATATAACCTGTAGTAATTTTCCTGGTATCAATATCCCCTACCAAATCTGAGTCAACATAGCCCTATAAATTAATAGTAGAGCCCCCAAAGTGTAAACACTTATTGGATGTTCCTCTCAAATATCTAAGAATCCATTTAACTGCATTCCAATGCTCAATTCCTGGATGACTCATATACCTACTAATGACTCCCACTGTATGTGCAATATCTGGCCTAGTGCATACCATAGCATACATCAAGCTTCCTATAGTTGAAGCATAGGGCACCTTGGCCATCTTATCCTCCTCTTCCTGTGTCTTAGAAAACATCTCCTTAGTCAACTACAAATGACTAGGTAAAGGTGTGCTGACAGCTTCAACATTCTCCATAGAGAAATGTTGCAACACCTTCTCCACATAATCAACCTGAGATAACATCAATGTTCTATTCTTGCTATCTCTACAAATCTTCATACCAAGGATTTTTTTTGCTACCCTCAAATCCTTCATAGCAAATGCATAAGCTAATTGGCATTTGAGCCCCTTAATGTGATCCATGTTAGACTCAGCTACAAGCATATCATCAACATATAAACATAAAATAATGTAGCTATCATCATCCAACCTCATAAAATAAACACAATGATCTAAATGACACCTATTGTATCCATGCTCATGCATAAAACTGTCAAATTTTAGATACCATTGTCAAGGTGCTTGCTTCAAGCCATATAAACTTTTCTTCAATTTGCACACTAAGTTCTCCTTACCTTTGACTGCAAATCCTTGTGGCTGAGCCATATATATCTCTTGATCCAAATTACCATGAAGGAAGGCTATTTTAACATCAAGCTACTCTAAATGCAAATCTTCAGTAGCCACAAGACTTAAAACAATACAGATAGAAGTCATTTTAACAACAGGAGAAAATATCTCATCAAAATCAATACCCTTTTTTCTGTGCAGATCCTTTTACAACTAACTTGGCTTTAAATCTTTGCTTACCTCCTTCCTTTTCTTTCAACCTATAAACCCACTTATTCTGTAAAGCCTTTTTACCTGTAGGCAATTTGCATAAATCCCAAGTCTTATTTTTCAGCAAAGAGTCCATTTCTTCTTCATTGCAGACTCCCACTGAATCTTAGTATCCACCTACATAGCTTCATCATAACATTTAGGTTCACTAGCATCAGTAAGTATAATTGAATACAAAGAGGGAGAGAATCTTTCTGGAGGTCTAATTTGCCTTGTTGACCATTTAACATTCATTGGTGTGTGTGGTATTTATTTTTGTGGTTGTTGCACATCATGAGGAATGGTTAGAACATCAGCTTTTGGAATATCATCCAACACTACATAATCATTTTCTTTCTTCTTATGTTGCTATAATAGATCTTTGTACAACACTTTCTCATTGAATATGACATCCTTGCTTCTTAAAATTTTATGATTTCAAAATCCCAAAGCCTATAACCAAATTCATTAATGCCATATCCAAAAAATACACATTTCTTTGACTTATCTTCTAGCTTGGTTCTATTTTCAAAATCTATGTGAGCAAATGCTTTATAGTCGAAGGTTTTGAGAAAAGAATAACTCACCTTCTTACCAGTCCATGCTTCCTTTGGAATATCATAGCCCAAAGGAGTAGAGGGACCTCTATTAATCAAATATATAGTAGTATTGATAGCTTCCACCCACATGTGTAAGGGAAACCCAACATGCAACCTCATGCTCCTTGCGCACTCCATTATAGTTCTGTTCATGCATTCAGCCACTCTATTTTCCTATGGAGTCCTTGGAACAGTTTTCTGTGTATGAATACCATTAGTGGAGAAATAATCTTTCAATTCATGACTACAATACTCACCACCATTATCAAATCTGAGACATTTTAATTTCTTACCAGTTTCATTTTCAACCAAGCATTTCCATTTCTTAAAAGTTTGAAATACACCAAATTTTTGTCTAAGAAAATGAACCCATACTTTTCTAGTTGCATCATCAATAAATGTAACATAATTAGGAGACCCACCAAGGGAAGATACTTGAGCCGGTCCCCATACATCTGTATGCATAGGCTCTAATTTCTCCTTCTTGTTTTCCTTCCCAGTCTTTACAAAACTCACTCTCTTTTGGTTTCCATACACACAACTTTCATAGAAATCCATATTAACACATTTTAGACTTGGTAAAAATTTCTTTGAATGAAGTACTTTCATACCTTTCTCACTCATGTGCCCAAGTCTATTGTGCCATAGCACTGTATCAGAATCTACAGCAGCTATTTGTTCTCCCTACTCGACTATAGCAATTGTTCCTAAACATTCATTTTTCTCTCAAACAATTAAAGTAGAAGGAACAATATGACCTGTACAAAGATATAAGGTGCCTACTTTCATACCTTTTGCTACTACAAGGGAACCTTTTGAAACCTTCCAATTTTTATCATTAAAAGTAACTACACACCCCTCATCACCGAGTTGCCCTACTAAAATTAAATTCCTACTTGGCCTTTGAATATGTCTTACCTCATGTAGTAGCCAATGATTCCCATTCTACAACTTAAGCTTAATTTTTCCCTTTCCAACAATCTGATAGGGTTCATTATCCCTCAAATAAATAAGCCCAAAATCCCCTTGGACATAATCAATGAAATAACCTCTATGAGGTGTAGCATGAAATAAAGCACCAAAATCTAAAATCCTTGAATCATCAACACTTTCTAAAGACAGAAGCAAAGCATCCTCTTTGGATTTGTTACTTACCACATTTGCCTCTTCATCTCCATCTCATTTATCTCCTTTATTTTTCATTCGATTCCAACAATCTTTCTTTTTATGACCTAGTTTCCCATAGTACCAGCAGTCATTCAGTCCTCTCAATTGAGACCTCCTCCCTTTTGACTTTCCTCTTGATTTCCCATGATTTTTGGAATTACTTCCTCTCCCAGTCATTCTACCCCTACTTTGTGCATTCAAAGTACTTCTTGATGTAGATCCAACCGAAGTTTTCCTATGAGTTTCTTCACTCAAAATAACACCAATCACATCATCATATTTTAGGGTACTAGATTCAGGAACAAAATTACTCACAACCATTACCAAGCTATTCTACCTTTCAGGCAAAGAACACAAAATCAAGAGAGCCCTAATTTCTTCCTCAAAATTGATACCCATGGAAGATAACTGACTAGTAATAGTATTAAACTCATTTAAATGATCTGCAATAGATCCACCTTCTGCCATTTTCATATTAAATAAACACTTCATGAGAAATACCTTGTTTGAAGCAGAGAGCTTTTCATACAGTGTCACTAAGGTTTTCATCAACTCTTCTATTATCTTTGCTTTTGTAATATTAAATTCCATTGATGGTGCCATGCATAATCAAATGCTTCCAAGTTCCTTTCTATCCAAAAGATCCCATTCATTATTTGACATAGATCCCTGATTCTTGGCTTTGCCTTCCAACAACTTCCATAAATCCTTTTGATAAAGATAGTCTTCCATTTGCATCTTCCATAACTAGAAGTTTTGCCTATTAAACCTATCAACCCTCAGGTTACCCTCGTCTACCATCACTCCCACTCAATCATGAGGCTCTAACTTAACCGTGAGACTTTCTTGTGGAGGATAATTGAAAATAAACAACTAGGCTTTGATACCACTTGTTAGGATTAAACCACAGATAGAAATAACAATTACATGCAAATATAACCAATAACAAAAAAATAATAGATCACACAGAAAAGAACACAAGGCACCAAGATTTAATGTGGTTCACCCAATCCTTGGGCTATGTCCACCAAATAGCAAGTCCAATATTATTACGATCTAGTGATTATAACTTGATTACAATCCATAACTCCTTACAACTCAATACCATTGCAAGAACCAATTTTGCATCACAACTATAAAACAATCCCTATCCCTAAGCTCTTTTATACAAGTATTTTTACCACTTTAGAGTTATAATTAATAATTACATGTCAGCCCAAAATCTTGATAAAATAGGGCCCAATTTTTTTTTCGGGGTGATGGCTCGAGTCCTAAAGAATTTATGAAGTATGTACAATACTTTATTGATCAGTCACCACAATCTATCACTAATGAACATGATGATGAAGTGGTATATGTTGCAATGAAGGATGAATCTAATGAAGATGAGGCAACTACATTTGTGACTTGTGTGAACAAGAATGACAAATGGATCATTGACAGTGGATGCTCACATCACATGACTGTAGACAAAAGTAAGTTCATTACCTTAAATTTTTATGATGGAAATAGTGTAAGGTTTAGTAATGATGCACCATGTTTGATAAAAGGAAAAGGGTCTATCAAACTCATAGATAAGATTTCATGTGATAATGCTTACTATGTTGAAGGATTGCATTATAACTTGTTAAGTGTGTTACGATTGAATAATTTGAGATGCAAAGTTGAGTTTGAAAATAAAACTACCAAGATATATGACACAAATGGAAACTTGATTGAAAAAGGTGATCAAACTAGAAGTAATTTATTCTATCTAGATATAGAGGATGCTACTTGTCTTATTATAGAATTTGATGATGTATGGCTTTGGCATAAGAGATTATGTCATGTTAAAATTGATAATCTGATTAGTATCAGTAACATGAAAAGAGTTAGAGGTTTTCCTAAGTTGAAGAAACCCGATAATATAGTATGCAAACAATGTCAGCTAGGCAAAATGACAAAGTCAAGCTTTAAAATTAAAGCTTATACCTATAAAGACATTCTAGAAATTGTTCATACTAACTTGTGTGGACCTATTGAAGTGTAAAGCTATAGAAGAGATAAGTACATAATGCTATTTGTTGATGATTACTCTAGGATGATGACAGTCATGTTTCTAAAACAAAAATTTGATTCTTTTCAAATGTTTAAGTGGTACTTGGCAAGGGTTGAAAAAGAAACAAGTAAAAGTCTGAAATGCTTGAGATCAAACAGAGGAGGAGAATTCACTTCAAATGAGTTTGAAATGTTCTATAATGACAGAGGAATCAAAAGACATACATCTCCACCTAGAACCCCTCCACAAAATGGAATTGCTAAAAGAAGAAATAGGTCCATAATGGATTGTGCTAGAACACTTATGATGGAGAAGAATGTTGCTCTAAAATACTAGAGAGAAGCCACAAGTATTGTTGTATATACCTTGGACCATGTGGAAGTCAAGAAAGGTACTCATTCAATAGCTTTTGAACTATGGTATGGATATCCACCTAATGTGAAATATTTTAAGGTATTTGGAAGCAAATGTTATATTCTTAAAGATGTTAGGAGTGGAAAGTTTGATGCAAAAGGTGAAGAGGGTATATTCTTTGATTACACCACAAGAAGTAAAGCTTACAAGTGTTTAAATACTAACACTAACAAAATTGTGAAAAGTGCAAATGTGAATTTTGATGAGTTTACATAATTACATGAGGCTAAACCTATGAAAGAACTAGAAGAATACAAATCATTTGTATACTTCTATGAAGGAATGCCTGCTGAAGAAGATGCTATAAATCAAGTTGCAAACCAATAGCAAGTCTCAGTAACTGCCGAGTCATAACCTATGAATGCCGAGTTGTATTCAAGAATCGAGCTACATTCAGATGCCAAGTTACAAAATGAAGAAAATGCACATTCTAATTATGAGATTAGTATACATGAAACAGATGCTAAAATACCTGATAGGGATGTACACAATGCCATTGAAGCTGAAAGAAAAAATTTAGTTACAAGAACTGAGCCAACATTGTCCAAATATGTCAAAAGACACCATCAAACAGATCAAATCATTAGAGACAAAGATGAAGTCCAATGACTAGAAATAGATTGAGAAGTGAATCATGTTTGCTAAGCATGAAGGAACCCAAGATAGTAAAAGATGCATTGGAAGATGATGACTGGTACAAGGTTATGGAAGAAGAAATTTAACAAATAGAGAAGAACAAAACATGGAGTCTAGTTCCTAGACTAGGAGACAAGAATGTGATTGGAACCAAATGAGTATTTAGAAACAAGCTAGATGAGAATGGTGAAGTGACAAGGAACATTGAAGCAAGACTACTTTGCAAGGGATATGCATAGGAAGAAGGAATTGACTATGGTGAGACATTTTCCATTATTGCAAGAATGAAAGGAGTGAAAATTATACTTTCTTATGCTACATTAAAAGGTTTCAAAGTTTGTTAGATGGTTGTTAAATCTACATTTCTAAATGGTATACTAGAAGAGGAAGTCTACATAAAACAACTAGAAGGATTTGTTGATAAAAACAACAAGAACATGGTATGTAGACTACACAAAGCCCTATATGGATTGAAACAAGCGCCAAGAGCATGGTATGAGAGACTTCATACTTATCTTGTGAAGATTGGATTTGAAAGGACTAATGATAACAACAATCTATACATGAAGATAGATAAGGATAAAGGTATACTATTATCTAAAATATTTGTTGATGATATTATATTTGGAGGACAAGATGCTTTGCATAAGGACTTTGCAAATTAGATGAAGTAAGAATTTGAAATGTCAATGTTTGGTGAGATCAAATTCTTTGTGGGACTACAAGTATATTAGATGAATATGGTATATATATCACTTAGTCAAAATATGTCAAAGAGATATTGAAGACATTTGGACTAGAGGATTCCAAACTAGTAAGTACACCTATGGTGATAGGACTCAAGCTATCAAAGAATGATGATTTAGCTGAGGTGAATCAAACATTATATAGATCCATGATTGAAAAATGACAATATGTAGTACATAATAGACTTGATATTGCATTAGCTATGGGAATAGTTGCAAGATTCACTACTAATCCCAAAGAGAATCACTTGATGACTATGAAAAGAATAATGAATTACTTGAAAGGAACAAAAGAGTTTGGTTTATACTATAAGAAGAATGAAAAGTTTGAACTGAGAGCCTACATTGATGCTGATTGGGCTAGAAACATTGATAATAGAAAAAGCACCAGTGGAGGAGCATTCTTCTTAGGTAAAAGACTAGTTACATGGACCAACAAGAAGCAGAGTTGTACTTCCCAATCTACTACTGAAGCATAATATGTTGCTGTTCCTATTAACTGCACAAACATTGTATGGATCAAATAGCTACTTAAGGGAATGAAGGAAGAAATAATAGAACTAGTGACACTTTATTGTGATAATACAAGTGCTATCAATATATCAAAGAATCTTGTGATGTATACAAAGAAACAACACATTGCAATCAAGTATCATTATGTAATGAAATTGGTTCAAGATAAAGAGGTGAAGATGGAATATGTTAATACAAGGGAGCAAATTGCTGATATCTTCACAAAAGCATTACCTAAAGATGCTTATGAGTATCTAAGAGGTAAACTAGGGGTGATACCCCTATCAAAGGCTATGTAAGAGATAGAGGCAGTGCCCTACATCAAACAAGCTAACATTCATTTAATACAAATTGATGTAGTGGATCTTACTTTAGGAACTACTTAAAGTAATCACAAAATTAGAACTACAAATTAGTCACAAGCAAGGTGACAGAGGGAAAAATTGAAGAACCTGCAAAAGCCTATATCTACATATATTAAAGATGCCAAGTGTTTAGTATATGTCTTTGGCATTGTTTCCAAAGAGGGAGAAAGTACATTAAACTGATTAAGTGTGAGAGGAACAATGGAGAAAGTACATCATCAGAAGATCAAGAAAGAAAGAGGGAGAAATAGCAGAAATCGATCAAAGGATCAAAGAGGGAGAAAACAATCAGAGAAAGGATCAGAACAAAGAGGGAGACATTGATCAAGACAAGAGAATTAAGAAGGAACTCAGAGGGAGTTATATTTGTAATCTAATTAGAAGATGGAAGTTACTGATAGAGGAAGAAATTTGAATACAATTTTTTTTTTTTTTTGGTAGTCTTACTGTTTTAACCTATTTAGTTTGATTGAACAAGATGTTCATCATTTTATTGACTTGGTTGATTAGTTTGGTTTGCCATCAATGCCAAAGAGGGAGATTGTTGATATCTAATTGAAAAGATCATCTAAAAAGAGTATTATTAAGAAGGAGATTATTGAAGAAGACTATGTGTTTCAATCATTGTTTTGTCATTGATGTCAAACTTGCTATTTGCTGGTAAGAAAATTGCTTATATGTTTCAAATTATATGACTTAGTTGATTGATGAGGAGGATTTGATCAACAAGATCTAACAAAAGTACCTTGCAGAAGTTGAGAAAAATGCATCCATATATGGCTCTCTTGGTTAAGGTAGAACTAAAAAAGATCTTAAGTGCAAACTTCATTAGAGCTATTGATTATGTAGAGTGAATCTCCAATATTGTACTTGTGTCCAAACACAATAAGTCCATTAAAGTGTGTACCAATTTTAGAGACTTAAATAAAGCATGTCCTAAGGATGATTTTACACTATCTAACATAGACATGATAGTGGACATGAGCACAAGTTATGAAATGTACTCTTCAATGAATTACTTCTCCAGATACAATCAAATCAAAATTTCTCCCGTGGATCTAAAAAAAATAGCCTATACATGTGCATGGGGTACCTTTTGTTAGAATGTCGTGCCCTTTGGATTAAAGAATGTAGGAGCTACCTATCAATGATCCATGACCACCATCTTCCATGATATGATGCATGAAAATATGGAAGACTATGTTGATGGCACATTGGCCAAATCTAAAAAATGAGATACACATCTTGAGACTAGAAAATAATGTGCTATTTTAAGACCATGAGATCAATTTTTTCAATGAGACTATATGAGCATGTTCTTTTCCAATCTTAGTTGTGTGCTATCTATGAGAATTTTTCTACTGAGTGTTCCCTCCCTAATAGTCTTTCAAGGATGTCATGGACTAGAAGATTGGGGGCACGGGGCATATTTTTACTTGCTTTCTGCTTGTGGGTATTCTTTGTTATTCTAAGGTGTTTTAGAGTGTTCATGCTTTTCCTACTTGATACTTTGGGCCCACAATATATCATCCTTATCTATTTTTTCAAGACTGCACTTGGGGGTTATCTTGGCGCTTATGTCTTGATATAAGTGTAACCTTGCTATACTAAATTTAGGAAATCTAACCGCATTAGTCATCTTGACTTACATGTCTTTGATGCTTAGGTCAAATTCCCATATTTCTATTGGAAATAGATCATATTCATATCCTCATAGTTATATTGGTGATGATTATATGGTCTTCTTGTGTCCTTAATAATGCTCAATGATGAAATTAGAATCTAAATATTTTGCGTCCCTTGTAAGTAAACCGTTTTGCATACTAGTTTTCATTATAGTCTCATTCTAGCTTAGTCTTAAATTTTGCATATGGAGATCTAAGCTCTCTCTTCATCTTTAATGAACACATTAGCTAACTATGTTCATCTCTTCTCACTCTTCCTCTTGATCATGTCTTTCATCTCTTGTTTTTCACATCCACTCTTTTGCTTGTTCTATACTTGCCATCACATCTATATAACCTTTTCACCCTTGGCTAATTTTGATGTCTCGTATCCATTTTTAGGATCAAAATCAAAATTTGAGTTCATCTTTCTACTCGAAATCACCTTTTAAAATTCTACCTTCTTATATATAGTTAGTTGACCTTTTGAGGTCTAACGTTCAAATCTTCATTGGGGCATCTTCATTTCTCCATGTCTTCATAATTTATACAATCAGTACCAAATTTAATTCACATTTTCACTCCTAAATCATCTTTCTACTTGATTTGACCTAATCTACATACTTTATGCCTCCTGGTCAACTCTAGTCAAGCTGGGGCATTCAATCACTTCTTTATGGTCACTCTTTGGTTCTAATAGCTTATATGTCATGATGGACTTTTCTATATCTCAATTTTCTTATATCAAGCTCATTTCTTCATTCTCTTTACCTCATTTCAATTTCAATCTCGAGGGGGCATAAATACTCTATCATTGCTTGCTTTTTACAACTATCTACTTCTTAGGAGCACATGCTTGATTCTTTCATTTTCTCTCAATCTATCTTATTTTCTTGATATTCATACTCCTCTTGATATCCAATATCATCTCTCTCTCTCTCTCTCTCTCTCTCTCTCTCTCTCTCTCTCTCTCTCTCTCTCTCTCTCTCTCTCTCCCCTAGTGTTTAGTACTATTGCTATCAAGCTACGTATTCAGGACTTGCTATCTCATTATGCATTTCATTCTTTAGAATCAGATCTCTCTATCTACAATTGCCTACTTGGCTTCTTCATTATTTAACATAGTATGTTCCTAGATGGATAACACATTAGTCAAAGAGGGGAAAATGAAATCACCTAAAAATAATCATCTATACTATTAGCCCCCATCTCAACACTTTGGCTAAATTAATTAATCATTTCCCTAGGCCAAATTGCAAAAAATCAATTTATCTAATTATAACTTATAGTTTGACTATAATATCCTAAGCCCACATTTGATTAAAATAACATGTCCCCTTTAAATTTTTAAAATATCCCATTCTCCTAACCCACTCAATGTGCACACATAAAGTCATTTTTCTATTTTCAAATTAAAAGAAAAGTGTTTTGTCTCACATGAAAAGTTGATTCCTTTTCATTTGTTGACTTGATCTTGCATATAGATCATGCCAAAATTCAACCCCCACCCTTGATCTTCTATTCCTTGATCTTGATCTCAACCGTCCGTACACCTTTAAAAGAGAAAGAGCTCCCCCTCTCTAAGGATCCCATTTTTGAGTATTATTATGCTACAGGTTTCTTGACAGGTTTCCTTGAGAGCACTTGCGGAGAACTTCTTGTTTCTTGTCTCATTCTCGCATCCGTCATCTTTACACTAGGTTAATTTAGAATAACATTATTTCTTTGTTCTATCATAGCTCACATAGCCTAATTAGCCATGGTTGTAATATGATCATCTTTCTTAATCTAGTTGCATTGTGCATCTCATCATAGCATAGATCATTTCTTGCATTGTATGCTTGAGAACTCCTTTTGGAAACTTGAATTCTTGCTCTTTTCTAAGGAATCTCCCATTACATGGTTTACTAGCAAGTGTTGCATCTCTAAGGCTCATTTGAAAGCTCATTTCATACTTGTTTTGTGCACTTTTTCATTAAATGGATAGGGAGCTCTAAGACGACATTCAAGTGTTCCAATTCATAGGATATCTTGGATAGAATACTTTAGAGGATTTCACTTTTTTAGTGTACATGTAGATATTGACTCACACGTGACTATGAATCTCTCCCTCAACCACAAAAAACATGTTAAAAAAAAAAAACTAAATAGACATGTACACCATACACATGCAAGTGCAAGGTAAGTAAGTATAAATCTATATACATCATCCATATAACCATCATCATGAAAAAAAATTGTATTCACTATGTTAAAGAATGTAAAGCATTCCCATCAAAGTTTATAATCATGATCAACAGTATAAACATATAATGTCTCAACTAAAAAATAGCTCATGATACATATGAATCCAACATTAAGTGGTCTCAATCAACTAAGAAACAAAGTATCATTGAATAAAATAACATATGCATGAAAAACTAGCTTGAAAGAGTTTGACAATATAATCTAAAATAAAACTAAGGGTGATCACTACACATGTATAAGTGGAAGTAATACATTATTAATGAATAAATGCTACCATATAAAATATAATTCTAGAAATTATTGGGTAATGGGTATCAATTTATTATGCATTGATGTAAGTGAACTATACATTTATAAGGATAATTGCAAATACCTGAATAACTGCTATGAGTTAATGCACTGGTATCATGATTATGGACATTAAATCCACATAATGGATGGTTTATATAACAAATTTTAAATGATAAACAATTATATTTTTATTCTAATATCAAAAAAGACTAATTGTCAGCATTAAATGACCCTTTTAGTATGATTTTTCATGTTTCAAATAGACCACTATATAGGTTCTGATCTAATACAAATATGAAAGAAAGAATGGAAATTTTAAATATATACAAATCAATAATTCTAAAAATTAATAATTATACAAATCAATAATTAGTTCTGAACAAATCAATTTACATATAGAATTTACCACTGAAAAGACAATTGCATACCAAATCTAAAAATAAGTTCTATAGTGAAAATAATAGAACCTCAATATTTGTGCACAAAAATGCTAATCAACTTGCATTCAAGTATTTGTAGATGGTAGGATGCATCAACATGAAGAGGGTGTTCACAATAGAGTAATATTATGCTTGTTACTAAATACACATGTTCAACAAGATTACAAATAAAATTTCAACTCAATGAGAATTTAAGTAGTTACAGAGAGGGATACACCAAATGTCACATGAGAAATGATAATATCATATAAGCTAAATTTTGATTAGGTTTTGAATGACTTTTCAATTAATAAAATATGCATAACATATGGTGTAAAAAAGTTGCAAATACAATAGAACATCATGAAGGTTTCTAAAATCTAATCAAATGTGATATTTAATGCCAATGATTCCAATATGATGATGATAAATTGAGTATTGTGTGAGGCTATTATAATGAAAAAATGAGAAAAAACTATTGGAAAAATTGAAATAGAACTAACGATACAATAGTAGAGAAAGACTCTAAAGAAGCAACCATAGAAAAAAGGTATGTCACAAAGGTATGCAAAAGTGCACCAATATCATAACAAATCCCTCAATATGGTTATCTAAGAAAAATACAAACATATATCGGTTTCCAAATATACAAAGACACAAAAAGTTATCAAAACCCATTTTTGATATGTAGTAACTAATATAAAAGCCTAATTTACAAATGTTTTTACCACAGAGGAGATCTCCATAAAACCTCATGGTTTATAACGATTCTAGTCATGGGCATGTGGATAGAATAGGGGAAGTTTTAATTGGATTCATGCCATGCATATACGACCAACTCACAAATGGAAAATCCATATATCGTGAGGCAATGTAGCATTAGTCACAGATATTATTTTTAGTGGCCGAGGAATTTTTTTTTCAAATTGAAAAAGAAAAACTAAAATGAGTTTCTTAAACCCATGTTGTGTAAAGAGGAGAGACCACGTTTCTATTTGAAAGGGTACCACCATATACAAAAAAACTCATCAAGGAAATTAGAAACAAAAAATTATTTTAAAACCCTTCAAAAATACTCACATCATATAGAGGAAAATAAAAGATGTAATTTTCGATTAAATTTCATGTTAAGTTAAATAGATCTATAGTGAAACCAATACAGTGTCAAGAAAAACCATCATCTCTTTCAAAACGAGTCTCAAAAAAACATAGTAAAGGACAATGACAAATCTTCATCAGTGAGTAAGTAAAAGAGGCTCATAGTCCCATTTAGATTCATTACAATATACAAAGTAGAGTAATATATTTTTATTACATCAAACAAATAAAACACAAGGAAAGAAATTTGAGGGCAAAATGGAAAATTACATAGAGGTTTTAACAAACCCTCATTTGAGCACGGTTACTAAATAAAAATCAATCTAATGTTTTGGTAGGAAAAACCTCATGGAGAGGTTACCAAAAATATCTATATCTTTCACAAAGTAGACCATTACAGAATTAAAGTCCAAGTTCAAAACCCTTGTGGGTATTGAGAAGAACAAGAGCTACACGCAACATGAGTCCCACCATTTACTTTAAAATAAAAGAGTTTTGCTGCTACAACTAAAGATACCTATTTGTTTTATGTATTCTATGTTTAAGTATATTGCAATTTATGACACTCATACAACTATTTAATTTTGGTTCTATGTTTGAATGTAACTCAAAATTAATATTTTTATATCAAATCCAAATGACTATTCACCATCATATGTTTGAATGCTTCTTAGGTGCGTTCAATGGAATTTTAGCTCATTTTATTTTGTGGTTTTCAAAAAAATTAAAGAACATTTTATGATTCTCTATAGATCATCACAACTCTTGTGCATCTCTTTGCATATTGAGATTTTATTTTGTATAGCTAGTGCCTCTAGGATTTGTCCTTTTGAATTTTAAATTAAAAAATTATTTAATGATTATCTTGTTGAAAATGTTTTATCAATTATATAAAATATAAAAAATATGAAAAATAAGAATAATGAAATATTGCAATTATAGGAATGCGAGGTTCATATTTTAGTTAACAAATGATTAAACAATGAATACATCTTGAAATTGTGATTTGTTGTTTGAAATTTGCCAATCAAGTTCTACGTCTTGAGACTTCTCTAAAACTAATAATCTTTTGCTTATTGGCGATGCCTCTAAAGCTTGAATTTGAAAAAAAAATTATATTGTTTTAATATGACATGCCAACATAAGTTTTTTAACAGTGTCTTGCCTAAAAGAATAAAATCAAGTGCTAAATGGGAAAGAAGAAAATTAAGTTCTATTTGTTTTCAAAATTGTTCTTGGCCTTGTCAATGCAAAGAATGTGCCTCGGTTCTTTGCCCTTTATGATTAGTTTCTCACAATAAACTTGATTAAGATAAAATCTACCTAGCACAAGTAAAAAATATTAGTTAAACACTAATATTTGTTAGTTTAAATAATTAATTAATATTAGAATTTACTTAAGTTTACTTAGGAATATGCATATTCATATGAGTTGTCTTGTTGACAACACAAGAGTTAGCAACTTATTTGAGCACATGGTGTATACAACATCTCTTTATGAGATACACCTATGTAAACTTATCCTCTCATCATCGCACAAACTCCTATGCTCAATGGAGGATAATCCACTCTTGGTGGACTCCTTAGTTGTGATGATTATCTCTTTGTTGACTCCTAGTCATTCTAGTTTCCTTTATATACAAGGTACTTCTAGTGTGTATTCAATTATCCAATTATCCTATGATTTGATATCCATTATCATTTTGATTATTATTGAGATTTTCATTTGATCATCATTAGTCTCTCTTGTACTATCTATTGAGCTTCTTGATCTTGGCATTGAATTATTGCCTTAGGCAAATTCTTACATGGTATTAGAGCTATACCAAATTCTTACATGGTATTTGAGCCATAGGAGTTTCACTAAACAACTATTGAAGAGATTTTTATTATAGGTCAAGATTGGAGCTTGCTAGTGTAAATTAGATATTGGCATCATATTCAAAAGGTCAAAAACCCCCAAAATAGACTTTTGTTTCATCAAAATAAAATATCTGAGGTGAAATCTAGAGTTATTTTATTTTTGGAGGTGCGACAACAATGATTCAGGAAAAATAATTACAGAGGTTGTTTGTGATCTATGTTCTTGAATTTTTCTAAAAATTGCGAATCCTGATTTTTGCAACTTCAAGGGCTTAGTTGGGGCTCATTTGGCCACATATTCAGGTGCTATTTTTTTTGAAAGTGCATGATTTTTTGTCTCCTTTCTAGATCTGGTATCAGTTTGGAATAATTCTGAGTAGACATAGTACTTTCATAATTTGGTCATTTTTGGCCTATTTTGGCACTCATAATTAGATCCTTGAGAGATCTTGTGTGTTATATTATTGAGTTTGATATAGTTTCATATGTTTTGTTATCAAATTAGAAGTCCAATTAGGCCTTAAATTGTCAAGTGACCCTTCTAATTGCACTAAATATAAAGTGCCAAATCATGCATTAGGGGTTTCTTTGATTTTTTTTTTTAATACCATTTTGGGGGTGCATACATTATTTGATCTCATGGAGTCATGTCAAAACTGTCACTTTGGTTTAAGATACAAATTGACAAAAATGAACTATCAGAAATGGTGTGCTTTGATGATTGATCATCTAAGAGAACATAAAGAAGTGTTTCCTTATCTATATTCAAAGATATTATCACCTAATACTTATTGGCAAAATCTTTCTCTTCTTCTTCGCTATATGTATAATAGTATGAGTAAGGAATATTTTGCTCCTCTTAGTAAGAAAAATAGTCCTCATGATGTTTGGATGTGTCTTTGGGAAGCATATGGAGATCTATGAGTCCTTCCATTACTAGAGGACAT
Source organism: Cupressus sempervirens (assembly GCA_028749045.1). NCBI lineage: Eukaryota > Viridiplantae > Streptophyta > Pinopsida > Cupressales > Cupressaceae > Cupressus > Cupressus sempervirens. Next base: position 671,619,432 of record CM053786.1, on the reverse strand, counting down.
CCTACCTCTAGTCACTCTAGTTGTGGAACCTACAACTCTAGTTGAGATCATATCTCGTGATGCTCCTGCTACTTTTATTGATCTAGTTCCAGCCATAGATGCTTCTGATTAAGTACATCAAGAAACACCATGTCTTCCTATTTTAGCTTCATGGGATGACTTCCTTCTAGACATTGTAGTGTTGTTTGTGGAGTCTTACATTGACAATGTGGGGGACATTATTGATGACATCCATCTTCTCTTTGTTGAGGAGATTTTTTCTTCACTTGGTGCAAGGGAACACTCTAACCCTCAACCACTTGATCTTTCTTTTGAGACTAACATGACTGTGGACAATTCTTTTTAGCAGTTTGAGGAGGACTCTTGTACTTCAAAGGAGACATATCAATCTTTAGAGATTGTATTCCAATTTCCTTAGACATCATATATTTCTAGGATTCTTCCTACTAGTTGGGGAGCATTCTGTACCACACCTATGCCACCACTTCTTCCTATAAGTAGGAACATCATTCAATTTTCATGGTACAACTTCTTCAATCATCAAGGAGCTTCTTCTATGGGTGTGCATTGATCATTGAGGGGAGGCTACATTTCTTCTCTTCTCATATCTTCCTATAAGGATGATTCCTTGTCTTTGGAGTTTGATTCACTTTCATACATGGACATGTTACCTTGTTTGTTGCCTTATTTTGGGCATCCACCATATTGGCTTTTGGCATCTACATTCATCAAGGACTTATCAACATATGAGCAAACTTCAGAGGCAACATCCATAACATACTACATATGGATTCCTCATCCATCTTCCTATCCACAATGGGAAGTATACTTTCACCATAGACTTGGTGTATCTTCTTCGTAAATGGAGAAATTTTGTTTGTAGGAATTGGATACTATTTTGTCTTCATGACATCCTTGCAAGAGATTATTCAATATGGGGGGATACCATCATGTATTTTTTCTTATGGGGGAGATATGCTTGTACATGCATGATGTATGTCATACTAGGGGGGTCTTGATTACTCTATCCTTGCATGCATCTTGTATTTCTTCATCTTGATTTTTAGAGGAGGTTTTTCCCATGAGATTTTTCCTCTTTCTCTATTTTCAAAGAGATTGCATTGCTTTGCATTGCATAACATTGTATGTAGAGCATTGCATTTGTACATGGTTACCTAACATGGCCTAATAGTCAAGGCCCACATTGCATCTTGCATTTAGCTTTGTGAGCTTAAGTGCATTCCCCTAAGTTGCACTTGGGGGGGTGTTAGTGTAAATAATTAATTATTATTACACTTTACTTAAGTTTACTTAGGAATATGCATAGTCATATGAGTTGTCTTGTTGACAACATAGGAGTTAGCAACTTATTTGAGCACATGGTGTCTACATCATCTCTTTATGGGATACACCTATGTAAACTTATCATCTCATCATCACACAAACTCCTATGCTCAATGGAGGATAATCCAGTCTTGGTGGACATGTGCTTAGTTGTGATGATTGTCTCTTTGTTAACTCCTAGTCATTCTAGTTGCCTTTATATGCAAGGCACTTCTAGTGTGTATTCAATTATCCAATTATCCAATCATCTGATATCCATTATCATTTTGAGCATTATTGAGATTCTTATTTGATCATCATTAGTCTCTCTTGTGCTATCTATTGAGCTTCTTGATCTTGGCATTGAATTATTGCCTTAGAAAAATTCTTACATGGTATTAGAGCTATACCAAATTCTAGCAATGTCCTATAACAAGGATTCATTATGAATTCCTCCCCCAATGAAATCCTATGCCATGTAACACACCTTCAAATTAAATCTAGTTCCATATAGCTTGGACATGACTTATATGTTTATGATAAATCTCATAATATTTAAATCTAAATAAAATAAAATAAGGATATGTTGGAAATGATTGAAAAGATCATGGAACTAGTAAAGAATGTTTTCAATCATTGTTTTGTCATTGATGTCAAACTTGCTACTTGCAGGAATGACAATTGCTTAAGTGATCCAAATACTATCAATTGGTTGATTAACAAGGAGGAGGCAATGAATAAGATGTAACTAGAGCACCTAGAGAAAGGTTGAAGTTATGATGTTGTAATGAAGTATTAGGATAAGCTAAGCCATTGATGAAATAATGTATTGATGACATACTCTAAGACACAGGGGATGGACACACTAAGACATATCAAAGATGTAAGGTTTAACTAAGTCATTTGTAAAGCATAACTAAGTTTATTTGTGAGAGCCAAGCAAGCTAGTTAGTACTGAGAAAATTCTCAGTTGAAGCCAAGAAAGTTCAACTTCAGTGTGTGCTGAGCAATTCTTCAAGTGCCAAGTGATTCAAGAAAATAGTAGAAGCTGAGCAATACAGAAAAGCTTTAGGTGCCAAGTAAAGCAGAAACTAAAGAGGATGCTGAGCAATCTAGACTAAGATAGTGCCGAGCATCAGTAAATGTAGTAGAAGCCAAGTAACACAGAAGGTGCCGAGCATCAATAAACCAATGATGCCGAGTTGTTGCATTATTTTTTAAGTCAAAAGATTTGCCAGATTAGTAATGATAAGTTTGTTACATTGAATTTTGTGAATTAGTTGGATGATAAAGATGATGAGTAGATGTCATAGAATTTTATGTAAACCATGCAAACCAATTCAAGGTGAATACTGATGAAGTTTCTAGAAGAAATAATTTGGAGGGTAAAATATATCATTTTCTTAGATCAATTCAAATTGATGAGTGGGAAGACTTGAGCAGGAAATGAAGAACAAAACTTCTTTATAAGGAGTCATAGTTTAGAGATCAAAGAGGGAGAGAGAGAGTGAGTTGGTCATAAGTGTGGTCATGTGAAGAAGCTAAGAGAAGGCTAGTGTGAAGTGTTTAGAAGAGGACACAGTGAGGAGCAAGCACAGAGCATCAAGACTCTGAGTTGATCAAGTGACCATAGAGTGCATTGGCATAATGAGTGGAAGAACTCAAGGAGACAGATCTTGAAGGGTGGACAAGCTATCAACACTGTAAGGAAGAAAAGCCAAGCAAAGAAAAGAACTGAAGAGTGATCTGAAATCTGTAAGGTTAGAGTTGCAATATTTATCAGGTCAAAACCTTTCTAATACTTTCTTACCATTGTATTAGACATTGAAATCCTACATTGCTAGGTTAGCTTAATAGCTAGGTGGATAAGCCTCAGGAAAAGGATAGAAGATCCCTAGGAGAAGGATAAGAGATCCTCAGGAGGAGGATAGGAGGTCCTTAGAGAGGGATAAAATATTCTTTTGAGAAGGTGACAGGGTGGGCCTAACAACTCTATGTAAATCCTTTAAGTACTGGAGAGAAGCTATAAGTACTGCAATCTACACACTCAACAGAGTTCAAGTCAAGAAAGGTACAAATGCAACACCTTTTGAATTATGGTATGGGCATTCTCCTAATGTAAAACATTTCAAAATATTTGGATGCAAATGCTATAAATATAAAGAGTCGAGAAATGAAAAGTTTGATGCAAAGAGTGAGAAGGCACATTTCTTAGTTATTCTACTAGAAGCAAAGCTTATAAGTGCTTGAATGTTAACACTAACAAAGTAGTAGAAAGCACAAATGTGAAATTTGATAGCTTGCATAAGTTCAAAGTGTTGAGAACACCGAGAAAGTAGAATAATACAAGACCTTTGTATAATTTTATGAAGGTATACCTAATAATGGTGAAGTTGCAACTCAGAATGTCAATCAACAAAAAAATCTAGTATCTACTGAGTCACAGACAATGAATGCCGAGGAGTAGACACATTCAAAAGTTGAGCTGTAGAATATAGAGAATGTTCATTTAGATTCTGAGAACTGTTAACATGAAGGAAATGAAGAAATATCTGATGAAAATACACATGAAGATTCAGATTCTGAAAGAGACAACATGCAAACAAGGAAAGAACCAATATTGGCAAAGTATGTAAGAAGACATTATCTTGCAGATCAAATTATTGGAAGCAAAGAGGTAGGACCAATGACAAGGAATAAACTTAGAAGTGAGACATGTCTTCTTAGCCAAATGGAACCAAAAATAGTAAGTGAAGCCATAAAAGATGATGACTGGTACAATGCTATGAAAGAAGAAATAGAACAAATAGTTCTCCTTCTTTATCTATTTTGGTTAATGGCTCCCCCTCTCTTTTCTTCTTCCCTTCGAGAGGATTGAGGTAGGGTGATCCCTTATCCCCTATCCTCTTTATCATCTTGGCTAAATGCTTGGGAAGACTTATCCAGAGGAAAAGTCAGGATAGGAGTTTACAAGGGCTCAAGCCTTGTTCGAGTTCCTATTCCTTCACTCATCAACAATTTTTTGGATGACACTATCTTTGGAGGAGAAGCCTCTATTAGAGAGGCCAAAGTTTTTAAGGATCTCCTTAACACCTATACCAGGGGCTCAAGCCAGGTTATCAATTAGGAGAAGAGCTCGATTTACTTTATCAATACCCCATTGGACAGATAGAGGAAAATTGCTTGCATCTTGGGAAGAGGCATTGGGTCCTTGCTAGACAGCTATCTTGGCCTAGCTCTGGGAACTAGACCCCCAAATTCATTCTGGAATAACATCATTGATAGATTCAACAGGAAGCTTGCTGGCTGGAAAGGGGCCAACCTAAGTCAGGTTGGCAAGTGTACTCTGGTTAAATCCATATTCTAGAACCTCCCTACTTATGCCTTAAGTCTCTTTGGTATCCTGGCCAAACATGTGGACAAAATGGAGAAGATTCAGAGGGACTTCCTCTGGTCTAGTTTTGAATATCACAAGAGATACCACCTTGTTGCTTGGGACCTCATTTTCCTTCCCAAATTCCATGGGGTCCTTGGTATTAGAAAAATTAGACATCTCAATAATGCCCTTTTAGCTAAATAGCTATGGCACATTTTTCAAAGCACAACTATTTGGAGGGATATCCTGTTTGAGAAATATTTGAGAAGAAAATTTTTCATTTTCTCGATTTATGAGACTGAGATTCCCCAAGGGTCCTACATTTGGAATGGGATCTTGAAGGCCAAACCCCTGGCCAAATCCAAGGGCAAATGGAAAGTAGGCAAAGGTGACAAAATTTTATTTTGGCAGGACAACTGGATGTGTCAGGGACCACTAATCAACCACCCTAGCTACGAAAGATGGGTAGAGGAATGCATAGAAAGGTTTGGCATGAAAGTTAGTGAGTATATATAAGAGAATGGCTGGCACAACCTATCTATGATATCCTTGGACCATAACCCCTTGATGGTTTTACTAAATGCCACCTTCATTAACAATGATAGGGACTCCATCATTTGGGGAGACACGTCAAATGAGCTTTATTATGTTGCTTCTGGCTATTTCTCTTTATGGGACAAAATGGAGAAACCTATTTGGGCCAAAGCTTGGATTTCTGGTCTCACACCTAAAATCAACATTTTCTTCTAGCTCCTCTTGCAAGACAAAATTCTCACCTTGGATAATTTAGCCAAGAGAGGCCAAATTATCCTGAATAGATGTTGCCTCTGTAAGCATGAACTAGAAATGGTCAATCATTTATTCATCCACTACCCCAACTCTTCCAAGGTGTGGATCTTCCTGACTAAGGATCTTGGATTAAGTTGGTGCCCCCCGGCCAGTATCCTGGATTTCTTTTGCCAATTTAAAAGCCATCACTCTAGTTTGAACTCTTAGTTAATGAGCTCTTGGAGTCTCCCACACTTCTGCTAGGGAATCTGGAAAGAGCGCAACAACAGAATATTTAGAGAAAGAGAGTCTCCAGAGTTCATAATTGTTGAGAAAATAAAAGGTCTCTTTTTGGAGAAATTTGTAATAACCAAAGGAGGAAATATCAAGGAAGGTAGAATTAGAAAAGATAGTAAGAAAGACAAGGCTATGAGAAGACAAGAAGCAAGATGGTCTTTTCTGCTTGAGGAATGGCACAAAGCCAACTTTGACGGGGTAGTAAAGGGGAACCCCGATTTGGCTAGAAGCAGAGGCATTATTAGAAATAGTTTAGGTGGAGGAATTGTGGCCATTTCATTCCCTCTTGGTCACTAGACAAACCACTTTGTTGAAGCCAGTGCGGCTAGACATATTGTTAAGCTAGCTTTGGCCTCCAGGATCGAGCACCTGTGGCTTGAGGGTGACACCCTAAACATCATCAATTGCATCAAAGGTCAATTTGTGCCTTCTTGGATGATTACTAACATCATAGAGGACATCAAATATGACTTGAGAAAGTTCAAAAAGACTCATGTCAGCCATGCTTACTAGGAAGCCAACTCAGTTGCTGACTGGTTTGCCAATGATGCCATTGCTAGAAACTCGGTGATGATGTGAATAACTAGAGATGAAATCTTGATCTCAATGATTAAGTTGATTCGACAGGATAGAATCTAGGGTACAAATATAATCCCATTTTAATAATGAAAGGATTTGCTAAATTGCACGTCAGAGGGGGAGTTATTAGAAATCATGTAGAGCCTTTTTCAAGTCATAATTATGCATATGGAAGGCATGATTCAAGGGCTAGCAACAATAGAACCACTAAATATCATAAATTTTTTTTCATTTTAAGCATCCCAAGGAAAATTAAGCACTATAAAATAGCTAGTGGTATAGGGTTTGCAGAGCCGAAGGAAACCATGGTCGGAGAGAGGATCAGAAGAGATCCCTAGGGGGAGTCAAAGAGCTAGAAGGAGAAGAAGAAGGTGTGGCACAAACTCAAAAAAGGTGGCATCACCAAGTTTATGGAGAAGCTTCACGGCTTCAAAGATGGGGTTACCAAGATCATGGTGGAAACATGGAGCAACGGGAGAGTCAAAATTGATGGTGTCACCCATCAAATTTTTGAGGGCTTGATTATTGAGGTGACAGACATTCCCCAGGAAGGCATGAATTTCTACAGGGACAAAAAGATTTTAGCCAATGCAGTTAGCAATTTTGTTAAGGATGAAATGGAGAAAGATAAAATTGTCAAGATTGACACCTACTATGACATAAAATCCATCAATTTTTTTTGGAGGTATGTTCTCAGGATCCTCATTGAGGATATCACTCTCAACCCCAGGTTCAACAGGTTAAGAACACACCATTTTGTTTTGTTAAACCACTTTAGGCATGGTGTTAAAATTTCTCTTCCCTTTTCTCTTTACACTTCCATGTCCAAGAGTATTGAGGGTTTCAAGAAAAAAAACTGTTAGCAGCCCTGCCCTCCACGAAGGCCTTCTTCTCCTAGTTTACAAGTTTTTGAAAAATCAAACCAGAGGAAAATCCCTTGGTGACCTGGGTTGTGCTTCATAGGACACTACCAATTTTGATTCTGGGGATGTTCAAGTAGTGAAAATTGAGGATGAGGAAAATGCCTCCAAAGCCATCTCTACCCACAATCCCTGCATTCCTTGTAGAAAGAGCCCTAGATGCCTCCCTCCCCCTCTCCCTAAGCCTAAGCCTCAAGAGACAGATAGTGAAGAAGAAGAGGAGACTAACATAGACTCTGAGGATAAGGATAAGGAGTTGGGGAAGGATAATTTGATAGAAGAGGATAAGGGGAGAGAAAGAAACATGGAGGAGGTGGCTCTTGATGCCCCCCTGAGAAATCCTAGGAAAAGAAAAGATGATCAGGCCCTACCCTAGGTAGACCTAAAAGCCCAGTGTGCTAAGACCCCTGGCCTTGTCTCGCCCGCATCACCACATGAGGAGATGATTGAAATTATGGTGGAAAAAAGTGGGGAGGTCATTAGGAAGAATAGGAGGAGGGCTTGGAGGAATTTTAACTTGGATACTGCAAGTTTGGGTATATTTAGAGAGCCAATGAACATCCAAGTATTGGAAGACCTTGATAGTAGAACCCATTATGATGAGCTAATTGACCCTACTCTGTTGGTCATTTCTGACAATGCACAGGAAACCAACTTCAACCTCTTGAACAATGCAAAGAATAGCTTGATTGATAACTTTCGTTCCATCAAATGGTTGTTTCAGGAAATTGAGGCTCTAAAGGATAAGAAAAACTAGGAAAATAGCCTAAACATCCACAGGGACCAGGTGACCACAAGAAGGAAGAGATATTAGGAAGGTAGTTAGAATATCTGTAGTGGCTAGGACACTAGAGATAAATAGGAGGACAAACTCTCCTTGGTTGAATAGAAAGTCTAGAGGTTTGATTCCATCAACAAGATCATGACAAAAAAAATCATGGACAATCTGCACACCTTGAATGAGAACATTGTCAATCTGGGGGATTCTCTGATGAGAGCCGACCTTGGTGGGGACACGATGCAGAAAACCAAGCTAGACTTTGGCCAAGAAGAGGTTGCTCAGAAAGACTCTAGGGACCAAGTGAACTAGGTGGACTAGGTGGAAACCTAGAATAAGAACCAGGAAGGAACGGACAATTAGAAGGATAACAAAGTTGTAGAAACTCTGCAGGATCTGGATAAGGACAACCATTAGTCTGTTTCTCTTTTGGTTTTTCTCATAGTTTTTTTGGGTGCTAGCTTTTGCCTCTTGGCCTTGGGCCTTTTGTTGGTTTTGGCTTTTCGTAGTAGTTTGATGTTAGCTAGACTTTTTAAATTTCTATCTTTATGCTATAAAAATTTTGGGTTTTAGGATCCCTGTAAAACCTATTTTACTTAATCAAAAATAATTGTAAGTATTGGTCCCTATTTCTTACTAAAACTAAGCTAAAATACTTTGATCACTCTCCATGGGATGGAATGTTTCGAGTTGAAATAAATATCTATAATCTCTATGAAGAATTTTTCACATGTGTATCAATTAAGAAAAAGAACCTTAATGAATGATTGGGTTCCCTCATGTTCTCAGAAAAGCTTCTTTTCCATTGAACTATCTTCCTAATTGGACCATCCTAATGGAGAACAAGAGGGATCTTTCCCAACCCGCCTTCTTTGTTAAAAATTTGCGGGCTAGGCAATAGGGGTACTAGTTTTCTTGTAACTAGAGGATCTAAAATAATATATGAATTGAGGATTCTTTACTAGTAATCAAATACTTACTATAGTCCTTTCTTAGCATTGCAAAATTTTACACCCCCTTTCTCTCTTGGAAAGTATTTTCTATTAAATAAAAACGTTTAATTAAAGGGGCACCTAAAAATAAACTGAATAGCAATCAATTAAGGGTCTACTAGTAATATGCCTCCTCTAAAAGATGAATTGAGAAGTTAGTTCATCTTGATAAGTATATACATATAAAATGAATGTAGAGTTAAGAGATGAGGAAATGCAAACAACTATTTTTTTAGCACATTTGTGCTTATTTTAAATGGTCATTTTTTTTTATAGATTTCATTGTGTAATTTCCAATTCTATTATTAAGAAAATATTAATAATTTATTTTCAATTCTACTAGAGTATTCTTTGTTTCACTCATCTCAACACAACATTATTGAATCATTTTGTATGGTCACCTAAACAAAAACTACTTTCTTTAGTGTTGAATAATTTTTTGTACCTATTCCTTTTTTTAACCCTCAATGCTATCAATTTCTCTTTCACCTAGATTGAAGCTAAAGGGTTAGGAAAAAATATCCAAGAAGATGCATATGTCTTTCATATTGTAGATGCTTCTAGGGGTTGGTATCAAGTATCATGGCTTGGGCCATAGCGTCTACCAAATGCTCATCTAGCTGAAATATGCATGCATTACCTCAAATAGTTCATTTATCCAATTCTCATATATATTTTTAATCATAATCTGAAAGGATGGTGTTCCCTATTGCTAAACTATGAAAGCCATGTCCATTTTTCTTCAAATTGCTCGCATTCCACTATGGTTTACTTCGTTCTCCTAAGAATCTCATGATTTTTTTTTCAAATTGTATGAGTTTAAACTCTATTCTGATTCACTAATAAAGAAATTAAATTTAGAAGGGAATTTATATATATTTTAATATGTAAACAAAGAAAACTTGACACTTTAGTATACTAATTAATGGAAAGACAACCACTGCCATAGCTAATCTAAAAGAAATCTTCACGCTAATACAAAGTAATTAGCTCACTTAAGATACTATAAAGGAGTTGCTTATATGTATAACACTAATGTTTCTTGTTTCTTTACTTTTTGGGGTGCCAACCACACTTTCATCAAGCTAGCTATCTTTAATAATGCTCCTATCTTGTGCTCGTTGCTGTAGCTTGCATAATGATAGGAATACATCGATCTTGTATAGGGTTTAAATTGAAAGCCTTTAATTTTTTAAAGGATTTGAAATAAATTGTTAATAATAATTTTACTCAAATGAATAATAATTAAAATACACAACCTTGGATGAAAAAAAGAAGGAGGCCGATACTTACAACCCTTGCATTTGTAACATGAAAAATAGAATAGAGAGAAGCAACCCTCTAAAATCCATAGGAGGAAACTAATGAAAATCATAATAATAAACAACAAAAGAAATGATTTCATAGAACACTAAAAAAGGAAACTAGCATGTGTAAACATTTAAATATGGCTAGGGCACAAATATTGCAAACCTTAGCTTTGGTACCCGTATTATGCAATACAACACATGTAGTTGAAATATGCGGTGATACTATAAATTATCATCCTATAAAAATTATTTTTTACTTTGACATGGGTTTTGCAAACAAAAATATAAGAAAATAAAATAAATTACACAAAAGCAACATATACTTTTTAAAACCAAGAAATACCACCTCATCTATCAGCATATGTTGATGCTTACTTCTAGCATTACAAGAGCATTTTTGAAGAATATTATAGAAAAATATTTCTATAGAAATGTTTGGTTCTTTTCTTGGTTATGCATTAGACAATTGTATTTCAAAAAATTTAATGTAGAAGTCTCTAATTCATCTTCATCCATGGTTTTTGAATTTTGTCAATCATTACTAAGAAAGAAACCCTCTTTTTCCAAGATGTTGGACATTAATTAGTGAACAATAAAATAGAAATGATTCAACCCATCTATCATCTTCAACTATTGTTAGTTGCAAATACATGCAAATTAGCATATAAAATGGAAGCAAATGCCTTGTGAAGGCTTAAGAGAACTGCCATTTGCTAGATTTCAGAAACACCTATCTTCATTTTCCCAAATTTTTGAAGGGAAAATGAAAAATACTACTAGAAAAATTGATCATAACCTATAGAAAAATAGAAATTAAAAATCAAAATCCTACTTTAATACATATAATTATAGAAATTGTAGGATAAGATAAGATTGCATGATTCTTGAAAGGTAGATTAATTTATTTTAGAGCAATGAAATGAACAATTTAAGTACATAGATACCAAAGATAAAAGTATGAGAGATGTTTGATCACATAAATCTATATAAAATCCATGGCTACAAGCTATTGTCATAAACATTTGCACCCTTTCCTGAAGTTTGACCTAAAGGAAACCTTGTGAAACATGGAAATAATCTCCAAGTTGTGCGACTTGAGCAATGAGATTGAGTCTTCAAAGAAGGCCAACTTCCTCACTATCAAGGTTCATCTAACTACTTCCTTAGAGGAAAAGGGAAAAGGAAATGCATGAAAATAAAAATACATAACCTAGTCTAGAGGGATGATACACCAAATAGTATGTTCAATCTTATCTCTTCTCAAAGATGCACAATTCATCAATATTATACCAAAGTACACAGATTCAAACTTTTCTTAACTCAACAACCATATGTACATTAGAAATTAAAAGAATTCTATAAGGAAGGAGCTTTACTCTATATCATTCAAAAGCCAAGTAGAGACAACCATACACATCAAAGAATGAATGAAAAATATTAACATGAGGCAAGGAGATTTTGCATAGTATATTAATGAAAGAAATATATACAATAGATAATTATATTCACTCGAAGGCAAATGGATTTATAGTAGCAGTGTATAAAATACATCTGATATAGAATCAAAGAAATGACTATCCCTTGCAAGGGTTACAAAAATTACTTTTATAGCTTGAGAATAATTGAGAAAACTTCCACTAAAAGCTAAGACCCAACTACTACCTTCAAGTTGTAGAGAGAAATCACTACTAATCCCAAAAAGATTTGATTTGGGTATGCATTCATATGCAGAAAATCAAACCTTTACATGCAAATCTAGCCTTGAAGGGATAGAAATAGTGGCCATGATTGCTTGGTTTGAGCAGATGGATCATCATGGTAGTGATGGAGTTTCTTTTGTATTTACTAGGTACGGAGAACACCAAAAGGTGGTTGAAAGCAATCAAAGGACCTAATTGCCATTAGAGATCTATTGTTTCATGTTCACAACCATGCTAAATTAGCTATGTCATTAGGTCAACTAAATTCAACCATCCAACTTCGCCACATGGCCTTATATCTTTTAAGCACTCTGCCACCACACCCAACTTTCTATCTATTACATTGACCTACACCTGCTCTTGTTCATGACTTCACAACTCATTTCCCTTATTAACTATTTAGTTTTGCAAAAATGTGATGTCTTACTTTCATGCCTTTGTTGCTTTATCGGAACCACCAAACACAAGGTCCCTTAATACCATGCGATATTGTACACATTGTTCTGGTTAACCACTATCAATGCTTCATGGCTTCATGACTGGAAATTGTTGCTGTGGGTAAATCCTATTGAAGCTATGCCTAACCTTTAACTGCTTCAAAATTTCTTTGTTCACAACTTCATGACTTAAGTTCATAACCTCGACTTAAACCTTGTGAGGGTAAATCACCACTTCATAGATCAAATCTTATGTTAACATTAACTCCTTGTGACACCGCGACATTGTATTACCTTGGTGTAGGGAACCTCCCATTTTTAATGATTTTATGTGTTTTAGGATTGGTTTAATTTTTTATGGGTGTTTTTGAATAAAATGCAATAAGTTGGATGTAAAATTGGTCAATTATATGTTGTAAGAGCCTATAGTGCTTACTGGGTTAAAAGTTGCGATTTTGGCTTAGAATAGTGAACCTTTCTATTTTGGTGTAGTATTGGTTTGAGGAGTGTTTTAGGACCATATATACCCTATCTAGGGTCAAGGTGATCAAACTCACTGTTGAGTTGTCACAATGGGCCAAAATGCTCATTATGTAAAAAGTTGCTAGTAATTGTGAAAAGTTGCTCAAGCAACTTTGACAACTTTTACAAGAATGGAGCAAGGTTTGGTTAGATCACTTATAACCACCCATGCTTGGGATATAATCATTGGTTCAATATTTGTATAAGGTTAAAGGAATTTTGGATTGCAACTATTATTTTTGGTACCTCTGTAAGGATGTTTGTGGCAAAATTTTGCTAGAATCGTACGATTTTCATGTTATCGTACGAATTGGTAGAGAAGATCAGATTCCATGGGGATTTAGAGAATTAAATTAGATTTCATTTTTATTAAGTATTTTTTTTTCAAGTTGTTAGCGTACAAAGTTAGTGCATTTTGGAAGGTCGCTAGTCTGTAGTCACCTTGACAGTGCTTTTTGGCAAGAAATAGCTCTTACCTAAGAACCCACTAGTGGAAATGGATGAAACCATTGGGAAACCATGGTTAGAGTCTTTACATAGTGTTTTTTTTCTTATTTTTGTTTTTTAAATCAGTTCCTTGATTCAAAAGGAAAGCCTTATGGCTAACTATTGAATATAGGTGAGCTAGGACAAGGACAATAGTGCTTTGGCACGTACGCCCATAGCTCCGTGGTAAAGATTTGAAGAAGTTTATGTAAGCCCTAGATAGTCATATGATAGGAAGTTGTTGTGGAAGGAGTTGAAACAAGGATTGGAGAACATTTTGGCACTTATTTATTCTCATTGGTCCAGAGGCCTAATTAATAGGCTTAAAACTAGGGCTTGGTAGAAACTAGAGTTATGGGTGCAACCCAAAGCCAAGTCTTTAGATTTTGGAAGTACTCACATGTAAATTTAATATTTTTAAGGAGTTATGTGAGGTCATTTTCTGGTTTTGGGAGTTATAGCTCAAAATAGTGAAATTAGGCCTAATTGAGGCTAGGCAACTAGGTTTCCTCATGAAATTGAGACCAATTGGATTGGTGAAGGGTCTAGAATTGTGTGTAAGGGTTAAGAGTAACCATATATGGACTAATAAGAATAATAGGTGTCCATGTAAATGTGTGGAAAGATCCTAGGTTGAGGTTTGGAATCCTAGGAGGGGAAACTAGTGAAGATGACTAGGCTTTGGGGAACTAGTTGGACTAGTTCAACTTTGTGACTTTGGAATCTTCTCAAGATCAAGTAAACTATGGAGGATACGTTGATACCAAGGATCTTGGAGATCCTAATTAGGAGAAGACCTTAACAAGGGTAACCATTGGATGATTGGAGTAAATAAAGGAGCATTTGAGTGAAGAAAGCCTAGGATACCAAAGTCCTCTACATCATAGTGGTATTAGAGCCAACTTTTATGTTGGTAAATTTTTGACAAAGAAAGAAGTCAAGAAGCTAATTGTATGCCACCCAAGGAAATGAGAAAGGGTGCTATAGTGGACTTGTTCAAGGACCTATTGGTGAAGGCCAACTAGGTAGAGAAAAAGAGCAAGAAAAAGATCATAGAATGGGGAGATGAAATTGATGAGGAAGATGAAGGCCTCATTGGGGAGACAACATAAATTAAGGAGGAGGTGGATCAGGATAATAAGGTTTTCTTGGAAGGCTTTAAGTGTCTTGACAAGGACAATATGGAACACATCCCTTACTATAGTGGTAGCCTAAATGGGGATGAACTGCTAGATTGGCCAGAAGCCATTGATAATCAATTTGACTACAAGGAGGTGCAAGAAGAAAACAAGACTTAGTTATGATAAGGCTAGGCTCAAGGGATCAACATCAGTATGGTGGAATATGATGTAAGATGATAGGGTAGCAATAGGGAAGAAGAAGATAGTAGCATGGGAGAGAATGAAGATTAGAATCAAGGCTTAGTTCTTGCCCACTAATTGTGAGATCCAAATATATCAAAAGAAAATATAAGTTAAAGAGACATGATAGTAAGTGCTTACATTGAAGAGTTTAATAGGTTGAGTCCCAGAGCTAGAAGACAAGAGGAAAAGGTGGAAAGGGTAGCAAGGTACCTTAGTGGCATAAGGCAAGGGATCCAAGATGAGATCACTATGATGGCCCCTAATAGCATGCATAAATGCTTCCAAATGGCATTAAGAGTAGAGGAAAAAGCTAGAAGGAGGAACAAGTCCTACCAAAGGGGAAGAGGTAATGACAATAGAGGATTCAGAGGTAGAGGCAAATTTCAAAGTGAGCAAGGTCCTAACAAAACTAGTGAAGGTCAATCTACTAATAATAGTGGTAGTAACCAATATAGGGTATCCTTTTAGAGGGGACGATATAGAGGAAGGGGACTCCCTAGGGGCAAGTCTCAGTCATAAGAGAGAATTAATGTAGTCTTTACTGGCAAGTGCTATAACTACAACCAAGTAGTTCATATAATGGAAAGATGTCCTGAAAGGGCTACATAATCTTCCATGGGGGAAAGAAGAAATTAGTTAGTGCAAGAGGATGACACAAAAAGTGTTCTCCCATTTCCAAGATAGGGCTAGTAGTGGATGGAGAGAACCAATGCTAAGGAGAACCTTGTTGAAAGTACCAAGTGTTGCAGAGCCTCCATAAAGGAAAAATCTATTGAAAATAACTTGTAGGTCTTATGGAAAAATTTACAAGGTCATAGTAGACTATGGATCCACTAAGAATATTGTGTCCACAAAGACAGTGGAAAAAATAAAGTTAAGGAGGATACCTCATACCACTCCCTATAAGGTTTCATGGTCGAATAAGGGACAAAAAATAATGGTGGATGAACAAAATATGGTTGAATTTGTGATTGGTGAGTATAAGGACAGGGTCCTATGTGACATAATGCCCATGGATACATGCCACCTACTCTTAGGATGTCCATGGCAATATGATGTCAAAGATATTTATTATGGTGAGAAGCATATCTATGTGATCACTAAACAAGGAAAGAAATTCCAAATGGATCCATTGTAAGAACCTAGTGAGGAGAAGCATGTGGGAAGTAGTGTAATATTATTGAGTGGGAAATATTTTCTCAAGGCTATGAAGAAGGAGAAGGGAATTTGTTGTGTAGTGATAGTGAAACCAAAGGAGGAGACCAAGGGGAAAGCCAATATGCCACCACAAGTACACACATTGTTGGAAAGGTACCATGACATAGTGGATAAAGGTTTGCCAAGTGTATTGCCACCAATGAGGCATGTGAATCACCAAATAGACCCTATACATGGAGAAAATTTACCAAACATAATAGACTATAAGATGACACTAAGTCAGAATGTAGAGATAGCAAGGAAGATTCAAGATTTACTACATAAAACCTTGATAAGGAAGAGTTTAAGCCCATGTATTGTACCTACAATAATTGCACCTAAAAAGGATTTGAAATTGAGAATGTGTACAAACTCCAAGGAAATAAACAAAATCACAATAAGATATAGGTTCCCAATGCCTTGAATAGAAGATTTAATGGACAATTTACGGGGGATCTTGTTACTTTTCCAAGGTGGATTTGAAGTCAAGGTATCATCAAATAAGAGTAAGGCCTAGTGATGAGTGGAAAAAAACATTCAAAAGAAATGAAGGGCTATATAAGTGGGTTGTTATGCCCTTTGGCTTAACAAATGCACTTAGCACATTCATGCTTATGAATGAAGTGCTGGCTAATTTCATTGGTAAGTTTGTAATTTTTTACCTTGATGACATTTTTATATTTAGTAGGTCCAAGGAGGAGCACATGAAGCATTTGGAGATGGTCTTAATGAGGCTACACCAAGAGAAGCTGATGATCAATCAAGAAAAGTGTGAGTTTATGAAAACTAAATTAGTTTATCTTGGTTTTGTGGTTGCTAGTGGATGCATAAAGATGAACCCTATCCTCAACACCATAAAAGATGGGATCAAATGTCAGTTTAAAGGGATAGTAGCAATAGACCAAGGATTTGAAATGTTGAAGAAAAGGATTACAAAGCTACCTACTCTTAGGTTCCCTAATTTCAACCAACTATTTGTGGTGGAGTGTGATGCTAGTAAGTTGGCCATTAGAGTAGTATTAAGCCAAGAGGGACACCCTATGGCTTTCTTCTTAGAGAAGTTGAATGAGGCTAAGAAAAGGTACTCCACTTATCACTTGGAATTATATTCTATGGTATAAGCTCTAAAGAAATGGAGACAATGTTTTACCTAGATAATTTGTGGTCTATACTAATGATCATGCTCTAAGTTTCTTGAATGGGAAAGAAAAACTAAATTAGAGGCACTTAAAGTGGGTAGAATCTTTACAATCTTATACATTTGTCACAAAACAAAAGAAAGGAGTTAGTAACAAGGTAGTAGATGCTCTTAGTAGAAGAGTCTTAACCCTACAAGAATTCTAGCTACAAAGCATAGCGATGGATGACTTGAAGGACCTCTACAAAGAGGACAAAGATTTTAGAGAAGCCTATGAGGCATGTGTGAAATTTCAACTGGGATTCAAAATAGATTTAAGTGAGTTTGTGCTACAAGAAGGTTTACTATTTAAGGGACAATTTATGTGCATGCCCCAATGCTCAATGAGGGAGAATATAGTAAAGGAGAAACACCAAGGAAATTTGGGAGGTCACTTTGGAGTGGAATAAACTCTACAACAAGTAAATATGCATTAATATTGTCATAAGATGGAGTCTCATATAAGGAAATTTGTGGAACAATTCCACATCTATCAGAGAGCAAAAGGACAAAGCAGAAATAGTTGGTTGTATCAACCACTTGCCATATCTCATTGGCCTTGGGAGAGCCTTAGCATGGATTTTATGTTGGGGTCACCAAAGACAACAAGGGGTAATGATAGTGTCTTTTTGGTAGTGGACCGTTTCAGAAAAATGGAACACTTCATTCCATGTAAGAAAACCATTGATGCTTCTCAAATTGTAGGGCTATTCTTTACAAACATTGTAAGGATTCATGGGTAGCCTCTGAATATAGTAAGTGATAGGGATAGCAAGTTTGAAGATCACTTTTGGAGGACCTTATGGAAGAAACTTGGCACAAACTTAGCTTTCTCTTCACCTTGCCATTACAATCAGATGATCAAACATAGGTGGTGAATAAGTCACTTGGGAATTTTCTAAGATGCTTAACCAAGCAGCATGGCTAGTGATGAGATCATATCCTATGGAAAGTTGAGTTTTCCTATAATGACTTCATCAGTAGGAGCATTGGAAAAAACCCTTTTGAAATAGTATATGGGGCTCATCCTAGAGGAATCTTAGAGCTAAGAGATCTCATCTTGTTAGAGAAAAGGAGTGCACAAAAGGAGTCTTTTGCAAAAAAAATGAAGGAGCTTCATGATCAAGTCACCAAACTTTGCACAAGGAAGTGGAGAAGTATAAGTCTAAAGATGATCAAAGAAGAAAATATTTGTAGTTCAAGGTAGGGGATCTTGTACTTGTTTAGCTTCAGAAGTGGAGACTTCACAAGGGATAGCCAACTAAGCTACTCATGAAGAAGATAAGTCCATTGAGGATTTTGCATAAGTATAGAAAAAATGCCTATGAGGTGGAGTTACCTCTTGATTTGAGAATTTCACCAATTTTCAATGTTTGTGATCTATATACCTATAAGGGACCATTGTTAGGCTCATGTCAATCTACCCTTGGAGCTTTGGAGGATGATGATTGGGTGAAAGACTTTCCTACTCCAACACCCATGAAGTTGGCCAGTATACTAGATTCTAAAGTGATCAAGAAGATAAGGAAGGGTAACTACAAGGAGTACCTCATCAAATAGTAGGGGCTACCTAATGCTAAAGCTACTTGGATGATAGAGGCATACATTCTGAAACATGGGGTCACCATTGAAGACCTACTAAGTCAAGGGACTTGAGTTCTTTGTCCCAAGGGAGTATGGTGGAGGTAAACTCCCCTTTTTAATGCTTTTATGTGTTTTAGTGTTGGTTTAATTGTTTTTAGTTTCATTTGAATAAGATACAATAGGTTGGATGTAAGGTTGGTTAACTATATGTTCTAATAGCCTATAGTGCTCACTAGGTGAAAAGTTGTCATTTTGGCTTAGAATAGTGAAATCTTGCTATTGTGGTGTAGTATATTTTTGATGAGTATTTTAGGACCCTATATACCCTATCTAGGGTCAAGGTGGTCAAAATCACCCATCGAGTTGTCAAAATGGGCCAAAATGCTCATTATGAAAAAAGTTGCTAGTAATTTTGAAAAGTTGCTCTAGTAACTTTGACAACGTTTGCAAGAATGGAGCAAGATTTTGTTAGATCAGTTATAACAACCCATGCTTTGGATATAAGAATGGATTCAATGTTTGGAGAAGGTTAATGGAATTTTGGATTGCAAATATTATTTTTGGTACACCTCTGTATGATGTCTATGTCAACATTTTGCTAGAACTGCACTATTTTCTGTTAGGATAAACCACAGACAGAAATAAAAACTACATGTAAATAGAACCAATAATAGAAAATAATAGAACAAATAGAAATGAACACAAGGCACCAAGATTTAACGTGGTTCACCCAATCCCTGGGCTACATCCACCAAATAGCAAGTCCGATCTTATTACAATCTAGTGATTACAACCTGATTACAATCCGTAATCCCTTACAGCTCAATACCGCCGCAAGAACCAATTTCGTATCACAAAATTATAAAAAATACCCAACCCTAAGCCCTTTTATACAAGTATTAAACCTCTTTAGGGTTATAGCATGTCGGCCATATGTCAGCCATAATATGTCAGCTACCATGTCGGCTACTGCCCAAATTTTTTTCCCACTATTTATGAAGTATGTACAGTACTTTCCTGATTAGTCACCATAATCTAAAAATCTCCCACTTGGGGACCGACCAGGTTCCACACTAAACAACAATCTCCCACTTGGAGATTGATCCTGTAGCAATACCACTACCACATGGGGCTCCCACTGGATCAAACCATCCTGGACTCTACTGTTCTTTTATTCATGTTCAGTCTAAAAGACCAACCGAAGCTGAAGAGGAGTGCAACTTCTCCCTTGTTACAACCTTTGTCAACATATTTGCTGGATTTTTATTGGTATGTATCTTCTCTAGCTTTAACTGTCCATCCTCCAAAATTGACCGAATGAAATGGTACCACAACTGTATGTGTTTGGTCTTAGAATGCAGAGCTGAATTCTTAGAAAGATGAATGGCACTCTGACTATCTGTGAACACATAATTATCCTTCTGAGGATGTCCCAATTCTTTCAAGAATAACTAAAGCCATATCATCTCTTTGGCTGCCTCTATAGCAGCAACATACTCTGCCTCTGTAGTGGAGAGAGCATTAATCTTCTGTAACCTAGAAACCCAGCTCACGGCTGCCCCACCAATAGTAAAGACATAACCTATAGTACTCCGCCTGGTATCAATATCCCCAGCCAAATTTGAGTCAACATAGCCCTGTAAATCAGTAGTAGATCCCTCAAAATGTAAACACTTATTGGATGTTCCTCTCAAATATCTAAGAATCCACTTGACAGCATTCCAATGCTCAAATCCTAGATGACTCATATACCTGCTAATGAATCCCACTGCATCTGCAATATCTGGCCTAGTGCATACCATAGCATACATCAAACTTCCTACAGCTGAAGCATAGGGTGCCTTGGACATCTTATCCTCCTCTTCCTGTGTCTTGGGACACATCTCCTTAGTCAATTTCAAATGACCAGGTAAAGGTGTGCTGACAACTTTAGCATTCTCCATAGAGAAACGTTGCAACACCTTCTCAACATAATCAGCTTGAGATAGCATCAATATTCTGTTCTTCCTATCTCTACAAATCTTCCTACCAAGGATTTGTTTTGCTGCCCCCAAATCCTTCATAGCAAATGCATGTGCTAATTGGCGTTTCAACCCCTTAATATGATCCATGTTAGACCCAGCTACAAGCATAACATCAACATATAAACATAAAATAATGTAGCTATCATCATCCAACCTCTTAAAATAAACACAATAATCTGAATGACATCTATTATATCCATGCTCATGCATAAAATTGTCAAATTTCAGATACCATTGCCGAGGTGCTTGCTTCAAGCCATATAAACTTTTCTTCAATTTGCACACTAAGTTCTCCTTACCTTTGACCTCAAAACCCTGTGGCTGAGCCATATATATTTCTTCATCCAAATCACCATGAAGAAAGGCTGTTTTAACATCCATCTTCTCTAAATGTAAATCTTCAATAGCCACAAGACTTAAAACAGTACGAATAGAAGTCATTTTAACAACAGGAGAAAATATCTCATCAAAATCAATTCCCTTTTTCTGTGCAAATCCTTTTACAACTAACCTAGCCTTAAATCTTTTCTTACCTCCTTCCTCTTCTTTCAACCTGTAAACCCATTTATTCTATAAAGCCTTTTTACCTGCAGACAACTTTCACAAATCCCATGTCTTATTTTTCAGCAAAGAGTCAATTTCATCTTTCATTGCAGACTCCCACTGAATCTTAGTATCCACCTGCACAACTTCATCATAACTTTTAGGTTCACCAACATCAGTAAGTAAAATAGAATACAAAGAGGGAGAAAACCTTTGTGGAGGTCTAATTTGCCTTATTGACCATCTAACATTCACTGGTGTGTGTGGTATTTTTTGTTGTAGTTGTTGCACATCATGAGGAATGGCTGGAACATCAGCTTTTGGAGTATCATCTAGTACTACATAATCATCTTCTTTCTTCTCATGTTGCTGCAACAGATCTTTGTACAACACTTTCTCATTGAATATGACATCCCGACTTCTAATAATTTTAAGATTTTCAAAATCCCAAAGCCTATAACCAAATTCATTAATGCCATATCCAACAAAGACACATTTCTTTGATTTTGCTTCTTGCTTGGTTCTATTTTCAAAGTCTATATGAGCAAAAGCTTCACAACCGAAGGTCTTGAGAAAAGAATAACTCACCTTCTTACCAGTCCATGCTTCCTCTGGAATACCACAACCCAAAGGAGTAGAGGGACCTCTATTAATCAAATATACTGCAGTATTGACAGCCTCTGCCCACATGTGTAAGGGCAACCCAACATGCAACCTCATGCTCCTTGCGCGCTCCATTATAGTCCTGTTCATGCGTTCAGCCACTCCATTTTCCTGTGGAGTCCTTGGAATAGTTTTTTGTCTATGAATACCATTAGTGGAGCAATAATCTTCAAATTCATGACTGCAATACTCACCACCATTATCAGATCTGAGACATTTTAATTTCTTACCGGTCTCATTTTCAACCAAGCATTTCCATTTCTTAAAAGTTTGAAATACATCAAATTTTTGTCTAAGGAAATAAACCCATACTTTTCTAGTTGTGTCATCAATAAATGTAACATAATAATGAGATCCACCAAGGGAAGATACCTGGGCTGGTCCCCATACATCTGTATGCACAAGCTCTAATTTCTCCTTTTTGTTTTCCTTCCCTGTCTTTACAAAACTCACTCTCTTTTGTTTTCCATACACACAACTTTCATAGAAATCCATATTCACACATTTTAGACCTGGTAAAACTTTCCTTGAATGAAGTAATTTCATACCTTTCTCACTCATGTGCCCAAGTCTATTGTGCCACAGCGCTGTATCAGAATCTACAGCAGCTATTTGTTCTCCCTGCTCAACTGCAGTAATTGTTCCTGAATATTCATTTTTCTCTGAAACAATCAAAGTAGAAGGAAGAATATGACCTGTACAAAGATATAAGGTGCCTACTTTCACACCTTTTGCTACTACAAGGGAACCTTTTGAAACCTTCCAATTTTTATCATTAAAAGTAACTACACAACCCTCATCATCGAGTTGCCTTGCTGAAATTAAATTTCTACTTAGTTTTGGAACATGTCTTACCTCATGTAGTAGCCAATGATTCCCATTCTGCAACTTAATCTTAATTTTTCCCTTTCCAACAATTTGACAGGGTTCATTATCCCCCAAATAAACAAGCCCAAAATCCCCTTGGACATAATCAATGAAATAACCTCTATGAGGTGTAGCATGAAATGAAGCACCAGAATCTAAAACCCATGAATCATCAACACTCTCTAAAGATAGAAGCAAAGCATCCTCTTCGGATTTGTTACTTACCACATTTGCCTCCTTGTCTCCATCTGATTTATCTCCTTCATTTTTCTTTCGATTCCAACAATCTTTCTTTTTGTGCCCTGGTTTCCCACAATACCAGCAATCATTTGGTC
Source organism: Cupressus sempervirens (assembly GCA_028749045.1). Classification (NCBI taxonomy): domain Eukaryota; kingdom Viridiplantae; phylum Streptophyta; class Pinopsida; order Cupressales; family Cupressaceae; genus Cupressus; species Cupressus sempervirens. The sequence continues at coordinate 671,596,190 of CM053786.1, read as the reverse complement.
CTCTCGATTGAGACCTCCTCCCCTTTGACTTTCCTCTTGATTTCCCACAATTTCTAGAGTTACTTCCTCTTTCAGTCGTTCTGCCCCTGCTTTGTGCATTTAAAGCACTTCCTGATGTAGATCCACCTGAGGATTTTCTACGAGTTTCCTCACTTAAAATAACACCGATCACATCATCATATTTTAGGGTACTAGATCTAGGAACAGAATTACTCACCGCCATTACCAAGCCATTCCAGCTTTCAGGCAAAGAACACAAAATCAAGAGAGCCCTAATTTCTTCATCAAAAGTGATACCCACAGAAGATAATTGACTACTAATAGTATTAAACTCATTTAAATGATCTGCAACAAATCCACCTTCTTCCATTTTCATATTAAATAAACGCTTCATGAGAAATACCTTATTTGAAGCAGAGGGCTTTTCATACAGTGTCGCTAGGGTTTTCATCAAATCTTCTGTCCTCTTTGCTTTTGTAATATTAAATGCCACCGATGGTGCCAAGCATAACCGAATGCTTCCAAGTGTGTTTCTGTCCAAAAGATCCCATTTAGCCTCTGACATAGTTCCCTGATTCTTGGATTTTCCTTCCAATGGCTTCCATAAATCATTCTGATATAAATAGTCTTCCATTTGCATCTTCCATAATTGGAAGTTCTGCCCATTAAACTTGTCAACCCTCAACTTATCCTCATCTGCCATCGCTCCCACTCAACTGTGAGACTCCCACTTAACCGTGAGACTTTCTTGCAGAGGATAACTGAAAGAAAACCTTGCTCTGATACCACTTATTAGGATAAACCACAGACAAAAATAAAAACTACATGCAAATATAACCAATAACAGAAAATAATAGAACACACAGAAATGAACACAAGGCACCAAAATTTAATGTGGTTCACCGAATCCCTGGGCTATGTACACCAAACAGCAAGTCCGATCTTATTACAATCCAGTGATTACAACCGGATTACAATCCGTAATCCCTTACAACTCAATACTGCCACAAGAACCAATTTCGTATCACAACATTATAAAAAATACCCAACCCTAAGCCCTTTTATACAAGTATTAAACCGCTTTAGGGTTATAACATGTCGGCCATATGTCGGCTACCATGTCGGCTACTGCCCAAAAATTTATGAAGTATGTACAGTACTTTCCTGATCAGTCACCACAATCTAACATTTTCTTGTCACTATACAGATTTGTAGAGAAGATTAGGTTCCATGGGGATGTAGAGAATTTGATTAGCTTTCATTTTTATTAAGTAGTTTGTTTTTAACTTGTTAGTTTACAGAGTTAGTGCATTTTGGAAGGTCACTAGTCTATAATCACATTGAAAGTGTTGTTTGGAAAGAAATGGCTTTAACCTAAGAGTTCCCACAAGTAGAAATGGTTGAAACCATGGGGGAAGTAGGTTTAGAGTCTTTACATAGTGTTTTTGTTCTTATTTGTATTTTTTCAATTAGTTGCTTGATTGAAAAGGGAAGCCGTATGGCTAACTATTAAATATAGTTGAGCCAAAATAGGCACAAAAATGCTTTGTCACATTCACCCATAGTTTTGTGGAAAATATCTAAAGAAGTCTATGGAATCCCTAGATAGTCCCATGATAGGACAATATGGTGGAAGGAGTTGAAACAAGGATTGGAGACTATTTTGGCACTTGTTTATGCTAACTAGTCTAGAGGCACAATTAATAGGTTTAAAAAATGTACCTTGAAGATTTTTAATGACTTGTGTGAGGTCCTTTGGTAATTATGGGAGCTATAGCTCAAAATAGTGAAACTAGGCCTAATTGAGGCTAGGCAACTAGGTATCCTAGTGAAATTGAGACCAATTGGATTGGTGAAGGGTCTAGAATTGTTGGTAAGGGTTTAAAGTGACCCTAGATGGACTAAGAATACTAATAGGTGTCAATGGGAATGTGTGGAAAGGTCCTAGGTTCAGGTTTGGAATCCTAGGAGGGGAAATTAGTGAAGAAGGCTAGGCTTTGGGGAACTTGTTGGACTAGTTCAACTTTGTGACTTTGGAATCTTCTCAAGATCAACTATACCTTGGAGGAGAAGTTGATACCGAGGATCTTGGAGATTCTAATTAGGAGAAGACTATAAGAAGGCTAATCATTGGATGGTTGGAGTAAAAAAAGAAGCATTTGGAGTGAAGAAAATCTAGGATACCAAAGTCCTTTGCATTAGACCTTGAGTGCATGGCACTTTTTGTGGCTTCACAACTGAGGAAACTTTAACTGTGTTGCCACCTATGAATTTTCAAAGACCATTTAACCTAACTATTGATTGCCCTATCATATCATGAAATATTAACCATGCCTTTAACCCTATGAATGAGCAGATAAAGGGAATTATATCATCACAACCATAACTTTGGGTTAACCTTGATGGCATGCAAAGATGTGAAAGCTATCAAAATTGATTGTTTCCTTGAATCACAACTTTGCAACTTAAGATCCTACAATTCATAAATGATCTGTGATCATGCAATTGATAATGAGTCACTCCTTTGTGACCTAGATTTGAATGCTAGCATCATTAGCTACAAAGCTATGCTAATGGTGAAATTTGATTTGTTTGTGCTTTCACAACCCATTTCATAGTTTAGACATAAACTAGGGTGATAGGGTGATGAATGGGGTTATCATCATTGCTACTCAAAATATTTCATTCAATGCGAAGGATTTTAGAGGACTTAGGGATACAAAAGAATGAATAAGTTTTTTAGCATTCCTTATATGCTTGCATGGAAATTATGAAAAAATTACTAAATGTGAGACATCCTTCCATCACGCTAGGTGCTTCATGAGATAGGTATCATTAGAATTTTAGGAAGGGGCTAAAAAATGGCTAACATTTTTGGAAACTTGGTGGGGATTCTTGCCTGTTAAGCAAGGACTAGTGGCCTTAAGCAATCCATTGGGATGGAATCACAAAAAATGAACCCTATTCTACAACACAACTGTAACCTCTATAATTGCAAAACTTCAAAACTTGCTATCTCACAAAGAAATAGCCTATGCTCATGCACTTCTTAAAAAGAAAAAAATTATTCTATTATGTATAGAAACCCTAACCTTCTATAGAAGCAAGGTTTAAGGTAAATTCCACTAACTAGAATTGATGAAATATCACCATTAGGCCTAGACAACTGATAAGCATTGGCCTCTTTGTAGCTGGTGATAACATATGTGTTGGTGTAGATAAGTATTTACTATTTACACTTTACTTAAGTTTACCTAGGTTAATACATATTGATATTAGTTATCATGTAGACACCTAGGAGTTTGCATATTCATATGAGTTGAGTTGTCATGTTAACAACACAGTAGTTTACACTCCAATTGAGCACATGTTGTCTACTGCATCTCTTTATGAGATACACATTATATTCTTATCCTCACATTATTGCACGTACATTCATGCACAATGGAGAATAATCCACTCTTGGTGGATATGTGTTTTATTGTTTCTTATCTCCTTGCATGACTCCTAAGCTTATTGATCTTGGCATTGAATTATTGCCTTAGGAAAATTATTACATTGTATTAGAGCTATACCAAATTCTTACAATATGGGCCACTCTACATAGCATCAAACTTGAAGTGTCTTCCTAGTTTAGCTCTATTTGCATCTCACTTGAGAACAAGGTCTCCCTCCTTGAAAACCATAGCTTTAGCCTTTTTGTCAAAACTCCCTTTCACATGTTGCCGATGTTCCTCAAGTGTCTACATAGCTTTTTGTCTTTTTTCTTCTAGTTCCATGAATTCTACCATCCTGACTATCATGGCATTATCTTCTATTAGCTCCAATTGATGAGCTAATTCAATAGAGAGGAACTCAAGTGAAATAGGAAGCTTTGCTTCCCTTCCATATACTAACATGAAGGGAAAGTTCCTAATTGATCACTTGGGTGTAATTATATCATCCCAAAGAGATGCTTTTAACTTTGAATTCCAACACCTCTGATTATCCTCAATTGTCCTCTTGATAATCCTGATCGCGTTCTTTTTGGAGGGCTCAACCAAGCCATTTCCTTAGGGATAGTAATTTGAGGAGGTGGTCAAATAGATACCATGGTCAACTACCTAGGAGAAAATGTGAGTCCTAACAAAGAACTTGGCATTATCTAATATTATTGTTGAAGGGATACCAAATCTGGTAACAATTCCATCAAGGAATTCTACCACTAAAACTTCTATTGCATCCCTCAAAGCTACTGCTTCTATCCACCTTGTAAAGTAATACTTGTAGCTAAGATCCACATATGAAGAAATTGGAAGGTGAATTTATTGGAGCAATAAAATCTAGTCCCCATTGGGCAAAAGGTTGATCAACTCGAATAGGATGAAGGGGAGGAGATCCTAACCTTTGTTAACTTGGAAAGAAGGCACACTTCTGACATTTTATCACATTCTTATGATAATCATTGAACAAAGTTGACCAATAATAACAAGCTCTCATGATCTTAATGGGTGTCATTCTAGCTGAGAAGTGACCACCATTAGGGCCATCATGAAACTCTTTAATCATTCTATCTATTTGATCAGGGTTAATAAATCTTAATAGTGCTCCATTGAGATCCTTTCTAAAAAGAACCCTGTCCACTAGGACAAAAGGAATCGAGCATACTATGAACTATATTATTTTAGATTTGTCTAATCCTCTTAGATATCCTCCTCATGAAAAAAAGGTTGTCATGTCATGTATCCAACTATTTAGATTTTCATCCCCTATTGGTTATTCATCTATTAATACTAGTGCAACCTCTTCAAACATCTCCTATGATGAAATCATTTTCTCACACAACCCTTTACCCCTCACAAGCTTTGAAATCTTGATGTCAATATCATATTCCATGACCTTGGTGATCCATTTAGTTCTTTTCTCATTGATATCCTTGTTCAAGAGGGAATCCTTCGCACTTGCATGTGGAACTAGGAGTAGGACCTTATTATGTGATAAAAAATGTCTAAATTTATTTGAAGCTCTTATGTCAAAAAGAACTTTCTTTTCCACATAAAAATATTTGTTCTCATAATCCTTTATCCCTTCCCTAAAGAAGGCTATAGGTTTCTCTTCATCTATATCATTCAACTATGTCAAGACAACTAATATGCTTGATTCACCTCCAAGGGTATAGAGAATGAAATCCTTATCAAAGTTAGGATTGATAAGGGTAGGGGCTGATGTTATTAATTCTTTGATCTCATAAAAACTAGCTCTCCCTCCCTTTTTCCATGTGAAAACCATCTCCTTCTTTAGCATGGCTGTAAGAGGCTTGACCATGGTAGCAAGATTAGGCATGAACCTTCTTACAAAGCTGATTCTACCAAGGAAGCTTTGCAACCCTTTCTTATGACTAGGAAGTGGGAGAGAAATGATTACTTTTTTTCTCTCTAGATCAATGGTTAAGCCATCCTTAGAAATAATATTTCCTAGAAACCTTCCTTTACTGGTGGAAAACACACACTTGTATTTAAAAATACACCATATTTCCTGCATTTTATGAATACTTGCCTCAAGTGACCAAAGTGGTCTGCTACATTCTTTGAGTAGAATGCTATATCATCAAGGTAGACCATCACAAATTTTTCATGCATACTCTTGAAATCCATGTCCATTACTTTTTGAAAGGTAGCACCTGCATTGGTTAGTAAAAAAGGCATTTTTCTATAGGCATAAGTGCCCCATTTAGTAGTGAAGGCTATCTTGTATCTATTAGACTCTAGGACTAACACTTGGTTATAACTTGAAAACCCATATAGGAATGAAAATATTTTGGAGCCACTAACCTTGGACAAGATTTTCTCCATGTAAAGGAAAGGATGGTCATCTTTGAGAGAGGCCCTACTTAGGTCCCTAAAATCTACACATAATCTAATTTCTCCATTCTTCTTCCTAACAGGAATAAGGTTGGCTACCCAATAGGAATGCTTGATAGGAAAAATAATATAAGCCTCTATCATCTTGGGTAGCTCCTTACTAATCATAGGATCAATCTTAGGATTGACTGGTCTTTGCTTTTGCCTAATAGGTTTTGCACCAGTATTTAAATCTATGGTATGTTGAAACAAGCTTCGGTTAAAACCATTCAAATCATCATATGTCAATGCAAATACATCATTGAATTCTTGACATAAATGACCAAAAATTTCTTGTTCAAATTTAGAGCATACCTTTCCCAAATTGAAAACCTTTCCATCAACAATGGTAGCTGGTATGTGATCATCTTTGTTTGCAACTAGGTTTAGACCCCCGCTCCTTGCTTCGTCATCAAGATTGAAGATACTCTCTAAGGTGATTAGACCCTTAGGAAACTTGTTGGAGTTGAGGTTCACCATTTGATCACTACATTGACTTTGTAGCTTAGACTAATTCCTATTAGAGAATTCTACGTCATTTTATAGAAAGTTGACAATTCGCACATCAGAGTCAAACATCTACCAATTGGCATGGTTATTTGGTAATCTTGGTCATACAAATAGTCTGATGTGTTGCTCTCTCTTATCCTTAACATGCTCTAGTACATTATAGTGAGCACCTAATGCTGTATGTCTATCAACATGTTTTTTGTCTCTTCTATGAATGCTTGGAAGCCCTCAAGTAGATCCCAAACTCTATGTTTGTATGATTTGAGTAGATTATATTTTGTGATGTTTTGGCTCCTTACTTGGTTAACAACTAGCTCACTATCCCTAAAGACCTTTAAGGATATAATCCCTCTCCTTTGTGCAAGTTGGTGGCCTTGAAACAATGCTTCATATTCATCTATGTTTTTAGTACAATTGAACTGGAGTCTATAAGAGAAGTAAAACTTCTCCAAACTAGGGGAGACAAGAATTACACTAGCTCCCAAGACATTCTTGTTTCTTGATCCATCAAAGAACATACTCCCTAATATGTTAATAAACTCTTCTTTTAGTTTTATGAGATTAGGAATAGGATCATCCTTTTCCAATATACAATGTGTACCAAGGCCTATCTCTAGAGCTTCTTGTGCTGGATCAAATTGAAAAGTGGCTCACTCATCTAAAAGATAATTAGGCACCTCTGCTAAGGAAGTGGTAGGTTCATGAGTCATGCCCTCATCATCTATCTCATGAATTGCACAATTCATGTTCACATGACTAGGTGTATAGGTCTCTATATGATTAATTGCCAAAGGTTCTGCCCTTAAAAAAGATTTTGTCCCATATCTTGTCCTAAAGAACATATAGGACCAATCTGATGCAATAAGACCACCTATCTGTGCTATAAGGTCTCTAGAAAGATAGATAGCTAAATTTGGAGCAATCTTAGCTACTAATATGTCTTGAGTGACAATACAACCAAGGTATGGATGCAATGCTATTTCCACATTTTTTAGGATTTCTACTATTTTGACATAGCTACCATCTAACTAAAGTACATCTCTAACAATTGGCTCATATTGAATGCCAAGGAGGTCAACAATATATTTAGGCAGTATTGAACTACTAGCTCAGGAATCTATCATGCAATTGTGAACTAGTTTTTCCGTTATAATCAAAGAGACATAAAAAGGAGGTATATTTTTCTTACTTGTGCCTCCTTTTGTTGGTAGCAATAGACTTGTTGCACCATCTAAGATAGTCAACTAATGTGCCACCATCATACTCTATAACCCTTATTGTAGTAGTTCAAACTATGATGGCATAGTGATAACATCCCATAGAGGAATATTAATAGTAGTCCTCTTTATTTAATCTCTAATGTTGAGATGAGTGCCAACTTCTTTGACTGGAGCCTTGGGGGCTATGGGAATTGATGATTGAATTTGAGCAGTTTGAGGTTTAGTAGACTTCTTGTTGATTTTATTTTGCTTCTATTAGGGAGCAACATTTGATTGCATATTTATAATTGGAGCATGAGGAGCAATACTTGAAGCTAAAGCCAGGTTTGGTGGAGGAGGTGAAACATTCTCAATAGCTCTTCTTTCGCTTTTGGTATTATGAGCTATAGAATCATAGCTATGGTTGTTAGCATGAAAATGTTCCTCTGGCTGATGGTTCATAAATGAACAATCACCCTATTGCTATGGGTAAGAACCCTCAGCATGTTAAGTTGCACTATTTTTCTATCTTGCTACTTGATCCTGTGTGGTCAGTGTTGGAGATGGTTCTTCCCTATGGCACATACAATATTTATATGAATAATTACAAGAAGGAAAAAATTATTGCACTTGAGCAAGGCTATTTTGAGGAAATTTAACATCCTTATTGGATTTGTGCTTGTATTTGATGAAGAGGCATTGCCCATAGGTCTATTTTGGTTATGTGGAAGATAACCCTAACCTTGATTTGGTGGCCTATTATATGTGGGGGTTTGATAATGGGTTTGGAAGGGCCTACTATTTTGATCTTGTTTCCTTTCCAAGGTCATCACCTTGTTGCTCATCTTCTACACCACTGAGAAGTTGTCCTCTAGCTTCTTTTACTTATCTTGCAACTTCTTGTCTATATTTTGCATTAGGGCCTACATTACATCTTTCAACTCTCCTAACTCATTAGAAGATATGGAGGCTATTGGGGCTATGAAAAGAGGTTGACTTGTGGATTTGGTAGGAATAGGGGCTACCATAGGATGATGAGTAGGCATATTAGGGAAGAAAGGCATTGGAGGTCTTGAAGCTGACTTCCCTCCTTGAATCAAGGTACTTTTTGCTCTTATAGAAATTTCATATGCAGCTGGTAAGGTATCTCCTCCCATGGTTTATAAGGTAGTAGCAATATCACTATTGAAAACTCTTAGGTAATACAAGAAAGCATTACTAGGGGAAGGTTTTACTACAATAGGTATTCTATCCCATGTCTTTTGAAATTTATAATTAAAATCTATCATATTCATTGGGTGCTCTCTTAATGGTAGTTAGCTGCTCTAAAACTAATAGGTGATCCCTTTTATCTTCAAAATGTTTGCATAATCTTTCTCCTAACTCATCCTAGTTGTTGTTAGAATTATGTGGTAATCCCCTATACCATTGTAATTTTGTTCCCTTTAATAATGTCACTAAAAGACTAATAGCAACATCATCCTCTATAATACCATGTATATTGCAAATATTTGAAATTTCTTGAATGTGTTTGATAGAAGAAACAAAGGTTTTTTCAAAAAGGTCAAGTACACTTTTAAGAATAGATACAAGGATATCATGTCTCTGGGATAAAATGAGAGGACCACCAACATTAAAGGTAGAAAACACTTGATTCATAGGGAGGGCTGTTAGAGTAAATGATTAATTATTAATTATTTATTCTATTTACTTAAGCTTACTTAGGTTAATGCAATTATTTAATATTTTGTATTTAATGCTTGTAGTGGTTAGTTGTTGACAACACGGGAGTTTGTTCCCTTCTAGCGTGTTCCACCTTTTGTGGATATGTGCTGAGTTGTCATTCTTATCTTCTACCACCTTTCAGCTTGTTCTACAAGCTTCCTTGAGGCCTTTATAAGCGACCTCTCCCTCATTGTATTATCATAATATCACATCACTTCTTGTATATTGTAAATACATTTTCTCTTGTGTTTGCATACTTGTGGTCTCTCATGTCCATTTAGGGTTTTCCCTTGCTCCATGCTCTTTCTCTCCTTGGCTTCACTTTGATAGGTTTTCACATGCAGGTGATCTTGGGCATCTTTAGAGTTGGCTTTCATCAACTCCAACATGGTATCAGAGCCTTCTTGTTGCTACTTCATTGAAGAAATTTTGAAGCCATGATTTGAAGTCACAAACCTTATTTTTTTTGTGCATTTTTTCTTCAAATCAGGGAACAACAAATTTTCAGAGCACATTGGGCTGAAACATACATCATCATTGGATTTGAAAGGTCATTTGCAGTTAGGATTCATATAAAAATTTTCATTTTTGGAGACAGAGCTTTGGGAGGCAAAATTTTTTTTGCCCGCAAGCCCTTTCGGATGGACTGTACGGACATTTTCGGCAATTTAAAAAAAATAAAAATAAATTCACAGCGCCGCCAGTGCACCACTGGGTAGCCACTCGTGCTCCACTCACCAACCACTTTAGCCAGCTAAGCAGCCGCTGGGCAGCCCCAGCCTGGCCGCCGTTGGTGGGCCACCCCAGCATCGCTTGTCACCGATGGTGCCTCTTGTATTCTGCGCCCTCCTCCTGCACTCTGCCGCGGTCTGCCGCCCGCCACCAATTCTCTGCTCCTTTGCGGGCAGTCTCCGCCAGCTCTATTAGCGTGTATAGTTAGTGACAGTTGGCATATTTGAATAGTCAGTGCGACGTTAGCATTTTTTCACAGTTAGTGACTAATCAGCGTGTGACACATGGTAGGAATGCCACGTGGCACATTTCCACATGGTCCCTGCCACGTCAGCCGCCTGCCACGTAGCGTCCATGTGGCACTACCACGTGGCTTCTTTTTTGCGGTGATGACCACGTGGCCATCAATTTTAAATTGGGGACTTGATGATGTTAGCATGATGTCAGCGTTGCATCATCATTCTTGCTTGCACTCTCCTTCTAGGTCCTTTTTGACGTACCTTTGATTTTTTGGCCATAACTTGAGCATACGGAGGTATTTTTCCAATCTGAAAGAAGTGCCGAAAAGGTGGTTCCGAGACAAAAAATTTGGTGTAGGTATTTTTAAGTTTTGATATTTTTCATTGCCCATTTTTTTAGTCAAAGGTTGAAGTTTTATTTTTGACTCTGGTAAGCATATCTTTTGCATCCCATGCCCATTTTTTGAAAACTTTATATTTTTGGAAAGCTGATTCTGTCACCTTTTCAGAAATGTGGTCCTTTTTCTTATTTTTTGGCCCATGCTCTTTCTCTCATAGTTTTGGCATTTTTGCTATATGGTGGATATTTTGAGTGTTTTAGGCTTGATGATCGTTTTCTTGGCATGGTTTCTCTTGTTTTAGGCTGTACTTTGTTTTTTTGCAGCTCTTTTTCAATTTTGATCATTGTAGCTATCATTTTGAAGCACTTTTATGTATCGCACTGAGATAAAGTGCCACTTTTGCATTTCAAGGATCATGAATGTTGTTTTGAGTCAGTTGTACATGCACTATTTTTTATAAAGCACCATGGGGGGATAGTTGTTTGCTATTTTAGGAATTCTCCCTTTGTTAAGTGAGTGTCCCTTCCATGACATTAGCCCATGCAGAGTTAGTTTGACCATGTCTTTATAGGTGTCTGTACCTCTTTCCCTCTCTTGTTGTTCTTGGTTCATTTGCAAATAGACTTTGGCCCACCTTCTCAGTTGCTTGTCATCACAACCTATCTGCATTAAGGAGGGGTTATGCTATTTTTCTAATGCATCTTTAGTTTGATGGTTTGATAGTGTGAACTATGTATTCAGTGGTTGATCCTATGTACAAGGTGATTGCAATTGCTGGCTACCTATGAATTTCAGTAAGATGGATCATCTACCATATAGACATGCTCAGTTCGTGCCTTCTTCTTCCATGGAGGTTTTTCAAATCACCATTTTGACAGATTTGCAGCTTCTTCATGCTTCAGTGATGCTCTTTCATGATCACTCCTTGTTCTTGTTTTAGGGGACATTTCCCTAGTTGGAGGTTTCTTTAGTTCTTCACTAGGTTACTTCTTTTTGGGGGAGGGTTTTTCCCACATGGTTTTCTCTCTTTCTCCATTTTATAGAGGTTGCATTTTCTTGCATTGTACTTGGGTACCTAACATGGCCTTGTTGCCGGGACCCATCCTGCATTTCATCTTAGTTTTGTGAGCTTAAGGCATTTCCCTAAGTTGCACTTAAGGGGGGGTGTTAGAGTAAATAATTAATAATTAATTATTTATTCTATTTACTTAAGCTTACTTAGGTTAATGCATTTATTTAATATTTTGTATTTAATGCATGTAGTGTTTAGTTGTTGACAACACGCGAATTTGTTCCCTTCTAGCATGTTCCACCTTTTGTGGATATGTGCTGAGTTGTCATCCTTATCTTCTACCACCTTCCATCTTGTTCTACAAGCTTCCTTGAGGTCTTTATAAGTGACCTTTCCCTCATTGTATTATCATAATATCACATCACTTCTTGTATATTGTAAATACATTTTCTCTTGTATTTGCATACTTGTGGTCTCTCATGTCTGTTTAGGGTTTTTCCCTTGCTCCATGCTCTTCCTCTCCTTCGCTTCTCTTTGACAGGTTTTTGCATGCAGGTGATCTTGGGCATCTTCAGAGTTGGCTTTCTTCAACTCCAACAAGAGCCATCTGGAATAAAGGTCTATTTAGATGAAAAGATGGTACCCAAGGTTGTGATTTATCAACAGGAGGAGTAGAAAGAGATCTATTAGACATATGTGCTAGTTTTGAACTCCTAACTTTTGATAGAGAGAGTCTACTTCTTTTTCTTCTAGGATTTCATGAAAATGAAATTTCAACATATTGAAAAGTACCTCTAGAAGATTCCCTTGTTTGAGCCTTGGGGGCATGAATTACAACAATTCTAGTCTAGAAACTAAGATATAGAGATGGAGTCACCAAGTGCTTGCATGAGAGCCTCTTGAAAGATTGAAATGCTAAGAACGACATTGTCTTCTCAACATGGGAATTTATGTCCTTTCTTAACACCAATGAACTAGTAGACTTGAGAAGTACTTCAATAGCTATCCAACTTGGCATGCCAAAAACTATTGTCACAAAAGTTTGCACCTTTGCATAAAGTTTGACATAAAGGAAACCTTGTGAAACATGGAAACAATCTCCAAGTTGTGGGACTTGAACAATGTGATTGAGTCTCCAGAGGAGGCCAACTTCCTCACTATCAAAGTACATCTAACTACTTCTTGAGAGGAAAAGGGAGAAGGAAATACATGAAAATTAAACTACCTAATTTAATCTAGAGGGGTGATACACCAAATGATATGCTCAATCTTATCTCATCCTAGAGATGCATAGTTCATCAATATAATCCCAAAGTAAAAGATTCAAACTTTTCTTAACTCAACAACCATATGTAGATCATAAATTAGAAGAATGATATAAGGAAGGAGCTTCACTCTATATCATTCAAAATCCAAGTAGATACAACCATACAATCAAAGAATGGAGGCAATACATTAAAATAGGGCAAGGGAATTTTTCCTAGTATATTAATGTATGAAAGAGATACAATAGAGAATTATATTCACTTAGAGGAAAAGGGAATTACTATAGTAGAGTATACAATACATGTGATACGGAATCAAGAAAAGATCTACCCTTGAAATGGTTACAAAACTTTCTTTTATAGCTTAAGCATAACTGAGAAAACTTCCACTGAAAGCTAAAACCCAAATACTACCTTCAAGTTGTAGAGAGCAACCACTACTAATCCCAAAAATATTTGATCTAGGTACACATCCATATGCAAAAAAATAGACCTTTAAGTGCAAATCTGGCCTTGAAGGGATAGAAAAGATGACCATACCTTCTCTGGTTGGGTAGATGGATCACCATGGTGGCAATGGAGTGTGTTTTGCATTTACTAGGCATGGACAACAACAAAAGGTAGTTATAGGTGATCAAAGGACTTTTTGTCCATCAAAGAGCTACTATTTTGTGTTCACAACCATGCCAAATCAGCTATGCCATTATTTCAACTAAATTCAACCATCCAACTTTGCCACATGGCTTGATATCTCTTAAGTACTCTACCACCTCACCCAACTTTCTATCTATTATGTTCAATTACACTTACTCCTATTCGTGGCTTCAAAACTCATTTCCCTCATTAGCTATATGGTCTTGTCAAACTGCAATGTCTTCATTTCATACATTTGTCACTCTATCACAATCACTAAACACAAGGTCCCTTAATACCATATGATACCACACACACTGTTCCAGTTAATTACTATCAATTTTTTGTGACTTCACGACTAAAAACTATGATTGAGAGTCAATCCTTATGAAGCTATGCCTAAGATTTATTTGTTCACATCTTCATGACTTAAGTTCATAACCTTAGCTTAAACCTTGCAAGGATGTGATAAAGGAAATCACCACTTCATAGCCCAAACCTTAGGTTAGCTTTATCTCCTTGTGACACTACAATTTTTTTTGACCTTAATTGCATGGCACTTTTCACATCTTCGCAACTAAGAAAAATTTAACTATGTTTCCACCTGCAAAGTTGTGAGGACCATTTAACCTAACTATTGACTGCCCTATCATAGCCTAAAATATTAACCACACCTTTAACCATGTGAATGGGCGAACAAAGGGAATCACATCATTGCCACCATAACTTTGGGTTAACCTTGACTGCATGCAAAGATGTGAAATCCATCAAATTTGATTGCTTCCTTGAATCACAACTTTAAAACTTAAGATCCTATAATGTATAATTGATCCATGATCATGTGATTGATAGTGAGGCACTCCTTTGCAGCTTGGATTTGAACTCTAGCATTGTTAGCTGCAAAGTTGTGCTAATGGTAAACTTTGATTTTTTTATGCTTTTTCTACCCATTTCAAGGTTAAGACATAAACTAGAGTGATAGGGCAATGAAGGGCATTCACATCGCTATGACTCAAAATCTTTCATTTGATGCGAAGCATTTTAAAAGAATTAGGGATATAAAATAAGGAATAAAGTTTTTATGTATCTCTTATATGCTTGCATGAGAATTATGAATAAATAAATGAATGCGAGACATGGCCATCACCTTGGGTGCTTCAGGAGACTGTCAACATTAGAATTTTGGGAAGGTGCTAAAAATGGCTAACATGAGCTACAAAGAGTGTGATATACCTTGAAGACAATTGTTTCAAAAGAAGGAAATGATATTTAACTACTGTGGGGAACTTTTTTTCCATCTTTAAGTGCCCACTATTAAACACTAATGTTTTTACCCACAAATGAATGTAGAGATCTAGAAAACATAAATTTTTCCTTCAAACACTCATACCCTATCTGCTAGTCAAAGCTCTAGTTTCTTAGGGAGTCTCAAGAGTGCTCAAATGAATGAAATTTCTAATAGTTTACCTACCCCTATATTGCTTGGACACCAAACCTTTCTTAAAATCAATCGCAGGCATTTTTCATTGAAGTCAGCTGATTTCTTCATTTGTTTATTTTAGTTCTATGTTCTAAACTTTTATATATTTTGGTGGTTTAAGTTTATATATTAGCTCAAATGTGTATATATTCTAATATATGTTTAACTATATTTTAAAAAGATATTTTATATTAACGTATTTTTTTTGGGTAAAAGTGTGAAAAGCCACTATAGTAATTTTATTAATATATATCAACTTATATTTTATTTTAAGATAGTATATGTAATATTTATTTTAAAATTTTGGAAGTTGATGATAGATCAACCTCACAGCTTCTAAGAATCACCTGTATGCAAACACCAACCATAGAAAGGGAGAAGAGAAAGCTACAAAGGATGGAGTTCATAGATCCATAGAGGAGACATTCTTGATGTGTAAAAAAGAATTGAAAATTTTATTGAATGAATTAATAAATTACAAAGAGAGACCATCCTTATAAAGGAGATCAAAACCCTAAAAGATAAAACCTAGGTTGTATTATAATAATTAATATAAGAATTAATTTTAATTTGCCTAAAGTTAAGATTAAGTAAAATAGAGATAATTAGAAAATGTCTAATTACACTAACACCCTCCTTAAGATAAACTTAGGGAGTAGCTAAAAACCTACATACTACTACTAAAAGAAAATTTCGGTCTTGACAATAAAGCCTAATGAGGCACCCAAGCACAACCAAAAATATGTAAAGAAGAGAAATAGAGAAAACCATATGGGAAAAACCCTACTCTAAGAAGAGATGGAAAAAATACTAACAAACCTAGTGAAGGACTATAGAAGCCTCCAAACAAGATATTTTTCTAGAAGATAGGAACAAAAAGATGATCTTGAAGAACACCATTCAAGCATGTAGAAGCTGCAAAAATCTGTTAAAAAAGTAACTGCTGATATGAAGAAGCTCCACTAAAATAAAACCTAACCAGTTAGAGAAGACTATAATCTACATGAGTTCTCTCAAAAGACACCACTCAAAATAGGAGGAACACAAAGGAAAATAATTGAACAAGAAGTTATATATGGGATGAAACACCAAATCTTGAAGAGTTGATCAATAAAACATGGATGGTTGCATGCAAAGTAGGAACAAAAGGAAGAATGTGTATACGGTAAATGATCCATCTCACTAAAATGCATAGATACCCAATCACTGCATCCTCCTATTACATATGAAGAAATACTGAGTACATAGGGTACTCCATCAAACCAAGGAAGCATAAAAAATAATAGAAGAACCCCCCTAATGCAGACAAGGGTGAGGTGATAGGAAACTAGCAAAGTGAGCCAAAATAACTACATGTCAAGGAACCGTGATTAAGTTGTACAAAATAATAAATATGTGTGTAATGAGTTGATCAATCTTAGACATGCACAGAGGCTAATGTCACATATGGGAAACTGACTAGACAAAAGAAGATGAAAAACAAAGGAAAAAAATCAATGGTTCAACCCCCCATGACACTTTAATTAGAGGAGTGAATCTATAATAAGGCATAAGATATGGTGAATCCCAAGAATAAAATAATATGTATGAGTGTCCTTAATTGATACTTCTCAAACCAGAAGGCAAAGGCAAAATAATTGAAATCAAAATATAGAAAATATGACACTTTATCTTAGTGCATTTGCAAGAATGCACATAAATGATTTCTACAAGGACTAGAAGAGACATAAGGCTGATATGACAGATATTACAACCCATGATGAATCATATGAAGAAAAAAAATTGATCTTTAGACCTAAAATAACCAAGATATCCACCAAAATGCAAAAAATACAAAAAACTAAATATAATTTGCTTGGAGTAGAATATAACTAGTACATTTCCCCCCAATTTTCAACCTAAGTTTTTGACCAAAGGCCATATTGGCCTATGAATACTTTTTTTTTCCTGATTTGATTGAAATTTTGACAAAATTAGGGTTTCCCAATTTGGTCAAAATTTTGACCAAATTGGGTTTAATAGCAAAAAAGAAAGCAAACATCATAACATTTTATTTTTCATGGGTCATATTTGTTCAATGAGCTTTGCGTGCACAGGAGGGATTTGAGGTAAGAGCGAACCATTTTCTATTGACCAATCTGCTTAGATTTCTATTTATTTCATTTGAGGCAGTGACATTTGCATTTTCCATTGGAGAATTTTCTATTTATGGTTGTTCTCATACGGTTTGTAGGTTACATTTCTTGTATGGTTTCCATTGTAGACGTCCATTTTGAAGTTGTTCATGATAGTGCACAACCAATGTGTCACCAATTTTATATAAATCTGACATGAGTGATGCCCATGATTTATCTCTATCTAATGTAAATGATCTCCCCACATGAATTGTAAGCTTATATGGTAATCTTTGAGATCATGACAATCTCTGTAAATACTTTGTGGAAACTCAAAAAGAGAACATTCAAAAATACTCTACTCAAATGCAATTCTTTTACCTATTTTATAATAGATTTCAATTACAAAGAGACTAAATTAAAAGGGAAAAATGACATCTAATGATAAACAGCACAAAGCTATGCATAGTACCTACAACTTTTCATCATAACTTATCATAGGACTAGCTACAATGATCATCTCCTTCAATCCTTTTAATTCTTTTATGCTTGATATAATTTGCAGCTTCAGACATCTAGTAATGATAAAGCTCTCTAGGCATATTAAAAATTCCATGCCTTGTATACTCTATATTCTTCTCCAACCCCCAATGAAGATTATCGCATAATTTATTTTAGCTAGTTTCAAGTTGCCATCGCTAAGAGGTAGAAATATGCAACTTTACTTATTGCATAATGTATTGGGAAAGGATTTCATCAAATCGATAAGTAATTTATTTTTAAAAAATGTTTATTTGGTAAGCATTTCATCACAATGATATTATGTCATTTATAATAGATTGGCTTGTTAATAATTACACAATAATCTTTCTAGTTTATTATACTCCCATTTCTAGAAATATGCCTACAAAATCCAATTAAGTGTAACGTATGAAGCCTCTATCATATCACTATCCACTCACTTCAAAGATATACGCCTTGTTGAATGTATGCATTGTTGAATGTTCTTTCAGCAGTAGTAATATAGTGAGATAAAATAATTTAGATGATAAGTGAACTTCAATATGAACAGTTAATAGGTTATTTACTTTGTTACATTTCCATCCGAATAATAATAAATATATTAATAATCTTCTCTTGAATCTAAAATAACTTGAATTCCATGCTATTTTACTAAAGCCACCCATATTTAGGACTATTTGGTTGGTTTCAAATGTAACTAAAATTGTTATGTTGCTAAGCTTCCTTAATACCTTTTACAAATTCACACTTATATAATATAGAATGATTATTAATATATCATTATTAGAAAATAAACTTTTCTCCTTGAGAAACATTAACTAGTTTGTATGGATTTCTTAGTAGTCTTACACTGATAAAAAGATTTGTGGTGCTAGAAAAAAAACTCTCTATGGTTGTCCATTGTGGAGACAGGTGTATTCATCATGAACAATGACAATTTTTTTGCAAAACATTCCCATCCATTATCCTTACACCCTCTATCATCATGACACTTCTCAATTGTCCTTAATGTAGACTAGATTCACCTTATGACAACCTACACCTATTCTCATTCACATTCACTCATCTCTGATCATAAACTCAAAATATTGATTGCATGTTCATTATATTACTTACTATCCATAAGACCTCATCAATGAGTCTTTGCCTTCAACCAATCCTTTAGCCATTTGGATTTATACACCCAATCAGTGTATATAATTTTGTGATGTACTTCCATGTTCTTATTTGATAAATTTAAGATAGCTCCAAATCAACTAAATTTAAGAAAATTATATTAAGATAATACGTTCAGCCTTTTTTCAATTATCAAAACAATTCAACACATGAATCTTTCAAGAAAGATATGATTTCCATTTGGAAAGAACAATAATTATGATTGCCCCCTAGTAATGTATGTTGTTAAATACTCAAGTTTAATTTTATTGGGTAACATTTGTTAGAGTAAATAATCAATTGTTAATTATTTATTCTATTTGCTTAAGCTTACTTAGGTCATGCATTTATTTAATATTTTATATCTAATGCATGTAGTGGTTAGTTGTTGACAACACGGGAGTTTGTTCCCTTCTTGTTGTCAATCTTATCTTCTACCACCTTCCAGCTTGTTCTACAAGCTTCCAATAGCTCTTTATATTCAGGCTCCCTCTTTGTATTTTTATCATAACATAACATATCACATTATTGTGCATATTGTAAATACATTTTCATTGTGTTTTCATTCATGTGGTCTCTCATGTCCGTTTAGGGTTTTTCCCTTGCTCCATGCTCTTCTCCTTCTTGGCTTCTCTTTGACAGGTTCGCATGCAGGTGATCTTGGGCATCTTCGAAGTTGGCTTTTCTCGACTCCAACATGGTATCAGAGCCTTCCTGCTGCTGCTTCGTTGAAGAAATTTTGAAGTCGTGATTTGGAGTCACAAACCCTAGTTTGTTTGTGCAATTTTTCTTCAAATTAGGGGATCAACAAATTTTCAAAGCACTTTCAGCCCAAACGGACATCACCATTGGATCCGGAAGGCTGTTTGCAGTCAGGATTCATATAAAGCTTTTCAATTTTGGAGACAGAGCTCCGAGAGGCAAAATTTTTTTTTGCTTGCAGGGGTCTGCCGTACGGTCGTACAGATGCGTAGTGAAATTTAAAAAAAAATAAAAATCTGAGCACACCGCCAGTGCACCGCCGGGAGGCCACCACCTCGCAACCAGCGCTCAGCCCGCCGACCACCACCACCGGCTGCGCTACCATCCCACTGCCGTGGCCCGGCCGCTGCCCGACTGCTGACCTCCGCCGGCGGCTCAACCTGATATCGCCGCCCCTGCGGCCACCTCCGCCAGCTAACCTCTGTCTCCAGCTCTGCTCTACTAGGTTTACAGCTCAGTGCCTGGCATAGTCAACACCCCGTGCCCAATCAGCAGTGACTGAGCGTGACACGTGGCAGGCGTGCCACGTGGCCCCTGCCACGTCATCATCTGTACCTACAACGTGGCGATGCCACGTGGAATCTTTTTGCGGTGACGGCCTCAAAGTTGTCAAATTTATTCATGGGTTTTGCTGATGTCAGCATGACATCATCACTGTGTCATCATCCTTGCTTGCACTCTCCTTCAAGTTCTCTTTTGGACATACTTGTGGTTTTTTGGCCATAACTTTTGCATACGGAGGTATTTTTTCAATCCGAAAGAAGCGCTAGAAAGCTGGTTTGGAGATGGAGATTTTGGTGCAGGTATTTTTTGGTTTTGATGCTTTTTTATTGCCCATTTTTTTTGTTAAAGTCTGAAGTCCTTGTCCTTAGTTTTTGGCCTCTACTCTTTCTATCATAGTTTTGGCGTTTTAGCTATATGGTGGATATTTTGAGTGTTTTAGGCCTAAGGATCATTTTCCTGGCATGGTTTGCTTTGTTTTCGGCTGTACTTTCCTTTGTTGTAGCTCTTTTTCCATTCTGATCATTGTAGCTATCATTTTGAAGCACTTTTTTGTTTCACATTGAGATAAAGTGTCACTTTTGCATTCCAAGAATCATGAACATTGTTTTGAGTCAGTTGTACTTGCACTATTTTCATAAAGCACCATGGGGGGGATTATTATTTGCTATTTTAGGAATTCTCCCTTTGTTAAGTGAGTGTCCCTTCCACGACATTAGCCCCATGTAGAGTCAGTTAGACCGTGTCTTTATCGGTGTTTGTACCTCTTTTCCTCTCTCCTCATTCTTGGTTCGTTTGTAGGATATTTTGGCCCACCTTCTTAGTTTCCTGTCATCACACTCCATCTACATTAGGGGGGGGGGTTATGCTATTGTTCTAATGCATCCATGGTTCGATGGTTTGATAGTGTGAACTATGTATTCAGTGGTTGATCCTATATACAAGGCGATCGTAGTGGCTGGCTACCTATGCATTTTGGTGAGATGGATCATCTACCATATAGAAATGCTTGGTTCATGCCTTCTTCTTCCATGGAGGTTTTTCAGATCAGCAGTTTGGTAGATTTTGTGGCTTCTTCATGCTTCAGTGATGCTTCTTCATGATCACTTCTTGTTCCTGTTTTAGGGGACATTTTCCCTAGTTGGAGACTTCTTTAGTTCTTCACTAGGTTCTTACCCCTTTTTGGGGGAGGGTTTTTCCCACGTGGTTTTCTCTCTTTCCCCGTTTACAGAGGTTGCATCTTTTCTTGCATTGTACTTGGGTACCTAAAATGGCGTCGTTGCCGGGACCCATTATGCATTTCATCTTAGTTTTGTGAGCTTAAGGCATTTTCCTAAGTTGCACTTAAGGGGGGGTGTTAGAGTAAATAATCAATTGTTAATTATTTATTCTATTTGCTTAAGCTTACTTAGGTCATGCATTTATTTAATATTTTATATCTAATGCATGTAGTGGTTAGTTGTTGACAACACGGGAGTTTGTTCCCTTCTTGTTGTCAATCTTATCTTCTACCACCTTCCAGCTTGTTCTACAAGCTTCCAGGAGCTCTTTATATTCAGGCTCCCTCTTTGTATTTTTATCATAACATAACATATCACATTATTGTGCATATTGTAAATACATTTTTATTGTGTTTGTATTCATGTGGTCTCTCATGTCTATTTAGGGTTTTTCCCTTGCTCCATGCTCTTCCCCTTCTTGGCTTCTCTTTGACAGGTTCGCATGCAGGTATCTTGGGCGTCTTCGGAGTTGGCTTTTCTCGACTCCAACATTGAGCATGCCTTAAGATATTATTGATGTGTTTCTTCTATGAAAGGTCAAATGATAAAATTCAAACAATATTTAACATGTTGAACTAGTCAATGAAAATTGTCATAAGCAATAGTAGTTTTGAGGGTGCATGGTCATGGAAATTTTGATTATAGAGATCTATATTGCAGAGTATTTTATGAAGGGTGGTGTAAATAGAATTAAGGATCAAAAGACGTCATTTCAAACCATAAGAAATTAGATGATAAAAGATGAACATCATTGTTGATGCAATGAATAAAGTATAGTAGGAAATTTAGTGTAGTGAGTGTTAACATATAAAAGATAGTCATCTCAATGATATTACAAGTGAGTATAAAATGTGTTCATTTAAGGCTTCGTCATATTTTCTCACTATCATTGGAGAAATGTTGTTATTATTCTTTTTCCTTATTATTATAAAATAATTTTTTTGTTGGTTATGAATATATGATAAAATGGCAAGAATCAATACTAGAGGGAGTAGATTCCTAACTAAAACAATAAGTCATTCCAAGCTGAAGGGGAACCATAAGGCATAAGTAGAAATGTCATACTAGCCATTATGTTAATCCCATAAGTTTTTGAGCACACTGATAGGCTATGAAAAGATGCCTTAGTTGATTGTACTATCTGCAAGATGTATTGTTTTGTTTTCTTATTGCTGTTTCAAGTGTGAACTACTTGGTTCAGTTTTCTATCTTTGATATTAAATGTGTATGCAAATAGGAACAATGTTTATGTTTTTGTGCTTATGTGAGCTTGAGTTTTACCAACAATACCAAACATTTTTTTATATTTTATATCAATTGTAAGTATTAGATAACTATTTCTATGATTTTGTTTCCTTTAGAAAGAATTCTTTCTAACTCTTGGTTAAAAGTGAAGTTAGTAAACTAGTGATTCAACTATTTATTTTATTGATCTTGTCTATTCCTTATAGCTCTTAGTGGTTGGAGTGAATCAAAATTTTGATGAATTATCTTTTTTGTTTCCTAGGTTATTACATATGTATATGTGTGTGTCTATATATATGTGTGTGTGTGTGTGTGTGTGTGTGTGTGTGTGTGTGTGTGTGTGTGTGTGTCTATATATATATATATAAAATGCAGCTTGATTTTGGCCAACTTGATTTTTGTTTAGTCATTGACCGTGCTTTACATATTAGTAGCATTTTTTTTATATAACTAATTATTGTGAGTTTATTTTAGTGTTTACCACTTTGTTCAGGTAGGAATTTTCAGCAGTTACTATTGTTTTGGAAGGGCTCTTACTTGGTGATTCCTTTTGTTTCTTGAAGCTAATAAATAGTTGATCATTGGGAGGGATCGATTAGTGAACTAACATGTGACAAGTAATGATTGCATGAAGCACTAGTGCCATTTTAGGTAAGAAGCAACCATTTTCCATCGAGTTTCCTTTCATGACTTTTTTAAAAATTTTTTTATTTTGAGTTACCTTTGGTGTCTTTGCTATTTATGTTCGCATTTGTTGTATGGTTTGCAGATTGATCGAGTTGCCATTGTAGGTATTTGATGAGTTTTAGTTTCCATTGTAGACATTTGACTAGTTTTGAGTTACTATTCTAGATGATTGAAAGGTTTCAAGTTGCCATCGCTAGTTGGTAGAAATCTACAAATTTTCTTATCACATAATGTATTTGGCAAGGGTTTCATCAAATCAATAAGTAATTTTTTTCAAAGCATGTATTTCGTAAGGGTTTCATCAAAATGATATTATGCCATTTATAATTGGTTGTCTTGTTGATAATTGCACAATAATATTTCTAGTTTATTGTCCTCCCATTTCTAGAAATATGCCTACAAAATCCAACTAAGTGTAAAGTATGAAGCCTCTATCATATCACTATCCACTCACTTCAAAGATATTCAAGTTATGCATTGTTGGATGTTCTTTCATCGATAGTAATATAGTTACATAAAATAATTTAGATGATAAGTGAACTTTATCAAAATAACCTAAATTCTATGATATTTTACTAAAGCCACCCTTGTGATAATGTGGGTTTCTGTTATCCATTTTGCCTCCTGCCAAGATTTGAATTTTGAATGCTTGCCCCGCCCAACAGTCACCTTCCATCTTCTATATCAAAAAAATAAACGATAAAACCTTATGTCTTGTTCTGTTGGCCTACAAATTTCTATGCCGTCAGATCTACGGTGGGCGCTTTCTCACATTCTCCAAATACACAATCTTTAAATATTGCAGGAAAGCCCCTTGGTGACATGCGGTTTGGTGGGTCCTTTTTGTTTGGGTGGGTCCATCTTCCCTAAGCCATCACAGACAGGGCATGCAGGGTGGTAGGTTGAGTTGGTGGTTTGATTGGTGTCCGCTTCCCCGCATTTTATTTTCTGACAAACTTTAAGCAATGCGGGGAATGCCCTTCATGACATGTGGAGGGAATGACGTCACGGGCCCATCCTTCTCGTAGGGAGATATGTGTTGAGTTTTGATTGTTCGATGTGAACAGATCCATGGTCGAGGCTTCCCTGCATTATCAAGATGCGAAGACTTTAAGTAATGCAGGAAAGTGCCTTGCTGCTGTGTGTCTTTGTGGGACCTATTTCTTGTGTGGTTCGCTAAGGTGCTACTAGGGTGGTTGCTAAGTTGGATGCTAGGTGTATGATAAGTGTCTCGTGGGCTCAATAATTTCAAGGGGGTGGGGGGGAAAACACAGTATATGGAGTCTTTCTTGATCGTTGATCTTGCAAGAGATATATGATCAGGGCTTTCTTGCATTACGAAGTTGCATGAGGATTAAACGTGGTGGGGAAGCCCTTTTGCAACACGTGTCCTGGCAGGCCCGACCAGGGTATGTTTTGAGGAGATGGCATAGTTAGTTAAAAGGTGTGGTCAACCGCATGGGGACTTTGCGGGGTGGAAAAACAAAGGAAGATCATTGGCCCACGTGGCTCATTCTTCTTGCAAGATTTGTTTGACCTGCTGACTTTGCTGATCCACAAGCTAGAATAGGGGAAATCAAGTTTTTTCATGTGATCTGATCCTTGTGATCGATGCCAACCACTTTGGAATGAATGCTATCCCCAGGAGAACACTCCATCACCTCTGATCCGATCCATCTACTTGGTTAGACGATTTAATGGCACCATTTGTCTTCTCAGGACCTTATTCCAACAAGATTAGATATCATTGCATCTGGATCCTCATGATTATTCTTTGTAAGGCTTAATGGCAGTGGTTGTAGATTAATATCAGTTGGAAAAATCTCAGTCATGCCTGAACTATAAAGGAAATTTTTGTAAATTTTGTAAGGGTCAAACCTTCTTTGATTTCTCTGATATTGCTCTACAAATCTTCAGTTTAAAATTCCCTTTGCCTCTGAATTAAATGACATCTTGCTTATCTCCGCCAGCCATTGGTGTGAAAGTGCAAGAATCCTTTGCCTCTCATTGATGTTTTGTAGAAATCTATGATCTGCATGACTGTATCTCTCTGACCTATGAATGATATATAAGTGAATCTCTCTTTCCTTGTGTCATTCATTCTGGTTTTTTGATCTACATGTGGTTGTTAGATTGAAACAAGTCTGAATGTGTATATCTTTTGGTGTCATGATGCTTCAATAGTGCATGTATGGGCAGAGATTGGTTTGAACACTCTATTTTTGTGCATCACCTCTGTAGATTAGAATAGGTAGATTTTCTTCCATACTCTCCTTCTCCCTTTTCCTCTCCAAGAATAGTTAGGTGCACCCTGATAGTAAGAGGAAGCAGACCTTCTCCAGAGATTCAACCTCACAGTTCAAGTCCCACAGCTTGGAGGTTGTTTCCATGTTTCACAAGGTTGTCCTTAGGTAAGACTTTGGACAAGGGTGCAAACCTCTGTGATAATAGTTTCCTTGTTGAATATGGTGGCTGCCTCCCAACCTCCAATATCTTAGCCACTATATTATAAATGGGCTTGCTTTGGTCAAGCCCCTTGTGGATATTTCACCAAGAAAAGGTATGATGAATCCATAATAAATGTCTTTTATTAACGAGTAAAGGAAAAAATGAATAACATAAATGATGATGATTACCCATGATTTTAAGCCCATGTCTAGGCTTTGTATAGAGCTTTTGTGAAGTCCAAAAAAATGTTAGTGCAAAACATGATAAAAACACAGACAATATTACTAGATTATAAACCATTAAGACACTTGTCAAATCTTTGCCCTTCTACTCACAATAAAATTTGATGAATTCTTAGATTGATTCATTTGAAGATTAAATAAGTTATTTTATCAAGATATTCAAATAAAGAAGAAATGTATTCATATGCAAATTAGAGCTTTATTTAAGCAACAATTCAATAGAAAAACATGTACATGGCCATGTCAACATAGAGCACAAACACAAATTTTCAAGATTAGAATTTGGAGCTAAATTGGTTAGATGTTATTACTACATGTTATTGTCTACCATATTTGGCATCTTTAATGGTCAATAAATGTGTGTGTGTGTGTGTAGATATAATTCTCAATGCATCCTCTAGTGCTCACCACACAAGGATGCAAAGACACATAATTCAAAACACTCCAAACCAAGTCAAAGATGTAACACTGCTCTCTTCAATGTGATGGCTTTAGAAATTATATGAATTATAGAGTAGTTGTATTCAACTTCTTCTTCTTCTTTTATATCTGAAAAGAAAATGCCTATTTTAGTTGCATAGTTATTGGTAGTGCTAAAGATGATGTGCTTAACAATCACAAGTCTTCATCCCTTGGAAGAATATAGATACCCTAGCAAGTAGTCCCATCCCTACTTCATTGGTAATTTCAAGATCCATGTAATGATTGGGTTGTTGCTCATAGGAAAGATTTTACGAAGGAATGGATTATTTTGTTGGCATGCTAAGCATAATTAGGAACTTCAACGACACAATATTTAACATGATCTAAATAGGGCTCAAGTCTTAACTGAAACTAATAAAATTGATCGTCAAAAACTTTGTAAAATCATTTCTCAAAACTTCCTTTATAGATCAACTATGCATCCGGTTTTTACTAGAGTGCCTTGGTAGTTAAATAATAGAAAAAATATTTGTCTATGTCACAAAAGCTTTCGATAATCAAATTAGAAATACAGTAGCTTTTCACCTATCTTAATAAGTGGTGGGTGTTAGAATACTATATCTTACTATAGTAAATGTAAATTATATAGTTAATATAATAAATAATTATGAGTATGAAAAAAAAAACTATTATAATGTCAATTTGGTGTAAAAGTTTTATATAGGAAAAAAAGGCTTTTATAAGCCAATATAGTGTAATTATAAAATGAAGCACTTTCAACAAGTTCAACCAAACATTAGAAAAACTTTCTTTGGCTTTGACCACCTCGCGTTCTTTGAGTAGAGCTTGTGATGTTTATACACCACCATGTACAACAACTCTTTAATTCATTTACTGTAGAGAGAATGAAATACATATATATATCATCTCATAAAACAATTGTTTGTAACTTGCATATTTGTTTGTTTTTTCTGTTGCTAATTCAAACAAGTCTTTATAACCTACATTGAAGTTTGGAATGGTTGTATTGAATAGCGGAGGCAATGAGTTTCTTGGATATTAAGTGTTGTAGATTGGCTAGCAAAACTTGCATGAGTATGGATGTGAGTCGAGTAGATCCTATTTGTTTTCTATTTAAACTACTTTCAATAATTTGTGGTGGCCTGGACATTTTGAAAATATAACCAGAGTGCTATTGACAAACATTTATAGGCAAATGAAGTCATTTTTTCATTCAATAGTAAAAAATTAATTTGAGAAATCTTTTAGGATTCTAGTACAATATTAAATGAATAGAATGTAACAGAGATAGAAGAGGTTGGTAACACTAGATATTGGAGGGATTTTCCATCTCATGATAGTTTCTTGCTCAAAGATCATACTTATACAAAGCACTAGTTCCTCATTTTTGTCCCTTCATGGAACAAGAGTGGACTAGGAAGTTTTGCAATTATAAATATAACTCCACTCTTTAAAGAGTGGTAGAGATCTAATATACACAAAACTCAATTTGGATGGTTTCTTAGATAGTTCAAGATTTTGTGAATCTTGAGAATTATATTCTTACAACAATCTTGAGACAATGATGGACCAATGAATATAGCTCAACATGAATGGTTGTTTAATAATTTGAAATATTTGTAATTTGGAAGTTTAGAGATGTGGAATCCAAGAACTTAGAATTAAACTTGGGAGTTATCACCTTTGCAATGGTCATGATGTAGGTTGATGGAAATCTTTTTGGTCCAAGAATTGTTTCAAAAGAGAAGTTTTTAACCAGCATATAGTTTTGATTGGTTCTAGTACAATAATGAGGAGAATATTGCATTGCTACAGTTTACTATGGTATAGATTAGGTAATTTTAAATATAATAAGGTAAAAAAAATTTGAGTATAGAAATATTAAAAATATTAACTATGTGATAGTTAGTTGATAAGAAGGAGCACTCGAGTGAGTGTCTTGATAGTTCCTAGAAAGTTCTCTTGTCTACAACTTATCATTCTTTCTTTTATGCTTAGCCACCTACTGAGGGGAATTTTAAAGAAGAATGTGATGCTACCCTTAGTTGGAGCTCTAGAAAATACAATGGTTACAAGGTCCATGGTTACAATGGTAACAATGGTAATAAAAGTTTTAGGATTGTGGAAATACAAGGTCCAAGGTTCAAGGATGCTAGTACAAAAAAAATGGGATTGGGTGTGATTTAGCTACATTAATGCAAAAACATGTAAAAAGCAATATTATATATGTGTAGAATTTTAGATGAATCATAATTTAGGTTAGATAGCTATATACATGAAAGTATAATAAGAAAAACCAAAAAACAGCCATAAAAGTTTTATAAGATCAAATGGACTTGAATATAAAAGTTGTCACCATCTATATGTGGACACTTAATTGGTGCTAGTAAACGTTTCATTGTTTTTATAATTTGACATGAGTAATAATTTTTTTTTACAAAGAAATCCAACAGGTAATATATACCAATATAGTATGAGAGTTGTTGCAAATGGGCAAGCCATAAAATCTCTTGACAACTGTATTATGAAAACTATGTCAGCAATATGAATTAAAAAAACACTAGTTAGAAGGTCCTTAAGTTTGAGTCATTAGGTGTACAAAGAAAAGTTTATCCACTCTTATATGTGTATGAAGCCATGGATTTGCCTATGGTTTGTCTTCTTATTTTGCAAGGATATACTATATACTCAATCTGTTTGTATTTTTCATATAACAACTTGCTGTTACCTATTGTTGTGGAAATGTGGTTAAGATGACAATTGTTTTTGTTTATATACGCAGTCCCAAACAAGTTTGGAATCTTTTATTTGGTAAATTCCTTCTTACATGACAAAAGTATTTGGACAAAAGAAAAATATTAAAATGCTTGGAGTTCTTTGTGTTTTTGCTTGTGCCTCACTGTTCATATAATAGCGTACTAGACTATACTCATCAAACCCTGACTGGGAACAAACTCAACCTAGATTCAAGGGATGTCTTCAACAAAATAATACGGTAGCTTACATATGAGTAACATAAATTAAAAAAATGCAAACTTTTTTTATAAAAAAAACTCATGTGAAAATGCATGAATCAACCAATATAATGTAGCTATAGTGTACAAAGATGTTGCTACATTTTAGTATGGTAAAGATTAGGTAATTAAATATAATAAGTAAAAAAAATTTCAGTATAGAAATATTAACAGTATTAACTACATGGTAGTTAGTTGATAAGAAGTAGCACTTGAGTGAGAGTCTTGATAGTTGCTAGAAAGTTCTCTTGTGTACACCTTATTAGTCTTTCTTTCATGCTTAGCTACTTACTAAGGAGAATTCTAAAGAAGAATGTAGTGCTACTCTTAGTTGGAGCTCTAGAAAATACAATGGTTACAAGGTCCAAGGTTATGATGGTAACAAGGTCCAAGGTTAAAATTTTTATTTCCACAATGGTTTAGGTCCAAGGTAACCATTGTTTTTCCACAATCCTAAAACTTTTATTAGCACTTAAAATGATTGTGTACTTTTCTAAGTATTGGAATGACTTTAATAAATAAGGTAACATAGAGCCACATCTCACATAGAGACATGTCTCTATGTGAGACATGTCATTTATGAACTTATCATTTGTTACTGTTAAAAATTGTTTGATTACCCTTACTCAGCAATATCATTATCACAATCATGATTGATTATATATACTGCAATACACTATAATGTATCAATATTAATTATAGAAGCAGTTGATCAATAATATGATTATTATTTATTTCAATATAATCATTCATGTATATGTATTTAATAATATGACTTTTATAAATAATAGTCATTGAGAAAGTCATTTGCTAAACAAATAAAAAAGTAGTTTGAAATGTTAATATTTGGAGAGATTAAATTCTTTTTTGGATTGCTAGTGTATTAGATGAATAAAGGTATTTTTGTTACGTAATCTAATTATATTAAAGAAAATTTGAAGACTTTTGGAATGGAAGACTCAAGACTAGTTGGAACACCTATGGTGTTTGGATTTTTTGTTTGTTTTTGTTTCAGAGAATAATGATCTGACTAAGGTGAATCAAACATTATATAGGTCAATGATTGGAAAACTACAATATGTTGTACATAGTGGACCTAACATTAAATTAGCTTTTGGTATTATTGCTAGATTTTTTGCTAACCCTAGAGAAAATCATATGATGGAAGTAAAAAGGATATTGAGATATTTGAAAGGAGCAGAAGGCTATAGTTTATGGTAAAAGAGAAGTTACAAATTTGAGTTAAAAGTTTACATAGATCTTGATTGGGTACAAAATGTTGATGACATAAAAAATACCAGTGGAGGAGCTTTCTTCTTCGAAAGGAGATTGTTTTTTTGGACAAGAAAGGAGCATAACAATATTTCACAATCTACATAAGAGGTTTTAATATGTTGGTGCAATAGTGAATTGTTCAATTATTGTATGGATCAAGAAATTGTTGAAAGGAATGAAGGAAGAGATCATTGAACTTGCTGTGACATATTTTTATAACACAAGTGATATAAATATATCTAAGAATCTTGTAATACATGTATAAAGACTAAGAATATTGAGACCAAGTATGATTACTTGAGAGAACTGATACAAGTTAAAGAAGTAAAATTGGAATATGTGAACACAACAATTAGATAATATATTCACAAAGGAACTACCTAAATATTTTTATGAGTATCTAAGAGGTAAGTTAGGTACCATCTACCTAAAGAAACATAAGAAGATATGCTGTATTGTATCAAATATTTTAGATCACAATTTCATATAGATTGATGTAGAAGGTCACATTTTAGTAGCTTCCTAAAAGGTGTGAAAAGAAAGATATTTAACTATGAGAAGATACAGCTACAAGGAATTAATGTTAAGATGACATGTCTATATCAAAAATTCACATGCAAGTTCATGTCTTTGGCATTGATGTCAAAGAGGGGGAGATTAGCATGATTGAGTTAACATACAAGTTATTAGATAAAGAAGGAGAAATTAATGTGGTGAAGTTATCATACAAGGATAGACATGTAAAGATCGAGAAGATTATTAAGTTACTAGGAGGGAGAGAAGTTATGTAGAGAGAATGTTGTCAAGAGGGAGACATGTCATTAAAACTATGAAGAGTATGCACTGAAATTATAGAGTGAGCATCTTGATATTGAATGGATGAGAATTATAATAAAACTAAGAAAGAGAGAACACAAACAAAGAGGGAGTTGACAATACAAGTATTGAAGATTTTAGATTTCATGGTAAATAGTGGTGTGTAAGGTGTTGCCATCAATGTGAAAGAGGGAGATTGTTGAAAACTTCAATTGGAGCAATTGTTATGTTGTCATTGATGTCAAACCTATTGGTAAGACAAAGTCTCAAGCCTAATGTAGAGTTCCATATCTACTGATTGACGAAGATTATTTGAAAAGAAGAGATAACAATGTGAGCTAGAAGTTTTGTTATGTGATTAGAAGTTAAGTATCATGGAAATAGAAAGGGAACTTGATGAGTTATTTCTTTACAAGATAATATGTTATTCAATCAACACATGAAGTAAAGAAGAGAGTTGGATGAAGATTAAAGTTGGAAAAAGTCAAAAGGATAAGTTTGATTGAGTATCAATATTGGTTTGTAAATAAAGGAGCTAAAGTAGAAGATTAAGGAACTTAAGTAGAAGCCAAATAAAATAGTTCAAGCTGAGCGATATTTATTGCTAAGAAAATTTATGAAGAAGTTTTAGTGGTGATCAAGAATATTAATGGATATGTGATTATGTTGATGTTGAGTAACACAAAATGGTGTATTTTGAGCTACGCATTAGTGACTAAGCATAAGAAAATAGTGATTTTCACATGAAAACACAAGTTACAATTTGATAAATATTTGAATTTGAGGCCAACATAGTTGGAACTTTGAATTAATCAAAGAACATGGAAGATAAGGATTGATGAGCTAGTGTATTTAATGTATGAGGAGAGTTTGCAAAGAAATCAAAGGCAATGATTTGATCAGAAGTTTCTAGAAGAAGAAGGAGAACAAAAAGATGGAAGGATTTAATGAATTTGACCTAACCCTAAGGTCAATGGTGATGTTTAAGCAGAAAAAAAAATGAAATTACCTATTTAAGGAGATATAATAGATATTTTCTAAGGTAGGTTCATTGTTGATTGATGATCTTAAGGAGAGGCTAAGAAGAACATAACAATAGAGGAGAAGTGTGAAGAGTTTATTGAAGAGTGATTCCTTGAGGAGATTCCAAGTAGATCAGTGATGGAGAGGTCAATGGATGTTAGTCAATGAACTAGAAGATGAACGAATGGAGGCCTAATTTTTCAAAGTGAGTTTTACTTTATAGATCAAACCTACTAGTACATTCTAACCATTGTATTAGTCAAAATCCTTTAATCAAGGTTGACCTAATAGTCATTTTGTAAATCCTTTAATCAAGGTGACATTCTAATGGAATGATCCAAAGTTCTCTAAATATGCCACTCCTAATAGGGTGACTAATCCATTAACGAGGTCACACATACTAGTGTGTTGTATAACCTTTAATAGGGTTGGCTCTTAATTGAGCTTAATTCAAAAGATTGAAAAATTGGTAGCGTGTTATGTTAGAAAATAAAGTCCATCGAGATAATTGAGAGGGTGGGGGATGAATTAATTATGTAATCATAAAAATATTTATCAACCTTACTAATCCTTAACCATGTGAACAATATAACCAACAACCAAAAGAAGATACACATACACAATAACACAAGATATGTTAACTAGGGGAACTATTGATCAAAGGGAAAACCTTGGTGGGGATGGTACGCACAAAATGATGTACTAATATCAAATTTCCTTGTATTAGGATGGACTTTGTTAGGAACCAATGAAACACATTTAGTACATATCAACCTTACGTGAACTTGAATCCTTATTAGGAGATTCAAACCTTGTTTGGAGTTGTAAAAGGAAGATGGACCCACTGTCCAAATAGCTTCAGGGTCAAGATCGCCAAACTCATTGTCCAAGTGATCTCTATATTTTTCCTTGCAAAATAATAGAAATAAATAATTGTGACTCCTTTATCCTCTTGGCTAGACCAATCCTCTTTTTATCTAAATACTAGATCACCAACTTCGCATCCAAATAATCCCTTGATTTACTTACTCGCATTTATGAAATACTTCACATATCAAACTTGAATACATACTTCATTATACACACCTTATTAAGATTTTACAAGTTCATTTCACAATTACACAATATTGTCAATTCATAGTATTAAATTGTTACATGTACAACCTCTCCCCTTGCACACTTTTTGACGTCATCATAAGGCTATCTTTTATCAATGTCTAACTACACTCATCACTATTCTATCTCTATTAAGAGATAAAACCCAAACATCAGAAACCATTTCTTAGATACTATGTCTATACATTGTACTCTTTAATCTTCAAATAACTTTTGCATGCCTTCAACTCTTTGTATCCACACTTATCCACTTCATCAGGACACAATGTAGAGTATGTTCTCAACTAAGCATTACCTGATCATCAATATGTAATCCACATGACCTCATTTTCTATCTACTACTTTGTCAGTCTTCATAGAAATAATATTATGTTGACATCAATGATAAAAATAGTCATGAATGCAACATGTTAATCATGCTAACAATCTCCCCAAGTGTTCTAGTAGTTATTAGGATACTCTCACAAAGGAATTCCATCAAAATTCATGGTAACAATCTCTTCCTTTGGAATTGGTGGCAACATAGATGAAAAATATCTAAGTTCCAATAATACCAAATCAAACCCAACTACTGTCGTTGCTCTCTTCTTTTCAAATCCTCTTCATTAACCAAATATGAAACTCATAGGAACACTATTATTTCTATGCTTCCTCATTATGATGATCGACATCACTTGTTCATACTCTTAACTCACATGAACAACTTTCCATTCTTATTTATTTTACATGGATGGAAAATAATTGTTTAAAAATCAATTAATCTATCTAGGAACAATTCTCCCACATACATACATGTTTCATGTGCACAATATCTCCCATATTATGTTAGAGAGTTTTTAATTTATTCTCCATCTACAATACTTCTCCCCCATACGTAGGAGATGTTTTTCATGCAATCTTGTCACCATTGACATCAATGACAAAGGATTCATTATGTCAATCATCTGTTCCAAGTCTTCAACTAGCTAAATACTCCAAACACATTGCTCTATGCTAACTACCAAGAGTCCTTGATGACTCTTCTCATCACATATACTCCCACATGCATTAAGCATCAACATTCAATCTAGATAAACAATGATTCTATGTACCACTAGACTGGTACACTTTCTATGTGATCTAATTAGAAGTAGGCAACAACATAACCCAAAGCATACCTCAAAATTACTGAAATGTATATGCTCATTTCATTTTTAGGACTTATATGTGCATGCTCATTTGATATTTAAATATAAATTTCATACATATGTTTGTTCAATTACATAGCCTAATTTAAACAAGTGTATCTTCATTTTATATTTAAAGGAAAATTTATAATTGTATTTTAATTTCATGTTTAGGACTTATATGTGTGTACAATCAATTCACATGTATATGACTTATATGTGTATGCTCATTTCATGTTTAGGAATTAAAGAAATAAATACATATTGTTATCTAGTATTTTAAATGTCATTTAAATCAATTTCAGGCACACACATTGTACACACATTAATACTGGAGCTTAAGATATGGAAAATCATCCTATTCCACCATAGCATCCTATCCCTCCCAATAGGCTCATGTCCACCCCCAGTGAGCTTCTATCTCCTAGTAGGATCCTATTCCACCCCAAAATTAGCCTATTCCTCCTATTAGGCTCCTATTCCCTTGGTAGGACCCTCCTATTCTGCTCCACCAACAACCTATTCCACCTCAGAAGCTATATGATTGCACTATTTAGGAGATTTAGAGAATTTAGGGAATCCCTAACTAGTGGTACATGCTCTAGCATACACAATAGTACATGCTAGATTATTTTATGTAGCCTCACTTACATTCGATATTAAATTCATGGTGCTTCTCCATTTTATACACATAGTGTAAGAATTTGCCTTAGGGAAAAATCACCCAAGACCAAGAAGCACAATAACTAGCACAAAATAGACCAACAAAATATGATCAAAATAACAATATGATATTCCATTGATTGTAATTGATTGTTAGTACACTAGAGGTGCTTATATATAAAGGCCCCTAAGATGCATCTAGAATGTCTAGGAGTTAGCAATATGATAAGCCTCACAACTAAGCACATGTCCACCAAGAGTGGGTTATCCTCCATTAAGCACAGGAGTTAGTGCGATGATGAGAGGATAAGCCTACAAAGGTGTGTTATGTAAAATTATGTTGTAGACACCATGTGCTTAATTAATAGTGTGAACAACTATGTTGTCTACATGATGAATCAGTTGATTATGCAAACTCCAGTTTGTTGACGCCATGTGCTAAAATAGAGTTGCTTACTCCTATGTTGTCAACATGACAACTCATACAAATACACACAATCCTAGGTGTCTCACCTAATAAGTAATAAAATAATGCATTTATCATAAGAAAACTTAAGTAAAGTGTAAATAATAATTATTTATGCTAACACATATCATACACGTAGTCCTTGGGAATAAGAGATGAGAGATCTCTTCAATTCTTTCTTTGTAAGAGGTACATGGCTAAGTTCTGAAAATGACCTTGAAGAGGGATTTTTTCCCTCATTATCTTCCACAAAGGTTTGTGAAGGTGTATCAAGTTACTAAGTGTATAGATCCACATATGGATGCATTGATATACCCATGCTTTCTTTCTTCTCATGGTCCCTATCCAAATAAAGATCAAATTCCACTTTATTTTGGACAACAAATTAATGCTGAGGTTTGCTCATGTAGGGTGGAAAATTACACTAATTTACTAGGGAATTTAGGATAGAGGTGTGGTAGATTAGCTGATAGGGATGCTTATCGGTAAGCATGTCATCAGGCATTGACATAAAAGGGCAATTGTCAAAGAGAGGGCACCTTATATTACTCTTGTATTGGGTCCTTTAGTTGATAAGACTATGCTTAGAACCTAGTCATTAGGGGTAATTCATGGAGTTGAGGACATTTATGGAGTTGTTAGATCCATATTAGGTGATGAGGTTGGTCAATACTTGATGTCTCATTGATGCTGTAGAGCATTAGATGCTTCACCTTCAACAGACCTATATAGTGCAACAAGAATCCCTTCACTAGCTAGCTTAGAGGGTTTGACTAGAGCATTGGCATGAGACATATTAACTACTTTGGCTTAAGATCTATTAGATTCATTTAAATTGAGCTTGGTATACCCATATCATACGTTCAATCTAGTGGGTAGTACTAGGTCACATCCCCAACTATATTATTTTCATCACTCAAGTGGTGGTCATAGTGGTACTACACGTCTTGATCCACCTATTGACCACTCTTTTTTCCTAGAGAGGGATATAGATATACTATAGACCCTTTAGCCAATAAGGCATTCTTAGAGTTAATATATGGGTCATGATAATCTTAATTTTGGCTTGTCGATCACACGATTGATGGACTTGTTGACACATGAGGAGTCTACTTCTATCTCATCTCATTTGGTTAGCCCACTTGGGTCATCATGATTAGGAAATGTGCTATCATTAGTCATGCTATAGATGTAGAGGTGGAGCTAGATGAGACCCAACAAAATCTTGATATATTGGTGGACACAATTAATGCTAGGAAGTCTGAGTATTATAAGATGCCAACATCTACATAGGTAAATCTTAATTTTTGCAAATTAAAGTTTCTATTTTTCAAAATAATTTATGTCTAGATCATGTGTAAGTATAAATTTCCTAATTTTATTTGTTTCACATATGTGTTATAGGAGGACATGCCTCTTGTTACTCCATCTTTGATGCCTTATTGTGTATGTTGTTGAGACTCACTAGATGATGTCAGTAGTGGATAGGTCCATTTTAAATGTTTCATTAGACACACATACATGTATAAAATACAAAAGTTGTACATGTTTATTTTATTTATTATTAGATATTGATATAAATTTTTGTTAAATATATAGGGGTCACCACATCTTTCGGAGCATCTTGATAGTTAGTCATCAGATTGCACATTGAGGTGACATCACAATGAGACTCATACACCTAAAGAGATATTCATATATTACATAGACACTTTATATGCATATTATTTATAATTTATTTGATCTAAAGAAGTATAAGCACAATACTTATATTTGATATTATCTTCAGAGATCTGTATAGATACTTTTTTGTCATGTATTCAATGATTGACATATTGTAGACTTGAGAATAATGCTTGACACATGTGATATTTTTCTAGTTCATATACATTTGATGATTGATCTACATATATACATTCTAGAGATTTATTTTACATGTTGGATTATGTTCTAGTATATCTACATTTTATGATTGATGTATACACACATGATTAATTTTGTTCTATGCAAGTGATATTTAGATATGTTTAACTGAATTTGATCTAGATTTTATAATATGCATGCATGTGTATGTATGATGGTGTTTATTGTGAAATATGTTAAAGATGATCTTTAAAAATTATATATATTTTATTGTATTTAAGCTAAACATATGTTTGATAATTTAATTTATGTCATAATTTGAACAAGTTGTTCAGATATTTAGATATAACATGTAATTAATGTCCTAATTTGACCTAGCGATTACATATCACAACTCAAACTAGCTATTTTAGTTTCATTTCCTTAAGATGTGTGTCCTAATTAGTTACATTCTCTGAATGTTTCATTTGTTTTATGTCTTTTGAATAACTTACATGTATCCTAATTAGTTACATATCCTAATTTGAATAATTTAAAGATATGAAACACAATTTGAACTTGAGTAGCTAAATAAAAAGAGTAAATATATAGTTCATCCCCTTAAGACACATCCTAATTTCATCCCCGTAAGATGAGTGTTCTAATTTCTTCTCCTTAAGACACATATTCTAATTAGTGACATATACTAAGTTGAATTATTAGATGCAAAACACAATTTAAACTTGAGTAGTTCAATGAAAGAGCACTAGTACATTTTAACTAAATTTTTGGCCTAATTTTTTGACTGAAGGCCAAATTGGCCTACGAAACCTTTTTTTTATGGTTATTTTTCCTGATTTGGTTGAAATTTTGACCAAATTAGGGTTTCCCAATTTTGTCAAAATTTTGACCAAATTGGGTTTAATAACATTAGCTAAAAATAACATGGCATAACTTTTATTTTTCACACATGGGAGGAGCTGTTGTTTTGATGATCTTTGCATTCTAGTGATCTAGATGTTCATGCCAACAATATAGGTTTTACCTAATTTTAAAGGTCACAGATGGGCTTTTGAGTGTTTTTGCAAACTACTATTGCAAGTTGAGTAGTAACGACTGTGACCTTTTGAACTTTCATTAAAGTTTTAATTTCTATTTCTAGGTTGTGGATTTGTTCTTATTGAAACCCTTTCTTATTTTAAAGGCATTCAATATCATTGAAAAACCTCTCCACAA
Source organism: Cupressus sempervirens (assembly GCA_028749045.1). Taxonomy (NCBI): domain Eukaryota; kingdom Viridiplantae; phylum Streptophyta; class Pinopsida; order Cupressales; family Cupressaceae; genus Cupressus; species Cupressus sempervirens. The sequence goes on along the minus strand of CM053786.1, from coordinate 671,557,158 downwards.
TATATAAGGCAACCCTGCACCGTTATAGATTTCTTTGGGCTGATTGATTTGATTCATTTTCGAGCCCTTGTCCAGCTAATTCCACAGTTTGTGTTTTCATTATACAGTTTGTCCCACTGATCCCTATAATTTTTATGGCATGGGTTACTTATTAATGCAATAAATAGTTGATCATCGAGAGGGATGGATCAATGAACTAAGGTGTGACAAGGAATGATTGCATCAAGAACAGGTGCCATTTTAGGTAAGAAGCAATCATTTTTGAATGAGTTGCCTTTCATGCCTTTTTTGTTTATTATATTTCAAGTTGCATTAAGTTCCTTTTCTATTCACATTTTTATTTCTCATATGGTTTGCAAGTTGATCAAGTTGCCATTGCAGATGTTTGATAAGTTTTAGTTTCCATTGCAAATGTTTGACATTTTTCAAGTTGCCATTGTAAACAATTGAAAGTTTTTAAGTTGCCATTGCTAAGTGGTAGAAATCTACAACTTTTCTTATCACATAATGCATTTGGAAAGGGTTTCATCAAATTTATAAGTAATTTTTTTTCAAATAACGTATTTGGTAAGGGTTTCATCAAAATGAGATTATACCATTTATAATTGGTTGTCTTGTTAATAATTTGACAATAATATTTCTAGTTTATTGTCCTCCCATTTCTAGAAATATGCCTACAAAATCCAACTAAGTGTAATGTATAAAGGCTCTGTCATATCACTATCTACTCACTTCAAATATATTCAAGTTACACATTGTTGGATGTTCTTTCATTGGTACTAATATAGGTAGATAAAATAATTTAGATAATAAGTGAACCTCAATATGAATAGTTAATTGGTTATTTACTTTGTTACATTGACATCCTAAAAATAATAAATAAAATTAATAATCTTCTCTTCAAGCTAAAATAACCCAAATTCCATAATATTTTATTAAAGCCACCCTTGTAATAATGCATGTTTCCTTGTTGAATATGGTTGTTGCCTCCAACCCTTCAATATCTCAGCCACTATATTGTAAATGGGATTGCTTTGGTCAAGCCCCTTATGGATATTTCACCAAGAAAAAGTATGATAAATATACAATAAATTTATTTTATTAATGAGTATGATAAATATACAATAAATTTATTTTATTAATGAGTAGAGGAAAAAATGAATAATATAAATGATGACAATTACATATGATGTGAAGTCCATGTCTGGGCTCTATACAAAGATTTTGTGAAGTCCAAAAAAATGTTAGTGCAAAACATGATAAAAACAAAAACAATATTACTAGATTATAAACCATCAATGCACTTGATAAATCCTCACCCTTCTAATCACAATGAAATATGATGCATTTCTAGATTGATTCATTTGAAGATTAAATAACTTGTCTAATCAAGATATTCAAATAAAGAAGCAATGTATTCATATGCAAATTAGAGCTTTATTTAAGAAACAATTCAATAGAAAAACATGTACATGGACATGTCAACATAGAGCACAAAAATAATTTTTCAAGATTAGAATTTGGAGCTAAATTGGTTGGATGTTGTTATTGCATGTTATTGCCTACTGTATTTGGCATCTTTAATGGTCACAATATGAATAAGATTGAAAATCTAAACCCCTAAGGCAATAAAATGCTTATATGTCAATCCAAGAGTAATCCAAGCTCAATCCCTTAATCTAAAATATCTAGATGTGTAGATGTATATATTACCAAAGAGTGTACTAGTGGACAAAAGAAGAGAGTGAAAGAGACTAGATTAATGAGGTTCATCTTTTATAGTTGAGGGTAAAATGAAGATTTACTCTTTTGCTGGAGGTTTCTTCAATATTTACTTTGATTCTAAAAATGAGTAATATATTTTTGTTGATGGTGGTACTTGGAAGTGGGATTCCCATTCCCTTTGAATGATCCTTTCATCTCAATTCCTTCTTTTGACCCTTTCAAAGATTTTGCTAATATGTATCTTATATGCTTAAGATATCTTATCTTCCCCTATCATTTCTAGTGTGATAAAGCTTATGAGGTACAAGTTGGACTCTATGACTAGAAATATCTTAGAAATACTTTATTATCCCACATTTTTGTTGCACTTGATATTTGAAAAGATTTCCTAGCAAGGCCATTTATTACATTATGAGAGGCCACTTTACATTGTCATGATCATTAAAAGAATGGAAAACACCCATAGAAAATCAATTCCCTAATTGACAAAACTATAAACAACCCTTCACAATAGATCAAAAATATGTCTAAAAAACTAGTAGTGAGCTCTTGATTTCAAGATGCCTATCCTGTATTAAAATCTAATTGATGTCCCATATTAACATCTAATGGTGACTCTTTACCAACTAGCATTTGCATCATGATATTGGAATTTTATTTTACTTTTCTAGAGTGAAGTTTTTTTAGTTTCTCAAATTGTTTGAGATTCTTTGGTGTCATGATAAATGCAAAATAAAGTCTTACATGTGATCTACAATCACACGTCTATTTTAGATTGGCAAACCTTCCCTTTGAGAAGGAAAAATCTCCACAAACTTTCCCTTTGACAAGACAAATGTCCAATACAAAATCCTAGGTGAATACACTCATGGAATGCATGATTTTCAATGTTTGGAAAAAACCTAGAATCTTATTAATTATAGAGTTAGGTATCACAGTTCTCATCTTCCATAGTTAGGTATCACTTTTTTTATTATAAAGTTAGGTATCATAGTTCTTATCTTGCATAGTTAATCTACATTGATTTTTCTTGTCTCATGTGAATGATTATATACATTTCAATTCTCTTATAAAGATTCTATATAGTGAGATTTTTATCTTTATTTTTAGTATACCATTCTTCTTATAATATTGATTTAAGTTAGTTGCTAGATAAAAGACTATTGAAACATAATTTCTATTAAGATCTATTTGTTTTGAAGATTTCATGAAACTTTGATAAGAAGGAGCCCTCGAGTGAGAGTTTTAATAGTTACTAGAAAGTTTTCTTGACTACAACTTATCATTCTTTCTTTCATGCTTAGCCACCTACGAAGGAGAATTCTAAAGAAGAATGTGGTGCAACCCTTAGTCAGAGCCCTAGAAAATACAATAGTTAAAATTTATCTTCTATTGGTAATAGATAAACTATCTAACATTTTGTAGACTTTATCCTTTTTTTTATTCTTCTTAGACTTTGAAGATCTGTCTTTCAACTATTTTGTGTATAAATAGTAACCTAAATTTTTTATTATTATTAACATAATATTTCCTTACTGATATCAATTAAAGCCAGTGTCTATCCAACCATCACAAATTCTAAATTTTACCAAGGAGAATTTGAAAAATAAAAAAAAATTCCCTTTTGATAAGATAAAGGTTTCTAGACATAGACCTGCTTAAGAAGAGTTTAGAGATTTAAGTTTCTAGACATCCTCTAAATCTGCTCAAAGGTATTTTGAAGAAAAAACTTACTCCTCCTTAATATAGTAAGAATTAAGTTTCTTGACATCCTTTAAATCTATTCAAGGAAAGTTTGGAGAAAAACAAAACTCCCCTAGATAAGATTTAAGTTTCTAGAAGTCATCTAAATCTTTTTGAAAAGAGTTGAAGAAAAAGCTTACTCCCTCATTAATATAATAGGATTTAAATTTCTAGATGTCCTCTAAATCTTAGAAAGAATTAAAAGAAAAAAAAATACCCTCATTGATAAGCTATAAGTTTCTAATTATACGCACAAACTCTCTCAATTTATGATGGCTAAATGCGTCGATAATGGATGAACTAGGGAGTCTACCAAGAGCTGAGACATTACCACATAGTGGGATTGAAATAATTCCCTTCTAAACCACACACAACACCTATATTCCATTCATTGATTGACATGATTTGGGCTCCCCACATCTTCAACAAGAGACCATTGCAAAAATCTCTGGAGCTACACAAAATTGGGGTTTCTTTTAGATCATCAATCATGGAATCCTACACTCTTTGACTTCTCAAATGCAAGAAGTGGGCAAATATTTTTTCAATATTTCCATGGAGGAAAAGGAATTGTATAGAAATGGACAAGCTAGGAGCCCTATTGGTTATGGAAGTAAATTAGGATACACCCAAGATGCTAAATTAGACTAGGGAGATTATTATTAGAAAGGATTGAAATTGGGTTGCTGTTCAAAGTATACTAGGTTTCCTCGCTGTTAATAAAGCTTAAATCAATTATTATCATTTGTTAAGTTTAAATAGATTTGAACTTAGGACTTCTTAGATAAGAAACTAACAACTTTCAACATAACTTATCATTGTTGAAAGTGCAATTTATAAGCAATTCATAATTTGTTGGCTTCTATTAAAGATATTGAATCATACCAATATACAATGGTTATTTTGGTTGAAAGAATAGGTAAAAAGCAATGGGATATATGTTAAACCTTACAACTTTATAACCTTGAATGGCCGTTGTTTTCAATTCATAATAATCTCACCAAGATAATTTTATTAATATTGATTTGTTGTGACTTTAATGTTGCTATGATATAATTAGTTGAATGGTTGTATACTTGTTTTGCTTTGCAGTTAAAATGATTTGTGTACTTTTCTAAGCATTGGAATGACTTCAATAAATAAGGTAACGTGGAGCCACAAATGTCTCTACATGAGACATATCATTTGTTAACTTATCATTTGTTACCATTAACGACTATTTAAATACCCTTACTCAGTGATATCATTATCACAATCATGATTGATTATATATGCTGTAATACACCATAATATATCGATATTAATTATTGACACATTTGAGAAATAATATGATCATTATTTAATTTAATATAATCATTCATGTATATATATTTAATAATATGTCTATTATTAGATACATATACACAATTGGTGATTATTAATTCACTAATTATTAATCATATATATGATAGAGATGAATTATGATGATAAGGTAAAGGATAGAGATCAAATTTTCAAGGCCAACAAACCACTTATAAATTTGATTGCATTGATTAGAGTAATCTGACTAAAGCTACAAATCTCTAACAGATTTAATAACCCACCTACTTCTTTAATACAAGACTTCTAACTTTAAAAAAAAATCAATTGCATAAAATAAAAGTTTAAGAAGCAATTGAACTGAACTTTTATTTTATGTGATTGATCAAAAGTTAGAAGTTTAATAAAAATTCAAAGGTCAAAAATCTTGGTCAGAAGGTCAAAGTTCACCTGAAATAATAATTGGTGTGTGAAATGATTAAGTCCATTACTTAATCTCTTAAATGAATTATTGATTTATTTATTTGATTAACTTGACAATCCACCAAGGAGTTATAACTCATAATCACTCATTAAATGTAATACAATAATCTTATCAGAAAAGGGAAAGGAAGCATAATAGGGATGTAGAAATATGGGCCCTATCCATTAGGTAGGCATTGATTGAGTTGGTTGTGAGTGGGCCCCATTGAGTTGGTTTCTTGTGGGCTAAGGGGTTGGATTGAATTAGTTGTTTGTTCGATGCTATTAGGCTTAATTGTCAAGGATAGTCTCTCGACATCCTATGGTGTTTTTCCCTCAAGTTTCTAATATGGTTGAAGCTCTAGTATGCATGTTTACAAATAGAAATATTCATTTTATTTTTTTCAATGATTGATTCTTCTCATAAACTCAATAACTACTATGTAATTGAGTCACCTTTCTTCACCTGCATCCTCCAGGATCTTAAGTCACCATACACCTTAACATCTCATTCTCTAAATTTATACAAGGTTTATTGGCCAATTGATAGCTCTAGCCCTTCCCAATATTCCAGATTTAAAAGTTGCACTAGGAGGCCTAAAAGGGGCTCGTTCCTAGTAGCCCCATTTTTGCCAAATTTACTCTAAAATTCAAGAAATTGCACATGACCACAAATTTTTTTTATACAATCTCTTAGTAGGTGTAAAACCATATCTAAATCTCTAATATTGGTTTAGGATCACAAGTTTTCAGCTTTTTTCTACCGAGCCCTAGTTCCTAGGTCTTTTAGGCTTAAAAATGCTGTTTGGCCTTATAGGCTCATTCCAAAGAAACCCATGAAGAAGATTCTTCCATAAACATCATTCACATTGTATTTCCATCCTTTCAACTAAAGCTTTTTCCTTCACTATTCCTAGAACACCTTCTATGCTGTGATTCCTAGCAATCAACACGTTAAACTTACAATCACAGTCGTGAAATTTAGTGCTGCATCTCCATATTATGAAAACTCCCAATATCCTCTCCCTAAATACCACAAATATAATCAGATAAAGCTTTGACTATTGAGCTTCTCTATTTTGCAAGAAAAGTTGCATGACAAATTTTTTTGCAATTTTTCGCAAATTTACATTTTTTCCAAAAACATAACACAAGAACTTTACCAAGGTCATCTAACTATACCGAAAATATGGAAAAATATTATACAACATAAAATTGATGATTTTTGGTCAACTCCCATGTTTGACCACCCATTGACCACCCCTTGAATTTGCTAGAAACCTTAGAAATCATGCAATCTAGATGTCAAAAATGCACAAAAAGAAAATCTAAACTAAATTGAGTCAACTTGTAAATTTATTGACCTTTATGCTCTTCTCCTCGATGTTTAACTACCTTAATTAGGAACTATGGCCCCTGCACCATACTCCCCTCATTTGAGAAACTCAAGTTCCTTGAGTTGCTAACTACTAAAGGTTTGTGCCATGCTTGATGATGTCTTCTTTAGCCATCCATGTTGCTTCTAATTTAGAAAAACCCTACCATTTCACCAAATACTCTTTGTATGTCTTGTTCCTAGTCTTCTTGACTATCCTGGTATCTAAAATGTACTCTAGTTTTAATGGTTTGTTTGGTGGAAGAACCTTTATCCAATCTACCTCAGTATCTACCTTGTTGCAATCATGAGAATCTATGCTTCTATTGTCCCCTTTGTATAATTTCAAATCAATAATATTCAAAATGGTTGATATGCCAATCCCTTGTGGTGGATTATTAGATAAAGAGTAGAAAAGAAAAGCATGATGTGTTGTCTTTATTTGAATCACATGTTTTCTAAACACACATTTCTTTATGCAAACAACTATTGTCCGAGGAATAGAAGGTAAATCACTCTTCTAGGAATTGCAATGAGGAAAGAACCCTTTAGTGTAATTAGAACTAACTTCACATTTTGAACCATGTCTTGATAATATATCAAATTTTGAAACATGTAGTGGATTACAAGGAGTTAGGGGAAGATTAGCAAAATCAAGAAGTTTTTATCAATAAGGATATCAATATGGACAATTCATATTTGGAACTAGTTGCATTATCTTTTGTATGACTAGAAATCTAGTCTATTTGCTATAATAATTTTCTATTTCTTTTTAAAAAAAGTGGGCTGATAGAGGAAGAATTATAATAATTTTCCATTGGAAATTTTTGCTGAAAACATAGAAAAGGCTAACAATGCAGGCACAACCAATATAAATAGGTGGTGCATGAGCACCTAGGTAGGTTAGTATGAAACCTAATAAGAGGTCCTAGGTGGGCTTCCTTATTTTTTGGATTGTGGTGATGATTAGCCACATCACTAGTCTAATAAGAGGTCCTATTTGGTCCTTAGGTATGTTTAGGAGAGTTGACAAGACCCACAATGGCCAAGTTGCTAAAAAGAGCAAAATGTTGTCAACTAGGTGACTTAGGTTCTAGAAAGGGTAAAATGGTCTACTAAGGTTCCCATGGACTTGGATATGTTGTTTGAGATCCTTTAATGTATATTATATTCCTACTTGGTCTTTGGAACAAGTTTGGAGGTCTAACACCAATTTGGGAAAAAGTTGCTAAAATGTTGTCAAGTTGTCATGACAACATTTTCTTGCCGAGAGTAACTTTGCAAGATTTTGAAAATTTGTGTTTGCAATGCTCTAACTATTTGGAATAGTTATGAAAATGATGGGGGAAGATTTAAAAGAATTAGGAAAACCTTTTCAATGGGTTGGAAAAAGTGGAGAAAGTGTTGTACAGACTGTGCACAACGTTTTGGTTGCCAATCTTGGTTGCTCGACAAACTTCTTGACCTTTGGGGTGTTTAGAAAACTTCTTGGACAACATGTTAGTTTTTAGTAAGTTTAAAATTTGGAACTTGTCATCATCCTTTTACTTTAGTTACATCATGGTGATTAATTTTGTAGCTTGAAGCCTCAATGTTTCTTTTTGCAACTCAAATGGAGTATTTAAATTATGCTTAAATTTTCATCTAAGTTGCCAATTTGGGTTCCAATTTTGGTACATGGATACAATGGTTCATTGGGGGAAAATAAAAATAGTAATAATAACAATAATAGTGCTGGAAATAATGGCCAAGGGGATCAATTCACCAAATAATAGCACTACAAATCAGCACGCTAGAATAACTAATAGTAGACCTCTCAGTCCTAGAAGCTGAAAATGAACCTACATAAAATGGTTTTCAAGTTTTCTTCATGCAAGGCTGTAACAAAATAGTCAAGTGTAGGTCCAAGGCGAGAAATCTTTAAGAGATTATAAGGACCGCTATCTGATTTATAGAGTTGAAGACTATATGAAAATGACTTGCAGAAAAAAGGTTGGAAAATTGATCCTCTTCTACTATGATGTGTCTAGCAAGACAATGACAAGAACATGGGTTCTAAAAATATATACCTATTTCTTGTTTATCCCCATGCTAGAAGATGAGACCATTTAAATATGACACTATTCACTTGGATGTTATTTCTCATGATTGGTGGCACCACAAAATGACACAATGGGACATGATCATAGTACCTCTTATGAAGAGTTCACTAAGAGGCTTATTGACAAAATTTACCCTAAACATCATTTTAGTAAGTTGGCTTAGTTTGAACAATGTTGTTCAGTGGAAACCTACATTGATAATTTTTAGAGTTATCAATATTGTCCACTAATATAACATATAGGAGGTTGATGGTGCTATTTATGGATAGATAAAAGCTCTTAGTCCAAGAATAATCTTTAGTCTAAAAGATCTATGTTACTAACTAAATCATGTAGAGGGAAAGGGTTGAATTTTACTATGAGCACCAATCCATCAAAACATATAATAGAAAGTTTACAATTTTTGGACAAATATGAATAAACTAGGACTTTCATAGAAAAATTCAACTCTTGATGACACCAAATTTTTCTTTCAAAACCATATGTGCAGATATAAACATTAAGTACAAAATGTTCAATTTTTTTGTAGATATACACATTAGTTACACCAACTTTTTCATTCAAAACCATATGTGCAGATATAAACATTAAGAAGAACATGTTCAATTTTTTTGTAGATATACACGTCAGTTACACCAAATTTTTCTTTCAAAACCATATGTACAGATATCAAAATTAAGTAGAACATATACAAATTTTTTTGTAGGTATACACATTAGTTACACCAAATTTTTCTTTCAAAACCATATCTGTAGATATAAACATTAAGTACAACATGTCTAATTTTTTTGCAAATATACACAGTAGTTACACAAATTTTTTCTTTCAAAACCATATGTGTAGATATAAACATTAAGTACAACATGTCCAATTTTTTTGCAAATATACATATCAGTTACATCAAATTTTTCTTTCAAAACCATATGTGCAGATATAAACATTAATTACAACATGTCCAATTTTTTTGCAGATATATTTTCCTGTGAAGAAAGACCATGCCTGACAATATGAAGCCAAAACAAAATAATGAGACAATGGCCACATTGTGGTCTCAATTTTGAAAAAAAGTTGATAAATGTAATTATCTTTTCAAAAAGTGTAAGGACTTAAAGAATCAAAGAATTCTAATCACAATAGCCCAGAGTCATTGTAGGCAACATGGTCGCATTAAAGGGGGCCATGGTTTTTTCCCATTGCTAAATGTGGATTTTCTACTAGAGGAATATGGAGGTATGAATATCCAAGCTAAGGATAACACTCCCATGGAAGAAGATGATAATGTACTAGAGGACATGATTGAAGAAGATGGTGTTGTAGCAGGTGATGAAGATGCTCACGATGATGGTACTAGTACATCTGATAATGATGATGAAGATGGTTTTGATATACCTTTACTTGAGAAGGCACATGCGCCCGTATATGAAGGCTCCCAAACAACTCTTCCCTCTACCATAGTGTTGTTGGTGAAGTTGAAGGTTATGAATGGTTTATACAATGTAGCAATGTCACATATGCTAAGGTATGTCATTTTTGTCATCTTCAATGTTAGCATACCATTACTATTCATTATATTAATGATGCATACTTTTTGTTATAGGTTAATAGATGGGTTTTTGTTACCACCATCAAAATTTTGTCTCATTTGTACCAATAATTATCTACCATTATGAATCAGATTGGAATGAAGTATCATAGAATACATGCATGTCCCAATGATCATATTCTATATCATAAACAACATGAATTTTCAATAAAATGCCCTAGTTGTCATATTAGTAGATATAGATTAGTTCAAATGACAAAAAAGGTGCCTCACAAGGTTCTTCGATACTTTCCCATTTTTCTACATCTTCAACAATTGTTCAGGTGTACTATCTTGGCACAATTTATGGATTACCATACATGCAATAGAGGTCAAGATGACATTATGTGAATTCCTATAGATGGTTCTACATTTAAAGAGATAGAAGAAACATGGTCATACTTTAAAGAAGGACCTTGTAATCTCAATCTTTCATTGGCAGCAGATGATGTTAATCCATTTAGAGATATGAGATATGTTTACTCAGTGTAACAATAACATTCCTCCTTGGATGTCCATAAAGAGGGAAGACATAATATTTTCAATGATTGTGTCAGGCATTTTTTAAATTTAATTGTTATCTAAATTAATTTATAAACAGTGTGTGAAAATAGTCATAGTAATTATGTAATGCTTATGTTTATTCAATTACTAGGTAAGTACCAAGTTAAAGATATAAATGTGTATATTGAGCCCCTAATCGATGAGTTGTTGAAGTTATGGAATGGTGTCACTATGTATGACATCTCTAGATCAATAGGACAAAAACAATTTCAATTACATGCAATGCTTATATGGACAATACATGATGCCCCTAGGCTTACTCATTTTTTGTGGTATGTTATATTGTTAAGATCACATATTTTTGGTTTGTTATAGTGCTTACACATGACTATTGTATGCTTAAGTTGCACATGATAATTGTACATGATCCAATTGTACATGATCTTTTAGGTCTTCAAACAAAGAGAAAATTCACATGTCCATTTTTTGATCTGAAGATGAAATCTTGTCATTCAAGAAGTTTAGGAAAGAAAGTGTTCAATGAGTTTAGACACTTTCTCTACAATAATCATCAGTATCAAATTACTGAAACACATCCTTTTAATGGGAAATAAGAGACAACTTCAAGGCCACAAAGAATGACACCTCATCTATGGAAGTTGGAATATGATCGATTAAATTCTCAAGGTAATCTCTAGTTTGTGGTCCAAAGTTTGAAATTTATATTTTGATATTGTCTTATATTTAGTAATGATGTAATTGATGCTCGTGAAGGTCATCAAAGTATCAATGACCAACTTCCTATAGGAATAAAAAGTTATCCTACTCAATTTAGTAGGTTACCATACTACAAGGATCTCCCAATTGTACATTTGTTTGATGCTATGCATATTGGAAATAATATAATAGAAACACTGGGGAAAATATTGGATGGAAGGCATGATAGAGAAAAAATTACCAAAATTTGTATTGACATTCATGAATCCAATCATGCACTGAAAGATTTCATTAAATCTAATAGCAATGGAGATTACATAAATATGAGTGCCCTTCCTTGGTTATTAACAAAGCAAAAAAGTGATGCATTAAAAAAAGTCATAAAAAAAAAATTTCCCATAGGATTTATTGCAAATATAAGCACTCTTTTATCAAAGAAAGGTGATTTTGGGCCAAGGTTGAAAACACATAATTGGCATACCTTTGTCAAGGCAAGTCATGTTCTCTATTTACAATATAGTTGTAAAATTTAATGTACTACCTATTTTATTATTTAATAATATATTGAAATGATCATTTTTTAATGATTGCAATATATTTTATATCTATCCCTCCCACACTAGTTTGACAATAGTATTAAGCAAGTTATATATGATCTTGGAAAATACATGAAGTTAGAAGTGTTTTTTCTTAGATTTGTATAATTTTATCTGATATCTATTATATACTTTTATCTAAAATCTCATTTATATATTCTTGCATGCTGAATCTCTTTTAGGTGGTTATCATCCAAAGCAATTGATAAAAAAAGATATAAAATGTTAGAAGAGAAAAATTCCACAGCTTATGTGTTAAATGCAAAAGTGTCTACCTTGAACCTTATGTGTGAAATTCCACAAATTACGTGCAAAATGAAAAATAATTTCATTTCATTGTTACTTGCTAAGAATTACTAAGCTTTTTCACAGGTTGATATGGGTAGACCACCATGCACAGGCATAGATGCACCATCTCACACACTTTCTTCAACAGAGGTAAACCTTAATTATTGTAATATTTCAAATTATATAGAAACAAATTTCATATTATTATGTTCTTTTCTTTATGGCTTTGGAGTTATTTTGATGGAATTTTACTAATATTGATGTCACAAATGACAAGAAAAAGCTAAAATGATAGCAGATCAAATGCGATGTGAAATACATGCATCATTTCTATATGACATTGCCCTTAGTGCTAACCGTATGTTCATGGATCAATAACTCAAACAAAGATATAGTGATGAAATTTTTAACATTATCATCAAGTGTGACACAAGCAAGGAGAAAGAGGCACTAAAAAAAGAATTGGGCCAAAAAGAAGCAAGCAGTAATTAATCTAAAACAACCAGTCAATTCTTTAAAGGTAAGCAGTAATTAATCTAAAGCAATAATAAAAGTTCAATGAATGTTTATATTTTATAGTATCTTATGGATCATGAACTAAAATATTATGTGTTCTTCTACATAAATATGTGACAGCTATGACATTGCATGGTGAACATGTTGAGGGTTGTAGTGCACAGCCTTTGTGTAAGTGACACTTCCTTTTTACAATATTACTTATAATTATAGTATTATTACACTATTGAGTTTATTTAAGGCAATTACGAAGTGTTGAAATAGTACATCTAATGTTTAAAATGAAAATGGTGCAACATTGCGTGTTTTCATCAATATTATAACACTTAACTTTTATTTTTGGATGCTTCTAGCTAGTATCCAATTTGATCTTTATCCATTGCAGATGTCTTTTCCAACAATATTGTATTCTTTAGCTCATGATGAAGTGTAGATTCCTCCTTCAGTCAACGGTCCAATATTTTTGAGTGCATTTTCAGAAACAAGGAGCATGCAAACATCCTTGTTTATGCCCACTACAGCTAGTAAAACCTTGTTTTGCTATATTTTGTAATGTGCTAATCATGCATTGTTTTTTTGGTTGGGTAGATTTTATACTCATGTACCTATTTTCTACACTAATAGAAGGACCTTCAGTTGATAGAGCAACAAAGACTAGTACTACTAAAGCTAATCCATTTCCTAGAGCAGTTCGTGTGACCAATACTGATTCATTTGTAGGGACATTGTTGCTAAACAAGAAAATTTTGTTTCTGTTAAAATTATGAAAGCTTCCAAGTGCTTTCAAAATTTTATTATTTAAAATGTAATTTTAGTTTACTTATACATAACTCATTTTGGATTGATAAGCCCTTTATGTTTTTGTAGGAAATAATGTTTTCTTTGATCATCTTTTTGATATGACATTGAGACTATTTGGACCCACCATATGTAAAAGGTACGTAGTTTCATATCATTGCTACAATATATTTTTTTCTTCCATTTATTGTACTATATTAAAGTTATTGATCTAAAAATTTAATTTTTTTAAAAAACATGGAATGAATAGGGTTTTGAATTAAAAAAATTAGTTGATTACATCTTTTGAGGACCTATTTAGAAAAAACATTTTTGACACTGCCCTACTTTTGAAAAGAGCATCAAGGTATATAAAGACTATGAGGGATCAATATAGAAGGGGTCTAAAGGAGAACCCAAAGTACAATCATCCTCCTATGATTTTATCGATGAGGTGGAATGAAATAATAGAAGATGTAAAGGAGAAAACTCTACGTGATAATAAAGGAAATGAACCAGCATAGGGAAAAAGAAGATATGTCATGATAGTATTAAGTATAATTTACTCATGCACTAATTAGTGATCTTTGTAAATATATAATCTAACATATGTCAAACTATTCATAGAATGCAAGGACACATTAGTTGCTACAAAAATGAGACTAGAAAAGGTTGACTAGCATAAACTTGGCTCTAGTGGCTATACAAATCTTTAGTCTTGACTTGTAAGTAGTAGGAATAGAATTTCATACAATTTAATTTTATATAATGTTGCAAACAATTATGTTTAATCAAACCATCCATGCAAAATTGACGATATCAAGCAAAAAATATAGGGCACAAAATTCAATGTGGAGCTCACAGATGAAGATAAAAAAATTTCCTTGAAGGAAGGCTATAATGTCATGGTTGCACATCTACGCCGAGAATATGAAAGCCTTGCCCAAGAATTTGGTGCACCAAATGAGACATAGGTAAATTGGTTAGATGAAAAGTAAATCAAATTGAATAGTTGAGAAATTTATTTTTTGGTGTTACTTTTGAACATAAATTGATTGCTTAACAATGTGCATAACATTTTTGTGCAGCCTTCATATCCTATTACAGAACCTGCTCGTGATGAAGGCCATGATGTGCATTATAGCGGTGGAGGTATTAATTTTCTATTAGAAATTAATTATGAAATTATGACTATAATTTAACATATTTAATTTCAATTTGATGTAAAACCATTTTTGAATATTTTAGAGCATGTTGAACATCACGGTGAAGGAGTGGAGCATGTTCCAAGTGTTCAACATGTTGATGTAGTGGCGGATCAAAATGTTAATGTACATGATGCAACATTCTCAGGTAAGAAAAATGCATGTTATGTTGTACTACTTAATTAAATACTTGTAACAATTAAAAAAAAGAATATTGCAATTTAACCGATTTACTTGTTCTTGCAACAGAGCCCCCTTTATTACAGTAGCCTCCTACTCCTCCAAATAGGAGGAGGCCTCATAATTTGACATTACATGTGCCACCAGAGAAGGGGAATGAGGAAGATACTGATGCTATTATCAACCATTTTGTTAACAAAGCTAAGAAAAACAAAAGGAAGAAATGATTTTTTAAAAATTCTCTTTGATAAGCATTGTTTGATAAACTTTGTTGGAAAATGAAAGAACTTTTTATTAAATAGTTATGAATGTTGCATAGTAATATTGATTTTTATTTCATGTTAATTAAGTCTTGATTAGTATTGTGTATAAATGAATTTTATATCATATTAATGAATGTTATGTGATTGTAAATTGATTGAATGTTATAGTTCATAAATGGATGAATGAAGTATGTAATTATATGATAATGGGTAATTTAGATTAATGTTAGGTGGAGGGGGGTGAAGCCAGATGAGCTTCTACCTTCACATGGTTGGCCTTGTTAAGTAGATAATATTAAAATATTTTTGAAACCAAGTGAAGCTCAAACTAACATACCAAGGAATCTTAAACCCAATCCATCTTCCTCTCATCTTCTCATCCTAGCAAGTCATCTTTTCTCACACTTTTTGCATATTTAGTATTCTATTATTCACAATCATGATAAAGGAAGCCTTCATCTTGTTGATAAGTTGTTCCTACCCTATCCTTTTATTTTTAGAAATGCACTTATTTGTCTCCTACCATAACTCCCATATTACAATAGATGGTGTTGCAGTCCACAAGCCACCATACACAATCCTTATTTTGAATAGGCCAAGTTTGAATTATGCTTAGGATTGACCTTGGTATGGCTGAATTCCATCCAGGTTTGTTATGAAACTAGCTCCAACATTGGTGAGAGTATTTGCAAGTTCATAATATGCACCTTACTGGACCTACATATCCTTTTTCTTTGAATGTATGAACTATAAGGATTCTATTTTGTAGTGTTATCCATGAGAATAATCATGCCTTAGGTAAGCACTTTTTATCCCAATACTATCATAATTAGATGTTTGTCTTTGGTCTTAGCTATTTTCTAATTAGGTAATTATAGCCCTCCTTATTGTTCTAGTTTCCAGTAGTCATTTGACAGTTGCTCTGAACACCTTATGTCCTCTATTGGCACCATTTACCTTGACCCCAACAAATATCTACAAACTATAGTTGATCAGGACTGCTAGAGAAACCTTCATTACTACATCCAAACCAAGGTAATGCATTTATTTTGTATTTGTATACCATGGAAAGACTTGTAAACTTATATCCATATTCCAACTTTATTAAACTAATTTTTCCTCTTTCTCTTTTGGTGCTCAGAATTGGTATTACTATTCAAAGATGGTAGCAGAGAAAGAAACATGTGAGTATGATATGTTTAAAGGTAGCCTTCATTTGATAACATTTTAAATTTCTTTTAATTTGGACAATGACCATATTAACCCATAATTGGGTGACAAAATGTTTACTAATGTTGTTCTTAAAACTAGATTTATATGAGGCCATAATACTTCATCAAATCTTCAACATCATCTCTTAAATTGAAGCCATAATTTTTTGCAAAAAAATAGGGATCCATCACTACTAACTCTTCAATATCCTTCTAAAAGAGATGACATTATATTATTAGTCAACTGAAATTCCAATCCAAAAAACCATTCTTCTTTGCATTTTCCATTTAGCCTGTTCGTAAAATGAATGAAAATGAAGATCACATCGCATTTTAGGGGTTTATTCACCTTTTACATGTTTGGAAGAGTAGAACAAGGTCATAATATGTGTGGATGGTCAAAATTTAGATCCAATTTGGAACATTTCATACTTTGCTATGGTAGGTAAAACATTTGATTTGGCAACATAAGATACTTGTAGTCATTTATGAGTATTTAGAAATTGCTTGAACTTGGGGCAATATAATTTTGTCCTAAATTGAGCTAAAAGGTGGGAAAAAGGTAAAGAAGGGAAGCTTTATTTGCATAAGAAGGAATAACTATGGAAAGCATTTTCTAATATATAGAAATTGGTCAAGTTTTTGTCTTTGGCAATGTACTAATGAAACTAAACTTTCAGTTAGAATAATTTTTACGAGCTGAGTGAAGACTTGATTGGTGGGAATAATTTTGTAGGAATGTACTTTTAGGAGTTGAGTCAAGTTATCTATCAAGATGTATTGTAGGAATAATACTAGTGTCAATATTTGCAAAGTACAAGACTAGATATGATTCTATTCTTTCCTCTATCACAAACAAATCACTCAATTCTAACAGATTTCATATGTTAAAAATTAAAAATATCAAAATGTCAAAAACTCCATCCTAGCTAACAAGTATGGGATTCCTAATTTACTAAAGTAAACCAAGTTCAAGATCATTCCTTGTCAAGTCACTACCATACTACAGTCCTCATCGAACTTAAGATGAATGAATATACATTCATGTTTCATCATGTCTAACATGGAAATGAATTAGTGTAGTGGAGCTACATCTCTATTTCTACCACCTATTTGATGTTCACTAAGTGGAGTGGGATCATCAAGCCTATTAAGTTGGTAAAATTTAGCATAAAAAATATTTCTTTCATTGCATTTTGTCAGTTTGTCCATAATAGGAACATTATCCTAAAGCAAATCTAAGTCTGCTAATGTACTTGGTTCACATAAAGGATTTTCCTCCAATAAATTGTTGTTGTAAAATGTGATGAGAAAAGCATATTTGGGTGCATCAACATCACAACCATTTGGTACATTTGGTTCTTGGATTATATTTTTGGTGGCTACATCTTGAAGTAAATTTTATATGGTTCTCATGGAAGCTTATCAAAGAAATGTATAAGTAGTTGTTCATGTTACAAAAATGTCTACATCAATCAAAAAACAAATTGTCATATAAATAATCACAGTTTGAAATGTCATTGTTACATTTCCTTAGAAAATTTAACATTTACTCTGCAAATTAAATCATGAGCAATTAGGAAAGCATCTTACCTGTGAATGTGGATCAGAAGTACTAATGTATTTAGCTACATCTTGACTAGAAATAAATGCATGTAAAGTGTGTAAGTTCAAATATATGACAATTATTAGAACTTGACTATTGACAACAAGCAGTGAAATATAACTCCAACACAAGATTAATAAATTCACCCATGGTGGATCTATGATATTTTAATTAAATTAAATGTATATAAAAATTAACCGTACTACTACAAAAATTGGCATCTTTAAAGTGTATTCACATGAATTAAATAGTTTAGGTTGAAAAAACCATTCACATGTAGCTTATCTTTTAGCATGCAATGTTCCCCATCAACTACTAAAAAACTAGTCATGAAAATAAAATTTAACTTCAAATTTATCTAACCCAATGAAAAGACATGATACAAATAGATAAAGACTAGCATGCATCAAAACACATATAACTTAAACCCTAAACACAAGCCATAGTTCTTTTCAACTACTGCATTCCATTTAGATGATGATCCTCTTTATGGAAAAGGTATCTACCTCAACTCTTTGTTTTTATAATACACTTCTAATAGAAGAAAATAATATTAGAACAAAGAATGATCCTATGTTCTAGGAAGCTGATACTTAGAAAATAGATTCATTATTTGTATTAGTACAAAATTCTCCATATCATGAGTTATATGAGGGATGCTCAATTTGTGGTTTGATTTCTTCCCATCCAAACAATGAAAATAATGTTGAAATAGAGGATATTGGTATGCTTTACAAGGCTCTAAAAGTTAAGATCAATAATGTTCAAGGTGGTACTGATGTGATCCAAGAGATCTCAGAGATTTAGGGTGAGATATGTTGTGTGATCTATTATTCAGAAATCATTCTTATCTCACATATGTCAGTTTAGTTAGTCTACTAAGTTTGCAGGTGCTACACAAATACATCATCTATTTTGCATAGGTACCTATTTCTATTATCCTGTTGATGGATTTTTATGATCATTTTTTAGCAACCTAAGGTACATATACTTACCATGTGCATATTTGAGGTAGAAATCTTTTCCCTTTGTTTCCTTGGATTTTTCATTCTATTTTTGGCTTGTCTTTGTTTTCTCCAATCAATCTATTTTGTTGATTCACCTTTCATTTATTGCCCAATAGGTAAGGTATAAATCTTTATAGAGATTCTAAGTCTTTGTAATAATCATTGATCCATTCAAATAAGAGCATGCAATGTTAATAAACGAATTAACACATATCTTAAGGAGGGTAAAGAGACCTTTTGAAAGACATGAATAAGGATTTAGAACCCAATGCATGGTATTAATGTAAGAAGTGATTGATTGTACACTTATCCAAAATTGAAATAGAAAGTATTCTACATGTCCCTTTTATTTGCAAATGGTGTAGTTAGCTTTGGCAACATTTAATAATTTAGATCTTAATTTTAAGGCCATATATCAATCTGTATATCCTTGTACTGAATCCAATAATCCAATTCCTATAGTCTCTTTCCTCTTTCTTCATTCCCTTTTAGCCTTCATGACTTCTATCACATTAACATGAATTAAATAGTTTAGGTTGAAAAAACCATTCACGTGTAGCTTATCTTTTAGCATGCAATGTTCCCCATCAAATACTAAAAAACTAGTCATGAAAATAAAATTTAACTTTATATTTATCTAACCCAATGAAAAGACAAGATACAAATAGATAAAGACTGGCATGAATCAAAACACATATAACTTAAACCTCAAACACAAGCCATAGTTCTTTTCAACTACTGCATTCCATTTAGATGATGATCCCCTCTATGGAAAAGGTATCTACCTCAACTCTTTGTTTTTATAATACAATTCTAATAGAAGAGAAGAATACTAGAACAAAGAATGATCCTATATTCTAGGAAGCTGATACTTAGAAACTAGATTCATTATTTGCATTAGTACCAAATTCTCCATATCATGAGTTATATGAGGGATGCTCAATTTGTGGTTTGATTTCTTCCCATCCAAACAATGAAAATAATATTGAAATAGAGGATATTGGTATGTTTTAGAAGACTCTAAAAGTTAAGATCAATAATGTTGAAGGTGGTACTGATGTGATCCAAGATATCTCAAAGATTTAGGGTGAGATATGTTGTGTGATCTATTATTTAGAAATCATTCTCATCTCACATATGTTAGTTTAGTTAGTCTACTAAGTTTACAGGTGCTACACAAATACATCATCTATTTTGCATAGGTGCCTATTTCTCTTATCCGGTTGATGGATTTTTATGATAATTTTGTAGAAACCTAATGTACATATTCTTACCATGTGCATATTTGAGGTAGAAGTCTTTTCTCTTTGTTTCCTTGGATTTTGCATTCTATCTTTGGCTTGTCTTTGTTTTCTCCAATCAATTTATTTTTTTGATTCACCTTTCATTTATTGCCCAATAGGTAAGGTACTAATCTTTATAGAGATTCTAAATCTTTGTAATAATCATTGATCCATTCAAATAAGAGCATGCAATGTTAATAAACCAATTAACACATATCTTAAGGAGGGTAAAGAGACCTTTTGAAAGACATGAATAAGGATTTAGAACCCAATGCATGGTATTAATGTAAGAAGTGATTGATTGTACACTTATCCAAAATTGAAATAGAAAGTATTCTACATGTCCCTTTTATTTGCAAATGGTGTAGTTAGCTTTTGAAATATTTAATAACTTAGATCTTAATTTTAAGGCCAGATATCAATCTATATATCCTTGTAATGTATCCAATAATCCAATTCCTATAGTCTCTTTCCTCTTTCTTCATTCCCTTTTAGCCTTCATGACTTCTATCACATTTACTTTGAATGATTTCCTTCTTTACCTTAATAGCCTTGCATGTTGAAATGGACTCTTGTTTATTTAAAATACCAATAGCCCCTTCCATAGGGTTCATGTCATCAGAAATATTCTCTGCATTTTTTTTATAGTGGATCCCTTTTAACATCACTAGCACTCCCCTGAAGAACAACTTAAGCACCATCATTTCCCCGAGCTGTGTCACTAGCCTTGGAATGTTGGTTCAAACTAGAATTAGATGGTCTTGAAGTGAACACATAGTTATTCATCCAATTAGGAATTCCTTTCACTTTTTTAGTCCCCTTGATTTCATTAGTGGCTATTATTTCATGCCCTAGTGCATAAATCAGTCCCACAATTAGGACATCATGATCTTATTTTTCTTGTAGTCTAACATAGTGATAGACATCATATGTGTCCCACAAATTGGCTCTTCTATTACACTCAAATTCATAATTCCACCATTAAAATAAGAGAATTTTCAAATTTCATTTGAGGAGTAAATCTTAATAAGGTTTTCAGTACTTATTTGTAGAATGCAATTAGTGCCAGAGTAATGTTTTTCTTCCCACTTACTTAACTAATCCCTTTAGAATTTTCAATCTAGTAACATAGGTCATGTTTGGAGATTAGTGAGCATGAACTCCCAAGTTATGATTAAAAGGAGAATTTGTGTCCATCACAACTATACTAGTAGTAACTACATGACTCCATCCTTTGTTTCAACATTTTTTTTTCCTCAACCTCAAACACATGGTAGCCTTTATATATGAGACTAGAGGATAGTGTCCACTGCCTACCAAAAAGTTATTGGGTAAATATGTTTATATCTTAGGTTGATCTAAATTTGTCCGTTCCCGGTAGCTCTATTTCACTATATATTCTAAACTACTATTAAGAAGTAATCTATTGTTGTCTTTTTTGGTTGATATTTTATTTCTTTTGCACATTTTAATATTTGACTATGAAGACTCTAGATAGTAAAATCAAGAGAAGGTTTTCCTATCATCAATTTGATGTATGCATAATATCTTCTTGTGAAATATTTACATTCCAAAGAGCACGGGAAAAAATAGATTCTTTGCAAGCATGGAACTTATTTTTAGCCAATGTAATAAATTTGAAGTGTGGATAATGTCATGTTACATGGAAAGGATGAGTGCAAACATCAGAAGGACATTTTGGATGTTTTTTGCACTTAAGTTCTTTGTATTTATTTTCAACTCATGTATGATTAACATTTTACAATGATAATTGAGTTTGCTAGAGATGATACTTGTATTAGGGGCAACACAAAAGAAATAATTAGGTTGTGGTGAGAACATTTAAAAAGAATGGACAATGATGGATAAGATTTGTAAATTGCTATACTACTACCTACCTATCAAATTGCCTATTGACATAGCCATTATAATGCACATGATGCAATTGTTAGTATTGAATAACCTTGACTGCCCCTGCAAATTCAAGACTTACCAAATGCAATTGATATTATAAAAAGAAAACATAGGTGGAAGTTTTTTGGAATTAGCATTAGTGATTAGTTAAACCATTCTCGCTGATCCTTTATTAGGAGCTTACGCTTCTCTACATTGAGAATATAAAGCATAAATTGATTGTGGAGAATAAAGTTTTGTGGCAAGGAAGGATTATGTTTCTCTCAAGATTAAATTAAATTTTTATTGATAATTATGTTTTAAGTCTAAAGTGTTTTTGCACTATCTGTAGATTGCTGTTGATGGAGAATGGAGAGCTTTTCTTAGAAACGGTGGAAGAATCTAATTTCCTGGCTTCAATGATATTATCAATTATGTTATATCTTAGATTCTATCTCATGGTCTGTTCAATTATTCTAATTTTTGTTTCATCAATTAATTTTTTGCATATTTAAAATAAAATAAATCCTTGCAAGGAATGACACTAGATTATCCCTATTCTAAATTCACTTAATCTACTTTTTGGGGGAATTGATTTGCCTTCCTTATCATGAAATTTGTCATGGCATCTCCTTAGATTTGTATGGTCGATGTGCCAATTCCTATAATTTTAACAAGGATTTTATTGATGGAAAGTGTGACTATTTTCTTGGATATGAAGGTGGTGATTGTTGTACACGTAAGCAACCATGCTCTTTTATGTTTTCTACAAGAAAGTTTCTTTCGTCCATTCTAGACGTAAACCTATAAGGCTATCCCATAAATTTCCCTTATTAATGTCTTTTTTTTGTATAATGTTATCTAATATAAAGTAGACTTGCTTTATGAACTTGTCCTACTGGTTGTAGTGATCATGGCCATGCAAGTGATATGGTCTTTGGATATGTCTTGTTTCCTATACTAATGGAATGATAAACTGGATGCATTTCTTTCATGTGGATGCTCTCATTTGCATTTTCTTAGTGTGATCCCTCCTTTGTGTCCAACTATGACAACCACTACAACTAATTATGACTAGTCACTACAACTAATTATGACTAGTCACCATAACAACACTAATTTGGTAAATCATTTTCCTTCCATCCTTTGGAACAATCTTAGGGCTTCTACATAAACACTATTAAGATCACAAAAGCTTTACAAAGTACTCCAATAATCAAATCCACATCCTAACTAGTAAGTTATTACCTATTATAGTTTGAGATGATTTTTCTAAACTTTTCAAATTAGGTTTCAAGTGTATTTTAATAGAAAAAAAAAGATGTATTTAATATCTAAGGTAAAGTTATTTTGTATCTTTAATGTAAGTTTTGAATGTGATTTTCCTAACAATGATATGACACTTTTTGGTGAATGATGACAGTCCCATGACTAATTGTGATATGTATATGTTTCCAAGTGAAAGGCTGGGGATTCATACCTTGGGGAATATTTTTTCTAGTGTATACACTAAAATATTAGATATCATTTATACATGAAGAAATTATTTCATTAACTATTTATCCTTTAATTAGACTTGTGCAATTTTTTGTGTTTTGATTATGTTATCACTCAAATCTTCAAAGTATATATATGGATTTCTTACATCAATGAAAAAAGAATTTATATCTAGTGTACATACTTTAGGACAATGATAGGTAGGTAGGTCTAAATGACTTACCAAAATTTTGATCTTTCCACATTGTTCACTCTCCTTATATGAATTTAGCTTCTACTTGTTCTTGTTGGTATCAAGGTTGTCTCATTTTCTCCATCTTTAGGTCTTTTGATATGCAAATTAATTATAGGTGTAACTAAAATAGAGTTACTAGTCCTCACATGGAATCTCCAAGTAGGTCATGTTGAAATTTACAAGTGGGAAGATTTACTTCTGGGGGGGGGGGGGGGGTGAATCAAAAGTAACTAACTTTAACCTTTTCAAAACCTTTTAGTTGAAATCATTTACATCCATCTGATTCATCTAATAAACATGAAAGTAAATACATGCATGAAAATAGATAACACAAGATTTTGGTAACCCAGAAACCCTCCAAAATGAGAAGGTAAAACTAGGGTGGGGATGACACCCACAAAGTATCACTGCAACAATATGTTACTATTTAAGGTTACAAAGTTTGACCACTTCCAATGGTTTGCCCTATGCAAGGCCTATTCTATTAAAGACTTTACACCCTGTTAAAAGTGACTTGGTTAAAGAATTTACAAACACTCACTTGGAATGTTACCCTGTTGAAGGATTTAGCACCTTGTTGAAAGGCTTACAACATGGCTATTAAACCAACCTATCATCATAGGATTTTCATTCCTAATACAATTGCTAGAGAGTATTATAAAGTCTTGACCTGATGACTTGCAATCTTCAATTACTGATTCTAGATACTTGTTTTGCTCTATTTTTTTTGATCCTTGCCTGATCTGGTATGTCTCTTCTAAAACATTTGATACTCTGTTCTTGATCAATTGAATTCTACAATGTTGTTTTTCTCTTTCTAAGTCTTTACACTTATCTATACTTTGTTAGAATTCTCCCATAAACTCTTCCTCATACACACATAATGGGGTTTCATCCTCTTTTTAAAGGCTTCAAAGACTTATGGTTAGGTATGAATCTATGATCAATATTCATTCTTCATTTTCTGCTCAATTCTTTCACTTTTCTTATTGGTTGCATGCTTTCTCCATTTTTCTAATTGGCTGCATGCTAATTACATAGGTAATGAAAAAGATTCAATCTTATCTTCAAGATCGTTCAAGATTCATCCTGAGTCGGCTTCAAAAATAGTTTACATTTGAGTTTGTGAAGGCACAAACTCATATGTTGATTTTGTGTTACTCAACACTTACTAATTGCTGATGCTTGACACATATAGGAATTCTTTCTTACTTGGCTCCTATAGTAATTTTTTTTCACTCAGCATCTCTACTTTTCTCAACACCTATAGTGACTCAACATCACTTATGACTTAGCACTTGATACATGCTTGGCACCTGAAGTTCACTCAACACCTATTGAATCTCTAGCTCGACATCTATATTATACTTGGCATCATCTTGAGAATTGGTTAAGTGTGTTGACACTCAATTGTCAAAACCAATTTGAGACCAAAAATCTCCCCCTTTGACATGAGTGACAAAAATAATTAACTAAGCATTATGAGTCTAATCTCTATGAGTATAATACACAACCTGTTCAACATATGTACAAAACTTCAAAAACTTGGTAAAAAGATTATATACCTTAAAAATTTGTAACTCCCCTTGAGCTGATGTGCCATTTCTATAACCAAAATTCCTTCAATTTGTCTCATGCTGGTTCCATTATCTACCTTATCATTCCTTTACATCTATTTCTATGTAGCCTATTTCTAGTCTATTTATTCTCCATATTTTCTCTATGTCTGCTCCTCATTTTCACACATTTTCTTGTAGTTTTTTTTTTGCTTCCTTTTTGCTATATGTCCTTATTCAAAATTTGAATATCATTTCCCTTTATCTACACATCGATTCTTATTATCTCCCATCTTTATTATATCTCCCCCTTACATGAATATCTCCCCCTTTGGATATTCTTTATTACATCCATCAAAGAAAGTATTATCTCCCCCATTCTTATTATATGCATATGTATTATCTCCCCCTTTTTGGGACTTATGTCAAAGGTCCCTAAGAATGAATAGAATATTTAGCCAATTTTTTTTTATTTACCCCATTATCATCTTTAGAGAAGCATCCCAATTGTCTAAGGCAATTTATACTGCTTTGTGCTAGATGGCTGCCTTTTTTTGCAAGATATACAAGGCCTTCTAATGTAGAAAGATTGGGGTCTTTCTTTAAAACATTTTTTGCATAGGCCATTTCCTTATGTAGTACTTCCAGATGGGTATTTATAGCTATATTTGTATCAATTTGGCCTTGACATTGGCCTCTTCTGTTGTCAATATAGGTAATTCCTTTTGAGTGTGAAGATTTGTTGCAAAATGCTTCTCACTTTGAGCTAGATCTTTAGGTAGTTGTGTGCTAGATATCTTATGATTCTGTTCCAAGCTTAGTATTCTTTGTCTAGTTTCTTGTGTGAAAAATGATGAATCACACAATTTGGAGTACAATGAGAATATGTTCTCAAGTATTGTTTTAACTTTCTCAACCTTCTTAGCTAGTTCAACTTTTGATGGTGCTATTTCAATGGATATATTCTCATTAACTTTCATTTGAAATTTCTTTTTAGACCACTCTAATAATTTGACATTTGAATCAAGGTCTTTGTTTTCTATCTAATCCACTATGTTGGACAGTTGCTTCATGATGGGCATTGTTTCATTAGGTACAAGCAAGATGAATGTATCAAGGAATATGTCTTTGATTTCTACTTGTTCTTGCTTTTGTCTATACTCAATTCTAAGTATCTCCTACTTTTTCCTTCTCTCTAGTGCTTCTTGCACTTCATTTATATGTGTTGGGTTCATTGTCTTAAAGTCATAACTTGGAATGACTATTTCCTCATCAAGTCCAAGGTCTCCATAGTGAAGTACCCTTGCTACCTTGGTGGAGCTCAAGCCTGGTGCTAAGATTTGTAGAGGTACTGTATCAATGCTTGACTATTTGGTAGGAGTCCCTGAGGTAGGAAAATTTACTAGTGTCTGTATTGCCTCTTTCTCTATTTCCTTGGGGGTTTTCTCCTCTTCCTTATCTTCTCCACTTTTTCCTTGATTAGTAACAATGATTTGAGGAGGTGCACCTTGGCTTTGTGTTGTAGGAACATCTTGTCCTATCTACTTCTTTGTTGGCTCCTCGACAAATGTTGTTGCTATTACTATGGGATCAACCTTAGTAGTTGTGTCTTGTGCTACTTTCTCTTTTGGTTGATCATCTATAGTTGTGTGAGGTTGTGAAGATGGTTCTTGTGTGTTCACCTTCTCCTTGGTAATTTTTCTACAGCCTTTTGCAACTCTTCTACACTCACCAAAATAGGATTTTGGCATAATTGTGATTGCAATGTTGTTTGGTAAAGGATCTTTTTGAGATCCTCTACAATTAGTGGATTGATTTTTTGACCTGAGGTGTCAAGAACATCCTTTACAGTTATAGTTTCTATAGGTGCTATATGTGGAGGACTTGGTGGTGGTAATTGGGTGTCTCGAACAATTTTTTCTGGCTACTGCTCCTCAACTATTGCCTCCTCACCTTGCTATGTCTTCTCCACTGTTACCTCTTCTTTCTCTTTCTCTCATTCTTCATCCTTTTCATTCTCCTCTTCCTCTTCATCATTTCTTCCCTCAAATAGATGTTTCTACCCTTCCTTGATAGTAGTCAAACCATAAATTAATTTCCACATTTGTGTGGATTTATTTACAACATCCTCTATTTTATTCTATAAAATACTGAAGGCTTTGTATTTGGGTGCAAATTTTCTCCCATGTTTCTTACTATCCTTGCTTATTTGACCTTTAGCTAGGTTAGGCATCAAATGAGCCAATGTTGACTCTCTTATTTCTTTTTCCATATTTTGGTAGTAATGCCATTTATTTTCTACAATGGAGCTTAGCTCCTTAGGCATATAATTGTTCAGTTCAAGTGGGGTAGTCTTGAACTTGGCCATCATAGTATAGATAGACTCTTCCACTATGCTTGTTTCTTCTCTTGAAAATTTATTAAAATCAATTCCTTTTAGTCTAGTCAAATCTTCATTGTCCCTAATGTTATCACAAATATTTTCCAAATTGGATTTGGTGGAATGTCTTACCAATTTGAATTGATCATTGTTAGACTCTATCTTTTCTTCATCTAACTCTGGGGGTGCAACATATTTTCTTCTTTTCTTTTGTTTTATAGGCCCTCCTTGCTCTGTGGCTTTTTGCTTCCCTTATTCCTTTGCCACTTGTGTTGTTTGCCTTGTATTTTCCCTTGTTGTTGGCTTGGCTAGGCTCAACTTTGTTGCTTTCTTCTTTCCCTTGGGTTGTGTAGCTGGCTATATCTATGCCTTTCTCTGTTTAGGTTCAGCCTTGGGTGTTTCCTACTCAACACCTTCTTCTTCTTTTGCATCTTCACCCATGCCCTGGGTCAATGCAAGTGTCTCCTATCCTTGTTCTTCTTCATCATCTTTAGCTTCTTCTTCTTCTTCTTCTTCAGCTATGCCCTCTCCAAATTTGGCCTTTAACTTCTTAACCAATTTGTACTTATTCTTTAGTGTGGAGGTAGTCTTCAACTCCATATCCATCTTTGATCTGACCACATCAAAAGTTCCAAAATATGGTTCACTTTTGTCCACTTCTTTAGCTAATAATGCAATTATAGCTACAGATGCCTCATCTATATTTATCTCATAGCCAAAAGGTCTTACCCATCTAACTCTTAGTATGGCTACTTTTTATATAAGTATAATCAATATCTACAAGAAAGCATACATCATTTATATGATTTTCTACCAATGAAATTGGTATTCTTAGCCTCTACTTCATGGTTTTCCTTAAGTCTTCAAATTAGCTAGTCATTAGGGTCTCAAAATTAACTCCCATTTGTTCTATATATTCATTAACTTGAGTTCTTATAGACCTATTTTCTTTCTAGACAACTTTAACAAAAGATGGAAATTCATTCTGTACATAGAAATATATGCAAATGAAAATTGCACCAAACTTGCACTGTGCTCCCTTAGTTCTCCTTATTGCTGCTAAGTTCTCATTGATCTATTGCAATTGTAGTTTTGCAAGATTGTAAGTATGATCATTTTTCACTAGTTTGTGAGCCACGTGATCATTTTTCACTAGTTTGTGAGCCACATCCACTGCAATGCATGGTATACTATTAAGTCTGTTGGATTGTTAAAATTTGTGTGCAATAACTCTAATAGCAAAGTCAACAAGAGGGTCTTGGATGGTGTCTATTGTCATTCCTCTCTTGTTCCACTTGGCACCATTGTTCTTTTCAATTGCTTCCTTAGAATCACTTGTACGGGTCTTTGGCCGATCTAAGGTTGGGTACCATGTCACTCTATGTATAATTCTCTTTTTTATTTTCAATGGACCATCCTCCAACCATAAACTTCCATCATGAATCCTACTGAGTACTATCCTAATCCATTAATTTTTGAAAACTATGGGGAATTATACGGCATGCACCAAACCCTTCTTCTCAACAGTTTGGTACTCTTTTTTCAAAACTCGATTTTCACACAATTTGTCATAGGCTTCCCACATCTCCATATCTCATATGGCTCCAATTTTGTAGTTGTAACATCTTCTAACATCTTGGACCATAACTACCTTAACAGATAGGGCTCTGTCTAGGTTGTTTTTGTATGCCACTTCTAGTATTAGCTGGTAATCTGGTTGTTCTACTTCATTTGACACTAGTTGAATGTCAAAGTCCTCTTTGTCTTGTGTTTTCCTAGAGCTAGAAGCCATTTGTGCGATCTAGGGTTTGAACACAAAGAAACTTAAAATTGCATAGCTTGGCACAAATGTAAATACCTTGAATTCAATGAAATTATGTTGAATCATTGTTGAAATCAGCTCAAATGCTAGATTCTTTACTTTGAAGTCATTTTGCACTCTTCTTTGTCTTTCCTCTTTGTTTGCGATGAAGAAAAATGATTCAAAATGCGATAATATACCCTATTTTCATAGCATTTAATGCTTAGTGCATTTATAGCTATCCACTCAACTTCTTAAGCATTTTTGCATTACTCAACATCCATAGAAGTATCCCTCACTCAGCCTCAACTAAATTTTCTGTTTACTCAACTTCCTCTACCAACTCGGCGACAACTAATCATTCAACTTCAATTAACTTCAACATATAACTTGGCTTGTACTAAAATTTTACTTAGCATCTAAGGGCAATTCAGTAACACTTATGAAATCTTGAAATTTTAACTTTGCATCTCTACTCATGTTGATCTCTTTTTTTTAGCACTTACTTGTTTAGGAACTGATGTATGATAAAGCTTTGTATATCAGTTCCACATGCCTTCTTGTGCTTAGTTTGATGAAGTGTAACCACTTGACCTTTTAGGTGAAGTGATCTCTTCATTTGATGTGCTACTCCCATCTTTCTTCTTCCATGTCTTATCTAGTTCTTCTCTGATGTAGTCAACATCTACCTTCTTTTTCCCTTTGTTGGTCTCTAAGTTGGGTGCCTTTGACCTTGTTGGGCAATTTCTGCTAATAAGACCAGTCTTCAAACAACAGAAGCATGTAGTTTGGCTTAACCATCTACTATAGTTTACATTGAAATGTGTTCTTATGTTGTTTTCAAGGATGTGTCCATATTCTTGACAGTAATGATAGCTATACCTGGTGTTGTAGTCCCAATTGTAGTGATGTCCATGGTTATTTCCCCTTGTTGGATGATTAAGTGTCCACATAGGCTTTGATTTGCACTCAAAAGCTCTATGTCCATACTTCTTGCAATTGTAGTAGTGACCTTCAAATCTTTGTGTTCTGATAGTCCTTGTCCTCTAGTCATGTGCTTGATGTCCTTGCTTGTTGCACTTATGATAGTGACCCACATACTTATCTTTTTCATGCCGATGGGCATTCTTTCTCCTGCATACATTAGAGGTATGTCTTTTTTTACCATCAAAATGACAAGTAGGTTTAGTGTTCTTACCTTTGTTACTCCTTTCTTTTGCAGTCTTGGATGACTCTCCTTATTTAGTGCTGGTGTATCCTAGTCTTGAAGTATCATTGCTAGCCCTTGGTGATTTATGTAGCTACTCAAATACTCAATGACCTCATTTGGTTTGTTGAAGCTCTCTGCAATTTCCTTCTCTCTTTTCAAGTCATTTATTAGTTGTTCATTTTGCATCTTCAATGTAGAGATCTGAATATCCTTGAATTTCAGTTATGATGTGCATTCATCATCTGGCTTAGGGTGTCTAGCTGCATGTTAGAAATTCTTGCAAGCTCAATTGACTTTTCTTCAAGTCTATTGGCAAGGTTTCTCTTGTCTTCTTCTAACATAGCCTTATCTTCAATAGCTCTTTTCTTTTGTTCAGTTTCCTCACAAAGCATCATGGCTTGTGATTCTTGTTCAAGCTTGAGTGTTCTGATTTCTTCTACTTGAGCTCTATTATTTTGAATTAGGTATACTATTGCTACATCAAACTCTTTGGAATCTACTTGTATTGTGTATCATTCTCAGCTATGGCAATCTCTCTTCTTCTCTTTAGAGATTTTCTCAGTTCTTCTCTAGCTTCTTCCAAGTTGTGTAGAGAAAGTTGTACATCAATTGCCCGATTCTCTTTGATCTTCCCAAGTTTGTAGACTTCCATTTCTAGTTATTTTCTCCAAGTTGTAAGGCTCCTCCTTATGAGAACTTAGGCTCTGATACCAATAGTTGGAATTTACAAGTGGGAAGATTTACTTTTGAGGGGGGGGGGGGGGGGGGGGGTGAATTAGAAGTAACTAATTTTAACCTTTTCAAAACCTTTTAGCTAAAATCATTCACATGCATCTAATTCATCTAATAAACATAAAAGTAAAGACATGCATGAAAATAGATAACACAAGATTTTGGTAACCCAGAAACCCTCCAAAATGAGAAGGGATGACACCCACAAAGTTTCACTACAGCAATATGTAACTATTTAAGGTTACAAAGTTTGACCACTTCCAATGGCCTACCTGTGAAAGGCCTATCCTATAAAAGACTTTACACCCTATTAAAAGCAACCTGGTTAAAGGATTTGCAAACACTCACTTGGAATGATACACTATTAAATGATTTAGCACCTTGTTGAAAGGCTTACAACATGGCTATTAAACCAACCTATCATCATAGGATTTTCATTCCTAATACAATTAATAGAGAGTATTAGAAAGTCTTGACCTGATGACTTGCAATCTTCAATTACTAATTCTAGATCCTTGCTTTGCTCTATCTATTCTGATCCTTGCTTGATCTGATATGTCTCTTCTCAAAATTTTGATACTTTGTTCTTGATCAACTAAATTTTGCAATGCTATTTTTCTCTTTCTATGTCTTTACAACCCTCTATACTTTGCTAGCATTTTCCCATAAACTCTTCCTCATACACACACACACAATGGGGTTTCATCCTCTTTTTAAAGGCTTCAAAGACTTAGGATTAGGTATGAGTCTATGATCAATATTCATTCTTCATTTTGTACTCAATTCTTTTAATTTTCTTATTGGTTTCATGCTTTCTCCATTTTTCTGATTGGCTGCATGCTAATTACATAGGCAATACAAAAGATTTGATCTTATCTTCAAGATCCTTTGAGATTCTTCTTGAGTCCACTTCAAAAATGGTTTACATTTGAGTTTGTGAAGGCACAAACTCATATGTTGATTCTATGTTACTTGATACTTACTAATTGCTGATGTTGAACACATATAGGAATTATGTCTTACTTAGCTCCTATAGTAATTCTATTTTTCTCGACATCTCTACTTTGTTTGGCACCTATAGTGACTTGGCATCACTTATCACTCAATAGTTGATACATGCTTGGCACCTAAAGTTCACTCGGTGCCTATTGAATCTCTGGCTCGACACATACTATAGCTTGGCATCTATATTATACTCAACATCATCTTGAGAATTAGTTAAGTGTTTTGACTCTCAATTGTTAAAACCAATCTAAGACCAATAGGTCAATAGGTTTGTATGACTCAATATGTCTTAGTAGAAATCCATCAAGAAAAATATTGGAAGAGGAAACCATTGATGAGTAGCATTAAGCTGTCTACAAAATTAATCTTATTTTCTTAGTAGCATAGAGACCGTATAAGTTCTTACCATCTTCCAAATGACTTGTCATGTCAAAATCAAGCCATTGTTGTTGCTTGGTAAAGTCAAGTATAGAATAACATCAAGTCATTCAACATCAAAAGCGAAACTATCTTAAAAAATGTGTTCAAGCAATTTGACATAAAGAACAACAAAATTAGATTTCTTAGAATTTAGAGAAGCCAAGATTATTTATGCTTCTACTTTGGAGTTTGTAGAAATGTGCTTAAATGTTGTGAATCCTTAATATTTTCCTAAGTGTATTGAGAAAATATAATCTTCTGAAAATGGATGTAGTTTGCTATTTATTATCTTGTGGTTGTATCTTGCTGTAAAGCTCAAAGTTTTTTTGCTTTTGATGTTTGAACTGAAATATTGATCAAGATTATTCTATCCTAATTGAAATATCATTTTACTTCCTCTTAATAGGGAAATTTTGGAAGTGATTTTCATATTGATTTGGAGGACAATGAATGCCCATGTGATGGGGAAGTATTGCAAGCTCTCTTTAGCCTACAACCTAGCAAGATCACATAGATGGATAATGCTCTAAAGATATGAAGATGACTTTAAAAATAGTTAAATAGATGAGGGGATGTGGCTGTATTCCTACTGTACAAACATTTAATGTTCTCCTATATGGTTTAGTTCAAAAGAAGCAGGTAAGTTCCAATTCACCTTTGATTATTTGGGACACAATGGTGTTAGAGTGTAATATAGTCAACCCTCAATTCAAGATTATAGCAAACAAGTACTAGGTATTTACATCATTGAGTATTGATATCTTCTCTTGTAATGATAGAGACAAATGATTCATCTTATATCTAGGATTTCTGCAACTTTCCTCTTTTGTTTCAAATAGTCAAGTAATTAAATTGTCTTTGATAGATCATTGAAATTCTATTTCAAAGCAGATGGATAATGCTTTTAAGGTTATTGACAACATGTCATTGGCCAGGGTATTCCCAAATGAGTGTAAATACAACACTACAATGCAAGGTTATGCATATGTTGGTGAGAATGGTAGAGATTTTGAGTATTTTACAAAGATGAAGAATGAGGGTTTCAAGATTGATGAAATATCATATGGAACCTTGCTTAAGGCATGCTTCAAGGCAGGAAGGATGTAGAGTGCTTTGGCAGTCAAAAAGGAAATGAATGTGGTTGGAATCAAGAAAAATGCCTATATTTACAACATTCTAGTTGATGGGTACTTAATCGTTATCCCTTGTAGTCCTTATTGTTTTGAATTTGATTTTGTTAGGCTACAAGAAAGAAAATAACATTCAATTTACATTGTTCTAGATAGTACTTTATAAACTTCTCATAATATGATCAAATTTTGTCATATATAATTTTGTGAGGAGGTATTTTAATGTCAGATGGGACTCATTTTTTTGAAGAAGTTTTTCTTTGTGAAAAAACATTTGGATTGTGGTAGTATGGAAAAATAACAAATGTCAATAGCATCATTATTTTTTTATTACATTTTTTGGATTTCATTGGTAGCATTCACCGATATTAGTTGGGCATATTTGGTTTAGGAAAGTTTCATTTAGCCTTGATCCAAGTTTTGTTTATGTTATTCCATATCAGTTGTTTCCATGCTTTTCTAGTAGCATTTACAGTGCCTTAGAAAAATAATTAGGAAGCATCTATGAATAGGAAGAAAATGCTTTATTGTAAATCCTTTTAATGAACTTCTTAAATGTTAGCATGATAAAATATTTCCATTGTAATGCACCTTTCTCAACAAGATTTGCTCTTATTACAATCAAGTGAAAGCCTACAACCTATGAGCACAATAGTCTTATAGATTCGTCATCCCAATGAAGACACCTAACCAATGGATGCAGTGATCCAATGAGAGTTTGAATTTTGGCAATTGTCACAACAATGATTCCATTTATACTAAAACCTTTCTGTTGTCAGAGATCTTCATGTGTATCCTCATGGTGGTTGATTCTTTGAAGGGCCTCCCTGAGAATATCAAACTTGATGCCCCTAATGGTTTGTGGATTTAGACTCTACTCTAAATGATTCATCTATGGTTACTGATGGTGCCAATAGCTTTACTTTGTCTAACTAGGCTTGCAAAATAGAAGCTCCCCTACTCACTTGCAGAAACATCCCAAGTGCTAGATCTACAAGCTCCACACTTAGCATCACTTTCCAAATCACCACAATGACACACTAGAACAACAACCACTATCAAACTAGACTCCCAAATTTGTGCCTATGGAGTGAGAAAGAAAAGCATCTTTAGGGAGCTACACATAGAAAATGGGTTGCTGCTTCATTCCGCTCTTATAGATTTGATGTCATTGATTTCATTTGGAATTTGGTACTACATTCATCCTTTGCTCATTTCTTTTAAATGGCTCTATTCAATGGCCACTAGGATATTTTGATAACAAAGGCTCCCTCATCACTCATTATAAGCATCCCAATTGGTAGATGATGGTTTGTGCTTATGATCACTTTCTAGGCATCCACAATGACACATTGGAATGACAACTGATACTGAACCATTCTAAAAATTGTGGCAATTAATTTACATAGAGATGACTTTAGGGAGCCCTCACATAGCAATCAAGATGCTTCATGACTCTCCAATAGAAAGGATGCTAATGCAAATATTCAAAATTCAAAAAATGTGTCTTTCTTGAACACTAGTACTGATTCTATTGGAGGGTTGTTGGGAGCTTTCATTATCAAATCTTCCATTAGCCATGATAGGTTCATAACAAATTGCTAGAGTGCCAAGTAGCCACCTAATGCTAAACAAGGGCTCGCCATTAGATCAACTTCAATATCTCTGGACATATGCATATAGAATGGTAACCACTGTCAAGCCTCTTCTGATATTGCATTGGTCGAGTAATCAAAGAAGATGATCTAAGAGAAAGTCCATGCGTAGGCATTTGTTGGGGGATTCATGTACATAGAAAATTTCTATAGCAGTTATGTAGCATATTGATGGTAATCAATATCACTGCAACTCATATTTTTTTAAAATTAAATTAGTTTGATCAAAATTTCAACGCACCAAGATTTTCCACCAAGATTTGGTCAAAATTTTGACCCATCCTTTAGTCATGACCATTGCATCCTAGTTGTGGGATGGGTGAGAATTGGTCAAAATTTTGATCAATTTTTAAATGTTTTCCACCAAGAATTGGTCAAAATTTCAACCAATCCTTTGGTCTTGACCATGGCATCCTAATCATGGGATGGGCCAGAATTGATCAAAATTTTGACCAATTCTTGAAAGTTTGCAACCAATCCTTTTGTCATGACCATGGCATCCTAGTCATGGGATGAGCCAAAATTGGTCAAAATTTTGACCAATTCTTGGAAATTTTCCAACAAAATTTGGTCAAAATTTTGACCAATAATAACAAATTAGGCTCAAAAGAAATTACAAATTTTTGACCAAAGCATTGGTCAAAATTTCCATGAGAAAAATTGTGACATATTGCTTGGTCGCACTTTCAACCAACATGGGTCAAAATTTCAACAAAATTACTCAAAAATTGGGTCAAAATTTACTAGTGCATGGAATTTTTTTTTGAGGCATGCGAGCCCCTCCCTAAGTTCTAGTAGAAAAGGGTTCTAAAAGACCTTCCAATGAAATAAAGAATTCCCAAATCTGAGATCAAATGTTCAAGATATGTCTCCTCGAGTGCAAAAAGGAATTCTAAACTTTGACAGCAAAAAATAAAAATAAAAATAAAAATTAAAAAATACTTGCACCAATATGATGATCTCAGAACCAACTTTTTGTTAATATCTCATTTGCCAAAAATGGAGTCTAGATGAGTAAATATATGACAAAAAAACCATAGATAGGTATAAATTGAGCCTGAAGGGTTTATAGGTCATGCTAATGTAGTGCTAACATGGCATTGATGTTAGGGAATGGTGAGAAAAAAATAGATAACCATTTGACTATTGTGGTGAAAAATGCCTGAAAAATGTCTAAGTGACCAAAAAAAAAAAAAAAAAATCATGAAAAGAGTAGTAGGAGACGAAAAGTATTCCAGTGGAAAAAATAATAAGGCATGCATTTTTAATTATAAAAAACACCATATCTTTTCAAACTATTATTGTGAAAAATATTGCCCAACCAGTATTTGAAAATAAAAAATGCCTTCAAATTGGGTTGAAACTGCTTGAAAAACTACATATTGTCCATAAAAGACCCTGCATGGTGAGGTGGCCATATGGCCAAGGGCGGGCTGTGGTGGAGCTCAAAAGGCACACCAAATAAGGCCTCTCAAAAACATGTGCTAGATTCATAGAGAATAAAATATCCATGCCAAAAGCACCACAAAAGCTAATGTTGACTTAAGAGTTCCCAAAATGGTAGATGTGAACTAGAAAAGATGGGTTACTATGGCCTTGTGTTAAGGAAGTATGCTAGAGTAAAAGTGTGTTTCCTCCTTAGAAAACTCAAGAGCCTCCCTTACCTCCAAAAAAAAATGGATAAAAATGATCCCAAAAATTGATGGGTGCCCAACATGAAAATATATTTCACCAAACTTAGTCTTTTTCCAAAAGGAAAAATAAAGACCCACAAAAAATAGTTAGTGTAGAAGAGGGTACTTGGTGTGTTCTAGAGTTAACCATGCTTCATACTAGGCAATGAAAAGCCAAA
Organism: Cupressus sempervirens; assembly: GCA_028749045.1. NCBI lineage: Eukaryota > Viridiplantae > Streptophyta > Pinopsida > Cupressales > Cupressaceae > Cupressus > Cupressus sempervirens. Next base: position 671,519,351 of record CM053786.1, on the reverse strand, counting down.
GACATATGGAGTCCATACAAAAAAAAATCCATAACCGAAGCCGAGGAGCCCAACACACAGGTCGAGGGTGGTGGGCCCACAAAAAAATGCCATCCCCAAAAAACTGCATGGTCTACATGTAGCTCAGTGACTAAACATATTTGCATGTGTGAATTCTTTTCCCCCCAAAAAATTGCATTCAGAGGAAACAATTGTACATGCATGATCATGAAGGTGTGGCTGCAATCACCAAATAAGGATGTTGATCAAGATGAAATTAGACTTGTTGATCGAGTGACAGAGGGTCCAAAAAAAAGGACACACCAAAAATCCATGTGCTCCTCAAAAAATTGGGTTGGAGTAGAGGTGAGCGAGGTAGTGCAGGGCTAAGCCCTTGACACAATCATCACAAAAAATAGAGCAGTCACTGGAGAATTGTGTTTGCGAACAAGGACGAGGTGACAAAAATGAAATATCTTCCAAACCATGTCATTGATTGGCATAATTAACCATGCATAATTATACTTTTCACACCATGCATTTTTGAATGCTTTTTACAAAAGCTAGAATTTTTTTTGTAAAACAAATTTGCTAATTACTTTTTTATAAAAAAAATAAAAAAGTCAGCACCTCGATTTTTTTTGCCTTAGCTTTCAACAACATCCAAATTGGACATATTATATATGGAAAAAGGGGTTTATGAGTGCTATGAGCTCAATGGTGATGTTCGTGTGGGCTCAAAGTGCTTTAAAAAATAGGCCTGCCTAAATATAATAATAAATCCTTCGAGAGCAATTGATTTTAAAACCAATTTCAAATCTCTCACAAGTAGAATAAGGGCTTGAAGATCTGGAGCTCTGATACCCTATTTAAGTTGATGAAAGACCAACTACACAACTCCCAAGAATCACCTACATGCAAACATTTGTCACAAAAACAGACAAGAAAAAGCTATGGAGGCTGGAATTCATAGATACATAAAGGAGACACTATTGTTGTGCAATAAAGAATTGCAAATTGTATTGAATGAATTAGTAAATTACAAAGAGAGATTGTCCTTATAAAGGAGATCAAAACAATAAAAGGTAAAACCTAGGTCACATGATAATAATTAATAAAAAGAATTAATTATTACATGCCTAAAGTTTAGCTTAAGTGAAATAGAGTTCATTAGAAAATATCTAATTACTCTAACAAAAAACATTGTTAAACATATGTTTATAATTTTAATAATTATTAATTAATTTAAAGTATTTACTATTAAAATAAAATCTAAAGTTAATACATTGTTTATTTTTTAACTTATAATCTAATAGTATAAATTTGTAATTTTTTTTTTGATGAATAGTCCCTTTCTATTGATAAAATAATATACTAGTTACATATTCACAAAAAAGGGGCCGACGGTTACAAGATCACTACATGAAAGTTTACACGATAGAAGCTAAAAAAAATAACCATTCACCAAAAAAAAAATATTTAAGCAACTCCCTCAGGTCACAAGAGTAGTGCCAGCCAAAGGGGGATCATCATGATCATTATAACCCCAGGAATCCTTAGGATTGGCAGGTGCACTAGGAATAGTCTAGCCATTAGTAGTATCTTCATTAGCAATTTTTTGTTTGTCTTTTTCCTCTTCCACACTAGAGAAATTGCCAGATCAAGGAGGGAGAAGGACCACTTGGAGCCACTAGAGATAGGAGGAGAAAGAGGAGGGTGAGCCATAGGAACTAGGGACCAGGTGGAATCATAGTGAGGAGGAGAATCTGAGTAGTGCCACCAACCAACATCACCACCACTAGGAGAGTGGTGATAGAGAGTCTGCTAGCACAATGTATGTGAGTGGAAGGCATAAAAATGTGACCCTGATGATAGCCCTAGGGTAGAATGTGATCAGCCAAAGAGTTAGGAGGAATACTAGTGAGTGCGCAAGGAATGTTACCCCAATGATTAAGAAATTCCTGGAGGTGGGCCACCTCTAGTGCCACCTTGTTGGCCAAGACCAAGATTTGCAACATCACATTATTTCAAAAAGCATGCTTTAGTGTACATAGGGCCATTGATATCAAGAAAGTTGTGAGTGAAAAGAACAACATTCCTATCTTTGTACAAAGTAAACAAAATCTCCATCCTGAAAGTATACTAGATATGGATAAATTGATGAGGAATCATTGGGGAATCACCTAGCACAATCTTGTGCCAGGTATTCCTTGCCAATAGTTATGAGTACATCTATAGAACTAGAAAACATGCAAAAATGACTCAGGATGACCACAAAAAGAACACCAAGAATTAAGAACACCAAGATGTTTGAGCCATGGCCCAAAGGGATACGCTTGAAATAGTAGGCACTAGGAAAAATGGGAAATCTTATGCTCAGTGATAACATTCCAAATAGTATCAAATTGAACCCTCCAATGATGAGGAGAAGACTTAGGATGCTATTGCTAGTTGAAGTATCAATTATAGGGAGATGGGTAGAAAGCCATTGATATCCTTAGCTTGGATTATAACTAGTGAAGGGCATGGTAGGATACCACTTCCATTCTTTCCATCAAGGTTGCACAGACTAGATTCCCAACTTGTGAAGAAAATGATCGGGAATGGTAGAGAGAAACAAATCAAAAGTCTAATGATTTGGACAAGAAATATGGAACTAGACCTACATATCCTCCCAAGAATTGAGACTCATAGAGACCCTGGAGAAAGGTCCTTAGGAGTCTTGATGCCATGTTTGAAAATATGTAGACCAATGGCACCTTGACTATTGGCCAAAGAAACACCCTAAATGGGAAACAATAGGGACCACCAAAGGTTCTAATAATTCAAAGAAATCCCATGCTGAAACCTATCACCATCCTAGTAAAGTGAAGGCTTCATAGCTTCCCAAACTTTCCAAATACTCTTGATAACAAAAGAGCCCTGGATATGAACAGGGTCCCACAGAATGAGAAGGGTTTGAAGACAAAAACCCCTTCCATATAGGCTTGTTAATAGGAAATCCAAAAGAGATACAGTGTTGAACCAACACTTTCTAGACTTCATTACTAGTGAGAGCATGAATAATCCATTTAGCACAAAGAGCATGCCCTTGCTTCTATGTGGAAAGAAGGCCAAGGCCTCCAGACACTTTAGGGAGACAACAAAAATCCTAAGTAACCTTGTGAAAGCCATGATGATCAAAACTAGAAGGCTAAAGAAAGTTACAAAGCAAGCCTTCCAACTTGAGGTAGGAGGGCTTTGAGGGATCCCAACAAGAGGAGTAATACACATGAGTAGTAGCCATCACCTTCAAGCAAATCTAGAATTTCCCTGCAAGAGAGATGGGTTTGGTTATCCAATAGGCAATCTTTTTCTCAATTTTCATGAGCATAATATTGGATACAATTTGTTGGAACTAGTACTAACCAAACTCACTTGGTTGCCAAAGGATTTTTGTAAGTTTGCAGAGTTAACCAAGCTTCTGGTGGTTAACAAAGGAAATCATTTTTGAGTTAGTTTCTATCAAGCTGGGTCAACTAATGAAGGTTTTTCTTATTTTTTTGTATTAATCTTAATTGAATTATCTATTGATTCTAGCCAACTAAGGTAATGAATATTGATTATTTTAAGTTGTATTTTAGATGACTTGACAAAATGGAGGATATAAGTATAAGGTCAAGTTGTGTTTTCAAAGTGAGAAAGTGCAAGAGATGATGATGTGATATAAGATTTAATGATGAGCAGAGGAGGCGAATCTAAAGGATAAGTAGAATATCCTCGTGGAGCAAAAAAGCCATATTCAATCAGGAAGGATCAAGTATAAGCCAAAACAAAGATTTGAACTTAGCAATTTAGTTGCATTCAAATTAGGTCATCTTAGTGTTACTCTCTAACCATTGTAGCAGTGATCTAAAATATCCTAATAGAGTTGGCTTAATAGCTATTTGCAAATCCTCTAACAGGGTGGAAATTCCATTGAATTGTTCTCAAGACCTCTAACAAGGCCACTCCTAATAGGGTGATTAAATCCTTTAACAATGTGACACCTAAGAGTGTGTTTTGTAACCTTTAACAGGGTTGGCTCCTAATAGGGCTCACTTCAGAAGAGTGAAATTCAATAACCAGTTGCTATTGGTGGTTTTTCCAAAATTGGGTTTCCACACTAGATCCTAGTGTCGAATGTGTTCATGCTATTTTCTTTTATGTGTTTTCAACCAAGTTAAAGTAATGGTAATCACAAATAACATCTAAAGTTTTATATGTCAATCACTTACCAAGCTAATCTAGTCATTACTAAGTTATATCATTCTGTGTGTTTATCAAGCTTTAGCATTATTCCGTTATTTGTTTTCATCTTATACTGAAAATCTAAAGGATTTGGGATTTATTTTTGTAGTAACTGATTCACTGCTCCCCTCCTCTTATATTTCCAATGCATAACATTCCACAAATCCACCAAAGAACCTTGAAAGGAGAAGGGGATCCCTAGAAAGTGAAAAATCTCCCCGCAACTAACCCATTTCTACTCAAATTGAGCAAGGCAAGGTAGAGCCAGAAGAAAGGATTGCCTATAATAGAGTGTCTTGTGCCATTGAATAGCTGAACTAGAAGCTTGACAAAAGGTATCCAAGCATTGCCAGACATTACTGATATTCTCCTCATCTTCTAGGAGAGTGAGAAATGAGTCATAAAAGAAGTGACCATTGACAAGATGTGAAGAAGACTTAGGAAAGGAAATTCCATGCACCAAACTAGAAGAAACAAAGTGGGCAAGTAGGTAACCAAAACCTTTAGCAACAAGAACATAAAAAGTTGGAACTATAGGGTAACTCTAGCTGATAGGTTGAAAGAGCCTAAAGGCTTTAGATTGAGAAATGTTGATGGTAATACAAGAATTAGGATATCTAAAAAGCATCTCCAAAGATTGTAGAAAATTAAGATGAAATCCCAAAGCCTGGATCATAGCAAAAATGAAGGGCCATTCAACTTGATCATAAGCTTTGGCAAAATCAATTTTCGAAAATAGAGTCTGCTGCTTGGACTTATGAACCCACTCCATGCCTTCCCAAACAAAAATGACGTTGTCCAGAATATACCTAGATTTGATAAAACTAATTTTCTTAGGTTGCACAATTAAGGGAAGAAGATGTCAAATCTTGAGAGCTAAGGTCTTAACAATGATCTTATATGACATATTAAGCAAGGTAATGGGCCACAGTTACAAATATCCTTAGGGTCACCAGTTTTAGGTATGAATTTAATGTTTCCTTTGTTAATGATGGATCTTATACTCTTAGTATAATATGTTTCAAAATAGGCTTTGTATAGGTCTTGGCCAATAGACTCCCAAATGTGCTTGTAAAACTCATAAAGGAACCCATCACACCTAGGGGCCTTGTCATCTACCATAGAAAAGACAAACTTCTTGAGGTCCCTAATAGTAAAAAGCTTCTCATAGAAAGCTCATTGCTTGACCACTAGGTGGTCTGGTGTAACAAATATACACTTTGATAAGTAGGAGATAATTTCACAAAATCACATAGTTAAATCCTCATAGAAATATCAAAAAAATACACTTTCTAAGGGCTTCCTCCTAGGAAAATCACATATGTTAAAGAGATCGGAAAGAATAGTATTTTCCTATTTAATATTTTTAATCTAAAAGTTGGTATGATGATCCTTGAGATCCTGGAATAATTCTTTAGAAGATGTATCACTAGTCTTCAACCAATGGAGGTGAGCCTTGATTTGGGCACCCCAAGTAGCAGAGTTATCAGCAATCTATTTATCATGGTGAAGCTTAGCAAGTTGGATTTGCAAAATAGATCAAACGAGTTAAGGAAAAGAGCTTTAGAAGCCTTCCTGAGAGCCCTGGTATTGGCTTCATAAGTCCTCTTTCAGAATATAGCCAATTGCCACCCATATATGCAAAGAAACCTAATAGTTTGCTGGTAACATCATTCCACCATTGAATTTAACCTATTTGAGAAAAGGGTGTTGGATCCAAATCCTAGACATGAAGAATGTGAGGAATAGTGTAAGTATGCATCAACATCGATGTGTTGAGGAAAAAATAGTTTTTGACAGATCACTAGAAAACAATTTGCCAAGAAATGGTAAAATAAATGGGATGGTGGTCTAAAAATGTCACATCTAGTAGGGGAATGACATGTAACTCTTGATTGTCAAAAAAGAAGAAAGAATATTATGTAGTAATCATGTCCTAATTGAGATGTTTTAATATACCATTTGAGCTAGCTCAAAAGTTAGAGCATGTGTGCTAGGCACCACTCTGTCAATGATGATTGGCATTGGGATAAAAAAGGCCAATTTATTGCACATAAAGTACCACACTTCCCTTTCCACAATTGTCCAATGAAAAAGAAAAATAAATTCCTTGGCAGAAGCTAGCTCAAAAATATTAAAATCATCGCACATATCCAAAATAGTTGGTGGCAAGATTTCAACCATCCAACACTGGAGTTGAGATTGTCCCACACCATCATTGAGAGCATAATCATTATCTATACCAAAGAATAATTATTGATAGAAAGAAAAATTCCAAATAATTGTGTGCATGGGTTTAGAACCATGTGAAATAATAACAAAATGAAGATGAGGTGAAAGGAGAGTAACTACACCACATTTATTAACTTTTTGTAGAGAAGAAAACATAATGTCATTTAGCCAAATGACATGAAAGATAGAAGAAAGCATGAAATAAGAGATTTTAACCTCTTGATTACAAAGGAAATTTGGATTACCAAATCTATGATGGGTATCTTGAGCATAGTAGTTTTTGGAGAAGTCTATAAGACTACGCACATTCCATGATAAAATATTCATGAAAAATATGCCATATCTGTCTTGTCCTCAAGGAAGAGTTACTAGTTTTCAAAAAGGTTGGAACTGGGTTAAAACCCAAGGGGAACCATATAGGAGTGATAATCGACACCTCTCTTCAATTTTTCAGCATGCCTAGGTGTAATATGAGAATGCCACAAAGTATGTGTCTCAATGTAGGATACAATGAGTGGAGTGCGAACCACTACATGAGTGGTAGCCCTCGTAGGCACCTTGATCCCCTGAGGAGCAACATCTATGAAATGACAGGAATTGACTCTTGTGAAACTACCACCAAACTTGCAATGGCTAGGGTTTGCACTCCATTCTACATAAGTAGGATGGAAGATGATGCTACATTAGATTGTTTGAGGGTTGAGAAAGCCTTGCCTTTATGACTGATAGTGGTCCATTCCTCCTTTTGGTTTCTCTTTGCTATCTTCACAAGAGCATCCTTGGGTGAGGGTTTATTGATCTTATGTTTCACAGACTGACACCTATAATAGGTGTTTGGAAAGCTAAAATAATGAACTGTCTAGGGGAAGGTGTGGGAACCAACATGAATCTCTATAGAATCCTTAAGATCCTTCAAGAGATTAACCTCAATGCAAACATGTTTCTAAGGGTGAGCATTAAAAAAATTATCATGTTCTAAGTAAGAACTTTTCCAAGGGTGTTGGAAATGGAATAAATAAATGACTAGTAAGGTAAGTGGGAGACCATGGAAATCAACCCAAACAGGAACCCTAATCTTTTTTTATCAGAGACTGTAAAGTCTCAAGACCACCTTTGGAACACAAGCAAGGAGGAAAAAACTAACAAAGGGCCATTTCCAAAGACCACATTGACCTTGGATGGGTTAGCAAAGAGGAATAAAAAAAACCTTTAGTAAGGTTTTGCATAGCCTCAAGGTGGACTCCATTAGGAGTCCAACTCTTGAAAACCCATTCTTTGAGCATAGTTTTTGGTGGAGTCCTATCTACAAAATACCCTATCAATGTATGCTATTCTAACCATTCACATGCATCATCAAATTCTTGTAGAGGAAGAATAATATCAAGATTATCTCATGGAAGACCATCGAGATGAACTTGCATAGATGTTTATTCAATGGAGGCACCATGGTTATACAAAGTAGTAGTTCAAGAACCAATATCAATTACTAGGTTGTAGCTAGTTGGGGTCATTATAAAATAGCCCTAAAAAATCTCTTACTAAATGTGGTATGACAAATGGAAAACTTAGGAGGAGAGCGTAGAAAAAGAGTCATACACAAGAGATAAATGAAACCCTAGTAGAGTGAAAAAACAAATTTGTACTTATTTAACTTTAGATTATATTTAAATATTACAAAAATCCTAAATAAATTAATAGGTATTAAGATTAAACATTAATTGTTAAATTAAATTTACTAAAATAGGAATGGATATAAGGTGTGTATATCGAGTTTTAAAATAAGATTAAACCATTGAGATTCATTTTTGTTTCGAAGGTAGGATAAAATTGTGAATATGAGTTGATTCAAAGTTATCATGAGTTCTATTTATAGTTAGAGAAGATTTCTTGTTCTCTCATATGTCCATGGGGTAGTTTACAACTATTTATGGATAGTTTTTATGCATTTTGTGGTTCCTTTGCATCTAGACACTAATTTGGATCACTTTTGAGCTAATTATCTACTATAATGGCTAGTTCCACAACCCTTATCTTGGGTTAGATGATGGATTTCAGATTAAGAGTTGTGTATGATTTTGAGACAAATTTGAGATATATTTTCTTCTTTTTGAGGTGGATTTCAACATCTATTACAAGAAGTCTTGAGTAGGTTGACTGATAGTTTTGACCTTTTCTACATCCATTTTTGCATGGCTTTTACTTGGATTTGAGGATGAGGTTTTTACAAGGTAGTCTCCTTTGAGATTTTTTTTTAGCTACATTAGGGTTAACCTTCCCATAAGGCTAATGTCTTAGAGATTATTTCTCACTTCTTTTTTCTTGTTCACATTTTACACATTGTGGACTACACACATATTGATTGTAGCTCATTTTGATTTGTACAATTTTTTCTTGATTATTTATCAATAGATGTTAGTTCCTTCTCTATTATCTTTTAGTGTTCAAAGTTGATTGTTAGTCTTTAGGATTAAATTATCATGTTTAGGCCCTTTATTTGATCAATTTTCCCTTCAAATTTTAATGCAGAGTATGATATCTTATGGTGCAGATTTACAACTTTGTCTTCCATTTTACTTCCTTAATCTATGAATATATTCATTTTTTCTATTTAAGAATTATGATAGTATAGGACCTTTTGTACATTCATTTTTCTAGAGATTTTTTGGTTGAATTGTGAACCATAATTGTTTTATTTGTGGGTATTTTGTGAAGTTTTGTTGTGCAAGTCATATCAAATTTGGTGTATCACTCTAGGCATTAGTTTAATTTTTTCATGTCATTCTATCTATTTTCCTTGGTTAAAGATAGTTTTAGGTGATTCAACGGGGAAGCAAAGCCATAATCTAAAGATTGAATTTCACAATAGGCATTGCCCATAGGCTAAAGTCATTCCATGTTTCACAGGATCACTAGTTCTCATAACTAGTATTTTGGGTATAATCCCCTGTGACAATATTTATATTATCATTAAGCCAATAGGATTTGTGTGGGATACTTTCTCCCAAATATTACATTTAATTATCAATATGTCAACCCTTATCCTATTTTCATTTTCCCAATGAAATACTATTTTTAGGAACTCGCTCATTTTTGTGAATATTTTTTGTTTCATAGTATCTAATTTTTGTATGCTATCTCTACTTTTTATCTCACAACATAATAGATTTTATTTGGGATTCATTTAGTAGAATAGATTATTTCATTCAAACTATGATAGAAAGCTCATCTCGTAAAGTTACTATGTAGGAGTAGAAAATTTTAAAAGAAACAAAGGAAGCTAGGTATGGAATACTCATTTATTCTATTGAATACCCTCTAATTTTCTTGGATGCCTTGGCTATTATTCTAATCTCTCATCCATGAATAATGACTTTGATTAAACTTTACTTATGGTAATGATAGTGTAATTAGGGTTTATTGCTAAGATATCTATCATTCATTTTTACCATTTTAGAAATTATTTTTTTATCGTCATACATGTGTAGTTTATTTCTCAACCTAATAGTATTAATTTGGGACTAACATTTATAATGTATTTATTTGGCACTAGCATATCTAAAAAATGTGTGTAGGAGAGCTACTAGAAGGAGTGGATTTTATTTAAAATTTGGTGAAATTAGGATGCTTGGAGGTCAATCTACATCACTAAAAAATAATAATAGAGGTAATAACTATTATTTGTACTACTTCTACTAGACCTTTTTTCAATGGACTACTTAATGTTACTTTTTTCAAGGATTTATACAATGATTCTATATTAGTCAGTAATTATGAGAAGGACTCCACCTTTCCTCCTAATGAAGGTTTCAATTTTTTATACACCATCAATCTAGGGTTCAACTTCAAGTTTTTACTATTTTTAAACCCTATGCTATCATTTTCAATTAGAATGTTTGGGTGGATCATTTGTAAAAAAAATAGTGTTTGGAACATTAAATTTGTTTTCATTTTAATTGAGGCTATAGATTCAAACAACCAAAGTGATTAATAGATTGGTATTTGATTAGTGATTAGGATGTTATATTTACTATTTGTTAGTACTAGGTCATGGATACAAAAATAGCTTGTAGAGAATCCATGCATTATATGGTATTGTTAGCCACAACTATTTTTGGCACTTTATACTATGGTGGTTTTATTCATAAATAGAGGTCCAAGGCCTACTTGTAGGTTTCCTTTGTTATATTTCTCTACCTACTTATCCAGAACATCAAACATACTATGATTTTTTTTAGGTTCATAAGATATAAGATCTCTTTTGCTAGGCAAGAATTATTAGTAGAAAATGACTATATAAATTTCTAATATCTTAGTATCTATAGTAGTTTAGATCTTGTGGAGCTTCCATTCAAAATGAGGTTTTACTCAACTTATTATTCTTGTTTGAGTTATCTTGAAAGAAAGAAATTAAATGTGAACAAGTTCAATGCTAGAAAGTGGAGACAATTCTCTAAGGATTCACTTCAACCCAATTCATTTCAATGTTTCAAGTTGCACATCAAAGTATCTTCTTACCATCTACTACTAGTTAGCAAATTCATTTTTCTATTAAAATATTTTTCCATATTAAAGAGATATATAACATTTAAAGTGGTCACATTTTAGCCAAAGGAGTCAACTAATTTAGAGTCCAACTTTATTGATTTCTATTAGTCAATGAACATATTTCAATCAATCATATGTGCCTAGGTGATGTCATAGTTGAATTTATGATTTTGGTAGTTGAAGACTATAAAAAATGGCATAAATGAAAAGTATAATTAGGATGAAATTCATCTTACCTTCTAGATGTTGTTAATTAAAAAATTAAATAACATAAAATGCACGTTATGTCAATTTGTTATTGTTGGTGTCTAAAAGTTTCACCTAATTTAATATGATATTAATGTTCTTTTGCAAATCAAACATAACAACTTCCATTATTGGGTTTAGGTTTTATTTTGAGCTGGCTTCCAAATAATCAAAGATTTCTTTCAACATCTTATCTTACTCTAGGCCCTTGATGAAGTAGAGATTAGAGAGAGACAACAAGAGGTTGATAGGGAAGGTGATGCTCATGCCTAAATCAGATGTAGGATTGGAATGGTTTTAAATATTAGTCAATGATATATCATGGAAAGGGTGAGCACATGCAACAAGGTATATTTTGCTATAACCATCTAGAGTTAAATTTGGGTAATAATTTATTGTATTCAAATATCACACTCTTCAATCCTTAGTGGTGTTGAGATTAAGGTCTAGATTTTAAAGGTTTGAGTTAACAGAGCTAAAACTGATGACAAATATAGAACCTTATAATTTTTTTCTCCTATAACAATTAGATAACCATTTTCATTCAAAAAAAGAAGAAGATAAATTGCACTATACTTATCCTTTGGAAACCAGATCGAATGGGAAAATATAAACTCTTAAGAAAAATGCCAAAAAATTGTACATGGAGAGCCATTCATTTAGAAAATCTATCTAATTTTACAATATATTAATAAGGTATTTTATGACTAGGATACTTACATAATGCACCATTTCTTTCAACTTGTGAAAATCTAGTGATGCAACCTCCTCTGTTTCCCAAACTTCATTATTCTTCTTCTTCAATATCATTCATTCTATTCTTAGCTAGACTCCATGGAAAATGAGTGAATACTATTGATGAATAAATTAGCCTTAAAAATATGAGAGGGCAAATGAAAACCTAGAAAACAAATATAAAATAAAAATTATTTTTGTGGGATATAATACTAGATGTGTTGGATTAAAGGGTGTGACAATGAAAAAATGTAGAGCATAGGGGAAAGGCACCAGATCCTTGGGTGTAGCAATGATGAAATGCAGAGCATGAGGGTAGGACACCACATCCTTGGATGTGGTGATGATGAAATGTATATCATGGTGACAAGACACCAGATCCCTGGGCATGGAGATGATGAAATGCAAAGCATGGGGACAAGACACTAGATCCTTAGACATGTTGACAAATTGATGCCTAATTGGATTTTTGGCCACCATAGTGCCACATATTGAAGATCTAAAATAAAAGCTCTTATGCTATACTAATAATCAAATAAATAAAAAATAGAGTATAAATAATGAACAACCAAAATCAAAATAAAAACCCTTTTTTTATTGAATGTGTTATAAATTTGAAAATACATAATATATTAAAAAGAAATCAACTAAAGAATAAAACTCTAAACAAGAACATGCAAAGAGATTGCATGATAATAATAGTTCTGTATAGTATGAAAAATGATTAAAAATAATAATAAATGATCCCTATGAAGCTAACTACAACATGTAGTTTTATTAAGCATGAGATTAATAAAATAATCTAAATTAATGCATTGTGAATACATTGAAATACATCAATACTGCATGTGCATGTGATGGAACACTGTATGTGAGTGGGGAAGTGCATGCCTTCAATCCCCTTTGCATGCAAGACCCAGTTGAGTTCTCAAGGTAGTAAAACTGGATGTAGTGAGAGCTTTGGTGAAGATATCAAGAACTTTCTTAGAAGTTGGAAAGAATTGTAACTCTAGACTATACCATTTTGAACCAAATCTCAAATGAAGTGTTGGTGGATTTAATTGTGCTTTGATCTAGCATAAAGAAATGGATTCTTAGTCATTGCAATAGCACTAGTGTTATGAAAAAAAGTATTTTTAGGATGTTTTTGAATCAAATGAAAATATTCTAGAATTCTTTGAATCCATATCTCTTGAAAACTAGCTATTGCAGTTGCAATATACTCTGATTCTGCTGAAGAGAGAGCCACAATTGCCTACTTCTTACTAACCCATGAAACAACTCTAGAACCAAGTGAGAAAACATAACCAAAGGTTGATTTTAGATCATCCATTGAACTGGCCCAATCAGAGTCCATGTAACTAAAAACTCAAACTTATCATTGGGAGAATAATAGATATCAAATTGTGTGTACCACTCACATACCTTAAGATTCTTTTCACAACATGCCAATGAGACTCATGCAGATCTTGCATGAATTAAAAGATGAGGCTCATGACATATATAATATCAAGTCTCATTGTAGTAAGGTACGCAAGGCTCCCAACCAAACTTCTATATAATGTAAGATCAACATTGGGACTTGGATCATCCTTGGTTAAATTTTCACCAAGGGCTATAGGGTAGTAACTACCTTGCATGAAATCATTCAAACCACTTCAATAAATCAGCAACATACTACTTTGAGTAGATATACCATCAGGTTGTTGCTGCACCTCTACCCCAAGAAAATAATGCATAAGTCCTAGATCTTAGCAACATACTAGTTTGAGAAATGGATATATTGTTAGGTTTTTGCGGCACCTTTTACCCAATAAAATAATGCATAAGTCCTAGATCTGACATCTCAAATTCTTGTTTCATTTCTTCTTTGAATTTCTCCATGAGAGATGGGCTTTTACTTGTGAAAATGAGATCATCAATATAAAGGAAAAAAATTAGAATATCATTACCAACATGTTTAATATAGATGGTTGGCTTTGAAAGACTTCAAATGAATCCTTTCTTTAAGAAATAACTATCAATTCATGCATACCAATCAAGTGGTGCTTTCTTCAACCTATAGAGTTCTTTTTTTCAGCTTGTAAACCAACTGTTCTTTTCCTAAAATACCTTAGCCAATAGGCTCATTCACATAAATCTCTTCATCAATATAACCATTTAGGAAAGATGATTTTACATCTATTTGATAGACTGGCCCCTTTTTTGAGTAGCAATAGACAATATGATTTTAATTGTATCAAACTACACAACTAGAGGAAAAGTCTCTAAATAGTCTACTCTAGGTGTTTGTGTGAATCCCTTTACAATTTGTCTAGGTTTTTGTCTTTTCAAAAAACCATTCACATGATATTTCACCTTGTAAATCCATTTGACACCAATCACCTATTTGTCTTTTGGAAGTGGAACTAATTATCATGTATCATTTTTCTCAATAGCATGCATCTCTTCATTCATAGCATCAATCCACATTGGCTCTATCATAGCTTCTTCATACATAGAAGGTTCAACTTCAATGGAACTTAAAAATGAAAAGTTAGAAAATTGATCCATAGTATAACTCCTTTGATATATTTAATTTAAACTTTGTACCTTTTGTGAGGAACTTGGACTAGATTGTGAGTTTGAACTTTCACTTGAAGAGGAACTTGCTGAACTTGGTTGGCTTGGGCTTGAGCTTCCACTTGAGTTTGTGGGGAGAGGAGGGACTTGAACATCTTTATTACCCATGATTAATGGTGTAGATTGTGGAAATTATTTCTTTCATTTCCATACTCCCCCTTCATCAAAAACCACATCTTGACTAATAATCCATTTCTTTGTGTTAGGTTCATAAAATTTATATACTTTGGTTGATTTAGAATATCCCACAAAGATAAAAAGTTAGGATTTGGCATCCAACTTGTTCCTCTTTTGAATAGGAACATGAACATATGCAGGGCAACCAAATACACAAAAGTGAGCTACTAAGGGTTTATGTCCACTCCAGGCTTCCTCTAGAGTGATATTATAAAGCAATTTTGTTTGGCTTTGATTCAGAGTATAAACTATGGTTACCACTGCAACACCCCAAAAATAATTTGGAAGGTTCTTAGACTTTAACAAACTTTGTGCCATATTTTTTTCAGTAGTGTTAAATAATTTTTTGAAATTGTTAGATATCTCTAGAAGGAGGAAACTTAGTGGTAGGGACTGATCTTCGAGGTCTAGGGAATTAGAAAGCAAGGATTTTGATAGGTTTTTTAGGGTCTAATGGATCCCTGGAAGAAAATGAAAAACTATCAGGATTATCTTCCATAAGATGTGGGGACAAGAATGTTCTTTCATGCTCCATAAGATTTGAGGAGGGGAATGTTCTTTCCATTCCCCTACCCAACTATCACATGCTCAAAAGGGTCCCATTACAGGAAAGGATATTTTCAGAGGGTGGGGAAAAGAATGCAAATCTATGCACAATAGAGGAATAGATGAAAGAGAAGTTGGTAGGCAATCAACAGAAGTGGACTTCTTTGTGTGGGAGAAGACCTAGAGGAAAATCATCATTTCCTCCGATTACATCAAAATCCTACTGGGAGAAAGGTGATTTTCAAATCTTTATTCTAGATTTGATTATTGATTTTTCTATCTCGACTATGGATTTTACTCTAGTTGGAAAATTTTTGGGGGCCATGCCTGATATTGATGCTTTGAAAAATACTAGCAAAAGAAAATGGGTTATTTGTGGTCAAGTTGGCATTGTAACTATGACGAATGGTTTCTTTTCCTTTGTTTTACCTATAAGGAAGATTTAAACATGGTGCTTTGTGTTGGACCCCTATCATTTGGTAACAGTACTCTTATGATTAAGACATGAGAGCTAAATATGGATCTATCAGATGCCTTCTTCCTTACTACTCTAGTATGGGTAAGACTTCCTAGTTTACCCTTGGAGTTTTGTCATGAGGATATCTTCAAAGGAATTACTTGATCTTTTGGTGAACTTGTTCCTATTGACAATGTCACAACTTCAAAATCAAAACTTCAGTGTGCTGGAATTTATGTCAAAGTTTCTCATTTGATGAACCTTCTCCAAAAGGTGGAATTGAATTCAAAACTGGGTAAAAGGTTTTCCAAATGCTTGCTTTATTTGTCAAAATAAAGTCATTGGGTGAAAAACTACCTTTTGAAAAGTAAAAATCAACCTAAGTTGGCTAATATGGAGAAAAAGAAAGAATCTAAGATCTAGAAAAGTCTATGGAAACCTAACACAATGCTTGAAGAGGTGATTAAGAAAGCAATGCTTGAGAAGGTGATTGAGAAAGTAATGCCTAAGAAGGTGATTGAGGATAAAGATATCCTTGATAATCAAGATTCAAGTAAGAAGATGGAACTAGAAGAGATTTCTAATGTGCAGGTTAAAGAGAATACTATAGATCTAATGAATTAGTTGGTTATCTATCAGACAAATGAGTTTGAACGAGAAGATTTAGAAGATTTAGAAGAGATAGAGGAAAGAGAAATTCTTGAGGAAAGGAGTCATATTCTAGCTTTAGAGAATATATAGGTTGATGAAACTCAGTTTCAAGAGCCTCCCCTTTGTAAGAGATTATTTCCTTTGAGAAAGTCCTTGAGTCCAAAGGAATGGATGTAAATTCAAATAAGAAGGAACCTAAATAGAAACAGACTCAAAGAAAGAAAATACAGAAGAAAGGTAACACTTTCTCTAAAGGAGTGGAAACTCAAAGTAGTAAATTGGAAATTTGTGTTTTCCAAAAATGAAACTGAATGTTGGTACTCTAGAGAAACCTAGAAGGAAAACATCTACAAAAACTAGAGAAAGTGAAATTTTGTAGAATATTGTTGATGGGAAATAGGCAACTATTCTAGACTTTACCCCTAAAAAATTATGATGAATATTATTACTTAGAATATTAGGGGGTTAAATAGTATTCCTAAATTAGATATTGTTCAAAATTTTGTTAGAGAGAATAAACTAGATATTTTAGTGCTCTAGGAAACCAAAATGGATAAAGAGAAAGTTGAAAAGCTTAAATCTTTTAATGATTACTGCATTATGGCTAGTAGCTTAGAAGGAGTCTTAGGGGGAACAATGATTATGTGGAAGCTATCTTTGTTCTAAGGTACCTTGTTGAATGCTAATAAACATTTTATGGTGGTCAAGATAAAGAGTATTGCCCATCATCATGAATGTTATATTGTTAATGTGTATGCACCTAACATCAAGAGTGCAATAAAAAGTTGTGGGATACTCTTTATAACATAAAAAGTAATGATTACTATGGTAGATATATTTTTTTGGAGCATTTTATTGTTTTCTTTGTGAGCATGAAAAAAAGGAGGAAACGTTAGTTAGCTAGATGGTGGACTAGATTTTATAAACAAGGAAGGTTTAATGGATTTAGATCTTCTTGGGATTGATTTCACTTGGAGTAACAAAAGGGTTGGTGATGAATGTATCCAAGCTTGCTTGGCTAGAGTTCTTATATCTCCAAATTGGACTAAAGATTTAGTGTGTAATCTAAAGGCTATACAGAAGATTGGTTTAGACCATTTTCCTTTGATTTTTATAGCCAAGACAATCCATAAATAAAGAATTTTCCTTTTAGATTTGACAAAATGTGGTTGTAGCATCCATAGTTTGAACATTGGTTGGCTAAATGGTGGAACATAAATATTAAAGGAACAACTCTATTTCATGTGACTTCTAAACTCAGAAATGTTAAAAAGAAAGTAAAAATTTGGAATAAAAGATGTTTTGGGAACATTTTTGATAACATATATAAAATTAAAGAGGATTTGCAAATGATCCAAGAAAGAATTCAGAGGGAAGGGCACTCTATGGATTTAGTAATGGAAGAAAATGAGAAGATGGTGGAGTATCATGATATTGTTACTAAAGAAGAGATTTACTAGAGGTAGAGATCTAGATCTATTTGGCTAGATGAAGGTCATAGAAATACAAATTTTTTTCATTTATCTACATTATAACATAGAGAAAAATTTTGTATTTCAAGTTTTAATAAAGGTAGTACGAAGTTAACTAAGGAAAAGGAAATTTCATAGGGAATGGTCTCCTTTTTCTATTCTTTGATGTCCTTAAATCCTACAATTTATTTGACTCATCACACTGAGTTGTTGGATATTATTCCTTCTTTGGTTACTGAAGAGAAAAATAGAATGCTATGTGCTATCCCTAAGAAAGAGTAAATTTATAAAGTTGTTTGCTCATTAGAAGGGGATAAGTCCCCAGAGCTGGATTATTTTCCTATGTTGTTTTTTCAAAAAGAATGAAAATTGGTTGGGAAAGATGTGTGTGATGTTGTTAAAGAATTTTTTTTGGCTAAAAGGATGTTGAAGGAAATTAATGAAACTTTCCTATGCCTTATTCCAAAGAAGGTTGGTGCATATTCTCTAGATCAATTCAGGCCAATCAGTCTCTACAATTCATTTTATAAAATTATTTCAAAAGTCCTAACTTTGAGGTTGTTGCTTCTGCTTCCTTCTCTTGTTTCTGAGCAAAAAAATGGTTTTATTCCTCGTAGAAAAATCCTTACTTCTATTATCTCTATGCATGAGAATATCCACTCTTTATCTCTCTCTAATAATTAGGGCTTTATAATGAAAATTGATATTGCAAAAGCCTATGATAGAGTAGAATGGTCCTATCTTCATAAGATCTTATTATATTTTGGTTTTAGTGTCAATATGGTTAAGCTAATTATGTAGATGATCTCTACTACTATGGTTTCTATTCTGGTTAATGGATGCTCCTCTAAATTCTTTAAATCATCTAGGGGGTTGAGACAGGGAGATCCTTTATCTTCGATCATCTTCACCATTATGGCTGATTGCTTCAGCAAATATATTACAAAATTGGTTTCTTTAGGAGATATCAAAGGTTTGTGGCCTTCTTCTCATCCTCTTATTTGTTCCCATAAAAAAATTGTGGATGATACAATTTTCTTGGGAAAAGAATGAAGGTTAGGGAAGCAAGGAACCTAAAAAATGCCCTTAATATCCATTCTTCTACTTCATGTCAATTGATCAAATAGAATAAGAGTTCATTGTATTTTATCAAATTTTTTTGGCTAAAAGGATGTTGAAGGAAATTAATGCAACTTTCCTATGCCTTATTCCAAAGAAGGTTGGGTCATATTCTCCAGATCAATTCAGGCCAATCAGTCTCTACAATTCATTTTATAAAATTATTTCAAAAGTCCTAACTTTGAGGTTGTTGCTTCTGCTTCCTTCTCTTGTTTCTAAGCAAAAAGATGGTTTTATTCCTCATAGAAAAATCCTTACTTCTATTATCTCTATGCATGAGAATATCCACTCTTTATCTCTCTCTAATAATTAGGGCTTTATAATGAAAGTTGATATTGCAAAAGCCTATGATAGAGTAGAATGGTCCTATCTTCATAAGATCTTATTATATTTTGGTTTTAGTGTCAATATGGTTAAGCTAATTATGCAGATGATCTCTACTACTATGGTTTCTATTCTGGTTAATGGATGCTCCTCTAAATTCTTTAAATCATCTAGGGGGTTGAGATAGGGAGATCCTTTATCTTCGATCATCTTCACCATTATGGCTGATTGCTTCGGAAAATATATTACAAAATTGGTTTCTTTAGGAGATACCAAAGGTTTGTGGCCTTCTTCTCATCCTCTTATTTGTTCCCATAAAAAAATTGTGGATGATACAATTTTCTTGGGAAAAGAATGAAGGTTAGGGAAGCAAGGAACCTGAAAAATGCCCTTAATAGCCATTCGTCTACTTCATGTCAATTGATCAAATAGAATTAGAGTTCATTGTATTTTATCAATAACCTTATTTCGAGATAGAGAAAGATTGCTAACATTCTTGGTTGCTCTAAAGCATCTTTTCCTTGTATTTATCTGGGTCTCCCTTTGGGGCCAAATCCTTCGGATTCTTTTTGGGAAGATCTTATTAGGAAATTCAACAAGAAATTGGCAAGTTGGAAAGGTAATTTATTGATTTAATCTAGAAAAATTACTCTTCTTAAGGCTTGTCTCCAAAGTATTCCTATGTATGCTTTGAGTCTCTTTAGGATTCCAGCTAAATATGTTGATACTATTTACAAAATCTGAAGGAACTTCCTTTGGTCTAGTACTGAGGATAAGAAGAGAAGGGATTTAATTTCGTAGGGATCGAATTTGTAAGCCTAAGATGGATGGTGGTTTGGGGATTAGGTCTGTTGGGAGTATGAATAAAGCTCTTCTTGCTAAGTAGGTTTGGAGAGTTTATCATGACAATAAGGAGTGGAGTTCTATTTGGAAACATAAATACCCCTTTGATGCTCCTTCTTTGTCAAATTTTCTTTCTTATCCTAATGTTTTATCCCCCTCTGCTATTTGGGGAGTTGTTTAGGGAGATAACAATATTTTAATTAAAAGGATGTATATGGAAAGTGGGTAATGGGCATAAAATTAGGTATTGGGATGATGTGTGGATTTTGGATCATCCTCTGATTGAGGATTTTGAGGATAGAACTCTTGTAGATAGATGTAAACAAACTTTTGGTATTCTTGTGGAGAATTATTAGATTAATAATTAATGGGTTAACCTTGTTGATAATAATATGATTTTTTATGGTATATAGTTAATCCTAAATGCTGATAGCCTATATCCTCATATTGAAGATATAATGGTTTGGGGATTTGAACCAAGAGGTTGTTTTAAAGTCTCTTCTATTTTAAGAGTTGAGGAAATGGGAATTAGACCTTTATGGACTAAATCATTGATTAAAGGGCTTAGTACTAAAATTAACATTTCTTTTTTGGATCTTGTTTCAAAACAAAATTTTAACCTTGGACAATTTTCAAAAAAGAGGGGTTTATGTGGTTAATAGACGTTTCTTATGTAAAAGAGATTCTGAAGATAAGAATCATCTTTTCTTACATTGCAATTATAGTAAAGAAGTATGGAGTTATATCCTTGTATTTGGAATTTAGATTGGGTTCAACATAATAATATTGATCAATGCTTCTAGAACTAGACATGTCCTTTTAAGGAGGTTAATATTGGTTCTCTATGGAAAATTACTCTACCCCATCTTTGGTAGGGAATCTGGAAATAAATAAGTAACATAATTTTTAGAAACAAAGATATTCTTGAGTGGGTTCTTGGTCATAATATAATTAGAGATATCAAGGAAAACTTCAATTCTCAGTGATGATATCCAAATCAATAACCCTATGATGATCAAATGCAGAATGTAAAATGGGAATCTCCTCCTATGGTTGGATTAAAGGTAAATTTGATGGTGCTACTAAAGGCAATCCTGGCAAAGCTAGTTGTGGAGGGGTTTCGAGGGACCATACTAGTAGAATTCTCGATGCTATTGCCATCCCTATAGGGATTTCTACTAGCCATAAAGATAAAGCTATGACAATACTGTATACTATGAGGTTGGAAGTGGATTCTAGTTATTGAAATCTTTGGATTGAAGGAGATTCACTTAACATTAATAACATGCTTAATAACAAGAATCTAGTTACTTGGACAATTGAGGGAAGTATAATGGAAATAAAAAATCTTATTAATAAATTTGATAATATTATATCCTCTTATATTTTTTGGGAGGGTAATTCAATTGCTAATTGGATTGCAAACCAAACTGTCTATAGGGAAAACAAGTTGAGGTGGCAAGCTGATCTATGCAAAGATGTGGAGCTGACAGTGATGGTTAATTATGATAGGAAAAATGCTAGAGAAGGAAAGATTTCTTATGATTGGAAAATTTATGAAGAGGATGATGGGTTTATAGAGGACAGTTTGAGATTCCATAGAAAGTACTTTTGTGCTATTATGACCTGCACTTGGCACACAAGTAAGGTTAGCACATAAGTAAGGTTAATAGCTTGTCTTTAATCTATAAAACTTTATTACTTTTTCTAGTTTTCCCTACTCTAGTGATTTGTAGGGGAAAATAGGTTTTAAAGATGGGAGGGAACCCTAGAAAGCAAGAGTTGAGCAATTGCAAGGTATGGAAGGCAAAGGCCTCTATGTGGGAGATTTTGCAAAAAGTAAATGTGATGACCTACATTGAGAGACTCCATTGGTATAAACCTCACATTACATATTCCTTCTTTAAAAAATGGTTTGAGGATAGGGTAACTTTGCATGGGGTCATGGTGAAATTGACTGAAGAATTTATTGCTTAATTTATGGGGCTTCCAATGGAAGGGATTAAATTTAGCAAGGAGACTAGTATCTCCAATGTGGCTTTCAAGAAATTTCCAAAGATGGAAGATGGAGAGAAGAATTTGGAGAAAAATTGGAAACTTTTATGAATTGAATCAAATAAAGGTTATCTAGAGGGATGTGATGTCATGTATCTGTGAGTATTTTATTCTTGATGGTACGACTAAGAGAGTCCATAAATTTCACTTTGTTTTCCTAAATCATTTTAGGCACAAAGATAGGATTTCTTTTCCATTTTTTTCTAAAATACTCTTTACTTCAAAGCCTATATGCTCATAGGAAGAAAGATTCCTGTCCTATGCTTCATAAAGGTTTGATATTACTTATTGATTTTTTTTGTAAAAGTAAGGCTATAAAGCCCTCTCTGATTCTAGAGAAAAGGAAAGGGTCTAGTAATGTTCCCCACTCTAAGAGAATAAAGGTTGAAGAAGGGACTAGTGATAGCAAGAAGGTTTCCAAATGGGAGAGGCCTAAGAAAAATGTTGAAGAAATCATAGAATTTGAGAATTCTGATAATGATGAGAAAGCAAAAGAACTTAGGTCTAACCTAGATGGTTACTCTGGGAGGAAAGGGGTGTCAACTAGTAAAGAAAATGTAGAGGGAAGTAAGGATAAAAATACTAATTCAAATGTTGGGTCAAAAGCCCTCAGGGAGGATCAAGAAAAATAGAGTGATCACCCTTCTCATATGAAGAGTAATGCTAGTGAGGAGAAAAGGGAGTAGGATAATAGTAAGGAAATTCACAATAAAGGCCTTATCAGTAAGGACAACAACTAGAGTAAAGAAAATAAGGAGGAGAGGACAAAGAATTTAAATATTAATACTGATACCCAGGTAAATACTGTGACTACTACAGTTGGTTCTAAGCCTAAGGCTATGGTAGATGGGAGGGATTACTCTCAGTGTAATGCCCCGCCAAGGGATCCAAAGAATTAACCTAGAATTTTTCACTAAGTTTGGTAGCATTTTTTTTTTTTTCAACATGGAAGTAAATACCACATATAGCTCATGCATATTAACAGAAGCAATATTAATGTCCATCTAAAATTAAACATAACATACATAACAGATTACATTCTTTAAGATCCCTTAACATTGAATTACATCCAAGTTAACTAACATACATGAATCAATCTAGTACATCATCCACATGAAATAATAATGATAAGTCCAATGTTCATACATTACATTTCAAATGCTCAATCATCCATTGTACATGTCACAGGGTATGACAAGCTCAAAAGAATATACATACATAGAATAAGGTACATCATCCTATTCTAATCCATGATACATCAAAGTAGAGATAATCACATGATATACATGATACATCATCATAGAAGACATATACATCCATCATAAAGATCAAACATAATAAACTAAGTGCACAATTCCTCTCAATCATTAATAGCATCATTAGAGCATCGTGGATCCTAGCCATCCCTCCGTGTGTAACAGTCCAAATCACTAAAGAGATCATTGGTATTAACATAGTAGGAATGTCACTCCTAACATATACTACATCATATGCAGAAAGTAATCTAAGATGCAAATAAAAGCATAAGATAACATCATCTAAAATATGCTAATCATCAATGAAAAGATACATATCTACCATCATGAAGGACGCATCAGCCACGATGTCTCAATGAATCTCAAATGATAAGAGTGGAAAATACACTACCACTCGAGCACGTGGTACCTAAGTGGTCCACTCCCACTGTGCTGAGGAGATCATCTCAAGCCCCAAATAGGCTATTGAAATCACATAGCATAATCTCTATAAGTCCAGGAATCCTAAAAGTATACTAACTCAAAGGTTCCAAACACAAAATCGACATCTAATCCCTAGAGGCACACAATGACATATAGGAACCTACTATGCAAGCGAGAAAGTGTCATCGCATTTATCATGTACAAGTTACCCTGGCAGTTAGCTAAACTCCACGGGTCCATACTGATCTCATGTGGCCACTAGTATCCTCTCATACTGATGAGGCATACTACAGAATGCAAGGTCGCAACCATGCATTCTCACTACTCCCATCCTAGCCTGTACAAGCACTCAAGGCATGGGCGAGAAAAAAACACTTATCTTTTTAGGTTCATTCAGTTAGTATTAGGTGTGAATGTTATCACTTATTAATCCAACTTACAATGAGTTACCCTAGTAGCCTCTTAGGGCCCCGGCCCCATTGCAAGCCACTTCCCGTCACTACATGCAAATATCCTACCCTAAGCTCATGGAATCATAAATCTCAAAATCACAAAAGATAATCCATGATAAAATCATCAAATATGCATAAAAGCATCAAATATCCATGAGCAAACATCCATAGAAAATCATGAACACAACAACTCTCTATTGGCAACTAAAGTATCACTGATAATCAAAGTATCCAATGGTTCTCAATAACCAAAATATATCTCAATCATACTGATCGAAGACTCCAAAAATGGTTGAGTCAAACATTTTACAACATGACATCATCAAGAATAAGTCCACATTTTAGTCCCATCAAGGTGTCTAGAACATAACCAAGGATAACCGATCGATGACCAAAAATAATGGTTAAGTCAAGTGTCTCATACATAAGAATCTCAACTATAACAATCAGTAATCACATCCAATACATAGAGCATTCCATCACATAACTATGGTTGGGTTTATAAAGATCGCGATTAAACATTATGACATCACAATCACATAACCCCCAAGCCTCTGGTAGACGTCCTATAACTGGTCAACACTAGTCAACCCAAAACCCAAAACAATAGCATAAGAATACACAATGCAAACACATGTTTTGGTTTTGCTAAATTCACAACTTTAATTTAAATGCAAAAGTCTCAGTTTACGTTTCCAAGTTTAGAAAAAGAATTGGAGGAACATTTATACATTTGGAATGAATACAAATATTCTTTTAAATCCATCTTTCAATTATAATTTTAATTCAAAACATCCCCCACCAAACTAACAATTAAATTTCATATAAAACAATTAATTTAAACCATGAACTTTTGATATAAATCATTTATCAGTTATACAATTATAAAACAAATTATTAATAATCATATTTACATATTATATACATACTTATATATATTTATATATAAATACAGATATGAATATATAAATTATTTTCACATTAAACAAAATCGAATTAACAAATTCGATTAATACCAAAATTTTTAATAACAATTAAAATTACCTTCATACATATGGAAAATGTTTTAAACACATATTTATAACATAACCGCCAGTATGCACGACCCTGCGGTTGCAGGGCTTGCGACGGTGGTAAACTGCGACCGCAGTGGGGGCGTGGGTCTCGTCCCCCTCGACTTAATGCATAGTATGAATATAATATTTTTTTAAAAAATTGCTTACGTGATTCCCATCTGCGATTTGGTTTTAAAACATTTTCGCCCACGGGTATGTTATCCGATTTTTTAACAAATATATATTATATATACATATATATGTGTATATATATATATATATATATATATATATATATATATATATATATATATATATATATATATATATATATATATATATATATATATATATATGTATGTATGTATAAGAAAATTGACAATATATAAATATAAACTTCAATTTTCAGAATATCTTCATAAACTTTTGATCTCCAAAATTTCCAATAATTAATCTAATGGGTTTGACTATGAATCTCAACTCTAGCCCTATGTTTTTTTCAGATCTATGTATATAAAATTCTCAAATAAATTAAACTACCCATATTGAGAATGCATATAATAAAAATATGAAATTCCTCAGAAGACATATGGAAGACACGAAGAAGACATGAAATGCATGATGCAAAAATAGAAAAAGTAAAATCACAAGAATCTACCCGGATTCTGATGCTAATTCACTCTTCCTCAGAAAACCCACAGAGCAAGCTCCCTTCTTCAGAATTCTCGAATCCTCCAATGCTCCAATTACACTCGAAACGCTATGTCTAAGCTTCTAAGAATGCCTGAATATAAAGAGCTCTTAGGAAACACCTAGAATGCTTCTAGAAATAGCTAGAAGGTGTCACCAACTAAGCATGGGTCTTTTCCAACCTTCATGATGAGCCATAGGGTTGTAGACACCATGTGCTTAATTGATGCACTAACCCCCATGTTGTTGACACAAGAGAAATAGAAAAGTGTGTTAACTCCTGTGCAAGCTTATAACTCCAATTCACTTTTATATAATTTTCTATTAAATATTTATAACTTCCATTTTAATATTTATAACTTTTATTATTATTATTTATTTATCACTATATTATATTTTTATTATTATTATTAATTTAAATTCCTAATTTCCTTTAATATACACCTTTTTCCTCAAATAATTCACATTTAATTAATTATAATCAAAATATCAAATAACATGATATTTTATATTAATTTTCTCAAATAATTAATTTATTAATTAAATCTATTTATTAAGACTTAATTAACAGAAAATTCACCATAGACCTCCAAGATAAAATATGAAAACCCATCATAGAGAAAATCACACAATATCAGTCTAAAAGGTTAAAAATCATGAATTATGTCATCCGACACATTCGGTAGGTAAAATATCCAGATACTTGTCCTAGCTCACTAGGACAATTGGCTTAAAGGTTTGGGATTTGGACTTGAGAATTTATCTCCCTTCTCTTATCATTGAGATAGTATAATAGGGTACGCTCATCTTGGAAATTTAGGGAAGTTGATACCCGGTACCTGCAAGCTGCAGAAAAACCATGCATGTACATACAATATATATAATGCTAAGCTAATCAGATAATGGCAGGAAGTTGTGCATTGTGTAGATCCCGACTAAGCAGGTGATTACGACTCCCTTCCTTAACCATATCAAAAATTCCATAAAATAAGAAAAGATGCACACAATACACATGCAAGTATGGGGTAAGTATCCATAGTAAAACACATGAGATAATAAACCATCTAACTATTCATCAACAATAACTGAAAGGACTGTAATGATCATCATGTATGCTTGAAATGTAAAGTCCAAATGATCTCATCACATAACCACTGAATCCATAACATAATGTCTGATAGTGTCAAAACAATACCACTAATCCATCAACATAAAACTAGTCCAACATAGTCTGATAATAATAGCAACAATATGTCTAGAAAAGATGTGAACGAGGGTAGGCACTACATCCACCCCCCCTTGGGTTAGGCTTACTCCTGGAAGCCTACAAATAAGTAGGGATATAAACCCCTCAATCCAGCTGCATCCTTCCAAGTAGCTAATGAATCATCAGTAGGGTCCCATTGGACCCTTACCTACTCGATGGTTCGACCCTTTAGGGTCAACTCCCGCTGCTCCAGAATACGAACCAGCTCCAAAGCCAGCTGCCCGTCCTCTACCTGCAATGCATTCCAATCAAGAACATGTACAATATTAGGAATATACTGCTAGAGTACTAAAATATGGAAAACATCATGAATGCGAGCTAGGCTGGGCGGTAGAGCAAGGTGGTAAGGAACTGAGCCAATCCTCTCTAGAATCTCGAATGGTCCCACAAAGTGAGGTGCTATCTTAGAACCCTTTCTGTACCGGATTGGAATCTTTCATGGATGCACTCTCAAGAAAACCTTATCTCCCACAAAAAATTGCTTATCAGTCCTATGAGCATCGACATACTTCTTCTACCTATCCTGTGCCGTAGTCAAGTACTCACGGATACACACTACCTGTTGCTCCATATCATGAAGAATCTCAGGACCCAACAAGATGTGATCCTCAAGACTATCCCAACTCAATGGTGTACAACAAGGATGTCCATATAATGCCTGAAAAGGTGCCATGCCAATAGAACTATGATACCCGTTGTTGTAAGAAAACTCCACTAGGTAGAGATAGTCCTCCCAATGTGTCTGCCTATCCATCGCATACATCCATAACATGTCCTCCAAAACTTGATTCACCCTCTCTATCTAACCATTAGTCTCTGGATGATATGCCAAACTAAAGTTTAACTGTGCTCCAAGCTCATGCTACAGCGATGTCTAGAATGTAGATGTGAACACAGGATCCCTGTCAGAAATGATCTTTCTAAGAATACCATGTAATCTCACAATGTCACGCATGAAAACATTGGCTATAGAAGTTGCTATATAGGAAGACCTAATCGGTGAAAAATGTGCCACCTTAGTCAACCAATCAATGGTGACCATGATAGCATCATGACGTCGAACAGTCATAGGTAATCCTACTATGAAATCCATGGAGATGATATCCCATTTCCAAGAAGGAATGAGATTTGGATGCAAAAGTCCAGCTGAGTGCTGATGTTCTACCTTAACTCTCTGACACTCAAGGCACCTAGCCACAAAATCAGCAATATCTCACTTCATCCCAGACCAAAAGAACAAACGTCTCAAATCAGCATGCATCTTCTTGACACATGGATGTGCTGAGTAAGGTGTACGATGGGCTTCTGCCAGTATCAAGGTGCAAAGCTCATCCAGAAATGGCACATGAATCCTCCCCAAATGTCTTAAAAGACCATCTGATTCTCAAACGTAACCTAAAAACTTACCTTCCAAAGATCTTCTTGAATCTATCTCTTTGCACACTTCCTGATACTAGGAATCCGTAAGAGGTGCCCGAAGAATCTGACTCCTCAAATCCACACTAAGGGTCATCGATGACACCGCATGTCTCCTATGACTCAAAGCATCTGCCACCACATTCTCCTTACCCTGAATGTACTTAACCTCAAAATCATACTCGCATAGAAACTCCATCCATCACCTCATGCAAGCGTTCAAATTAGGCTGAGTAAAAATGTACTGAAGACTATGATGATTGCTGTGTAGCTCAAATCTATGCCCCAACAAGAAATGTTTCCATCTAGTCAAAGCATGAACTATTGCTACTAACTTAAGATCATGCGTAGGATAATTTAACTCATGATCCTTGAGCTTGCGTGATTCATACGCAATCACCTGTCCATTCTACATTAACACTGCCCCAATCCCTTCAAGAGAAGCATCTGTACACACCATAAAATCACCTTCTGGATCAGGTACAACTAGAATCGGTGCATTGGTCAAAAGCTCCTTGAGCTTCTGAAAAGCTTCCTTACATTTCTCTGTCCACAAGAACTTCTTTCCTTTCCTCTGAAGAGAAGTGATAGGATGTGCTATCCTAGAGAAGTTCTGGAAAAATCTGCGATAATAACCAACTAAACCCATGAAACTATGAATCTCTGACACATTAGTCAGTGTCAGCCAATCTATTATCGCCTTAATCTTTGTAGGATCCATTGAAATACCATCCCCTGAAACAACATGCCCTAAATACTGAATCTCCAATTTGAAGAATTTGTACTTAGCTGCATTGGCATAAAGCTGATTATCTCTCAAACATTGCAATACCAACTGCAGGTGTTCCCCATGCTCTTTTTGAGTCTTAGAATATATCAATATGTCATCAAGAAACACGAGTACAAACCTGTCCAGATAAGATCAAAACACACCATTCATCAAACTAATGAAAACCGATGGAGCATTAGTCAACCCAAAAGGTACCACTATGAACTCATAATGCCCATAGAAAGTTCGAAAAGCGATCTTCTGAATATCTGCTTCCTTAATGCGAAGCTGGTGGTATCCTGACTTAAGATCAATCTTGGAGAATACTGTAGCTCCCTTGATCTGATCAAATAAGTCATCAATCCTAGGAAAAGGATACCTGTTCTTAATAGTCACCTTATTCAACTGTCTGTAGTCAATACAAAGGTGCAAAGAACCATCTTTCTTCTTCACAAAGAGCACTGGAGCTCCCCATGGTGATACACTAGGTCGAATGCTCTCTTTGGCAAGAAGTTCCTCTAGCTGAAGATGTAGCTCACCCAATTGTTGTGTAGTCATGCGATAAGGAGCTTTAGAGATAGGCTCCACTCCAGGAATCAGATCAATACTAAAGTCAATGTCCCTCTTTGGAGGCATGCCTGGAACCTCACTCGGAAAGACATCTGCGTACTCCTAAAAAATTGGGTGATCTAAAGACTCCCTCATAGAATCTTCCTCATCAAGATCATTTACCATAATAGAAAATATCTGACATCCCTTACAGAAACTTTTCTTTAATTGCATAGTAGAAATCATCTGCAGAGATATAGGCCTTGGTATCCCAACTATCTACACATCATTCCCTTGGTCATCTTGGCACAAAATAATCTTCTTCCCACAATCTATACTGGCTCTATGAGATCCAAGCTAGTCCATGCCTAAAACCACATCATAGGAACCAAGGGGTATGACTCAAAGATCCACTACAGTATCAAAGCTTCCTAAGCTAAGCTCACACTTATGAACTACAGAATCTATGGAGACCTTAAGGCTTGAGGCTAGTTCCACTTGCCAACCATGATCTTGCTTCACCGCATCCAGCTTACAGTTAGAAACTATAGATGGTGAAATAAATGAATCTATAGCTCCCAAATCAAAAAATACTGAAAGAGATATACCTCTAATAGTACATGTGGTCTCAACCACTATTCCCTGATGATCTGCCTGACGCTGATCAACTGCTGCAAAAACTCTATGAGCTCTACCTGCATCACCAACTGTAGGCTCTAAAACTGTAGGTCTAGGTCCTAAAAATTGAGATGCTCACTGAGGACACTAAGCTGCATAATGTCCAATCTGACCACATGAAAAACATTCTATATTTCTACCAGATCCTCTTCCCATAGGTGGTACATTTGATTGCTGATGATTGTTCTTGCTAACAAAAGACTGGCTACTCTGAGCTGGCTGATTGGACTAATTCTGTTTATTGCGTTGAGCATTGTAGTTGTTCTTGGTGTTAGAACTTTTTCCACCACCTTGAGCTTGAGAATTTGATCCCTTCTGTTGCTATGTCTGCTGAGACTGCTGCTGATATTGTTTCCCCTTAGAGAAAGAAAAATTCTTGTTACCACCTGAATTGTAGTTGCTTTTAGATCCTGATGCTACTGGCGCTCCTACAAAACTACCTTGACCAAGGTTGACACTTTTCTCAACAAGGATAGCTCGATGTACCACATCCTTGAGGGTTTTTGGCTCAAATACCTTAACTCCCCCAATTATACGATTATTCAAACCCCTAATAAAATATTGTGTCAACTGAGCTGAATTTTCACTGAACCCTGAAAAAGACATGAGCTCATAAAACTTACGCTCATACTTGGTCACTGACAAAGTGTACTGTCTAAGATTATGAAATTCATCAGCCCTTTGCTATTTCCATTCCTCTAGTAGGAATCGTTCATGAAAAATTTCCAAGAATAGTTCCCACGTAACACTGCTCATATCAATTCCCAACTTCTTCTCCTTAATCGTTTACCAAGTGGCCCCAAAATTCTCTAAATTAGTGATCGCAAATCTTGCCTTAACATTGCTGTCGAACTCCTGCATGGCAAAAATCTGTTCAAGGGAAATAAGCCAGTGCTTGGCCACATAACTAGAACCTTGCCCATTGAAAGGTTTAACCTTGGATCTTGAAAGATCCTTCATCTGAGTGGACACAATGGACCTCTGACGATCCTTCCGAGGACTTCTAGATCTAGGTCTATGTTCTTGTTCTGTCTGGTGCACTTTGGGCTATTCTTGAACAGGAGGTAGACGTTCTAGAATAGTCTGCATCATCTGTCTCAAACTGACCTCTCCAGACTCAGATTGAGATTAAACATCATCATGACATCACAATCACATAACCCCCAAGCTTTTGGTAGACGTCCTATAACTGGACAACACTAGTCAACCCAAAACCCAAAACAATAGCATAAGAATACACAATGCAAACACATGTTTTGATTTTGCTAAATTTACAACTTTAATTTAAATGCAAAAGTCTCGGTTTACGTTTTCAAGTTTAGAAAAAGAATTGGAGGAAAATTTATACATTTTGAATGAATACAAATATTCTTTTAAATCCATCTTTCAATTATAATTTTAATTCAAAACGTCCCCCACCAAACTAACAATTAAATTTCATATAAAACAATTAATTTAAACCATGAACCTTTGATATAAATCATTTATCAGTTATACAATTATAAAACAAATTATTAATAATCATATTTACATATTATATACATACTTATATATACATACTTATATATATATATATATAAATACATATATGAATATATAAATTATATTCACATTAAAAAAAATTGAATTAACAAATTTGATTAATACCAAAAATTTTAATAACAATTAAAATCGACTTCATACATATGGCAAATGTTTTAAACACATATTTATAACATAACCACTGGTACGCAGGACCCTGCGGTCGTAGGGCTTGCGATATCAGTGGTACTGCGTACCACTACCGTCATAGTACCAACGACAGCGGTACACGATGACCGCAGTGGGGGCGTGGGTCTCGTCCCCCCCCCCCCCTGACTTAATGCATAGTATGAATATAATTTAAAAAAAAAAAAAATCGCTTACGCGATTCCCATCTGCGATTTGGTTTTAAAATGTTTCTTAAAATGTTTTCGCCCACGGGTATGTTATCCGATTTTTTAACAAATATATACATATATATATATATATATATATATATATATATATATATATATATATATATATATGAAGGTATGTATATATATATATATATATGTATGTATATATATATAAATATATCCAAAATTAAAAATATCACAATATATGAACATATATACATACATACATACATACATACATACATATATATATATATATATATATATATATATATATATATATATATATATGTATATATATATATATATATATATATATATATGTATATATATATATATGTATATATATATAAAATTGCATATATATATATATATATATATATATATATATATATATATATATATATATATATATATATATATATGTATGTATAAGCAAATTGACAATATATAAATATAAACCTTCAATTTTCAAAATTTCTTCATAAACCTTTGATCTCCAAAATTTTCAATAATTAATCTAATGGATTTGACTATGAATCTCAACCCTAGCCCTATATTTTTTTAGATCTATGCATATAAAATTCTCAAATAAATTAAACTACCCATATTGAGAATGCATATAATAAAAATATGAAATTCCTCAGAAGACATATGGAAGACACGAAGAAGACAGGAAATGCATGATGCGGAAATAGAAAAAAGTAAAATCACAAGAATCTGCCCAGATTCTAATGCTAATTCACTCTTCCTCAGAAAACCCACAGAGCAAGCTCCCTTCTTCAGAATTCTTGAATCCTCCAATGCTCCAATTGCACTCCAAACGCTATGTCTAAGCTTCTAGGAATGCCTGAATATAAAGAGCTCTCAGGAAACACCTAGAATGCTTCTAGAAATAGCTAAAAGGTGTCACCAACTAAGCATGGATCTTTTCCAACCTTCAAGATGAGCCATAGGGTTGTAGACACCATGTGCTTAATTGATGCACTAACCGCCGTGTTGTTGACACAAGAGAAATAGAAAAGTGTGTTAACTCCCGTGCAAGCTTATAACTCCAATTCACTTTTATATAATTTTCTATTAAATATTTATAACTTCCATTTTAATCTTTATAAATTTTATTATTATTTATTTATTACTTTATTATTATTTTATTATTATTAATTTTAATTTCTAATTTTCTTTTATTTACACCTTTTTCCTCAAATAATTCACATTTAATTAATTATAATCAAAATATCAAATAACATGATATTTTATGTTAATTGTCTCAAATAATTAATTTATTAATTAAATCTATTTATTAAGACTTAATTAACAGAAAATTCACCATAGACCTCCAAGATAAAATATGAAAACCCATCATAGAGCAAATCACACAATATCAGTCTAAAGGGTTAAAAATCATGAATTATGTCATCCGACACATTCGATAGGTAAAATATCCAGATAGTTGTCCTACCTCACTAGGACAATTGGCTTAAAGGTTTGGGATTTGGACTTGAGAATTTATCTCCCTTATCTTATCATTGAGATAGTATAATAGGGTACGCTCATCCTAACAATTCAGGGAAGTCGATACCCGGTACCTGCAACCTGCAGAAAAACTATGCATGTACATACAATATATATAATGCTAAGCTAAACAGACAATGGCAGGAAGTGGTGCATCATGTAGATCCTGACTAAGTAGGTGACTACGACTCCCTTCCTTAACCATATCTGAAATGCCATACAATAAGAAAACATGCACACAATACACATGCAAGTATGGGGTAAGTATCCATAATAAAACACATGAGATAATAAACCATCTAACTAATCATCAACAATAACTGAAAGCACTATAATGATCATCATGTATGCATGAAATGTAAAGTTTAAATGATCTCATTACATAACCAACGAATCCATAACATAATGTTTGAT
Source organism: Cupressus sempervirens (assembly GCA_028749045.1). Lineage (NCBI taxonomy): Eukaryota > Viridiplantae > Streptophyta > Pinopsida > Cupressales > Cupressaceae > Cupressus > Cupressus sempervirens. Next base: position 671,484,676 of record CM053786.1, on the reverse strand, counting down.
AGTGTCAAAACAATACCACTAATCCATCAACATAAAACTAGTCCAACATAGTCTGATAATAATAGCAACAATATGTCTAGAAAAGATGTGAACGAGGGTAGGCACTACACTCAAGATGCTAAAATTTCCTTTCTTTACATAGCTAAGCTTAAAGTGGAGACTTCCCTTTAAGGTGATTCTTGGCTATATTTAATAAAATAATGGTTCTTAAGAAGAAAATGGGGGTTATGCAGAAATAATTGGATGATGAATGCACCAAGAGAGCTCAAATGGAATTGAAAATTGATAAAACTCCTAAAAAACTTAAAGCATATGAGTAGGAGCTTCATTAATTTATTAAGAAAAGTGGTCAAAAAATGAAACAAGTCACTTCAAGTCTGTGTGCTATGATGACCAATCTAGGTTTAAGAAGAGTAATGAGGAGATAACAGTCTCCTAGTAATGTAGGGATGGGGAGTCTAGGAGGACCTAGTGAGAGAACTAGGTAGAGCACAAGTAAAAAGGTTGCTAAGGCTCTTGAGGCTCCTATTCTTAGTCCAACTAACATAATCTAGAGTATGATAGAAGTAGGGAAAGGGGTGGTGAACATTATCAAAGAGTTATTGTAGGTGTAGGTTGTGAGGTAGGTGTGTTGGTTGCTGGTCTAGGCAATTTTTTTGGTTTTTTATTTTTGCTTTCCACCTTGTTTAAACTCTAGGTTCTAGGTCCTTGTAAAACCTAGTTGTTTTTTATGGTTTAAAATTTTTGTTTTAGGTCCTTGTAGAACTTGGTTTCGATGTTTTAAATGTTAGGTTTCAGGTCCTTGTAAATCCTGGTGGTGCTTTAATGTTTATATTTAATTTTTTGTAAAGGGTTTAGGGTCACTTCAAAACTTTAAAAAAAAATGGTACAATTCCTTCTTTCTATAATACCATTCTACTGGGGGGTAAAGGCTATTGTAAGCTATCTTTGAATGCTATGCATCTCACAAAAATCAGCAAACTCTTTGAAGATGAATTATCTCCCTCCAGATCATGTGCATTCTAACATTTGTGGTGTAATGCAACAGGAATCCTTGGGTAAGAATATCTATTTTTGACCTTTATTGATGATTTCTCATGCCACACATGGTTTTATTTTCTTAAGTACAAATATGAAGCACTTGATGTAGAAGAATCCCCTTGTGTTTTGTTTGATTGAAAAGGCGATGCTAGTTTTGCTTCAATTTTGACTATAGACTGGAAGGCTTCCACTAGATTCTCTATTGAATGCTGCATGTGCTCTTTATGTGATTGCGAAGAACCTATCAACTCTTCAATTTTGAAGGTAGATGTATCATTACTCTATTTAATGGATATTACCATTGGATAAAACTTTGGAGGAAGAGATCTTAGAATCTTCTCTACAAATTTTCTCTCTATGATAGTTTCCCCTTGAGTTTTAAGATGATTGATAATCATTTGAAACCTTGTAATAAACTCATGAGTGGAATTAGGTTCTCGCATCCTTAAATTTTCAAAATCTTTTCAAAGGGTTTGAAGTCTTACCAATATCATCTTGTTAGATCCTTGTTATTTTGTTTGAAGGGCTTCCATGCATCCTTTTACTTTGTCATACTTGCTATATGGGGGAAAGTAGACATATCCAATGCAGTTTGAATGAGTAAAAGAGCTCAATTATCCTTCTTGTTATCTTCTTTCAACTAATTTCATTGAGCTTGTGTTAAGGCATTTAAAGCATTTTAGTCAGTAGGCTCAATGTATCCTCCTTCTACTAATTCCCAAAGATCTTGAGATAATAGTAGGGTCTTCATATTGATACTCTAATATTCATAGTTGTCTCCAGAAAATAACAGAAGCTAGAATGAATAGTTACCATTTGCCATTCTGAAATATCTTGGAGAAAATTGTTTCATTGCTTGCAAGAGAACAATATTCTAAAATCTTCGTTCATACAAATTTGAGATCTAAAATAAAACCTCTTATGCTATACTAATATTATAATAATAAAAAAAAAAAAATAGAGCATAAACAACGAACAACCAAATCAGAATAGAAACTTTATTTTTATTGAATGTGTTACAATTTTGAAAATATAGAATACATTATAAAGAAATCAACTAAAGAATAAAAGGGTGAATGCACAAAGTTGGGCTGCAATTCCATGCAAGTCAATTCTGCAGAATGATACCTCTTTAGAAATGGGTACCTAATTTGTTAGAATTGGGTACCAATTATGGTTTGGGTACCCAATCTGTATTAAAAAATTGGGCACCCAATTTTTGAATAGGGACTGGGTATCCAATTTTGAAGAAATCATGTACCCAATTTTGAAAAAGCATAAAACCTATTTTTGTGTGGGTTTTTATTCATTTTCACCCTCATTATGAATAGGAGTTTGATTGTAGCTTGGAAATGGGAGCCATTTTCTTCATTTCTACTAACCCTTGACTGTTGTTTTTCACTCTACTAGGTATTTAACCTTTTTTTTTTCTATTATTATTTTTCATTATTTTTAGTTTTTCACTTTATAATTCTAAAAATTAATTGCTTTATTTTTCACATTTAATAGTTTTGAATACATAAAATCTATATTTCCATTGTTAATAGTTTTATATTTAGATTATTGTATCTATTCATTAATTTTTTTTTTTTGTAGATGTTCATTTAAAAATTATTATTTTGGATGTTTTGAGGTTTTTAAATAAAAGTTAAAGTCATGAATGATTAGATAGATGTTTAGATTGTTTAAATATGTAATTATATTGATGTTTTAGATTAATTTTAACTAAATAGTAATTAATTGTAAATTAGTTTGTTGTACATATTAAATACATGTTTATATTCCTAACCCTACCATATAAGCACTAAATTCTAAACGTAAATGTAAACCATGATGTTAGCTACCCATATTCATAGCCTAACAATAAATGTAACCAAGTTTAATGAACTCATACCCTAAAATGTTATTTCTAAACTTAACCATGTAACCCTAGTATTGTAGTTTAAGGTGATGTATGTATGTTTGAATTGAATCTAAGTTTAATATTTTATGCATATGTATTAAATTTATAAAACTTGGTAAGTGCTACAGATTCTCAACTATCCACTAATATTCACATGTATGAATTGATAGATCATTATATGAAAAAATCAAGTTAGAATTTATTTTAAATTTTAAATAATAAATAATCAATCTTTATGTATTAAAATAAATTGTAAATTAATTATATCAAATAATAGATAATTTAAGTAATTTACCTTTATATCAAATGATCTAGAGCTGTGTAGATGTATATATGAAGTAACTATAATCCTAAGCCAAACTCTAGTACTAACATTAACTAAAACCCTAATCCTAAACAATCATAACCAAATCCTTAAGACAAGCTTAGCCATAACAATGACATAAACCTAGACTAGATCTTAAATTCTATTTGTGATTTTCAATAAGTCATGTTTGCCTTCCAAATCAAATGTTAAATTAAATATTTTTTTTTGAAAAAAATGATATTGTAATAAATATAATTTTAAATATAATTAATTAAAATTAAAATTAAAATCAAATTTTGATATAAATATAATTTTAAATATAATTAATTAAAATTTATCATAAATACAAATTAATTAAAATTTAAAATTCAATATGTTTGATATAAATATTAATTAATAGAAAGTAAATTCAATACAACTGAAATTGTAAAAGTTGGATTAGGGTTGCAATGGCCCCTTGTTCTACTGGTGAAGTTGAATGGCTCACAAAGAGCCCACTAGGGATCAAGTCTTGCTAAGTGCAAGGCCCAAAGAAATCATAAGGGATGAGGCTGGGATTGTGCCCTAGGCAAGTTTGGCAGCGTGGATGCTCCTTAGTCCTTGGCTCTTAGCCGAAGAGGTTTCACGCATGTGTGGGCTTGTATTGGGTACCTAAAACTTGTTTGTGGATGACCTCCATAAATTTTTTTTTGTAAAATATTGATTAATGAATCTAACTCTAATCCTAAGCCCAACTCTAAAATATTGATTCATGAATGTGAAATTTTAACACTAAACCCTAGATTCATGAATGTAACTTTAATCCTAAACCCATCTCTAATCCTAGCATTAAATAAAACCCTAATTCTAAACAATCATAACCAAAGCCTTAACACAACCTTAGCCCTAATTATGATATAAACCTAGACTCCCTTTTAAATTCTATTAAATGTTATTTTCAATAAGTCGTGTTTCCTTTCCAACTCAAAAGTAAAATTAAAAATATAAATTTGATATTTATATTTTAAAAAAGTGATATTGCAATAAATATACTTTTAAATATATAATTAATTAAAATTTAAATTGAAATCTAATTTTGATATAAATATATACTAAATAAATAAATAAATTTAAAACCTTTATCATAAATACAAATTAATTAAAATTTAAAATTCAATATATTTGATATAAATATTAATTAATAAAAAAAAAATTCAATACAATTGAAATTGTAAAATATTGATTCATGAATGTAACTCTCTCTCTCTCTCTCTCTCTCACACACACACACACACACACACACACACACACACATATTGTCCTTCTTAAGATCTATCTCATCTCCCCCCCTCCCTCTCCTCTTTCTACATCTCATCTCTTCCCCCTACCTCTTATTCCTCTTCTCCCTTTCTACCCACTTTCACCTCTTCATTATTATCTATCTTTTTGGATTATTATTTTATCTTGTTTAAAGTTACCATTCACATTGTGTTAGATTTTAGTTTGGTTTGTAGTAATGATTCAATTTATCTTATCATTCAATTATTTTTAGAATTCACATTTAAGTTGATTTATTCATAGTTTTTTGGAGTATTATTTTATGATTAGGCTTAAATTTGGTATAATGTTCAATTAGCCTTAAGATTAAAGTTTACTTAAGTGTTTAACTTTAGTTTAGTGTTAGTGTTATGGTTCTATTTGGTGTAGATTAAGATTAAATTGAATTTATTATTAGAGTTTGTTTTTAGATTGTTATTTTTTGGATTAAATTAGATTCCAAGAAAGGACATTTAGCATTCACTTTTATTTAGTCTTCATTTTTAATATTATCTAAGATGATATTTAATTTCATTTAAGGGTATGTGCAGGATCATGGTGTGCCAAAAAGTGGCAATGTGAAAAATATGTAGTTTTGAAACATATAAAAGTGTTTCAAAATATGCTTTGAATTTTTTCCAACCTATCCTGATACCAAACCAAAAATGAAATACCTTTCCTATTTGGGTATCTGATTTGAGAATGTGTATCCGATTTGAGAACGAATATCTAATTTCAGAAGAGATATCTGATTTGAGAATGAGTATCTGATCTATGCTCCCAAATTATGGTGCCAAATTCAAATTAAAGGGAGTGAGGACCAATTTTTAAGATAAATATTGATTTTTATTTACCAAAATAAAAGGGGGGACCAATTTTTATGTTATATCAAGTCCTAGTATAATATAGTTATAGCATTTTAAGCTTTGTTTTTTATGCATACTTATAGATTTTGATACAGTTTGAAAGATTAGATGCTTAGAATTCATAGATTTCCTCTATTTTGGCTAACCCAAAGTATGGTATGTAGTGTTGTGGGGTCCTATTTCTTGATGCCTTTAGTATCAGGGGCAGGACTATTGTGGTAGAAGTGTGTCCCTATGCCTCCTGGTATTCCTTCAGAATAAGATAGATTGTGAAGATATTTAGACAGATGGATTTGTTTTGATTGTTTCCTCTTTGTTAGTCAATTTTCAATAGTTGAGCTTTAGCTAATGTTAATACTATATTACATTTTGTTATCTATTCTGATTTCCATTTGAGGCCCATTAGGAAATTTTCTATTCTGCCTTATTATTTTGTTTAGTGTAGGTTAATATGTTTACTATATCTCGATAAGTTTAGGAGAGCTTATTAGACATCTGTTGATATAGTTCAGAGCTACGTTAATTAAAATGAGTTTAGTAATTATAAATTTAGATCTAGATAGTTTCTTAGTTTAAAGAATTTTGCAAGTTTTATCATTAACTAGTTTGATTGGCAAGATAGTTAGATAGGGATGTTCGTACTTGGCAACTATGCAAGAATGTAAAGAAAGTGATGGAACTTCTTCAAGAGATCTTGTGACATATCAAGGAGCTTTATGCTAAAATTTTTTTGTTTAAATTTGATCTTTGTAATGTAATATCTGAGATAAGAATAATTTGACTGGGGTATGCCCCTTTTATGTTGTAATAATAAAGGACCATGGTCTTAGGCTGGACTGGAGGTTTTCTTTCCTTGTTCTTTCCTACCAGTGCTTGTTTGAATGGTGGAATGCTATTGTATTTATTTATTATATTAATAATCAATTATCATGGCCATTGGCCATTTACTGATAAAAAAAGAAAAAGAAAAAGAAAAAGAATATAGTTATAGCGTAATTGCAAGGGGGTGGGGATGGGTGGGGGGCAATTATTATATATAGTTACTAAAATTTATTATATAGTATTAATTAATTATTATTTATTATATAATTAGTAGTTATTATATATATTATTTTTTATTATATATTTATTTTATATATAGTTATTACTTATTATATATTATTATATAATTATATACCATATATATTATTATTATATATTATATATATTAGTAACCTAAGTTAATAAACTATATGATGATGCATATTCCTAGGGGTCCCCCTAGGGACATACATGTGTTTCAATGAGTCCAAATGGGTCATGGGATACCCTGCTTATATGTATATATATAAAATCTAAGTTAATATATTATATGATGATATATGTCCCTAGGGTCCCCCTAGGGACATACATGTGTTCTAATGAGTCCAAATAGCTCATGAGATACTCTATGACCCCTTTTGACCCATTATATGACAACATATCTTCCTAAGGGTCAACGAGTGTTGAGGCACATACATCTTGTGTTTCAATGGGTAGAAAGGGGTTATAGAGACTCCTATGACCCTTTTCAACCTATTACATAATAACATATGTTCCTAGGGGTCCTAGGACCTTTATAGACATATATGTTGTGTTCGAATGGGTAAACAGGGGCCATAGAGTTTCCTGTGACCCTTTTGACCCATTACATGACAATATACATTCCTAGGGGTCCTATCTAGAGGTCATATGACCCCTAGGAACATATGTTGTCATGTAATGGGCCAAAAGGGGTCATAGGGTATTTGATGACTCCTTTTGACCCATTTGAACACAACATGTATGGACCTAGCATCTTAGGACCCCTAGGAACATATGTTATCATGTAATGGATCAAAATTTTACCCATTAGAGCATAACACACATGATGATAAGGGTACTAGGACCCCTAAGAACATATGTTCTTGTGTAATGTGTCAAAAGGGGTCATATAATACCCTATGACCCCTTTCTACCCATTGGAATATAAGAGGTATGTCCCTAGGGGTCATAAGATGCCCTATGGTCCATTTCTATTCATTGCAACACAACATATATGTCCCTAGGTGCTTTAGGATCCCTAGGAACATAAGTTGTCATGTATTTGATTGAAATGGGTCATAGGATAACCTATGACCCCTTTCAACCCATTTTAACACAATATGCTTGTCCCTATGGGTCTTAGGACTCACAAGAATATATTTTTTCATGTGATGGGTCGAAAGGGGTCATAAGATATCCTTTAACCCTATTTGACCATTGGAAATCAACATGTATGTCCTTAGGGGTCCTACAAACCCTATCAACATATTTTGTCATGTAATGGGTCAAAATGTGTCATGGCATGCCCTATGACCCCTTTCTACCCATTAAAACACATCATGTATGTCCCTAGGGGTACTAGGTCCCCTAGGAACATACATCACGTGTTTGAATGGTACAAACCCTATGACCCCTTTTGAGCCATTAAATGATAATATATGTTCATAGGGGTCCTAGAAGCCCTGAGAAAATATAACATGTGTTTAAATGAGTCGAAAGGGGTCATAGAGTACCCCATGACCCCTTTCAATATATTATATGAAAATATATGTTCTTAGGGGTCCTAAGACCCCTAGGGACATAAATCATGTGTTTAAATGGGTTGAAAGGAGCCATAATGTAACTGATGACCTATTTTGACCCATTAAATGATAAAATATGTTCCTAAGTGTCGTAGGACCACTAAGAACATATATCATGTATTTGAATGAGTCAAAAGGGGTCATAGAGTACTCTATAACCTCTTTTGACATATTTTTTGACCTAATTTATTTGTTTGAATGGGTCAATAGGGGTCATAGGATAATCTATGACCCCTTTCAATGAATTTCATGACAACATGTATCCTTAGGGGTGCTAGGACCCCCAAGGACCTATTCCATTTGTTTGAATGGGTCAAAAGGGATTGTAGGATAACCTATGACCCTTTTAATACATTTCATTCTAAAATATGTCCCTAGAAGTCCTAGGTCCCCTAAGGACTTTAAATTTGTTAAAATAGATTGAAAGGGGTCATATGATAACCTATGGTCGCTTTTGACATATTTCATGATAACAAATGTCACTAGGGGTCCTAGGACCTCTAGGGACCTAATTCATTTGTTTGGATGGGTAAAATGAGGTCATAAAACAACCTATAACCCCTTTTGACACATTTTATGACAATATATGTCTCTAGGGGTCCTAGGACCCCTAGGGACTTATTTTATTGTTTTGAATGGGTTGAAAGGGGTCACATGTTAACCTATGACCTCTTTTGATGCATTTCATGACAAAATATGCCCCTAGGGGTCCTAGGACACCTAGGGACCTATTTGATTTGTTTGAATGGGTCAAAAGTGGTCATAGGATAACTTATATCCCCTAGGGACCTATTTTGTTTGTTTGAATAGGTTGAAAGGGGTCATAGGTTAACTTATAACCCCTTTCAATGTATTTGATGAAAAAATATGTCCCTAGAGTCCTAGGACCCCTAAGGACCTATTTTGTTTGTTCAATTGGGTTGGAAGGGTCCTATGATAACCTATGACCCTTTTTGATGCATTTCATGACAACATATGTCATTAGGGGTCCTAGGACCTCTAGCAATCTATTTGATTTGTTTGAATGGGTCAAAAAGTGATTTTGACATATTACATGACAACATATGTCCCTAGGGGTCCTAGGACCCCTAGGGACCTATTTTATTTGTTTGAATGGGTTGAAAGGGGTCATAGGTCCTTTCAACATATTTCATCACAACATGTGTCCCTAGGGGTCTTAGGACCCCTATGGACCTATTTGATATGTTCAAATGGATCAAAAGGGGTTATAGGATAACCTATGACCTCTTTTAATGTATTTGATAACACATGTTTAGACCCCTAGGAACCTATTTGATTTGTTTGAATGGGTCAAAAGGGGTCATAGGTTAACCTATGACACTTTTTGACACATTTCATGACAATATGTGTCCCTAGGGGTCTTAGGAGCCTCAGGGGCCAATTTGATTTGTTCGAATGGGGCGATCCTATGACCCCCTTTTGAAGCATTTCATGACAACATATGTCCTTGTGGGTCTTAGGACCTCTAGGAGACTATTTCATTTGTTCAAATGGGTTGAAAGGGGTCATAGGTTAGCCTATCACCCTTTTCAATGTATTTCATGACAGTTGATGTCCTTAGGGGTATTAGGACCTCGAGGGACCTATTTCATTTGTTTGAATGGGTCAAAACTTTTCGACACATTTCATGACCTTCCAATGCATTTCATGACAACATATGTCCCTAGGGGTCCTAGGACCCATATGGACCTATTTGATTTGTTTGAATAGGTTGAACTATGACCCCTTTCAATCCATTATATGAAAAAATATGTTCATAGGTGTACTAGGACCCCTAGGGACATACATCGTGTGTTTGAATGGATTCAAAGGAGTCATAAGGTACCCTATGATCCCTTTCGACCCATTATATGACAACATATGTTCCTATAGGTCCTAAGACCCCTAAGGACATACATCATGTATTTGAATGGATCAAAATGGGTCATAGGGTACATTGTGACCCCTTTTAACCAATTATATATGAACATATGCTCTTAGCGGTCCTAGGACGCCTAGGTAGATATGTCATGTGTTTGAATGGGTTGAATGTGGTCATTGGGTGCCCTATGACCCCTTTTGACCCATTAAATGATATCATATGTTCCTAGGGATCTTATAATCCCTACCATATATAATGTGTTTGAATGAGTTGAAAGATGTCGTAGAATACCCCATGTCCCCTTTTGATGCATTATGTGTCAACATATATTCTTAGGGGTACTAGGACCCCTAGTGACATATAACATGTGTTTGAATTGATCTAATGGGTTCATAGGGTGCTCTATGACCCCTTTTGACCTATTAAATGAGTCGAAAGGATAATAGAGAATCTTATGATCCCTAAGCACACTTAATGTCATCAAATGGATCAAAATGGGTTATATGGTATTCTGAGGCCTATTTGAGCCATTAGATCACATCATTTATCTAGTTAGGGGTCCTAGGATCCATAAGAACACATCTTTTGATTGAATGGGTCAAAGAGTGTCAAAGGGTACCCTATGACCCCTTTTTACCTTTAGAACCATTATATGTATGGTTAAGGATCCTAAAAAGGGGTCATACTATTATAAACGATATTGAAAAAATATTAAAGAAAAAAAGGGTATCTAATTTGGGAACATATATCCAATTTGGGAATGGGTATCCAATGCTATCGGGTACCTAATTAGGTTTAGTTTTTCTCTAGATGCCAACCCTCCATGGTGAACACCAAAAACATCCCAAAAACATGTTTGTGGTCTATTGTTGTGTGTTTCTGACTTCGACGATGTAGTTGGCGACCTTTTTTTCATCCAAATTTGATGAAACAAAAAGGGTTTCTTGAGAATGTTCTCAGCTTTCCATCAATATAATATCTATCAAATTATGAGTTTACTAAGTATTTGTTACTTATCTCTAATGAAGTTAGCTAGAAGGTGTTGATTGACATACTGACTGAAAAATAGCTATAACTTTTGAATTGTATAAGATAGAATTTTTAAATCCAAATTATGCGTCACATTCTATGCTTCAACTACTATGAGGGAAAAGAGGAAAAATCTAATTTTGATTTTTTTTGAATTACTTAAGATGGTCAGACACAAGATTTTTTTAATTCTAAAAATTGTATAGTAAAAAATTCATAATTAATTAGTTATTTGGAATAAAAATACCCAAAAATATGCATCACATCTAGGCATGAGTCTAATTTTTATATCTATAATTATATTAAAAATATTATCATTTGATTTTGATTAAGGTGGTTAGACATACACCTACTTTTTAATTTTGACCTGAAATTTTTGTAGTACTGCATTACAAACCAAAATTTTGACCAATCAAATAATTTTTTCTCTAGATAAGTCCTAGTAGTTTAGAAACTATATTCAATTTCCTACTGATTATTTTCTTACAAATTTTTGATATAAATTCTAGAACAACTTTAAAATTATGTGTCAATTTGACATAACCCTAATTTGCTGGTTTTCCATTGCCACTTAAGGTTATAGTTTGGTTGACCATGATCCTGCACATACCCATAATTTGTTAAAGTAGGTTTTGTTTACTATACTTTGTATAGTTTTGTATGTTAATGATGTCCATATTTTTTCTTTAATCCAAATATATTATCACCTCTTTTTTTTTTTTTTCCTTTTTTAATTCAAGTAGTTAAAGACATGTACTAGATGTAAATTGAAATAGTTTTAATGATGTAAATTTATATAATTGATATTTTAGATTTATTTTATTAAATAAAAATTTTGTGAATTTTTATGTTGTTTACATATATGTAGATTTTATTTGATTGACCCACCTCCTCCCCCACCTCCTCCGTTGCCTCCTCCACCTTCACCTCCATGCCCACTGCCACCCCCACCTCCATGACCACCTATTCCTCCACCACCTATCGTAGAGGATTTGAAGGAGAGCATGAGGCACAACCTTTGCGACCTCATGTGAGATAGTTAGACCATTGGGTGTGAGGCCCAACCCCCCACACCTACATTGCCTTGTAGATAGTATGCAATTTACACTCTATTAAGCATTTGGATAGTAACATCGATAGCTTTAGACTATGGAGGCAAAACATGCATGCCTTTTATTCTAATGGCCTATGTTATAGAGAGTTCCATCAACTCAAATTAAATAAAGGGACTTTTAAAAGATATTTTGTAAACCCCAAGAGGTCTTGAGATAAGTGAGAAGAAGCCTCACATATCTATTAGATGGTGCACACATCCACATATATCATTGCACTTTTGGGAGTGCTGGTGGATCGTATTTAACCATCGACCATACACAAATCATGAGGTTCCTAGCTACTTTCTTAAGAAATTATGGGCTAAGTTTGAATTGGGTTTGAAACCCAATTATTTTGATATTAGAGTATTTCAGGTGGTTGGTGGAGGGATGCCTCATGATAGGCCTAGGGAAAAGCTCAACAATAATACAAGGAATCTCAAATGTCCTTAGCATCTTGTACCATTTCCTTTACTAGTTGTCCCAGTGCCTTTCCATGTAATTCCCTGCCAAGGGATCCAAAGAATTTAATCTAAATTCTTACTAAGTTTGCCAAACAATTTTTTTTTTTTAAACATGAAAGTAAAACCATTCATAACATCTACGGAAGCAATAGTAACATCCAACTGAAAGTAAAAATAACATAATAGATTAAATTCTTTAAAGATCCCTTAACGTTGAATTACATCCAAATCAACCATTCATCTAACATCACATTCTTATGTAATAACAATGATACATCCAACATTCTTAAACCATATACAAGTGTCCTTTTTGTAACTACATTTTAGTTTAGCTCAATCATCCACTGTACATGATACAAGGTATGAAAGGCTTAAAAGAATAAACATCTGTGTAAATAAAGTACAAAAACATCCAATATTAATCCATGATGCAATGAAACCACATGTCATACATGATACATCATCACAAAAGATATAAACATCCATCATAAAAGATAACCATATATCACAAACATAAATAACTAAGTGCACGGTTCCTCACAACCGTAAATAGCATCATTAGACCATCGTGGATCCTAGCCATCCCTCCATGCATAACATTCCAAAGCATCAAAGAGATCATCAACTATTAACATAGTAGGAATGTCACTCCTAAAACATCCTACATCATATCCAGAAAGTAATCTAACATGCAAGGTAAAGCATAAGATAACATCATCTAACATATGTAAATCATCAATATAAGAAACATACCAGTAAATACATCCATCATAAGGTATATCATCTATCATAATGATCCAAGAACATAATGAAGATAAATACCAACCAAAATGCATCAGCCACAGTGTCTCAAATGGATCTCAAATGATAAGAGTGGAAAGACACTACCACCCGACCGCATGGAACCTAGGTGGTCCACTCCCACCGTGCTGAGGAGATAATCTCAAGTCCCGAACAGGGTATCAAAATCACATAGCATAAATCTCTATAAGCTCAGGAATCCTAAAAGTATACTAACTGAAAGGTTCCATCACTCAAAATCGACATCTAATTCCAGAGGCACAACAATAAGTACTCCACCAGAGGTACACAAAATCTATAGAGGAGACTCAGGCTACATACTAGGGAGTGTCATCACATGGCTGCTTGAGTTACCCTAGACTGGTCTCTCATTAGACCCCGAACCCTCAAGCGTTGAGTTACCCTGGACTGGTTACTCTGAACCTCGGACCCTCAACATGGCACATGTGGAAACCATGAAGCCCTCTCAAGAAGATGAGGTACTTCTCCCATCCTTAGTCTATACAAGTACTCAAGGCATGGGTGGTTTAAATATCTCTAACTTATCTTTTTAGTGTGTTTTTCCCTCCATAAATTTTAATTACTAGATTATCACTTATTACATAACTTGCATTAGGTTACCCTGGTACTGACCACTTTGGGCCCCAGACCCCTATGCAAGCAACTCCCATAGTCATGTACCTAGACAACCTCTCCTAAGCACATAAATCCACAATTGTGTCCCATACCACAACACTCTTAAAGATCAAACTCGGTTCCTTAACAGGCAACCTGATAATAAGATGGTTCTCCCATCCAAGAACACATAAAAGCACCACAAAATAAACTTCAAAAATATAATCTCCAATATGAATCAAAATATCCATTGGTTCTTAACAAGAAACCAAGAATATCTCAAAATAATACTGATCAAAGACTCCAAAATGGTTGAGTCAAACATGTCACAACATGACATCATCAAGAAATAAATCAACATTTCAATCCCATCAAGGCGACTGGAAAACAATCCAAGGATAACTGATCGATGACTCAAAAATGATTAGCTCAAGTGTCTCATACACATACATCTCAACTTCATACATGAAGACTGATAAACAATAACAATCAGTAAATACAAACATTTCATAGAGCATACCATCACATATCCATGGTTGGGTTTATAAAGATCAGAATTAAAACATCATCATGACATCACAATCATAACCCCCAAGCCTCTGGTAGATGTCCTATAATTGGTCAACACTAGTCAACCCAAAACCCAAAATAAGAAGCATATAGAATACACAATGTAAACACATGTTTTGGTTTACTAAATTCACATAGCTGAATAATGTGTAGAGGTTTCCAGTTTTAGTTTACTAGTATACTTCAAGTGTCTTAAGTTTCATCATTTGACCTACAAGTCAACCCATTTGTTCCCCGATAGCATTATCCTTACATTCTTAAGAATTACATTTTAAGAATAACTTAACAATAAATACTTTACTCATTAAATTGATCATCATTGACCCTTAATTAACTTGTTCTCTTTATTTAACTATGATCCATATTCTAATTGATTAACTCTTCTCTAATGTTACTTTAAATTTTCAACATAATCAAGGATCATTATTCTTTTATAAAAGAACCAATTTTCAATCTTCGAATAAGAAGATTATAACTTAATCAAAACAAACAATTTAATCAATCAATTAACATAGGTACACAATCCATGACTCTTTAACATTCTAATAGTTAAAACTCAATTAAATATCTCTAACACTTAAGCCTCTTAATTATAATCATTATAATAATTAAATCATCACTAATAATATCTAAGTCATTATTGAAGTCATTAGAATAAGACTTATCAGCTTCAATATAGATAATCTACAATCTCGTTAAAAGAATTATATCAAATCTCTATTACATAACTTAATTATTAATTAAGTCTAATTAACTCTAGTTAATTGATTCAATTAATAATTGCATAACCATAGCAACGTTCTAATTAATATTAGTTGACTAATAACTAACTAGAATTCTGTAAGATAAAAGTCAACTATAATTCAATACTCAAATGATCATATTAATAATTCAATAATAATAACTTGTTAATAAATAACAAGCTATATTGAAAGTCTTAATAATAATCTTGTAATATCCACATTCGTCATACTTATATGATCACTGATTTATTTGTAAGCTAGATTTTGAAACCCATTTCAATTATGCATGTACATATTGTCTTCTTGGGATGTGACACATGATGGCCCACAAGATGTCCCACATGATGAGACACATGATGTTACATAGGATGATCCATCTGAGTCCTCTTCACATGGAGTAAAGAGGACTACATATCAGATAGATTAGGTCTTTTGGCACCTTCAGATTATGTTTTTATAACACATATTGTTTATTATGATACACTTTGTATTAGATAGTTAACTATATTATATGTAGTTTTTGACTTCATAGATCATGTTATATATTTTTATGACTTCTTATGATGCTAATGTATGTAGTATAGATTATTATGTTATCATGTTGTAAGTATGAACCGTTTTTTTTATTGTGACATATTTTATTCATGTTATTACACATTTTGTCAGTATATGTTACATGAACAATAATTTTAATAATTTAAATTAAATACTGGAAAATTAATTTAAACATGTTTGAATGTAAAAGTAATGAAAAAATATAGGTCATTACTTGAATTAACAAAGAATTTTTAATATCAAGTGCACACCTTTAACTTCCAAATAGAAGTGAACTCCTATATTTTACATAATTGAAATCATATAAATTTAAAACAAGTGAAGTCATAGATATGTAACACAATGTGAATGACATAAATAGAAGTGCACTCCTATTTTAAAATGTTTACAAAATGTTTCAATTTCAAAATAAAAAAATTGGTTCAACACTTTTCTTCAAATGAGGTCCTGCAAAATAAAATTTTAAAACAAAAATATGTGTTAGTAAAAGCATAAATTAATAAGAGCTATCTATATTATATAAATATGTGTAATGTATACATACTCACTATGTATAATTGCACAAGATGTTGATGTTCTATCCACCTTAAACATTTAAATTTGCATAAATTGTAATTGAGACTTGAAAAGAGGTATATATAAGTTCTCTAATTTTTATTGACAATGCATACATACATTTAAATTATATAACTACATATATAAAAAGAGCACAATAAAGAAAAAACTTACATGCATTTGATTTAAATGTAGTCATCCCATTATAACATCTGCATCCTCTCTCTTTTGTAATGCATCTATGATTGTGTCATTCTCATCCATTGAAATTTTCCATAATATGTTATTGGTGGGTCTCCCTTTATATCTTTCTAATTTGATATTTGTTGCCACACCCAAATGAGGATAGTGTAAAATCTTCTTTTCTAATTGGTAGTCTTTAAATGTTGGTAAACCATTTCTTCTTGTTAGGTATGTACATAGCTAGGTGCCAACTATGATGATAGACCCAATTGGATACTCAAAACCATCATCATCTATTTGACAACATATCAATTTTTTCTTAGGTTTCACACATCTAGCTATCCAATACTCAATCTATTCATCATTATCATTAGGTGGAATAACAACATAAACATGTTCTACAAGATAAGATAAAGTACATGAACACTTTAATCACATGTGTACATAAATAAATAGTATAAATTGAAGCATGATCGTGACAAAATTTAACTAAATTGTGCATACTAGGTTGTATGAGGTCTAAAATATGACCATAGTATTCTAATGCAAAAGTAACAGTTTGGTCTTCATTTACTATATCATCTTGGAAATGTGTGTCATTAGGTGCTAATGATTTATGTTTCTAATCTTCAACCCATTCTATATTCTTGCATTCTTCCCATTCAGCTACAAGAAAAAACTAACAAGAACAAGCAAGCTCCCTAGTCCATATAGTCCAAGTGTTAGAATTTGAACTCCTAAATGAATGCCATTTAGCTAACCTACTAATTGTGTCATAGTCGTATCTTGAAAGGATATTCTTCTCTTCAACTAGGTAGAAGAAACATTTGTTTATAGAGTTCTAACTTGATCCTATGTATAACTATTTATTACACCATTCCATTATCTCATTTTCATTTTTTAATTTTACTTTTTCATGAAATTTTAATTGCTCTCTGCAAAGGGCTCTCTTCACGCATACACTAGCACCATCATGTTCTCCTTTACCATGTCCCGCCTCAAAAAAAATCTACACATGTCGGATATTAGTTTGCCTATGTGTCCTACTCAACCAATATAACATTCTAGTAATCTTGAATTGTCCTATACAATTATCTGAACATATTGAATGTTGTGTCATTTGAATTTGTCTCTCTCTTAAATTATCATAAAAAGACCTTGAAACAAAATTAGACAAACTTAGATGAATGAAGTTTATTATCACTCATATAGAAATGGTACTCTCTCAATATTTTTAGATCCTCCTCTATAATATCAGATGCATGCCTATAAACTATATGAACATAAATTGTTACTTGCACTGAATTGTAATATTGTGGTTGCACGTCATCTTGTGGTGCAAGTGTGTAGTTCTTTACAAAGTCAACAACTAAAAGTATAACTTACCAATTGGTAATGTATTCTTACATATGTGAAATTTTCCATCGAACCATCTAGCATATTGAGAGTGTTTAACATATTTTGGTATGATCACACTCTTATACTCATCCATAAATGCATGATAACTAACTTTATCTGTAACTAGATCACACCTTCTTCCAATATTCCCATCCTTCAATGGATATTCAATAGTTTTTAATATTTTTACATCAACTAATTGTTGTTCAAAAGTAGTCAAAGAATTTTCATGTAAACGTTCATCTAGCAAAGAAAGATTGCCACACATATCACATGCATTGAAAAGAAAATATTGGTCATTAAGTGGCTTACAAAACAAAGTTGATGTGAAATGTTTTCTTATTTGAGGTGGTATTTTTACACCATATTCCTATAACATTTCTTTACTATGCATGGTACTACATATAGATTGAAATACATCATAGGGTAAAAGCACAAACCTGTGTCACCTTTTATAAAGAAACGTGATATTAGAATGTGGCAATTCAACGTTAGTGACAAAAAAAATGGTATTTGTGTTTCAAATATGAAGATGATGTAAAGTGATGAAATGTGTAGAATTGGATGAATTTTATGCCTATAATTTTTATATTTTTTTTGAGTAAGAATGTATTCATTTTATTTTATTTTGAAGTCCCTTTTTTAACTATAAAAAATATAGGGTGTAGTTCCTGTCAAACAAGTATATGCAAATCATTTTTTTTTTTGTTTTGATTTGAAAATATCTTATAGATGACATGTATAGATAGTGCACAAAAAAATAAACAATTATTTTTGATGTATATTTTCTTTGTTATAAGTACTCAAGTGCGACCTTATCAGAATTCGACAATTTTTTCCTCCTGTTAAAACTTTCCTATCAAATCTACACCTTTTTGAAAAAAAATTACATATTCGTGAAGAGGATTCTCTCCTCTAGTGATTAATATAATTTTAAAATATTTTTGATATGATTTACTATTTTTTTTCCTTTTTTGAGGGAGCATCTTCTGAAATGTTGAAATATCGACTTATAATACTTTGAGATTATAACATATTATAACTAATCAAAACACTCAAAGATTTATATAATGATGATATTGAATATAAGATCTATAAAAGGGTATTTTTAGTTTTTGAAAAAAATTGAGTTTTGATAGAGAAATGAGATTTGACCAAAACAGGTTTTTGTATCACAAACGGTGACATAGATATGTGCTTTTACCCCATAATGGTCACAAAATTGAACATAATTTTTACAAAAAAATGTGATTATTTCCTTGTTAATCCTTACATACCATGGTTTACACTTTTCCAAATATGTTTGAATAATGGTAATAGTAAACACTTTATCTTCTAATTTTTTTTGAACAATTTAGTTTGAGTCATGTCCAAAAGGTGTTTAGGATGTGGATCACATTTTTTTGAGCCAACTCTCAATTTAAGAACATCTCTTGAATTAGGTGATACTCTTGTATTATCATGCCAAAAATTTTCAACCAAACTTTTGATTTCACTAGTAAGTTTCATATAATATCTTGTCAGCCTACTACTAGAATTTCACAAAATATTTGCTACATCTAACTCCTCTCTTTATAGCTCTTTCTAAAGTATTATGAGCCACATTAAGATATCCACTTATGTTACTAATCATTATCTTGTTAATAGTTGATTTTTTAACTAAAGCTATTGTTATTGCTCATCGTGTTGCATTCTTATCTTTCAAGTGATTTCTCTTTCAGATAGCATCAAAGACACTAGCAACAATGGATACAACTTGTTTTAAAGACTCATTTTTATTCTTGGGTTTTGCATACATTCCTAACCATTTCATTACTTTTCACATTTTAGACATATTATTTAGTTACAACATCAATTGACATTGAAACCTTGATTTTTAATTATAAAAAATGTCTATATAATCTATTAGCATGTGTCCAAGTCTATCTCCATGAAACCAATCCATGAAGATCATCTAGAACATCATTAGGAAAATGAAAATTGTTTTCATGCACTTTAGTATCATTTAGACATGTTTGTTTAGTACTTGGTGTTTCCATGTCTACAATCATACTATTGTTATTTTCAACTGGCATCTCATTTTCACTTTTTTCTTGGTATTTCTTTTGGGGCTTGCATTTCCATTGGAGTTTGTTGTACATGATCATTTGGTAATATATTCTCATGAAGAAAAACTAAATCATTTAAATCATAACCTGCTTCTACAAAATCACCAATTTTATCATGAGAACAAACTCGAGGGTTTGGAGACACAACTACATTGAATGTTTGATTAGAATTTGCACCTGAATCTCCTTGTATTGTGTTCTCTCCTTCAACCTCTTCATCGATCATGGTATCCTCAATGTCTTTCTCCTCTGAAACATTGGTCAACTCTCTAATTCCTTGTCTTCTCTCTCATTGACATTGTGCTTCATTCTCTTTGTTTGTTACAATCTACTCATTTGTCAAAAATTTTATTTTCTTCTTTCTTCGTTGTTTTGATCCCATGTTTGCACCAGTTTTGAATTCAAATCAATAGTTCATGATTTGTAGTAGTTGATAAAAAACCAAAATAATTGTGATAGAAATTTGTTGTTGTAGTTGAAACTATCATTCAGTCATTGCAATAATTGATAAGTGCTTTGTGAGGCAACTTTTGGGGCCCAATAGGTACTTTAGAGTTAGGTACCCAATTTTTAAACAACTAGGCACCCAATTTTAAATTGAGCACCTGATATTTAAGCAATTGGGTGCTTCATTGTTTAATATCGGGTGCTTGATTCTAATAATGACCTAATTAGAATTGAGCACCCAATATTTGAATTGAAAATTGGGTGCCCGATTCTAATGCTATGGGTAGGAATTTTCCATTAGCGAGAATTTGCAATAGGTTTTCCCTTGGGGAAAGGCATGACATAGGCTTGGTGGGACCAAGCTTATGCCTTTATGAACCAAATTTTGACTAAGGCATTTAATCAATGATTTTAGGGATTGCCATAATTTTTATACGGTCGTCCCCATTGAATTTTTTGACAAGGCAAGAACACATTATAGGTCTTACTATTCTAATTTCAAAAATGTAAATTTTATAGTGTTATGAGTTCATTTTCTATTTTTGCACTATTTATTGATCAAAAGTGTCTCTCAAACATAAAATAGTTAGATTCACTACAACTTTAATAACTTTTTTAATTTTTCACATTTCTTAAATTAATTTACATGTAATCAATCTTCACACAATTCTTTTGAAGTTAAAAGTAATAAAAATCCAAAAAAGTTAAATTTTGATTAAATTATGGTGTCAGTACATGGGAGGTTTTAGAAATTATCTTAATCATCAATTAAATTTTGTTAAAAACATATTCATTAAAAAGTTTAAGAATATTATTCTCATCAATCTTTGGTGTGTCATGTAACTTCATTTAAAAGGATTCATAAAAAATCATTTAGTTGTGTCAAATTATGGTGTCTATACATGAGTGTGGTATGGTCCTGAAACAAACATTTTGAAAAAGTGGTTTTTAAAGATCCATACCAAAAAAAAATTCTATCATATGGGTATACAAGTAAATTACGTATTCAAGAAGGAGATTCTAGGCACTACAATTTTTATTTTAAAGTTTAAAAAAACTATTTAATCTCTAAATGCCTCACATTTTTCCATCAATTGACAAGATATTTTTAAAAGTGAAAATACACTTCCACTTTTTGGCCATAATTGAGATCCAACATCTTGCACTAACCGAAAAATCTATATAAGAACATGCAAAGAGATTGCATGATAACAATATTTTTGTGCATACTATGCAAACTCATTAAAAATAATAATAAATGATCCCAATGAAGCTAACTGCAACATGCAATTTTATTAAGCATGAAATTAATAAAACAATCTAAAGTTAATGCATTGTGAATGTATTAAAATGCATCACTGCTGCATGCACATGCAATGGAATAGCATATGCAAGTGGTGAAGTGCACGCCTTCACATATAACTCCATTTTCATCATTTTTCTTGAAGCTAATAACTACAATATTTCTATCATTTTTCCTCCAATTCATGGATGAGTTCAGACAAAGTCCCATTTGGGTGAATTTTTTGTTGCAACACTTCATCGATGAGTTGATATCAAATTCTGCACGGTAATTCATCTGATAGGATGATTAAATGAAATGTTTTAGTTTGATATAATCTTTGATGAAGTTACTAATTTTATTGCCATAGTTTGAAACACTTGAAAATTAATAAAATATAATTAAACTAAAACTTTTAGGATTGTCATAGTTTTAAACAATTAAAACCTAATACAATATAATTTAACTAAAAATGCACCTTTAAGACAAAATAATTTTTTTTGTCTTGAATTAACGTCTTGAATCCATCTATTGTGTAGTAGTGAGAAATTTTAGAAGCTTACATTTTATACGAAAATTTTCTCAGGTTGTGCTTGGCTTGCACAAAGTTACTGCCCCAATCATCTATTGTTCCACTACTTACTGATGTCCACACTAGTTCTTATTCACCCAACGTTGTCTGTAATCGACATAGTATTTCCCAACATTTGCATAATTTGTCTTAGCAAGGTTTTTATATTTTATGACATCTGATAGGATTGTTTTGGTCTTATAGAAATAAGCCTATTAGCTTAATAAACAAGATCAAAGATTATCACATCATTAGAAAGAACAACTAATGATTCTAATAGCCTTTCCTTTCCAAATTACACATGGACAAAGAGTCTAGGCTAGGCCAATGTAATACTACTCTTAAAATAATTTGAGTAGTTTTATAGTAATTTTTAAAATTAGCTTAATTATGGGCATAGTTTAAGTAATTATGCATGGCTCAAGTACTTGACTTTGACTTTTATAGATTAAATGATGCAGGAGCATCTCGACCCTTCATAAATTATGATGAATTTCATAATATTGTAATATTTAAGTCATTTAGAATTTCCTATAACCATATTGAAGAAATGGTTAAAATGCTTAACTTTTCATTGTGATGTATTAAAAACTAGAAAAAAATAGATTTGCATTGTAGTGGGAGTGCTTAAAGAAGCATTGAAAAATGTATAAGGATTAAAAGAATGTAATGGGTTAGTTTAAAAGGTGGTTGGGAAGTTGTAAACCACCACAACCACTTTAAAATTATTATATTGGTCATTCCAAATCAGATTTGAATGAATGAGAAGAGGAAGATCATTTTGAAACAATTGGTATCTTCATAACTTGCAGTTTTGATTGGTGTTAACTATTGTTATGTGGTTTCCAGGTCTTGTACAGAGCTGTACACCTAGAAATGGTGTAAAAAGTGCATTTTATTTTAATTAGAATGAATAATCTTTCATTTGGTTCTAGTTCGGAGTGATTATGTTGAGAAATGAAAAAGTTATGCTAGTTTTGGTAAAAGTTATTTTTAGATTTGAGGATGCCCAACTATAGTCAAATTGAAATATTTGGTACAAACATATTTAAATGAAATGAAAACTCTAGTTATATTAAATGGAAGGATATATGAACCATATTTTATTTTCAATTTTTTTGAGTCATTTTCATTTAGTTATGTGTAAGTTATGTTCATTTTAATGAAGACTAGTTTTTAAGGATCTTTGTTAAAGTTGCTGGCAATGATTTGCCCTTGTAGAAGAATTTATGAATTGGAAAAAGTAATGGCTTATATATTAAGAAACTAGATTAATATAAGGTTGATTGATAAGTGGTTTGGTTTCATTTGGAGTCATTTTGAGAAGGTTATTAGATGCCCTAGGCAGGGTTATAGGTTTTACTTTTGATTTATGATAGAAAAATGGGTCTACATCTAGAGACTATAACATGTAATGGATTTATTATTTTTGGCTCAGATTTCAATATGTTTTAATAGGTATAATTTGGAAAAATTAGATAAGAGGTTTTTGCAAGAAGAGTTTTAGAAAATAAGTTATGATTAATGGAATCGGATATAGTAATCATGATATGCAAATGGAGAAGGGTTGATGTTTTTGTGTTGGAAAGTGCTTTTTTTTGCCTCATGAGATTTCCTCTATATAGTGAAATTATTTAATGAATTTTGAAGGGATAAACATGTATCCCACTGATTGGTTTACTCCATTTATGGTATTTACATCAAATTGGTATCAGAGCCAGTGAAAGATCTAGTGTTTTTGTGGGTAGAGATATAACTGGTCATATGTGGATCCATCATAGCTGCAAGAAGGATGCTATTATGATTGCATATGTGAAGATATCAAGCTAGGATCTTGGTACTATCTCCATCAAGTTGTAGCTAGGTAGAAGGTGCACAAGAGCAACCACTAGGAGAAGGGTGGGAGGCATCTTCCATAATCTCGTATGGTTAAGAGCGTAGTATGGTGTCGGTATGAAGAAGCAACATGAAGCGTGATGACTAGCAGCTAGTCTTTACTCCATTGATGGGAGTTTTTTGAAAAATATAGATTATGCAGTAGAAGCATGGACCCAACAATAAAGAAAAGGAAGTGAAAGATTTGTTTGCAGAACTCTCCGCTGCACGTTTCCAAGGGACATGTAAATCTTTTAAGCCTGGGAGTATGATGTGGGAGCATATTGATCCTTCATACATTATGATGAATTTCATAATATTGTAATATTTAAGTCATTTAGAATTTCCTATGACCATGTTGAAGAAATGGTTAAAATGCTTAACTTTGCATTGTGATGTATTAAAAACTAGAAAAAAATAGATTTGTGTTGTAATGGGAGTGCTTAAAGAAGCATTAAAAAATGTACGAGGGTTAAAAGAATGTAATGGGTTAGTTTAAAAGGTGGTTGGGAAGTTGTAAACCACCAAAAATAATTTAAGATAATTGTATTGGTCATCCCAAATCAAGTTTTAATGAATGAGAATAGGAGGATAATTTTGAAATAATTGGTATCTTCATAACTTGCAACTTTGATTGGTGTTAGCTATTTTTATGTGGTTTCTAGGTCTTTTATAGACCTATACAAACTAGAAATGGTGTAAAAAGTTTAATTTACTTAAAGTAGGATGAATAAGCTTTCGTTTTATTTTGGTTTGGAGTGATTATGTTTGAGAAATGAAGAAGTTATGCTAGTTCTGGTAAAAGTTATTATTTTTAGATTTGAGGATGCCCAACTACAGTCAGATTTAAATGTTTGGTACAGATACATTTTGATGAAACAAAAACTCTAGTTATATTAATTGGAAGGGTATATAGACCAGATTTCATTTACAATTGGTTTAAGTCATTTTCATTTAGTTATGAGTAAGTTATATTCATTTTAATGAAGACTAGTTTTTAAGTATCTTTGTTGAAGTTGTAGGCAATGATTTGTGCCTGTAGAATGATTTATGGATGGGGAAAATGAATGGATTATAGATTCAAAAACTAAATACATATAAGGTTAATTGATGATAGGTTTGACTTCATTTGGAGTCATTTTGAAGAAGTTATTAGATGCCCTAGTCAGGGTTACTGGTTTTACTTTTGATTTACAACAGAGAAAATGGGTCTACATGCAGAGACTGTAATGTGTAATGGATTTATTATTGTTGACTTAGATTTGGATATGTCTTAGTAGGTATAATTTGGAAAAATTTTACAAGAGGGTTTTGCAAGAAGAGTTTTAGAAAATAAGTTATGATTAATGGAATCAAATATAGTAATTAGGATATGCGAATGGAGAAGGGTTGATGTTTTTGTGTTGGAAAGTGCTTTGTTTTGCCTCATGAGATTGCCTCAATATAATGAAATTATATAATGGATTTTGAAGGGATAAATATGTATCCCACTGATTGGTTTACTCTATTGATGCTATTTACATCATTAAAATAAAAATGCAAATAAATGCACTTGCAGATGCCATTAGATAGGCTCATATCTAAAATAAAGTTAAATTACTATCTTAAGTAAAGATAATAGACATGCATTTCGAATTATATAGTAAAGCTATTATATTCTAGCTAGGTATTCTATGTAGAAGGGTATGTGTAGGATCATGGTGTGTCAAAAAGTGGCGATGTGAATAAAGTAGAGTTTGAAAATGTCTAAAAGAATTTCAAAATTTTCTTTGACTTTTTTCAACCCATTTTAATACCAACGAAAAAAGGTTGGGCCAAACCTTATCGAGTATCTAATCCATTATCGGGTACCCGATATAATATTGGGAATTTGATATAACATTAGGTATATGATATGAGATCAGATACTCGAAACCTATAACTAGCAATTAAAAAAAAATTGAGAGCATTTTAGGCATTTTCATTTTGACTTTGGTTTGAGCTACTCCATTTCGAGTATTAGATATAGGAATAGGCATCAAATATAGGTAACATTTTTGTTGTATTTTTTAATGATTTTGAATGAATTTTAATAAAAATTAGTTATTTTAAATAAAAATAATTGAAAATTAGGTTTTTTTGATAAAAATTATGTTTTTTAATTTAATAGGTATGGCTGACCCAAATGATGACATTGAGCTAGGAAATAATGTTCCTCATATCCTTTCACCAAACGATCTAGTAACCCCTCAAAAGCATCCATCAAATGATTTCCTACCCCCTCAAAACCCTCCTCAAATTGAAGATTTGATATGTGAAAATCTCACTGAGCTGAGGGTTTTGCAAACTACATATAATAATATATCTGCATTGGCTCCCATGTTGTCCATGTTAAACACCATAGTGGATAATATTCAAACACTTACCGATGAACAAAATGCTACTCTTAACTAGTATGAGAAAATGCATGCCATGTTTGATGATGGGTTGGACTATGATGAGGTTGTGGCCCTAAACATAACTAAAGATGATATAGTTAACCTTTTCGTTAACCCAAAAACATAAAAAATAGTATAACACACAAAGCTCAAATTATCAATTAAATGTTGCACAAATGAGGCTATGTGTGCAAACTTTTAGGATTGTTGGTGGATGGTTTTTGACAAACCTCCACACATCAATTTAGAAGTGTCATTCTATTTCATTAAAAAAATGTATGCCGAATTTGTGTTGCACCTCAAGGTGAACTACTAGAGCATGAGGCCCAACATGTGTGTAGGAGGAGGAGCTCCTAAGGATAGACCCTTTTCCCAATTGAAGAAAGTAGGCACTTTTTTCCCCCCTACTAATGTCTCCCCACCCCTCCAGTAAAACATCCTGATATCATTGTAGAGGCTAGCTCTTAGACTATTAGAACTATCGATAGATTGAGCAGCCTATCGATATCTAAGGCTAGGTTAGTATTGCTGCCGCGTGTTGATGATGCTGGCACAAGTTCATCATCGATGAGCTCATCACATGTTTGTGTGCCCCATATGTGCATAACATGCAAGAATATTTGTTTGGGTCCCATAAGTGATCTTTTAAGTGTCAATTTGTATTTGAGGAGGATGATACACTAGACAAGCTACACACCCTTACGTGAGAGAGGAGGGGCATGTAGAGGCATGGAATCCTTCCATGTCGATACATGTATGCTTTTTTTTGTTATGATAGATTTGATTTAAAATTAATCTTTAAATAATAGAGTAATTGTAACCCATACTAACTTATACATGTATGTGATCTTCATTCATGTTTAGTTGATGACTACGAAGGAGCTTATATAGGTTGATAATGTCATGTTCTCAGCTATTTCATTTGGACTTGAGAATTCTACGATGCATTATGTTGTGTTCTTATTATTTTTCTATTTGATGTTAGAGGATCTTCGTGGCCAGAAAAATGGTGTCACTAGGGTTATTATTAAGTAAAAACATTAGTTTTTTAGCTTGCTCAAGTTTTTGACATTGGGCACAGTGCAAGTTTGGTGTTAGTATTAATTAAAATCATCATTTTTTAGGTCCCTCCACATAAATTACATCAATTAAACACATCTTTGTTTCTTACATTAAATCAACAAGTTTACATTTACAATATCTCAAGTGTTTCATCATTATTACATTAGTACACAACTACCAAAAATCACAGTGTCTAAAATTGTAGTGCCAAAAATAGAATAGGCTTTTCTTTAGTCTACTCCTTGTTTATTTTTTATCTTCATCCATCACTACTCTTCATTATGTACCTACATTACAATATCATGAAAAATATTAGTAAATAATCTTATTAAACAAGATAATCATTGGTTCACCAAATCATTATGAAAAAAAGAATATAAGAAGTAACTATACCTAGCCGAGTGTTGCTGTAGGGTCCTCTCTATTTTAGGGTCTCCAATATGGCTTCATGATCAAAATTAGTAATAGTAAAAAGTTATTTTACTTTTGGTCTTCCTTGATGCTTCAACAACTTCACATTTGTTAATATAATAAGATGTGAATATGTGAGAATTGTTTTATGCTTCTGATTGTCTTTGAATACAAGAATTCCATTTCTTCTAAGCATGTATGTCCGTAGCCATGTTCTAGCAATAACAACTAAACTAGTAGGATATGTGAATCCATTATCATCTTTGATCAGTTGTGCAAGATTTTGTTTACCTCTTACATAATGTGCTAATCTATAATCTAATTTCTCATCATTCCCCTATGATGCAACCAATGTAAAGACATGTCTTGGTTGAAGAAGATTTGATAGATGGCTATGCTGAAGTGAACTTTCCATGTCATGATTTCTAATAGAGGGTATGATAGACAATAGAGTAAGATAATGTGAAGCCCATGTATCAACCAACTCACTTGACTCATAGTGATCCCAATCACACTAAAAAAAACTAGGATAAAAGCAAACTAGCTATCATGTCCAGATGGTCCATGTACTAGAACCAGAGCTCTAGAATGAAAGCATTTTTTATGATTCTCTCACTGTAGCACAATCTAATCTATCACCTACGGACCCTTCCTCAAACAACTAAAAGAACCTATGTACTATTGAATCAAGAGTCCCCCCCTATGATAATGTTGAGGTATGCCAATTAACAATGCTACAAGCATTAAGAAGCTTTACTCCTAAAATATTCAATTGGTCCTTAACTAGATATCTCTTTACACATGCCCCTTCTCCATCATGTTCCTCTTCCCCATGGTCGAACTCAAAAAAATTGCAAATATGAGGCACCCCCTATCTATGTGAATTCTACACAACCAATAGAACATGCGAGCATTCTTGAATTGACCTGTGCACTTATCTAACCAAATGATATGTCTATCCATAGAAATGTCATGCTCTTGTAAGAAATCAAAATAATTCTCCAAACAATGCTACACAAACTTGTGAGAGTGAGATCTATCATCACTCATGTAAAAATGGTACTCTCTAATAATCTTTTGATTATGTTCCACACTATTAGGAGCATGTTTATATGTTATGTGGATAAAAATAACAATATGAATGCATTTATAATACTGAGATTGTGTCTCATTATTGGGCTGCAATGTGGAGTTCTTTGCAAAGTGAACAACTAATATAATAGTGCCAATGGAAAAGTCTCCTTACACATTCTAAATTGCTGATCCAACCACTAAGACTTGTGACTATGCCTTGCAAACTTGTAGAAAATATTTCTCTTGAAATTTGAAATAAAAATGGGCATGTTGATTTCTTTTGCAACCAATTCACATCTAGAGACCTCACCTCCACTCTTCAATGTGTATTTCACCATTTCATATATCATTTTTTTTTACTACTGTCCTCCCAAGATATTTTTTGCACCCTTGATGTAAATATTTGTCAAATTTGGATAAGCCACCACATTCTTAACACTTCTCATTTAAGCAAAAATTTCTATAAAAGAAACAATCATCAACTCTAGGACATAAAAAATGATCTAGCAAGTCTCTTGATAATTTTGGAAGCTCACTAGCACTACAATTCTCCAACATTTATTTACTATGAAAAGTAGAACAAATGAAGCATAATAGTTCAAGGTGCATAGAAAACTCCACATAATATTTGCAACAACATTTATTTTCAATTCTAAGTGGCACACAATAAAATGGCTTCAAGGATTCCAAAGCTCTTTTTGATATATACAATAATGGATGACTCTCTCTAAATTATTTGAACAACATAGTTTGACTTACCTAAAAACAATGTTTAGGATGTGGTGTGGGGTATTTGATGAAAATTTGTAACTTCAACATGTCTTTCACGTTGGGTGATACTCTTTAGCTAGAGTGCCAAAATTGTGTAATTTCTTGCTTTACATTATCATATAGCTTCTTATCAAAATGTGGAAGTCTCCCACCAAAAGCCCATGTTTCATTTTGAAGAGGATTGTCAATTCTCTCTTGTCTATTAAATGCTCTTTTCAAAATAGTATGATTTATGTTCAAGTCAATACAAGTTTGTCTTATATATCTATCCTTTCTTAAATGATGACTTACCAAAGAGGTCGTAATAAACCTTTGAGAAACTCTCTTATTCTTCTCCCTACTATTTTTCCCAATGCTATTAAGAGCACTAAAAAAATTCTTCATAATAATGACATTTCTTTGCATTTTTTTATTGACATGAATCTTCAATTTGGGAAGCATAGGTCTTATCATTTTCATCTTTATGTTAGGATTAACCTCAGACATAAATAACAATTACATGCAAATATAACCAATACTAGAAATTAGTAGATTGAATAAAAGAGAATATAAGACACCAAGATTTAACATGGTTCCCCCAATCCCTAGGCTATGTCCACCAACAACAAGTCCAATATTATTATTATCTAGTGATTACAACTTGATTACAATCCATAATCCCTTACAACTCAATACCGCTACAAGAGCCAATTTTTGTATCACACATTATAAAAATCCCTCACCCTAAGCCTTTTTATAAAAGCTTTTTTTCACTTACAAAATTAGGGCTAGAATAAAAAAAAAATAGTAGTCAACATCTTTTACAATATAAGGTCATTTTTGGCTTTAGGGGCACTACCCTTGAAAACCCCAATGGGGGTGTTTCCCCTTGACCGCACCCTATACTACGATAGGGAGTGAATATGTATCGTTGGCCCAAGACTCTGTCGGGGCCTTGACCCTTGATCTTGTCTTGGGGCCACTACCCCCAAAACCTTGTAGAAATAATTTGGAGGGAAATTGTGTTGAATAAGCTTCTGAATCTGATTAGACTCCACATCACAACACTTTAATAACTTCATAAAAAGTTGACATTGCTCCACCACTGTCTTATTATTGAAAAAACATCTTATATAGTCTTGAAGCCCATAACCAAATGGTTCTTTGTGATTTTTTATTGTAAATTGGTAATAATCATTTCATTAATCTTAATTATCCATTTTGGTGTTCTAGGACCTTCATGTCGATTATAATTAGGAGATATGTAATGTTTTTGTACATTTTCACTTTTGACATGGTGAATCATGACATTTGCATTATGAACTGATAAATTCTCATTCTCCAAATTTTTGATCCCGACATTATCATTATCAATTGGTACATTTTCATTCCCCAACTAAACATATTCATTTTTTAAATCTATGATTTCATCTTCAATCAATACATCATTAACTTGATTCACATTTAACATACCTTGTCTCTTCCTTTGATGATTTGCCTTGTTCGTTTCCCTATATGTTACATTGTCTTCATTGGATGCCTTCCTTTTGCATTTAGCCTTTCAAAAACTATTGTTCCCCATTCAGAAAATAATATTAGACACCTAATCAAATCTTGTAGCAACCTTTTCGATCATATGGGCCCCAAATAATACTTTTCCTCCAAACTTGAAAAAATGTTCCCAAAAAAATGTGATTGTTAGGTCTTCAGTGATAGAGAATATTTTGGCAAAAACCTACTAGTAAAACCATTTGGGTACCTAATATGATATTAGACACCCAAGATGATTGCCCAAATTTTGGAAACATCTTTCAATTTTGAATTTTCTTTATGCAACTTCTTCCATTCAATCTTTAGAGAATCATCACCAAATCACAAAATATCATTCTTCAATCATCGATAATCACTACATATCATAGCAAAAACCTCCATCTCATCACTAATTTCCAAGGCTGAAACATTGTCATTTCGATTAGTGATGATTGTCGTATCATATAAATTTTTATCATTACTCCTTCCATTGTATCTTATGGATATATGTAAAAATTTTATTGCTCATCATCGAGACTAAAACCCTTTTATTTAGATTAGGGATAATCACTATAAGACATAGTTATCTCCTTATTTTATCACCAATTGCTATATCTCTTTTGTGTTTTCACTACACAGTGATAAACCTTGATCGGTGTAACATATAGTGATGTATGAAGACTTATCACTCATTGCTTTAGTATAATCAAACCTCCTCTACTTGTCAATAAGATCTATTATCATAGTGTATAGCGATAATCCACTCCTATCACTCATCACCAAGACTCCATAATTTATACTCCACTCAACAATGAACCCAAATTGCTATATGATATAGCGATACTCCATCAAGTCTATGATATTAACCTTGTTGTTGTCACTGTAGGCTATAGTGATACATGTGCCATCTCTATAGCTATAGAGATAATCTAAAAATTGAGGATATCTCTTAAATTTCAAACAAGATCAAAACCAAGATTGATCAATAGATACTACCATGTGATGAAGAAACCCTAAGAGTGCAGTTTGCAATAGGAACCTTTGATTTTATGTGATAAATATGCATTTTTGTGTCAAAATACAGAGAAATGTAGTAAGCGATTCCTTTATTTGATCATGTATTCTACCTAAACCATATGAAAGATAAGTAATGAAAGTAAGAAAAGGTGAAAACATATTTGCAAAATATTGAGTTCCACCAAGTCGAAAGGGGTCATAAGATAAACTATGACCCCTTTTGACGCATTTCATGACAATATACGTCCTTAGTGGCCATGGATCCCTAGGGACCTATTTCATTTGTTCAAATGGGTTGAAAGGGGTCATAGGTTTGACACATTTCATGACAACATATGTTCATAGGGGGTCCTAGGACCCCTAGGAACCTATTTCATTTGTTTGAATGGATTCAAAGGGTTCATAGGATAACCTATGAACCTTTTTGATGCATTTCATGACAACATGTGTCCCTAAAGTTCCTAGGACCCCTAGGGATATATTTCATTTGTTTGAATGGGTTGAAAGGGGACATAGGATACAATATGACCCCTTTTGATACATTTCATGACAACATATATCCCTAATGGTCCTAGGACCCCTAGGGACCTATTTGATTTGCTTGAATGGTTTGAAAGGGATCATAGGATAACCTATGACCCCTTTTGATGCATTTCATGATGGCATATGTTTGTATGGGTCCTAGCACACCTAGTGACCTATTTCATTTGTTAGAATGGGTCAAAAGGGGTCATAAGATAACCTATGACCCCTTTTGGCACATTTCATGACAACATATGTCCGAACCCCTAGGAACCTATGTCATTTGTTCAAATGGGTTGAAAGGGGTCATCAATTAAACTATGACCCCATTCGACACATTTCATGACAATATATGTCCTTAGGGGTCCTTTTTTATTTATTTGAATGGGTCAAAATAGGTCATAGGATAAACTATGACCCCTTTTGATGTATTTCATGATAACATATTTCCTTAGGGGTCTTAAGACCCCTAGGGAGCTGTTTCATTTGTTTGAATGGGTCAAAAGGGGTCATTGAAATATTGCATCGAGTACCCCTAGGGACATAGGGTAATCGATGTAATGGGCCAAATGGGGTCATGGGCTACCAATGGCATTGTGAGGGGTCCTAGTGTTGGAATTATAAGATGAGTAACTAAGAGGGCGGGGTGAATTAGTTATCCCAAAATAATTCACAAATCCCTTAGATGTCTATAATGCTTACTTGTGCTGATACTTTATGGAAATATTCCAATCTTATTTCCTTTTCTTGCACCAGTTCTCTAACAAAGTGATACTTTATGGCAATATGCTTGGTTTTTGAATGCATCACTAGATTCTTGGAGATGTTAATTGCACTTGTGTTATCACAAAACATAACAACAGGTTCTTTGATTTCTTGCTTCATACCTTCCAATAATTGTTTAAACCATACAATGTTTGAGAAATTTACTACTGCTGCAATATATTCAGCCTCTGCTGTGGATTGAGATGTACACTTTTGTTTTTTACTTGTCCAAGAAACCAACCTTTTTTCAAGAAAGAAAGCTCCTCCACTTGTGCTCTTTCTGTCATGAATATTTCTTGCCCAATCTACATCAGTGAACACCCTTAAATTTAGATTTCCTCCAAGTTTATACCATAATCCATATTCTTCAGTTCCTTTTAAGTATCTCATGATTCTTTTGATTGCCATCATGTGATTTTCTTTTGGTTTTGCTGAGAATCTTGCTACAATTCCTACTGTGAGTGCAATGTCTGGTCTTATATGAACTACATACTGCAACTTTTCAATCATAGATCTATACAATGTTTGATCTACTTCCTTAGATTCATCATCTTTGGTAAGTTTCAATCCAGTACACATAGGAGTTCCAACTGGTTTGCAGTCTTCCATACCAAATGTTTTCAATATCTCCTTGATGTATTTAGATTGAGTGATGTAGATTCCATTCTTACTTTGTTGAATTTGAAGACCAACAAAGAATTTGATCTCACCAAAAATTGACATTTCAAATTCCTTGTTCATTTGTTCTAAAAATTCTTTGTAAAGATCATCATTTCCTGTGAACAAAGTATCATCTACAAATATTTCTGCCAAAAAAATCTTATTATCTAGTCCTTCCTTTATGTACAAACTACTGTTATCATTAGTCCTTTGAAAACCAATCTGAATAAGATAGTTATGCAATCTTTCATACCATGCTCTAGGGGCTTGTTTCAGACCATATAATGCTTTATGTAGTTTGCAGACCATGTTTTTCTTGTCTGGATCAATAAAACCTTCAGGTTGTTCAATATAAACCTCTTCATCCAATATGCCATTGAGAAATGCTGACTTGACATCCATCTAATAAACTTTGTATCCTTTGAATGCAGCATATGCAAGTAAGGTTCTGACACCTTCCAATCTTGCAATAGGAGCAAATGTTTCTCCATAGTCTACACCTTCTTCTTGAGAGCATCATTTGCATACTAGTCTAGTTTTATTCCTTGATAGCTTACCATCTTCATTTAGTTTTTTTTGAATACCCACTTTGTTCCAATCACATTCTTGTCTTTGGGTCTAGGTACAAGAGTCCATGTTTTGTTTTTCTCTATCTGTTCTATCTCTTCATTGATAGCTTCAATCCAACTTTCATTATCTAGTGCATATTTGACATTTCTAGGTTCCAAATTAGTAAGTAAACAAGTTCCTTTCAACTTACTTCTTGTCATTATTCCTTCTGATTTGTCTCTAATGATCTGATCTGGTGCATGATGCTTTCTGACATACTTGGCTAACACGGGCTCCTTGCCTTTTGAATGACTTCCATTGTTATCATTCTGCATCTCAACCTCTTGTCCTAGATCTAGTTGCTTAGGCTTGGTAGATGTTGATTTGGTAGCCTCTGTTT
Organism: Cupressus sempervirens; assembly: GCA_028749045.1. NCBI lineage: Eukaryota > Viridiplantae > Streptophyta > Pinopsida > Cupressales > Cupressaceae > Cupressus > Cupressus sempervirens. The sequence continues at coordinate 671,449,310 of CM053786.1, read as the reverse complement.
CCAACTCGGGTTCTTGCAACTTGGGAGGCATTAGCTTGGTTTGAACTTCATGTGACTCAGTAACTGAAGACTCTAGAGTTGAGGATTCTTGATTAACTAGTATACTTGGTACTGTATCTGGTTCAATGTAAACAAATCTCTTGTAGTCTTCAGGTACCCTTTTGCTTTCTTCTTTAGATTTTTTTGCAAACTCATCAACTTTCACATGTGCACTTTCTATGACTTTGTGAGTAGACAGATTCAAACATCTATACGCTTTAATTTTGTAAGAATATCCCAAAAATATTCCTTCATCACCCTTTACATCAAATTTACCTTTTCTTGATTCTTTCAAAATGTAACATTTGCTTCCAAATACTTTTAGGTAACTTACATTGGGTTTGTAGCCATACCGTAATTCATAGGGAGTTTTGAATGAGTCCTTTTTCAGCTGTACTCAGTTTAAGGTATGAACTGTAGTGCTGATAGCTTCCTTCCAGTATTTGATAGCAATGCTCTTTTCAATCATTAGGGTTCTTGCACACTCCATGATAGATCTATTCCTTCTTTTAGCTATTCCATTTTGTTCAGGTGTTCTTGGTGCTGAGACCTATCTTTTGATTCCCTTTTCAATGCAAAAGTTATTGAATTCATGTCAAATAAATTTGCCACCTCTGTCAGACCTTAAACATTTCAGTCTTTTGCTTGTTTCCTTTTCAACTCTGGCCAAATACCATTTGAATTTTTTGAATGCCTCTGATTTCTCTCTTAGGTAAATGATAGTCATAATTCTCGAATAATCATCAACAAAAAGAATGAAAAATTACTCACCAGTATAACTTTCAATGCCAATGGATCCACACAAATCAATGTGCACAATTTCTAGAACTTCTTCAGATTGATAGTTCTTGCTTTTGAAATTTGTTTTTCCCATTTTTACAATTTGACAATTTTTGCATAGACCAACCTTAGGTTTCTTGATGTTAGGAATGCCTCTTACTTTCTTGAATTTAATTATCTTTACCAAGTTGTCAAAGTTTACATGACACAACCTTCTATGCCATAACCAACTTTCTTCAATTTGAGTAATAAAACATGAACATTCACTAAGTTCAAGATAAAATAAGTTACCTTTTGTTTGAGTTCCTAATCCAATCAGCTTTCCTTTGCCATCCAACAATCTTTCTTTTCCATGCATAAATTCTACTTTGAACCTATTATTGAGTAGTTGTGCCACACTCAACAAATTATGCTTTAGTCCTTCTATCCAATATGCATTATCACATACAAGTTCCTTGGTTAGTGAGATTGTTCCTTTTCCTCTTATATAACAAGGTTTGTTGTTACCAAATCTTACACTACCACCATCATAGTCTTCAAAGTGTTCAAAATTAGTTTTATCACCAGTCATGTGATGAGAACAAACACTATCTATGATCCATTTATCGTTTCTGCTCATATGAGAAATAAGTGCCATTTTCTCATCATTATCAAATTCATCTTTCATAGCAATGTAGAAAATTTCATCTTCTTCTTCTTCATCATTAGAATCATTAGAATCTTTAGCTATAAAACATATTTTCTTACCTTTATCCTTGAATGATTTGAAGTGTCTCTTGCCATTGTACTTGTGACCTTTCTTCTCATCCTTGTTTTGCTTATTTGGGCACCTAGCAGCAATATGTCCAATTTCTTCTAAAGAAAAATAGATTAGAGGAACCTTACCTTTGTATTTTCCTTTGCCTTTAGAATATTTCCTTGCTAGCAGAGCTTCAACCACTTCAAGATCACTATCTGAACTTTGTTTTGTTTCTTCACCACTATTTGATTGAGGATCCTTTAGCTTTTTGCCCTTTTCTTTAAGTGAAAGCTTGGCTTCAAATGCTGATTCAATGTTTTTGGCAGCTGGAACATAATTGTCATAGTTGTCTAGCTCAAATGCAATCAATCTTCCAACTATGGCTTCTAGATTTATCTTATGATTTGCTTCACATCTTCTTTCTTGAATTGCAGAGACTTAGATTGCATAAATGGGAAGTAGAGTTCTAAGAACTTTACTTATAACTATCTCCTCCTTGATGTCTCCTCTAGATGCTTTGATTACACTAACACATGCTTTAACTCTTTCAACATATTTTGCAATGTTTTCATCCTCTCTCATCCTCATTTGATCAAATTTTCCTCTCGGACTTTCTGCTTTAGCTCTTCTTACATTATCATCTCCTCCATAGATTTTTTTCAGCTTGTTCCACATTTTAAAGGAAAATTTGGAGTCCTTGATGTCATCAAATTCTTCATAACTGAGAGTAGAAGCTATATCTATCATCATATTATTGTGGGTCTTCTTTTTAGCAATATCATTGACAGATAATGTGCTAGCAGGTTCTGCATATTTTTCATCAAGGTACTTTAGTCCTGTATCTCCAATAGAGGCTAGATGAAGTCTCATCAACCCTAGCCATGTTGAGAAGTTTTCCCTGTTAAGTCTTCAAATTTTCCTCTTATAAGACATCCTAACCTTTGGCTTAGATCCTTGAAATCTTTTCCTGCAAGCACCAAGAGCTCTGATACAAATTGTTGGAATTATAGATGGAGTAACTGAGAGGGGGGGTGAATCAGTTATCCCAAAACAATTCACAAATCCCTTAGATGTCTATAATGCTCACTTACTACTAATACTCGGTAAATAATGCAAGAATGCTGTAACTCGATAGGTTAACTAGTTACTAATCATTTAGCATTCATAGTTATTAATATGTAAGCAAAAGTTAAATAAAATGAACACAAGTGACACCTGATTTAACATGGAAACCAAATATGGGAAAAACCACCAAGTAACTAGCTACCAATTTTTCACTCTTTTGAAGGGAGCCCTATTAGGAGCGAACCCTATTAAAGGTTACAATACACACTGTTAGCTATGACCCTATTAGATGATTTAATTACCCTATTAGGAGTGGCCTTCCTAGAGGTCTTTAGAACAATTCAACTAAACTGTCACCTTTTTAGAGGATTTACAAAACGGCTGTTAAACCAACTCTGTTAAGAGATTTGAAATTACTACTACAATGGTTAGAAAGCAACAATGAATTGACCTAAACAAGATGAAACTAAATTTTCTGGCTACAAGTCTTTGTTCAACATCATTAGATACTCCTTGATCAAATATGGCTCTACTACTCCTCAATGATCTCTGATTATCCTTCAAATTCACTTCCACAATAATCAATCTTCATATCATATTAATTCCACACATCCACACCTCTAGAATTTGTAACTTGACCTCTTACTTATACCATTCAGATTGTGAAGTTGGCCCATCTACATGTTACATTTACCAAAAAACCATACATCATTTAGCTATAGATATTACTCTGAATGTTATTTCATAAAATAGTGAAAATCCTTTACTAGCCGACCGTACTCGGTAAATACTGCTTCTAAAAATTTCCTGAGTTAACCTTCTTGACTCGGTTAACATTGCAATATCTGTAAAATCCTTTGGTTGCCATGTTTACTCAATAAGAACTGAATTCCTTCATGAGAGCTCGGTAAGAACTATTTTTTGCCACATTCCCTTTGATGACCGAGTGAGCTCGGTAAGAACTATTTCTGCCACATTTCCTTTGATGACCAGGTGAGCTCGGTAAGAACTATTTTTGCCCTTTTTCCTCGCTAACCATCTGAGCTTGGTAAACACTTTCTTTGGCCTTGAGGACCTTTTGAGCTCGGTAGACACTGTCCTTTGCCTTGCTGACCTTCTGAGCTCGGTAAACATTGTCCTTTGCCTTGCAGACCTTCTAAGCTTGGTAGAAACTGTCCTTTGCCTTGCTGACCTTCTGAGCTCAATAGACACTGTCATTTGCCTTGCTGACCTTTTGAGCTTGGTAGACACTATCTGATGACTGATATAACATTTGTCTGACATCAAGGACAACACATAACTTGAACAATTGTATCCTACACCTAGAACCCCTAGGGACATAGGGTAATCAATGTTATTGGTTGTATGGGGTTGTATGTTAGCCCATGACCCCATTGGACACATTGTATCATGACACATGTCCCTAGGGGTCTGAGGACCCCTAGTAAGATAGGGTAATCAGTGCAATGGGTCCAATGGGTTGGCTAGGTCATGACATGTGTCCCTAGGGGGTCCTAAGTCCCCTGGGGACATAGGGTAATCAATTCTATGGGTCAAATGGGGTCGTAGGCTAGTCCATGACCCCATTCAAACCATTGCATTGATTACCCTAGCCTATGACCCCATTATTATATAATAATAATAATACATTACTATATTATATAATAATAATAATACATTATGATAATATATAAAAAATTTAATAATAATAATAATATATAACTATATATTAAATATAATAATAATATATTACTAGATTATATAATAATAGTAATATATGACTATATATTAAATATAATAATAATATATTAATAGATTATATAATAATAATAATAATCATATATATTACTATATTATATTTAATAATAATAATCATATTTTACTATATTATATTTATTAATAATAATATGCTAATATATACTAATATATACTAATATATACTAATATACTAATATATAATAATGTACAATAATTGTTGATCATCCACACTTGTCAAATTGATTTCCCTCCAAAATTTGGGCAATCAATTTTTTTTTCTTGTCGCCAAATTTTGGGTACCTTATTTTGGATTGGGTACTCGATTAGGCTTGGTATTTACCAACCTCTTTACTCAGAAAAATGTGTTTGAGATAGGTTCCAGTGACATTAAGACTTTGAGTAGCCAACAAAATTCTTTTCATCAAAATTCAATGAAATGAAAAGAGTTTTTTTTATAACACTCTTAAGATTTTATCAATATAATTTCTGTCAAATTCTGAGTTTGATAAGTATTTATTAGTTAATTTTAATGAAGATGTCTGCAAATTTTTGATTGACATACTAATTAAAAAATAGCTATAACTTTCAAATGGTATAAGATTTTTGAAATCCAAAAGTTGCATCACATTCTAATCTTCACCTAGTATAAGAAAAAATTATTTTTATAAAGTTTTCAATTAGTTAAGGTGGTTAGACATAGGAGATTTTTTATTCTGAAAAAATTATAGTAGAAAACTAATATTTAATTATTTATTTGGGATAAAAATACCCAAAAATATGCATCACATTTGGGAATGAGTCTACTTTATATATATATAATTCTATCAAAAAGTATTATCATTTGATTTTGATTAAGTTGGTCAGACATACATCTACTTCTTATTTTTAACTTGAAATTTTTGTAGTATTGCATGAAAGTCAAATTGACAAATCAAATAATATTTTCTCTAGATAAGGCCTAATAATTTAGAAATTAAATTCAATTTCCTATAGATTCTTTCCTTACAACTTTCTTATATAAAGCCTATAACTAATTAAAAATTATGTGTCAAGTTAACATAACCCTATCTTGTTAGTTTTTCACTGCCACTTAAGGCCATAGTTTGGTTGACCATGATCTTGCACATAGCTAGAATGTAAATAAAATATTTTAATAATAATCAAATTAATTTTAAAAATATATATGATATATTATCTTTCAATATTCATATACTTAATCTATGCTTACACCTGCTCTAAATAACCATATATTTAGCTTACAACATCCAATTCAAAATGTAATATTGAACTCATCTAAAATGTATATAAGCATTATTAAAATTTATCTTTTGACTATAGGAATTACTGTTGAATAGATCAAGATGGGGAGGATGGTTGATTAAGTTATTCTTAAACACTTTTATAAAATTTAACTCAATTGATGAGGACACATCTTATTTTAAAATTTATCACAAAAATAAATATGAAATAATTAACATAAATAAAGATAATATATTTAACAAATATAATAAATTATATTTTCATATATTTGAACAATACAAAATCTTGATTTTATAGAATCGCAAGGAAAGTATTTTCCCTTCAACTCAACTTCACCATCTTCTCCTATAATTTAATCTTTTCCTTTTCATTTTCCGTTGTCTATCTATCAATTCTAACATATTTCCACCATAAGGACACTTTCCTATTCAATTTAATGCTAGCAATTCTCACTTTATTATCTGTGTTTGAACTCTCATGCTCAAAATAGTTTTGCATGTTATTAAATCCAATCAAGAAATTCATCTAAATATATCTTACCATCATAATCATGTAAATCTAAATATAAAATTGCATTAACTCTAGTTTGTGCTCTTAGAAATATTTCATCCCCTTTCTTAAGTGTGAGTTCAACATTTCTTGTAATTGTTTCCTTACTTTCTTCATTACTCATATGTTCAATAGCTTTTCCTCTTCCTTGGTTAGTTTCTACTACTTCAAGTTAATCTTCAATCTGTCCCACCATATCCATTATTGGTAGATATACATCTCTCCTTCCTAAAACCATCCTTGCAACCCTATACAATTGTAGGTTAGACTTCTACTCTGCAAACAAACTTAGTTATGGCATTACAACCCAGTTTTCATGATAAAAAAATGCAAAAAACACAACCTTCACTTATTCATTTTTTTAGGGGAACCTCAATTAGATATGATCAATAGTGATATAAGAATAAGTACAATGAAAACAATAAGTATTCCAAGCGAACCAAGAAAGATAAATATTTATTCATGAAAAATATATTTACATATATTCAAAAACATGCCTTCTGAAATTTCAAACTCCTACATGTATATTTTCTTACAATCTTTGGTCTAAGACCTTAGGTCCAATTCTAATAAACGACTATATTTACACTTTGTAAGATTACCTAAAGAGATGCACTATATTATAGTAAATAGCCATCACAACACACAAGTTGGCCTCAAGATCCAAAACATTCCTCCAAGAAAAAAATATATATTAAACAAATAGTTTGAGTACCAAATCTTGAGAAACATAAGACATAAATAATTTTGAAGTTTGTGACTCTATTTTTTTTATCTTCACATGATTCAAAAACATAGATAGAAGTGCGACTAAAGATCCATGATTGTAGGATTAAATTGGTCATGAAAATTGGCAAGAACATACACCTAAAGAGAGAACAAGTCACAAAACAAGTTACATAGTTCTAAATAAAACGTCAACCTAGGAATAAGAACAATACAAGGTTTATATCATATCCTAACTTCATAAATGTTGACTCAAACAAATTACACATCATTTAATGGATCAGTAGAATAAAATAAACTAATATAAACAAGGATAAGAATATTTAGTTTGATCAAGATTTCTTTGAGCCTAGGATGCTCCTCTACCATTCATCTACTAAGAATTGTAAATTTCCCTTGATTATACGTTTACTAGATATTGAATTGTGTAGTTTGTATGTATTCTATTTATCATTATAACCGAAAAATATACATTTTTACCCTTTTTTGTCAAATTTTATTCTCAAGTCATCTGACATATATGCATATGCCACACATAGAAATACTCTCATATGAGAAACACTATGTTTTCTTCCATTTCATGCATCTTCAGGAATCAAAATTTTCTCTCTTCATTGTAATTTATTCATTTGATAGACTTGATGTGCACGTTACAACTTCAACTCAATACTCATTTGTATCTAGTCATGAATTTCTTTTGAATCTCATGTTTTTTCCAAAAATAAATAAATTCATTTGAGATGTTCTCACCACCTCTATCCATTCCTAATCTTTTGAGGTGGTACCCACTTTGTTTCTCAATAGAAGCCTTGAATTGACACAAGAATTAAAACACTTGATTATTTTTTCTTAGGAATGAGATCCATGTTTCTCTAGAATAGTCATGAATGGTTGTAAGAAAGTAGTAACTAGAACCTAGTGAAGGTGTTTGGATTGGCCCCATAAATTTGAATGAATGATCTCTTAAGATTATTTAGCTCTCATTTCCATATCTACTATAAATGATTCCTTTTGTTGTTTTCATAAGATTCAACCTTCACATTTTCTTCCTAGTTTATCCATTATCACTAATGCCTTAGCCATATTTTTCATATGAAGAAAATTAAGGGATGTAAAGTTTAAAGACTTGAAACTTATATGCAAAGCTAACTTCCATCTTTTTATTTTATTATTGAAAAATTGTTTGTGTGACTATTGTAGCTTCATCTTTCTGATCTTGTGTGCTCAGTTGTTGGAATGAGTTAATGGGAAAAAGATGGGGGCAGGAGAGGGGTTGATTTAGGATCTTAAAAAACTTTTGACATCAAAACCAATTTAACAAATTTAAAAATAATTCATCTCATATAATAGATCTATCATTAAAATAGTAATGTTGAAACAAAAATGAAATACATCATATCCATGAAAGATATGAACACATAACACAATGATTGGGTAAACCATAAAAACTCTAATGCAAAGGTAAAACTAGGGTGGGGATGAAATCTATAAATCTTCACTATTGCAATAATAAACTTAACCTATTAGGGTTATAATGTTTGATCATAAGATATGATCTACCCTATGTAACAACAACAGGAGCACAATTCCAAATGCTACAAAATAAGGATTTTAGAAACAAAATAGGAAATGATTGAAAGAGAGCCCATAAGGTATTAGGAAGTGGCATATAGTAGCTAAGTTTTGAAAGACCAAATTGCCAATATTGCAAGGCAAATGAGCAATTTAACAAGAGGTGATCAATTGTTTTAGTTTGTTCACTACAAAGAACACTATTGAAAGGTTGTGTTATTTGGAGCATGGCCAATTTATCATTCGTAAGAATACACTTCCTATGTGCTAACCAAGAAAAACCCCCAGCTTTGGGTAGCACAACATTGTTCCAACCAATGGAGGCATTTATGCTAGAGGAGGGTTGTCATTCCAAAAATCCTTCCAAAATAGAACATTGAATCCATTATGCACTTCCCATGTTATATAGTTTTAAACTACATCATGGGATGACATCATGAATTTCCAATTTGTGAAACCCTTGGAAGGGTCAAGGATAGTGAGCACATGAGCAAGCTTCCCATTATCTAATCTGCCACCATTTTCTATTCAATTTAGAATATAGTTGCCAAACTAATTTGCCTCCAAATACCTTGTTCCGTTTACTCAGATCATGGAGGCCCACACCCCTAGAAACCTAGGGTTTAGACATGTATTGTAATGAAATAAGATGAATCTTTTTGTCCTTTGAGAGATTAACTTTCCATAAAAAGTCTCTAATATGTTCTTCAACGCGATTTATCACCATGACAAGCTATTTAAGAATTGCTAGATAATAGTTAGGAATTATAGCTAAGACAGATATGATCAACAATATCTTGCCAGAGTTAATGGGAAAAAAGATATAGAGAGGTGGGGGGTGAACCACGATCTTAAACTTTTGACATCAAAACCAATTTAATAAATTCAAACCTAATTCATATCATATAATAGATCTATCATTAAAATAGTAATGCTGAAATATAAATGAAATACATCACATCAATGAAGTATTTGAACACATAACACAATGATTTGGTAACCTAGAAAAACTTCTATACAAAGGCAAAAATGGGGTGGGGATGAAATCACAAATCTTCACTGTTGCAACAATAAAGTTAACCTGTTATGGTTGCAATGTTTGATCATAAGATATGATCTACCTTGTGAGGGGTCTTCCCTATTAAAATATTTAGAGACTATTAGATCTCACTTTGTTAAAGGATTTTTTACAATCACAATGAAGCAAGGAGTCTATTAGTAGGTTTATATAGAACTGTTAAAACCACTTTGTTAAGAGATTTACCTTGTCTCAATTAAAATAACTAATTCAATGCTTGACCCTCAATTTTCTCTATAAGCTAGTCTCTGGTCTCCTCTTTGCTATATTGCTAATATGATCTCCTAATATGATAACTATGTTCAATCCTTCACTTCTTTGATTGACCTCTATCTAATATGCTTTCAAACTTAGACTCCTCTTCTTCACATGTTCATACATTTCCACACAGAATACACCTTCCTCCTCTCTCAATCTCTTTGATTCTAGGGTTATAATCCTCCTTAAATAGATGTTCTGTGAAGGTTCTAGATCTTGATTGATGATTTACAGTTCATCATCTTTTTCTATTTCTATCTCATTTTTTGATTGATTGAATTGCATGCCTTGGGATCATTACCTTTTGAAATGATGCATGACCACCTTCTTAGTTGGCTCTACAAATTTAAATGCCATATAGAATTTGGCCAAAATGGTTTCAATATGTGTTTGTACCTTTACAAACTTATATGTCACAACTAAACTACTCAACACTTGAATGCTCTGACGCTCAGTCATGTAGACTTCATGCTATTAATCGACTTCTATATAGCTTCTTTCTCATAAATCATTAACTTGTAAATGTGCTTGGTCTCAAATATATTTCTTGGTGCACACATGTGCCCAATCTCAACTAAATATTTGACAATAAATATCCTACTTGGTATAAGCTTTGTATGCTCGACCTTTACTAGATAACTAAGTCACAATGATGACCATGTAATCTTTCCTAGTAAATGACTAAGTGTTTGGATACTAATCAACAACATAGGTGTAGAGATCAACAACAAGATGTTCTTTAGCATATTTCATATCCAAATCTAGCTTAATCTTTAAAGGACACATTTTATTATTTTCCATTTGCTCTTTGGCAATGAAATGGTTACTTGGGAAGTTGTCTGAATTGTCAACTCCCCATTGTTGAAAGACACACTGGTACCCTTTTTAAGTAGGCTATCTAATTCTCCTTAAATTATGTTTTAGACTAGAAATAAAATAAGCATCAATTATATGTTTATGTCCCCCTTCTTGGTTAGAACATTCATGTTCTCTTTTTCTTCAACTTCTATATCATTGTCATCACCAAATGTTACACCAAATTGTACACTCTCATCTAAGCTATATACATTTCTAAACCCTATCATAGGATTATTGCACCCTGGGTCTAAAAACCATGTATATTTTTCATTTTATGGTGCAATATTGTATGCCAAAACATAGTCCTTCATCAATTTTTTGGTTTTTATTTTCTTATGTGAACTTTTCATTTTGGTGTCTAGAATCATACCCTTTCTTTCACATTCACTCAAATAAGACCCACACTTCTTACAATAATGAAACTAGATTTGAGATTTGTCATTCTGTTGGCCTTGAGGGTGGTTTTTAAATGAGTTTTGTATTGGGCTATGGTTGACACCTTTTCCAATTGAGATTTATGAGACATTTCTTCCTTCTCTATATGACTTTCTTCCTATACCTCTACAATTTGTTCCTCCTCTTTATGTAACATGGCTGTTTGAAATACTTGTCTTTAAGGCATGTAATCAGACATGTTCTAAATTTGTATTTGCTGATCGATGTAGTCTATGCTTATAAAAAATGAGAGATGCATGTAGCTCATCAACTAAAAGTTGAGAGATATATTTTGTCTCTTCTATATGGCCACGGTGCAATGGGGCCAAATAATAGAGGCAAAATTCCTTAAAATATTTTTGATTACTCTAATTTCCTCAAACATCTCCCTATGATATCTGATTTGGTTTACTAATCTAAGGAGTTGAGTCAAGAAACAATCTATTGTATCTGATTCTTTCATGTAAATGGTCCCAAAATATCTTCTTTGTTTGTTTAGCTTGAATATATTCACTTTTTCCATTCCTTGGTAGGTTGCTTGAAGAATATCACATGCTTGCTAGAACTTTGTTGCAGCTGAAATCTATGAAAATGTGCTCTCATCTACCCTTGAAAGATTAAAAGTAAAGATAATAATCCTTTTTATTATATTTCAATAAGTCTTTATTTACTTGAGGGGGCACACTTTATATTGCTGCATTTACTGGTTACCCATTTCAATAAGATCTCATATAAGTCTTGTAAAGAAAACAATGCTTTCATAGTGACTACCCCATAGTGATGATTTTTCCATTAAATTGCAAAATTTGTGCATTTATCGAGATTGTGCTTGCTGTCATTATTGATTGTACTACCTTGTGGAAAAGGTTTTAGATAAATAATTTCTTCACTACTGGCCTTTCTCTCTGATACTACTAATAGGAGGAAGAAGAAGAAATAAACAACATAATCAGAAATGAAACAAAGAAAAGTGGTGGAAATTATATTTTTATATATTTGAACAATATGTAATATTAGATTTCATACAATCCAAATACATAATTCAGACAATATTATATCATAAATATCATAAATAAAAATACATAAGAACATAGAGATGTAGCTCTTCTCGGACATTATTTTCTAAGCAAATTATTTTACATAAGAACATAGAGATGTAGCTCTTCTCGGACATTATTTTCTAAACAAATTATATTACTGCAGACAAATATCCTCACACAGGCCTTCTATTCTTGTTTTATATACATTACCTCATTTCAAAAACTGTCCAGAAGTATAGTTATTTTCCAAAGAAAAAAATGGTAAAAGGTTAATGATAGTTCATATTTAATGTATATTTAAGTCTGATTTGCATGAGATCAAAAGCTGTAGATATGTAGGAAAATTCCTTTCAAAAAAATTATCTTTTCTGAAGAAATGGTGGATGAAATGAGCAAGAAAATGAGTTTATATTAAAAACGTCATAGTAGAAAATGATGTTCATGACAGGTGAGAGCATGAGATGGAAGAAATACAGGTTGGAGAATAATGGTGGTTATTGGTGATTAATACCAGCATAATTCATCTATTTTTCTTTAAAAAAATTTGAATGAAATTTGGAAACATAGACTGCAATTTAGTTTATTATATATTGTTTCAAATTCAATTCCACTGTATTTTTTTAATAAAACAATTACTACAAGTATTTTCCAATAGATAAACTATTAAATATTTTTACATAGCAATCCCTCTGAAGCACTCTTCATTATGACATAGACACAAATTTTCAGCAAGAGTAATAGAAGATCTTTAAAAAAATTCCTTATGTAACTTGTTTTATCTGGGACAGGGAAGTGAGTTGTCATCAGTTGCTGATGAGAAGTGCATAGCAAATGAAGGGTTGTTCAACAAGCCAAAATCTGAAACGTCTATTGTATGAAGCAGTCCAACAGCTTCTTTCACGAAAGGCTTAAACATCACACACTAAGGCTTGATTCCTAGTGCAAAAGTGTTAAATAGTCAAAGTTTGACTTACTTTTCCAGACTTAATTTCTTCCTTAGTGTGTAATGTTTAAGGCTGGCCCCTCTTTCAGCTCTCTCACAATTTTGCTCATGGTGGGCCTCTTATTCGGCTGTCCTCCTGTACACAACAATGCTAACTTTGTAACCTTCCACATTACGCCCAACTCAATGTTTTCCCCTGCCTCTACGTGTTGGAAGAATTAATTTCTATCAACGGCCCCTATCGGCAGCCTTGGGGTTGGTTGACCACCCACCATCCGCAACACACATTTTCAATAGTAAACAACAGACAATCTAGCCATCCACAGCCATAGAGACATAGACCACACATTTTCCATGTGCAGCCATCCAAGCACTGGCCAACACATCGGCCTCACTGTCCAGCATTAATTATATTGCCAAATCTTTCCTATAGCACTAAATATCCATTTGCTTATAAATATAATGGATTGGGCTTGTAATCAGGAGAGCCCATTTTAGGTTTCTCCATGGCTTCTCCTCTCTATGGCTGTCTCTCTTGTTTGCTCTATTCTAATTTTTATCATGGTATCAGAGCTAATGGGAAATGATCCTAGAGATCGTAGAGAGGTTGACAAGTTTAGAATTGGTGAAGAGTGTTGTGGCATCATAGCCCAATAGGCAATGGCATTTGAAGTTATCTTTTGCAAGAAGAAAGAGAAGAACAAATCAAGAGACTACCATGAGAAATAGAGAAATCATGAAAAGAAGGAAGTCAAAGTTGAAGTGTGTCTAAGTTAGTGTTGTGCGATGCTGTCATTCATAGATTCGAAGCATATGGAGCATCCTTGTGCAAGCGGGAGTGACAGAGAATGCATACACGTGGCATGGAAGATATTGATCATGGAAATTTTATTATGTTTGTGTTTGAAATATGTGTGTTAGTTGTTATGCATTAGTTGTTAAAGTTAAGTTGGTTATCTTAGGTGTAACATGTTGAATAAAAGGTGAGATGGTGTGCTAAAGCTTGTTGTCATAGTGCAAAGGTCTTTGTGTGTGCTAATTTGGAGTTTAAGTGTTGGAATTTGGATGAGAAAATGTTTAAGGCTTTGTCATATCAAATGTGGTCATATAATAGAAGATTGTTGAATTGATATTCCGCAATCAAGTGATGGAGATTGAATGAGAATTGTTTGTTAATAAGCTATTGTAAGGGGTGTATTATCAGTTGTACCCGACACCCTAGAGTTTAACTAAATGTATTGATGAATCATGTATCTGAAAAGGATTCCTATAGAACTAGGAGTATAGTGGCTGGGCACCCATGTATCTCGGTAGATGGATTTCTTTTTATATGGACTCAATAATTAGTTTGATGTAGGTACATAAAAAAAAAGGCCTAGAGTGATGATAGTTTCCCCATAGTGATGATTCGTGGTCATTAGAACCAATCAGTGCTTGGTTTGTAAACCATCTGATTTCAAAGTTTATGGTTATTTTGAAACCATTTGTACGATGTTTGAGAAGTTTGTGCTGAACTAAAAACCACTTTGATATTGCATCAATTAGGGGTAAGCTGTAAAACCCAAAGTGATTATGATGAGGGAAAATGATATAAATGCAGTAGCATTAATGATAGAAATTAAGGGGGAGTGTTGGAAGAATTAATTTCTATCAATGACCCTTGTTGGTAGCCTTGAGGTTGGTTGACCACCCACCGTATGCAACACACATTTTCAACAATAAATAATAGATAATATAGCCATCCATAATAAATAAGAGACAAACAGCTGTCCACAGCCACAGAGAAATAGACCACACATTTTTCATGTGCAGCCATCCAAGCACCAGCCAACACATCAGCCTCACCAGCCAGCATTAATTATATTGCCAAATCTTTCCTATAGCATTAAATATCCATTTTCTTATAAATATAATGGATTGGGCTTTGTGAGAAAAGTAGATTAAAAATCAAACTCACAACTTAACCTAAAAAAAATTCATACTTGGCACTTCAAAAACTGCTCGGCACATGAAGGTGCCGAGTGCCAGTTTTACTCGGCACATGAAGGTGCCGAGTGCCAGATAGCTCGGCACTTTCTCGGTGCCGAGTGACAGGCAAGATGTGCTGAGTGAGGTCGGCACAAGAAGAACTTGGCACACAATAATTTCTCTGCACCAATGGATGCCGAGTGAGCTCGGCTCCAACTGAGAAAGAAGATGCCGAGTGTTCTGTTTCAAACTTAAGAAATATAACTTAGGAAATATTTCAACGTGAATGCTTTCACCATTAAAACCAGAAAGCCAAAGCTTGAAGATTTCAACCAAACTTGTTAAATCCAATGAATAGAAGATGAAGAACAATGGGTTAAGTATGCTGCTTTCTTTCTATTCAACTAAGATTTAAACTATTACAAATCTGGGAGCATTTGGCTTCAACCAGAAAAACCTATATTTACCCTAAAACTTCAAACGACTTCAATACTTCAAAATTTAAAGTTGCAGCTCTAATGGCTGCATACAAAAAATGCCTGGAGCAATCACTGCTTCACAGGTCGAATCCAATGAACAATAAACTTACAGAATGATCAGAGAAAAGACATGCAACTATAGGCATGAAATAAAACAAGCTTCTTTCTCTGCACTCTGACGACTGGATCTGCTGATCTTCTTCTACTGCTCTTCTCTGCAACTTTTTTATTTTTATTTTGATCTGCTTGATCTATTCTCAATGGAATGAATGAATCATTCCCTTTGTCTTCTAACCCAAAATGGTTTTCCCTCTCATTTCCAAATTCAAAAAATCTCACCTGCCACATTCATGTTTTTTCTATCTGTTTTGAGCCATTAGGTGGTAGGTGGGCATTTGGCTCAAGGGGCAAATGACCAAGAGCATTAAATATTCCAACACCCCCCCTTTGTCCCAAGCCAAACAAGCAAGGATCACAGCTGATCCACATCAACTACACCAAGACTCTCTCTTAGGTGTACAAAAGTTCCAATGCCTAATGACTTGGTAAAGATGTCTGCTAGTTGCTGCTCAAACTCGCAAAATTTCATCTTGATATCCCCATTCTCCACCAACTCTCTGATGAAGTGATATCTGATCTCTATATGCTTGCTTCTCCCATGGAAGACTGGATTCTTAGACAATGCAATTGATGAGATGTTGTCACAATAAATTGTGGTTCCATCCTCTTGCCTTTCATTCAATTCTGTCAAGATCCTCCTTAACCAAATAGCCTGACATGCTGCTGCATTTGCTGCTATATATTTAGCCTCTGCTCTAGATTGAGCAACAATAGGTTGCTTCTTGGATGCCCATGAAATTGCACCTGATCCCATATGAAACATGTATCCAGAAGTGCTCTTCCTATCATCTATACTTCCAGCTCAATCACTATCAGTGTAACCAACCAACTTGAATTCATCATTTGCAGTATACAAAATCCTAAATCCCTTGGTACCTTCCACATACCTTAGGATCCTTTTTCTCGCTTGCCAATGGGAATCCTTTGGTGTTTCCATAAATCTGGAAATCAGACTTACTGCATGCATTAGGTCTAGCCGAGTTGCTGTCAAATACATTAGACTTCCAACCATACTCTTGTATAGTGTTGGATCCACTCTCTTACTAGAGTCTTCCTTGCTCAACTTCAGACCTACTGCTGTTGGTGTGGGGGCTGACTTACTATTTTGCAATTTGAATCTCTCCAAGATCTGACCTGCATACTTTTCTTGAGAGATGAAGATGCCATCATGCATTTGTTTTACTTCTATGCCTAGAAAGTATTTCAAGAGACCTAGGTCTGTCATTTCAAATTCACTTTTCATGGCCTCTTTGAACTCACCAATTAGAGCCGTGTCATTTCCAACAAAAATCAAATCATCTACATACAAGACAACAATCAATACATTACCATCTGCTGCCTTGATGTAAAGAGTGGGCTCACCATTGCTTTTGCTAAAGCTATTGCTCATCAAATATGAGTCAATCCTACTGTACCATGCCTGTGGAGCTTGCTTGAGCCCATAAAAAGCTCTCTTCAATCTATATACTTTGTTCTCTTCACCTGCAACTTCATAACCAGGTGGCTGCTCCACATACACTTCTTCTTTCAATACACCATTTAGGAAGGCAGACTTCACATTCATTTGGAATACCTTCCACTTGTGCTGAGCTGCAATTGCTATGACAGCACGCACGGTTTCCATTCTTGCAACCGGGGCATAGGTCTCTTCATAGTCTCTGCCATACTGCTGTTTGTAGCCCTTGACTACGAGCCTTGCCTTATGCCTATTAATGTTGCCTTCAACATTGCATTTGGTCTTATAGACCCATTTCACTCCAATAACTTGCTTCTTTGGAGGCAATTCAGTTAGCTCCCATGTCTCATTCCTTTCTATGGCATCTATTTCCTCATCCATGGCATTACACCATTTTTTCTCCTTAATAGCTTCCTCAAAATATATTGGATCACTATGAGAAAATAATGCAAAATTAACACTCTCATCATAATCTTCATACCTTTCATCTTGGTATATCTTTCTAAGACTCTTGGTCTTTCTTGGTAATAGGGAGGAGAGTGTGGGATTAGAATCTTCATTGCTGCTGCATTGCCGACTAGGTCAGTCTTCACTGGTACTCAGCACTGACACTCGGTCATGCCTAGAGGAGCTCGGCATTGTCTGAATCTACTTGCCTTTTCTTCTATCTGCTCCTTCTTCTTGCTGTTCATCAGCATCGTCTTCACTCATAATTGGCACTTTACTAGAAGTGCCCGGTGACTCATCAGTTGAACCATACCAAAACTGATTTTCAAGAAATTCCACATCTCTTGAAAGCATCATCTTGTTATTCAATGGGTCATACAATATGTATGCTTTTGATTCTGGGCTGTACCCTGTGAAAATGCATTTCACACCTTTGTCATCAAATTTTTGCCTTTGCTCTTTAGGCACATGTGCATATGCTACACATCCAAACACCCTTAGGTGTTCAACTGTCCATCTTCTTCGTGACCAAACTTCCATTGGAATTCTGTCACGGACTGCCTTTGTAGGACACCTATTAATTAGGTAAACTGTTGTTGCCACAACCTCTCCCCAAAATTCAGTTGGGAGACCTTTCTCTTTCATCATGCTCCTTGCCATTTCAACAATGGTCCTATTCTTTCTTTCAGCCACTCCATTCTGCTATGGTGTATAGCTGGCTGTGAGCTCTTTCTTAATGCCATGTTTTCTGCAAAAGTTTACAAAATAATTGGAGGTATACTCCCCTCCTCTATCTGATCCTAGGACCTTGATATAGTGTCCACATTCTCTTTCAGCCTGGGCTTTAAATTCTACAAATTTTTCAAATGCTTCAAATTTATTCTTTAAAAAATACACCCATGTCCTACGACTGAAATCATCAATGAATGTCATAAAATATGTACTCTTCCCAATGGAAGTAACTTGCATAGGACTGACTAGGTCAGTATGCACTAATTCTAATGGATATCTAGCCCTCCTAGAATTTCCAAAATTAAAGGGAAGCCTATGTTGCTTACCCAAAATACAAGCCTCACACTTGTCACAAGAATTTTCTACATGTGGTAAACCTTCTACCATTCTTTTATTTGACAATAAATTTAAACCCGCATAGCCAAGATGACCATACCTGAGGTGCCATAGCCGTGAGGTGTCTTCAATCACACTCCTTAGAGCTGATTGTGTGGGAGGTGCAACACAAACTTGAGATGAGAAACATGTCTCTATCTTCAAGGGAAACATTCTGTTCTTGGTCATTTGAACTGCTGCAAGTAGGTTCTTGCTCCCATCCTTTTCTTGAATGACACACATGTCATTCTCCATCAGCACTTTGTATCCATTTTGAATGAGCTGACCAATGCTCATCAAATTGTGCTTCATACCAGGGGTGAAATACACATTTGAGGTTCTTGAACTGAAGTCTGCAACTGATTCATTCTCCATTTGAAGGTTCTCAAACTCCCTCCTTATGTTCTATAGCTTTACAGTACGGAATTTATTAGTCCCCTTGAAGTTTGTCTCAGGGATATCCCATGCTTCCTTTGCATAATTTGCTGCTGCAATCTTTGGGAAAACTGTCTTTGTCATTGCTGCCTCAATCAAACTCAATGCCTTAGCATCCTTCCTCCTTGACTCTTTCAAATGAGTCTTCTGTGCATTTGTAATGACAAAATACTCAGTTGGATCAGTCACATCATTGAATCCATTAACTACAAACCCCCACAAATCATTTGCAACCATAATGGTTTTCATCTTCTTTGCAAATGTATCATAATTCTGTCCATTAAATGATGGTGGCTGCTGCCATATCTTTCCTGCATCTCTTGCCATGTCAAATATCTCAAGAAAAAACAAATGCCCTGACTCACTGTGGATGTGGGGCCTCAAAGCTTTGATACCATGTGAGAAAAGTAGATTAAAAATCAAACTCACAACTTAACCTAAAAATAATTCATACTCGGCACTTAAAAAACTGCTCGGCACTTAAAAAACTGCTCGGCACATGAAGGTGCCGAGTGCCAGTTTTACTCGACACATGAAGGTGCCGAGTGCCAGATAGCTCGGCACTTGCTTGATGCCGAGTGACAAGCAAGAGGTGCCGAGTGAGCTCGGCACAAGAAGAACTCGACACATAATAATTGCTCGGCACCAATGGATGTCGAGTGAGCTCGGTTCCAACTGAGAAAGAAGATGCCGAGTGTTCTGTTTCAAACTTAAGAAATATAACTTAGAAAATATTTCAACGTGAATGCTTTCACCATTAAAACCAGAAAGCCAAAGCTTGAAGCTTTCAACCAAACTTGTTAAATCCAATGAATAGAAGATGAAGAACAATGGGTTAAGTATGCTGCTTGCTTTCTATTCAACTGAGATTTAAACTATTACAAATCTGGGAGCATTCAGCTTCAACCAGAAAAACTTATATTTACCCTAAAACTTCAAACGACTTCAATACTTCAAACTTTAAAGTTGCAGCTCTAATGGCTACATACAAAAAACCCCTGAAGCAATCACTGCTTCACAGGTCGAATCCAATGAACAATAAACTTACAAAATGATCAGAGAAAAGATGTGCAACTGCAGGCACGAAATAAAACAAGCTTCTTTCTCTGCACTCTGACGACTGGATCTGCTGATCTTCTTCCACTGCTCTTCTCTGCAACTTTTTTTTTTTTTTTGATCTGCTTGATCTGTTCTCAATGGAATGAATGAATCATTCCCTTTGTCTTCTAACCTAAAATGGTTTTCCCTCTCATTTCCAAATTCGAAAAATCTCACCTACCACATTCATGTTTTTTCTATCTGTTCTGAGCGATCAAGTGGTAGGTGGGCGTTTGGCTCAAGGGGCAAACGGTCAAGAGCATTAAATATTCCAACAGGCTTGTAATCAGCAGAGCGCATTTTGGATTTCTCCATGACTTCTCCTCTCTATAGCTTTCTCTCTGGTTTGCTCTATTCTAATTTTTATCACTGCGTCTATAAAGCTCTCAATGCGGCCTTGAGAAATCAGCGACCTTGACTACAACAATATAAATAAATTTCACTGAGATGAATAAAAGTATCTATTTACTTTTTATTATATAATTAACAGTGTCTTAAAATAGAGTTTCGATCTTGTGCTTACCCAGGATACAATGTGACTTTGTTCCTCTGAAACATTTGTATCAGTAGGAGCTCTTCCAGAAATGATCTCTACAATTACAACGCCGAAGCTATACACATCGCTTTTCGCTGTTAAATTATTAGTTGTGGTATATCTGTGCAAGAAGAAAATAGCATAATTATTTCTACCCTAATTTAGTGGACATTACAGGAATGGGTATGAAAAAAATATAGAAATAATTTACTGAGGATCAATGTAGCCGAATGTGCCCTTCACATTCGTTGAAACATGAGTTGCTTCGGTAGATGGCCCTTCTTTTGACAGCCCGAAATCGGCTACTTTCGCTTCCAATTTTTCACTTATAATATATTGGACGATTTGACATCTCTGTGGCCAATTTTTCACTTAATAATATATTGGACGATTTGACATCTTTGTGGATTATTTGAGGTTTGCAACCAGAATGCAAGTACTCCAATCCTGATTATCATACCATAAATTAATAATTTTTTAATATTAAGAAGGTTATATACCTTGAGCTGCATTTAAGGCGATGTCAAGCCTGGCTTTCCAATTGAGGCACTGTTTCACTGAATTGGATTCTACAACAACAAAACCATATATCAGAATATCAAAAATGAGTAAAAGAACAGATCATTCTTGTCTTATGACCGCTTTACATACAAGCACGCAAAGCGTAATCTAAGAAACTAAAAATGGAAGGCAGAGTTTTTAATTTTAATAATTTGAATTTTGGAGTACAAATTTCTAGAACGCCGATGAATCTAAGTTTTGATAATATAATGAGAGAATTGTATTTGATTTCTCATGAAACACTAAAAATACTATTATAAACTTTTTTAAAATTAGAAGAATCTATTTTTTCTTTAATTTTATATTTCTTTTAATGTTGATCAATTAATTAAAATATCAACAAACAGTTTGTCTGACATTTGATAACATTAATACTATTATAAGTCTATGGGAAGATGACTTCTTCATCTTTGTATCAAATAAGTTATAGTTCTTAAATATGAGGGAGTGGATTTGTATGCATAGCTATAAACATTTAATTCTTTTGTCAAATAAAAGTTAATTAAAATTAATACTTGAACTAATTGATTATATATTGCATAGATTGTGATATGATGTATTCATTGATTGCATATAAATCATCTACTGAAATTTGAAGTTTTAAAAAGAGATCTATATTATCTAAAGAAATTTCGATAAAATAGATACCTCTCAATTAAGTAAGTAATAATATAGACTTACAATCCTACAAATATATATTAAATTTAAATTTTATAAATTATTTAAAATCCCCACATCCAATACAATCTACTAACAATGCACTATAACTACTAGCTTGCATTTTTTTTTGTAAGAGATTTGAGTACTTATGTAAATATTAAATAGTTGCATTTACATAAGGAAGACTGGAAATTAAGAACTTAAACTCTGCATACTAAAAATGATCTTAAAGATATAGTTGATTTAAACAATGCCTATCACACTTGAAACAAGAAAACGAAAAATACAATTACCATTGAGAAGTTAAGGCTGATCTCCCCTTGACATAAACTCATAAATTAATATTTGGTATTCATCTTCAAAACAATAGCCCAATAAACTCACTAAATTTTTATGATGAACTCTCGAAAGCAATGCAACCTGCAAGTTACAAACTATCTTTTAACAAGAAGTAATTCAATAACAAGCTATTGAGCCATTTTATGGATAAGGTTAAATGCCGAACTACTGAGTCAAATCAACCTCTGTTGTGAATTCCCTCGATCCTTGTTTAGATGTTGCGGAACATACTTTGACGGCCACTTCTCGTGTATTCTTTAAGCGGGCATAGAAAATAGTTCCATATCCTCCTTGCCCAATCTGCTTGCTAAATTCACTAGTCATTTCCTTGACCTCATTGTAGCTATACCATTTTAAACATGGTGTGGACACTAAAAAATGTTTGTTTTACGTCTTATCAGCATACATTTCTTCTTAAAATCCCTTAAATGACTTGAGCGGTTCGCAATAAAAGACTAAAAATTAAAAGTAAACACTAACCTGTAGCTTGGTTTTTTTTTTTACATCTTCGTGTAATTAGTACAGAAAAACAAAGACGATGACTAAAGTTATGGCAACACCAACTGACAAACCAATAATCAAACCTTTGTTTGTAGGTGTGCCACTATATCCATTTTCACCCCTTTGACAAAGATGCACATTTCAAGAAATGCTACAGAAACAAATGAGTATGAATGCATCAAAATTCAAGGTCCTTGCTATAAAATTCCAAATCAGTATATGTCTTACAAAAGCAGTGAAAAATATCCACGATAATTCACCCTTTGTTATGGATTCGAAGACTATCACCTGATATTTATGTTCTTGTTCAACAAACCCGTGGGTACTGATCCAGTGAGATTGTCGTTATCTAGATTCCTGAAGGAAAGTAACAAAATAAAACTAATGTTCAAAAACATTAACCTCTACCTGGATTCTATAACCAGTAAAAAAAAGGTAGTACATCAAAGCAACCAATGTGATAAAGTGCTCATCAAAATCTAAACATGCTAAATAAACTCACAATTTTTTCAAGGTTTTCAAACTAGCCAGTGATTCGGGTATTCGCCCATTTTAATTATTACCAGAAAGGTCACTGCAAAATTAGACAATTTGGGAACGAGTTTTATTATCTAGAGAGTAAAAAAACATCTGATAAATAATAGAATATATTCAACTTCGCATTATAATTTTGTTCATTTAGTTCCAATTTGGGACCTCTCCCTTTTGCATGCTTGTAAATATCGTTCTAACATATGAAATGGAATATTAAAGTTTATAAATCATTTTGTAGAACCATGAAAACTAACCAACAAGAAAAGAGTAACTTGTTTTTTTCTTTCACATAATAGTAAGAGTCGTCCTCTGGTTAATTAGATTATATATTGGGTATGTATATACAACTGAGTGTTTCAATTTGAAGGTTTTTTGTTTCAATTTCATTCTTAATTTAAGAAAGAATATTAATTGATCAATAGTTAATATCTGATTGATGAATTTTAATTGAATTGAAATATGTAATTTATGAGCATTTCAGGTTTGATGCATTGTTCATGATGACAAAGGAAGTATATTAATATGTCTAAGATAACTGAACTGATTGTTCATGATGAGAAGTAAAGTATACTAATGGATCAAAATGTATTAGAAGATTATTGCGAGGAGATATACATATTAGATAAATAGTTGATTTGTGTGTGGCTACTTAAGAATGGGAAAATATTAAATGATTATTTTCTTAATCTCTTTACACAAATAATTCTCATACTAATTGATTATGGATGCCGGCGTTTAATAACACCATTGAAGAAAGAAATGATATGAGACAAACTCAAATAGTCTTGAAGAGTAAGGCTAGAATAATTATTCCTTCAAGTGGATATATGGTGATGAACTTTTACAAGAAAATCTCAAAGTAAAATTAGGTTCAATATCAAAGTTTAGTATTCTATTAGATGAAGGAGAAGAAAATGAAACTCTTAGAATCATTATTTTATATAAAATAAAGA
The DNA here is from genome assembly GCA_028749045.1 of Cupressus sempervirens. Classification (NCBI taxonomy): domain Eukaryota; kingdom Viridiplantae; phylum Streptophyta; class Pinopsida; order Cupressales; family Cupressaceae; genus Cupressus; species Cupressus sempervirens. Next base: position 671,425,017 of record CM053786.1, on the reverse strand, counting down.
AGCAATTATGAGAAGATGTACATATTGTATATTGTGTTGTAGGGGATGCTTCTTGGACATATATTTGTTCGACATAATAGAATTTTTATGGTAAACAAAAGGGAGATTTAGGTATGTCACGATGGACATTAACACAAAAATTTGATGAAAATGACCAAAAAACTAGAGAATAAGAAAAACAACACCAGGTTTGTAGTAGATGGTAGTTCTTTATGAAATCAATGATAACTACAAAAGAATATCATACTTTCAAGTTATTGTCCATATTTTTAAATTTTCTTTAATAGAACTTTCGTCCTTTCTTTTCCTATAATAACAACTTACTATGAGAATCACTTGCATACTGTAACTTCACAAAAGCAATTGTAAGAGCTGCTTTCTATCTATAATAAATGGAAAAAATAATTTGTTGTCTAATAGGATAAAGCTATGTAGTTCTCTTTGTTTCTTGTGTTGTTCAACTCTCTTTGATATTCAATAAAATTTTTACCCCTCTTTTAGTTTAATATGATACCAAGTCATAAAAAAAGTATGCAATTCATTATAAAAATGTCAATTTTTATTTATCTATCTAATTTATTTAAAAATACATACACAATCTCAAGGGCTATGAGGTTGGTAATACTTGTAGGAATATTGGTAGTTAACCCTTTGTTCGATAGAATCCTCAACATGAAAGATATGTGAATGTCAAACAAGCTAACAACTTGTAAGTAAGGGCCCGTTTGGCAATGGGAATACAAGCAAAATAGGCATATGTAAATTCTTAAAATTTTGAATTCTTTGTTTGGATGCACCAAATTAGAATTGGAATATGAAGTAAAATAGGAATATGTATTCCAATTTTGGCCCAAAAATGAGGTTTTGCAATTCCACCCAAATAGGTGTTATTAGAATATGTATTCCTATTCCACTTTTATTTATTTTAGAAAACACAAATTTTGGGGTCCGCAAAACTCCTCATTAAATATTGGCTAAACAAAATAGAGAAATGGAGTATGTACCCCATTTTCTATTCTAGAATAGCTATTCCTATTCCCTATTCCTATTTACATAGCCAAATAGGCGCTAAAAGAAATAAATGGAAGCTCAAATCTATACTTACAAGTTCATAATTCTAGGTAATGAATCATCATTCCAATCTAACTAGTCCCATAAATAACTTACTGGAGAACATAGATCACCAACATAAGTGTAGTTTATTTTTTTCTCAATGATATTTATAGTTTCTATTGAAAATTCAAATTTTTATAAAAAATGTTAAATTAGAAAATCTATGAAAGTGGAGTTTGGATCACTTAAATGCTAAAATATCATAATTCCTATCAGTCATGCATTATCTGAATATTTTATACATACTGTCTTTATTGAACTTTCTTGGTCGATGTGGAGAACTTTCTCGATATATTTCAAGGGCATTTTCTATTGGTGGCAAATGTTGCAATATTTAATGTGGTAGTTGACGTTTGCCCTTGGAGCCAAACGCTCACCAACCACCTCTAACATTCAGAATAGATAGAAACATAAATACGATGTGTGAGATTTTGAAATCAGAAATGAGGGGGAAAATAGAATGTGACAAAAGGGAATGTTTCTACATTCATTTTAATTCAGTCAGCTTATTCAAAAATTTAGTTTAGCAGATCTGAGAAAAGGAAGAAGAAGAAAGTGGTCAGTAAATCCACTTGTTGCAGAGACAGAAGGAAGTATGTTCAGTGTCTCCAATTGCACATGACTCCTTTGTTCATTTTGTGAGTTGGTTGTTGTTTTGTTTTGTCTTGTTGAAGCAGTGATTGCTCTAGGCACCTTTATATGTATCCATTAGAGATGCAAGTTTTAAAGTTTATGTAAGTTTGAAGTATTATTAGTTTAGGGTTATTTTAGAGTTTTCTGGTTGAAGCCGGATGCTCCCAGATTTTGTAATGGTTTAATCAAGTTAAATAGTAAAGCAAGCAGGCATACTTGAATCCATTACTCTTCCCTTGAATGTTGCATTTGACAAGTTTTTTTTTTTTTAAAGCTTAAAGTTTTGGTTCTCTAGTTTTAATGGTGAAAGCATTTACGTTGGAATTTCCTAAGTTATAATATTTTTCAGTTTGAAACAGAACACTCGACATCCTCTTTCTCAGTTGGAGCTGAGCTCACTCGGCATCTATTGTTGCCGAGCTTTGTGTGCCGAGCTAACTCGACACCTACTTCATACTTCTTCAAGTGCCAAGCATCCTATCACTCGGCACCTGTTGCCTAGCACTCAGCATCTTCAAGTGCCAAGCAAAACTAGCACTCGACACCTTCATGTGTTGAGTAGATTTTTAGGTTTAGGGTTGTGAGTTTTAAATTTATATTTATATTTCTCACATGGTATCAGAGCTTTGAGGCCCCACATCCATAATGAGTTAGGGCAAATTTTTTTTCTTGGGATATTTGACATGGCAGTAGATACAGGAAAGATATGGTAGCAACCACCATCCTTTAATGGGCAAAATTATGATACATGGGCAAAGAAGATGAAAACCATTATGGTTGCAAATGATTTGTGGGAGTTTGTAGTTAATGGGTTCAATGATGTGATAGACCTAACTCAGTATGATACTCTCACAAATGCACAAAAGACTCATTTGAAAGAGTCAAGGAGAAAAGATATAAAGGCATTAAGTCTTATTGAAGCAGCAATAACAGAGACAGTATTTCCAAAGATTGTAGCATCAAATTATGCAAAGGAAGCTTGGGATATCCTTGAGACAAACATCAAGGGGAATGATAAAGTCCACACAATAAAGCTACAGAATATAAGGAGGGAGTTTGAGAACCTTCAGATGAAGGAAAATGGATCAATTGCAGACTTCAGTTCAAGGATCTCCAATGTGATTAATCAACTGAAGTCAAATAGAGAAGACTATCAAGAGCAGAGGATAGTGGAAAAGATATTGAGGAGCTTACCTCATAAATATGACAATTTGGTCATGACCATAGAAGAGGCAAAAGACCTCACTATTTTGACAATGGATGAGTTGATGGGTACTCTTCAAACCATTGAGCATAGGATCACTAGATCCATATCTTCTTCTTCTCAAGAGCAAGCATTCAAGGCTTAGTCAAATTCCAGAGGAATGGGGAGAGGAAGAAATGGCTTAGGCAGAAACTCCAGAGGCTGAGGTCGAGGAAATGGAGGACAAAGAAATGCTGTAGCAGAAAGCTCAAGAAGAGCAGATGGAGCAAGTAGCTCACAAAATACTTCAAGAGGAGGTAAGAAAAAATATAACTCAAATAAGAGTAATGTAGAATGCTACTAGTATCATAAATATGGTAATTATGCAAGTGAATGCTGGAAGAAGCAAAATGATCAGTTAGGACAAGCAAATGTGGCTGATATGAACATGGGAAGTGGAAACAATGCCATTGCCTTCATCATGTGTAATGTTGGTGAAGAAGGAAGCCCTGAGGTTTGGTACCTTGACAGTGGATGTAGAAACCACATGAGTGGTAATGAATTTTTTTTTTTAATTCATTGACAAGAGTTTCAAATTAGAAATTGAAATGAGTAACAATGGAACCCTACCAGTTGTGAGAAAATGATCTATTATGGTCTGCACCAAGAAAGGTGAGAAGAAGGAAATAAAAAATGTGTATTTTGCCCCTGGTATGAAGGAAAATTTGATAAGCATTGGTCAGCTCATTCAAAATGGATACAAAGTATTGATGGAGAATGATAGGTGTCTCATTCAAGAAAAGGATGGGAGCAAAAACTTACTTGTAGCAGTTCAAATGACAAAGAATAGAATGTTTCCCTTGAGGATAGAGACATGTTTCTCATCTCAAGTTTGTGCTACATCTCACACACAATCAGCTCTAAGAAGTGTGATTGAAGACCTTTTATGGCTATGGAACCTCAGGTATGGTCATCTAGGCTATGCTGGTTTAAATTTGTTGTCAAATAAAAGAATGGTAGAAGGTTTGCCAGGTATAGGAAATTCATGTGACAAGTGTGAGGCTTGTATTTTGGGTAAGCAACATAGCCTTCCCTTTAATTTTGGAAATTCTAGGAGGGCTAGATATCAATTAGAGTTAGTGCATACTGACCTAGTCAGTCCTATGTAAGTTAATTCCATTGGGGGGAGTACTTATTTCATGAAATTTATTGATGATTTCAGTTGTAGGACATGGGTATATTTCTTAAAGAATAAATCTGAAGAATTGGATAAATTTGTAGAATTTAAAGCCTAGGATGAAAGGAAATGTGGACATTATATCAAGGTCCTAAGATCAGATAGAGGAGGGGAGTATACCTCCAATTCTTTTGTAAACTTTTGTAGAAAACATGGCATAAAGAAAGAGCTCACAACCGTCTATACACCACAGCAGAATGGAGTGGCTAAAAGAAAGAATAGGACCATTGTTGAAATGGCAAGGAGCATGATGAAAGAGAAAGGTCACCCAACTAAATTTTGGGGAGAGGCTGTGGCAACAATAGTTTACCTAATTAATAGGTGTCCTACAAAGGCAGTCTATGACAGAATTCCAGTGGAAGCATGGTCACATGGAAGATGGATAGTTGAACACCTAAGGGTGTTTGGATGTGTTGCATATGCACATGTGCCTAAAGAGAAAATATAGAAATTGGATGACAAAAGGTGTGAAGTGCATCTTCATAGGGTACAACTCAGAATCAAAGGCATATAGATTGTATGACCCATTGAACAACAAGATGACTCTTTCAAGAGATGTGAAATTTCTTGAAAATCAGTTTTGGTATGGTTCAATTGATGAGTCATCAAGACTTCTAGTAAAGTGCCAATTATGAGTGAAGAAGATGCTGATGAACAACAAGAAGAAGGAGCAAATAGAAGAAAAGGCAACTGGGTTTAGTCATTTCCGAGCTTCTCAAGGCATGACCGAGTGTCAGTGCCGAGTATCAGTGAAGGCCGAGTTGGTTGACAAAGCAGTAGTAGTGAAGATTCTGATCCCACACTCTCCTCCCTATTACCAAGAAAGACCAAGAGTCTTAGGGAGATATATCGAGATGAAAGGTATGAAGCATATGATGAGAGTAGTAATTTTGCATTATTTTCTCATAGTGATCCAATATATTTTGAAGAAGCTATTAAGGAGAAGAAATGGTGTAAGGCCATGGATGAGGAGATAGATGCTATAGAAATGAATGAGACATGGGAGCTAACTAAATTTCCTCCCAAGAAGCATGTGATTGGAGTGAAATGGGTCTACAAGACCAAATGCAATGCTAAAGGCAAGATTGATAGGCATAAGGCTAGGCTGGTAGTCAAGGGTTACAAACAACAATATGACAGAGATTATGATAAGACCTATGCCCCAGTTGGAAGAATGGAAACCGTGCGTGCTGTCATAGCAATTGTAGCTCAGCACAAATGGAAGGTATTTCAATTGGATGTGAAGTCCGCCATCCTAAATGGTGTATTGAAGGAAGAAGTATATGTGGAGCAACCACCTAGTTATGAAGTTGCAGGTGAAGAGAATAAAATATATAGATTGAAGAGAGCTCTTTATGGGCTCAAGCAAGCCCCAAGGGCATGGTACAACAGGATTGACTCATACTTGATGAGCAATGGTTTTAGCAAAAGCAATGGTGAGCCTACTCTCTACATAAAGGCAACAAATAGAAATGTGTTGATTGTTGTCTTATATGTGGATGATTTAATTTTTATTGATAATGATAAGGCTCTAATTGGTGAGTTCAAAGAGGCCATGAAAAATGAGTTTGAGATGACAGACCTAGGTCTCTTAAAATACTTTTTAGGCATAGAAATAAAAAAAATGCATGACAGCATCTTCATCTGTCAAGAAAAATATGCAAGGCAGATCTTGGAGAGATTTAAAATGCAGAACAGTAAGGTAGCCCCAACACCAATAGAAGTAGGTCTAAAGTTGAGCAAGGAAGACTCTAGAAAGTGAATAGATCCAACACTATACAAGAGTATGGTTGGAAGTTTAATGTACTTAACCACAACTCGATCAGACCTAATGCATGCAGTAAGTCTGATTTCTAAATTTATGAAAACACCAAAGGATTCCCATTGGAAAGAGGGAAAGAGGATCCTAAGGTATGTGAAAGGTACCAAGGGATTTGGGATTTTGTACACTGCAAATGATGATTTCAAATTGGTGGGATATATAGCTAGTGATTGGGCTAGAAGTTTAGATGATAGGAAGAGCACTTCCAGATACATGTTCCATATGGGATCGGGTGCAATTTTATGGGCATCCAAGAAGTAAGCTATTGTTGCTCAATCTACAGCAAAGGCTAAATACATAGCAGCAAATGTAGTAGCATGTCAAGCAATTTGGCTAACGAGGACTTGACAGATTTGAATAAAAGACAAGTGGATGGAACCACCATTTATTGTGATAAAATCTCATCAATTGCATTGTCCAAGAATCTAGTCTTCCATGAGAGAAGCAAACATATTGAGATCAGATATCACTTCATTGGAGAGTTGGTGGAGAATGGGGATATCAAAATAGAATTTTGTAAGTCTAAGAAATAGGTAGCAGACATTTTTACTAAGCCATTAGGCATAGGAAGTTTTGTATACCTAAGAGAGTGTCTTGTTGTAGTTGATGTGGATCAGTAGTGATCCTTGCTTGTTTGGCTCTGTACAAAGGGAGAGTGTTGGAATATTTAATGTGGTAGTTGACATTTGCCCCTGGAGCCAAACGCTCACCTACCACCTCTAATGTTCAAAACAGATAGAAACATAAATATGGTGGGTGAGATTTTAAAATAAAAAATGAGGGGAAAAATGGAATGTGAAAAAAGGGAATGTTTCTACATTCATTTTAATTCAATCAGCTTATTCAGAAATTTAGTTCAATAGAGAAAAGAAAAGGAAGAAGAAGAAAGTGGTCAGTAGATCCACTTGTTGTAGAGACAGAAGGAAGTATGTTCAACATCTCTAGTTGCATGTGACTTCTTTGTTCATTTTGTGAGTTGGTTGTTACTTTGTTTTGTCCTGTTGAAGCAGTGATTGCTCCAAGCATCTTTGTATGCAGCCATCAGAGCTATAAGTTTAAAAGTTTATTGAAGTTTGAAGTATTATTAGTTTAGGATTATTTTAGGGTTTTCTGGTTGAAGCCAGATGCTCCCAGATTTTGTAATGGTTTAATCAAGTTGAATAGTAAAGCAAGCAGGCATAGTTGAATCCATTACTCTTCACTTGAATGTTGCAATTGACAAGTTTGGTTTTTTTGAAGCTTAAAGTTTTGGTTCTCTGGTTTTAATGGTGAAAGAATTCACGTTGGAATTTCCTAAGTTATAATATTTTTTTGTTCAAAATAGAACACTCGGCATCCTCTTTCTCAGTTGGAGCTGAGCTCACTCGACATCTATTGTTGTCAAGCTTTGTGTGCCAAGCTAACTCGGCACCTACTTCATACTTCTTCAAGTGCCGAGCATCCTGTCACTTGACACCTATTGCATGTCACTCGACATGTTCAAGTGCCTAGTAAAACTGGCTCTCGACACCTTCATGTGCCGACCATTTTTAAGTGCCGAGCAGATTTTTAGGTTTAGGGTTGTGAGTTTTAAATTTTAATTTATATTTCTCACAGCAAAGTGGAAGGACTCATTGTTTGCAACCAAAATGCCACAATATTACTAATTCTATAAGGTACAAGGACAAATACATTTGATGATTTTAGATAATTGGGCCCAATGAGATCTTAATTAAGATTGTTACTGTTAGAAATAATCGTTAGATGCTTCTAGATTATTAGGTTTAGGTTTAGGGTGTGTCAGTTAAAGTATTTTTTAGAAGTATGAGTCTGCTGTAATATTTTCTAGAAGCTTGTAGATATTTTTTCTTCTTGGCTAATACTAGATTTCTGTAGAATATTGTATGCTTGCCTGTAAAAAGGCACTATGTACTCATTTGAGATCATGGTGAACGAAATATAATATACTTTATTGTGTGGCAGCACATTGTGTTATTTTCTGTTGTTTTGTTATTTTTTCTGTTGCCCATCCAACAGATTGGTATCAAAGCCCAAGGTTAAAGATCATGGAAAGATAAAAATTTCATAGCACAAGGATCAAAATCCTAGAGATTTGAAGACTCAAAGTCAATGGTTGAAAAATGCTGGTAAGATTTGAGCTTGTGTGAAGCTTTGTTAAGTTAAGATAGAAAATGAAAATGTAGATAAGGCTGAAAATGAATGGTTGTTTAAAGTTATAATTCTATGAAGAGGAAAATGCATGACTCGATTTGTTTCAGATGTGTTATTATAGTAGTTTGCAGAAAATGTTTGAATGAAGTTTGATGTGTTAATTGTTGAAAGGGGAAAATATTTATTTGTGACAAAAGCTTTGAAGTTCATAAAGAAATCTTGAAAGGATACAATAGTGAGTTGTTGAAAAAGGATAAATTGTGTTTAATCTCTTTTATTTCAATGGGAAAAGGTGGTAGAGTTCAAAAAATAAAGACAAATAAATTAGAAGAAGAATTAGTGAGATTATTGTGTGAAAAAGATATTTTGCTAAAGGAATTGGAAAAAGTAAGAAATGAAATGGGACAAGAAAAGTCTAAATTGTTAAATGAAATTAGCGTCCATATAGAGGCAATTGAAGAGTTAGAGGATAGGCTAAAATTTGTGGAAGAAGTACATAATTGGCAGGTGAAAGAAACATGCAAGATTAGAGAGAAAAATAAAGAATTAGAAGAAAAGTTAAATTTGTTTGATGATGTTGAGAAAAAGAACAAAGTTTTAGAAGAAAATGTGAAGAAATTGGAAGAGAAAAATAATATGTTAAAGAAGGAATTGTCTACTTTGAAACAAGAGAAAGAATGTTTGAATGTAAAACCATTTGTATGCGATGTATCTTATGACACAAATGATTATGGGATTGAGAAATGTGATTTTGTTGAAGTTGAAAGTGTTCGTGATGAAAAGTGTAAGAAAGTAAATGACAAGAAGTTTGCAGATTTTGTTTGTTATGATAATAATAGTATTGGTTTAAAGATTATGGAAAGAATGGGTTTTAAAGGTAAAGCTCTTGGAAAAAATGAACATGTATTAAGGAATCCAATTGACACTGTAGTTAGGCCAAAATATGTAGGTCCTGGATAAGATGCAGGTAATGAAAAGATGAATAAAGGTTCAAGAGAATCAATTGAAATCATAAAGATTGTGCAATGCTCACATTGTAATAGGAAATGACATACAAAGGAAAGATGTTGGGATATACATCCTTGTAATGTTTTTGGCTTGAAAAATTATTGTGATAAAACATGTTGGAATAAAGAGATTTTATGGCAGGTTTCATCAAAATGGATTGTAGATGGAGCTATGGATCAAATTGGCATAGAATTGTAGGAATGATCAAAGGTTTGTTTAGGTACAAAAGTTCAAGTGTAAGAAGGAATGCAATAGCATTGGGAAATAGATTAGAGCAAGGAATCAAAGAAGCAAAATGTTATTAGTAAATCTTGTCACCGGTATTTGTAATAGATGAGGCAAGATTATCAGTGAATCCTATGAAAAGAGGAAATAATTGGCAGCCAATTGTTGACAAAATGTTTGTAGAAATTAAAGGCCACATCCTTTGAAGACACGATATGAAGATTACATGGGATAGTGGAATTTGTATGTTGCAAATTTTGATAGTAGAAATTAGGGAGGAGTGTTAGAAATATTAATTTCTACTAATCATTAGATGCTTCTAGATTATTAGGTTTAGGTTTAGGTTGTGTTAGTTAAAGTATTTTCTAGATGTTTGAGCTAGCTGTAATATTTTCTGAAAGCTTGAAGATATTTTGTCTTCTCAACTAATACTAGATTTCTCTAGAATATTGCATGCTTTCCTATAAAAAGGCACCATGTACTCATTTGAGATCATGATAAATGAAATATAATATATTTTATTGTGCGGTAGCACATTGTGTTGTTCTGTGTTTTTTGTTATTTTTCCTACTGGCCATCCAACAGTTACCATCTAGGAACAAGTCAAATTCAACAATACTTGTCCCATTCAAATCAGATTTGAGTTTAGCAAAATACATAGAAATGTAAAGGTTCCCATATCACTTGTTGATTAGGAGGGGCAAAGCCATCATTGAGGGGGAGTTGTGAAGATAAGAGCCCTAAAGATGACCTTAAAACTTTGGTTAATGACCTAAAAAATGTATAAAAGGTCTAATGGCCATGACTCTATTTATTTTGCTTCTATCTTAGTTTTAGATAATATGCTTATTATGATAAGAGTGGTTTGGTTTTGCATTGTTGCTATTCCCATGTACTTATTTTGAGAAACAATTGAAGTCTCCACTAATTACTCAAATTTTATCTAGATCCTTTAGTGCTTGTGAATTCTTTACCAAACCTTGTTTTTGGTACATTTGCTTGAATTTTACTCTGTCAAACCCACCATTAGGGGGTTTGTTCTCTTAAAAAAAGATGAAAAAACTCAACCAAAAGGTTAATTGCTATGCAAAGCTCACTTGACATCATTATCCATAATTTTAGAGCTTGTAAGTTGCTGTTCTCTAGCCTCAAAAGTGAGTAATCCTAGTTTATAGGCCAATACGTACTTTGATTGAGAATCTGTAGCTCCAAAGAAGAAATAATAGGTATTCCAAGACTTGCATTCATTTGAATAAGGCAAACATTAGGGGGGTCAAACTTTTCCATGAACATATATATGTATATATAGACACACACACATATATATAAATACATAAATATAGGTATTATATACAAATACATATGTATATGTATATATATCTATATATATATGTACACATACACATAGATATATGTGTTTGTAAGTGTATTTATCTATCTATCTATCCATATATAGAGATCTACGTATGTATATGTCTGTGTGTCTATATATATGTGTATGTGTGTGTGTGTGTGTTAAGTGAAGTCTACCAAGGTAATTGAGAGAGGGACTGAATAAATTCTACAATTAAAAAAACTCAATATTCTTATTAATTCAAAAACATGTAAGCAATAGATGAACTAACCATAGAGAAATCACCATACACAATAAGACCATATTTGTTAACTAGAGAAACCGTTGAACAAAGGAAAACCCTAGTGGGGATGGAACTCATAAAATGATGTAGTAATTTATAATTTTTGTGTAAGAGGATGGATTGTGTTAGTAGTTAATGTAATATATTTAATACATAACATTCCTTGTTATGAATTTCAAAATATATTATGAGTTGTGCCAACCCTATTAGAAGTTGATGGGAAGAAAAAATGACCTACTAGATCCTAACAATATTTGTACCATCCTCACTGAATAATAGAGATTTAACTTTACAGTGTCCAACAACAACTTCTTTTCTAGATTCAATACTTTTTTGGCTCTTCGAGTCTTAACTACACCAAATACTTCTCTGATAGAAGGATAATCAATATTGGGTTCATTGCACCTCACATAAAAGTTTTCATACCCGCATTACACATAAAAAACACAAAATGCCACACTCTACCACAAGGAAATAATATTTCCTTTACACTAGGTCCTAGAATAAGTTATTGAGTCAGCCTTGGGGCTTTCTCAATTTACAATAACAATATAGGACCATCTTAAGATATTACAATTACATGTTACATTACAATATTACATATTTTCTAAATTACAATCAAACTATCGACTCTTAGTCTTCATAACTCTTCACATGTGTAACACCTGACATTACTCATAACTACATCATATTTACCATGTCTTCTACCTCAACACAACTATGCTTAACTATATTCTATTTCTATTAGTAGATATAGTCAAAACATCAACAATTGCTTAACTAGTAGCTTTGTCTAAATGACATCTTCAATAGATCTTGAATAACTCTGCACTATCTTCAAATTTATGCATGTACACTTAATCATAGAATTTGGACACTCTATAAAATATGTCCTCAATTACACATAATATTATCTTTATTTCTTGGTCCTCATGAAACCAAATTATGTTTTCTACTCTGCCAGTCTTCATATAATAACCACTATGTTGACATCAATGATAAACACTATCATGAATGCAACACAAAATCTTTGAATCATGCCACTATGAATTCTAGGATACTCCCCATAGGAATACCATCAACATTTATTCTAACAAGCTTCCTCTTTCGCATTGATGAATGACATCTAAGTTCTAGGAATACCAAATGTCTCTATTGCAACCGCTCCACCATGCATGTTGTCCATGAATTTTAGATATACTATAATTATCATGCATAAGGAAGGTGTTATTTTCCCCCATACATCATCATTTTTTCAAATCATCTTCATCAATCCTTTTCAAATCCCCTTGATTATTCAAATCTCAATTTCAAGAACATTTCTCACCCAAATGATATTCTTCCCATATTAAAATCAATAGACAAAGATATTTTATGTATTATTCTCCTCATAAGATATCTACAAACATTGATATCAAATGATGGTTTTTTATATTCTATTCTTGCCCATTGAGACCAATGGTAAAGGTTTCATTATGTCAATCTACTGCACAATATATTCAATACACTCAAGTGTCTAAAGGCATTGTTAAGAACTAGTTACCACTCAAATCTATGTGTACAATTTCAAACTTCAAAAATGTAGTAAATTTCTTTCTTGGAAATAAAATTTTATTGCACTTTTCCTTAGCACATTCCTCACATAACTTGTTAGTAGGCTTTGCAATCTTAGTAAAATCTCTAACAACAAATGTAGAACCAATCTTCACAATGTTATCAAAGTTTATATGAGAAAACCTTTATGACATAAGCATCTATCTTCCACCTTAGCAATTAAGCATGTAATCTCTGTAGAATTCAACTAAAAAACATTGCCTCTAGTCCTTGTACCATTACCAATCAACTTACCATCTTTATCATTGATAATGCATGTCTTTTCAATTAATTACAAGTGATATCCATTGTCAACTAGCTATCCAACAATATCAAGATAAACATCAACAAAGTAAACATCATTAGTGTTCATCTTTCCATCAAGTGTAATAGATCCCTTTCCATTTATGTGACAAGATTATTTGTTTTCAACTCTAAAAATTGCACTATCATAGTTATATTCACTGAATTGATAAGTAGGAGATAATTTCCACAGCACGTCAAATTATGATATTGCTATTAGGATTTAACTGTGTGATTTTAGAGTCAAACTCATTGACCCTTATTTCATGAGTAGTGATTCAACATGAATCTATCCCTCATGAGAATAAATCGAACACTTAACACTCATTGGATCTAGGTGATGGTCAAAGGGGTGAAGCACCGAGACTTCTCGAGAGGTCACCTATCCCAAAGCTTGCAATCCCATTTGCAAAACCTTCACCAAGTGTTGTGCCTTATGAACCATTCATTAGAAAGCCCTTTAAGCTCATCAATTGATAAGTAGGAGATAATTTACACAACACATAAAATTATGATATTGCTCATCAAAGTAGGCGATAATATCCTAATAGCAATATCATAATTTGATGTGCTGTGGAAATTATCTCCTACTTATCAATTGATGAGCTTAAGGGGCTTTTTAATGAATGGTTCATAAGGCACAACACTTGGTGAAGGTTTTGAAAATGGGGTTGCAAGCTTTTGGTGTAACCATGGAGGAAACTTCATAGTTAAGTGCACTCAGGCTGGAGTAGTATTGAGATGGGTGACCTCTTGGGAAGTCCCAGTGCTTCACCCTTGTGAGAATCACCTAGATCCAATGAGTGTTAAATGTTCCATTTATTCTCATGAGAGATGGATTCATGTTGAATCACTACTCAAGAAACAAGGGTCAATGAGTTTGACTCAAAAATCACACAGTTAAATCCCGATAGCAATATCATAATTTGACATGCTGTGGAAATTATCTCTTGCTTATCAATTGATGAGCTTAAGGGGATTTATAATGAATGGTTCATAAGGCACAACACTTGGTGAAGGTTTTTCAAATGAGGTTGCAAGCTTTGGGTTTAACCATGGAGGAAACTTCGTAGTTAAGCGCACTTAGGCTGGAGTAGTACTAGGATGGGTGACCTCTCGAGAATTCCAAGTGCTTCACCCTTGTGAGAATCACCTAGATCCAATGAGTGTTAAGTGTTCCATTTATTATCATGAGAGATGGATTCATGTTGAATTAGTACTCATGAAATAAGGGTCAATGAGTTTGACTCAAAAATCACATAGTGAAATCTCGATAGCAATATCATAATTTGATGTGCTATGGAAGTTATTTCCTACTTATCAATTGATGAGCTTAAGGGGATTTATAATGAATGGTTCATAAGGCACAAAAATTGGTGAAGGTTTTGCAAATGAGGTTGCAAGCTTTGGGTTTAACCATGGAGGAAACTCTATAGTTAAGTGCGCTCAGGCTAGACTAGTACTGGGGTGGGCGACCTCCCAAGAAGTCCTAGTGCTTCACCCCTGTGAGCATCACCTAGATCCAATGAGTGTTAAGTGTTCTATTTATTCTCATGAGAGTTGGATTCATGTTGAATCACTACTCATGAAACAAGGGTCAATGAGTTTGACTCAAAAATCACACAGTTAAATCTCGATAGCAATATCATAATATATTCACTAAAATTATTCATATGTCTCTAGTCATCTAATGATAACAAACACAATCTATAATAAAATTAGATTTCTTCTTTTCAGCTTGTGATAATGAAGATCTTTCTTCTCTAACTTCTTCTCTTTTAGGAGTTTATTCCTTAATAGCAAAAAATCACATTTCATCGCTTTCATCATCATTTTCACCAAAAAAATCTTTCCACACTAGCATCTAATTCCTCATCATTAGCAAATAGAAAAATCCTTGGCTTATAAGGCTTCTTCATAAAATTTATTAATCCTTTAGGGAACTTAGAAGAATAATGATCATATTCATCACATGTCCAACATTTAAAGAGTTTTGTAGCTTTAGGTTCTCTCTTGATAGGAAGTGCAATTCCTTCCTCCATCTTCTTATATCTTCTATTTTTTGTCAACTACTACTAGCATAATCTCCACTTGTACTTTCACTTCATGTCTATGTAGGTCAAAAACTTAATGTGCTAAAAGTAGTCTCAATTCTAGGGAATTCTACACTTTGTCTCATCCATTTCTTAGTTGATTCAAATCTCCCAAGAAGAGTCTCTCTTGTAAAATTAGGTTTGCATGGAATATTATGTTCAATCATTTGTGATGTCTATTTATATGTAGGTGCCAAATTTAATAATATTTTCCATATAACTTTATCTTCATCTTTTTGTTTTCCATTAGAAGTCTTAATTCCTACAACAATCTCTAATATTATTTCAAAGTAATTTCTTATAGATTCATCTTCCATCTTCTTAGAATCTTGAAAATAAAATATCCAATTCTATAGTCTAATCTTTCTAGCATTCTTATCACCTTCAAATGAAGATTCCAATGATTTCCAAATTTCATAAGCTAGTTTTAAAGATTTTACCTCACTATACTCATTTTTAGAAAGAGTTTTCAAGAGTGCTTCTCTAGCTAGTATATTGAACATAAACTTATCTCTCTAAGGTTTAGTACAAGTCTCAAGCTTATATTCATCAACCACATCCTCTTTTTCTTAGTTATTGACCAATATCCTAGATCAATGCACATAAAAAAAGTGTCTTCAATTTCTCCTTCGAACAATCATAGTTAACTTCATCAATCTTCATAATTTCTTTCTTAAAATGATTAATCACCATATATTTCTTTTAGCTATTAAGATTTTTTTGGAAAATACAATTGGAGAAATTTTTATATTTTCATTGATGTTAAACCTTACTATTAAGACATTTACTAATAGTGTAGAGTGTCATATCAGTTGATTCATGAAGATGATTTAAAAAAGAGAGATAACTAGATGAACTAGTAAAGTTGACTAAAGAGGAGAAAGTATGTTGAAATTACAATGGCACCTAATTAGTTAGTCTTTGACAAGATAATGTGTTATTTAATCATTATATAAAGTAAAGAAGACAATTGAGTTGATTTTTAGAAGAGAAGACAAGAAGCTAAGTAAAACAAAAGTTTAACAGAGTGATAATTTTACTAGGTCAATGAAGAATAAGATTAAGGAACTTAAGAGATAGTTGAGAAAAATAGTATTAATTGAGTGATACTTATGGCTAAGAAAGGTGAAGGAGAAAATATAGTAGCAATCAAGCATAGTGAAGATTGAGCAAGTTAGTGTAATCCAAGTGAGACATAAGAGTAGATAACAAGAAGAAGAATAAAGTGATGACCGAGTGTTAGCAAAATGACTATTGGAAATATAAGAGGAATAAATGAGAGGGGAGGGGTCAATCAATTAATAAAAAAATAAATCATAGATCCCTTAGATGCCGATACCAATCAATACTTTGATTAAACTGTATTATGTTGTAACTCAACAAAAATACAACCACTCACTTTACTCTAGCAAATAATATAACTTGATAGTAACTAAATAACAAAAATAACTCAGAAAATGCAAGTCATAAGATGTTTACTATGATTAGGCTTAAGATTAACATAATTGCAAACACATAAAAAAATAAAATGAACACAAGTGACACCGAGATTTAACTTGGAAACCCAATTTGGAAAAAACCACTAATTGCAACTATTTACTGATTTTCACTCTTTTGAAGTGAGCCCTATTAGGAGCCAACCATGTTAAAGGTTAAAAAAAACATTGTTAGGTGTGACACTATTAGAGGATTTAATCACCTTGTTAGGAGTGGCCTTGTTAGAGGTCTTTAGAAACTTCAAATAGAAATGCCACCTTGTTAGAGGATTTACAAATAGTTATTAAGCCAACTCTGTCAAGAGATTTATATCACTGCTACAATGGTTAGAGAGTAACAATGAGATGATATGATTTCTGATGCAACTAAGTTACTGATTATAGATCTCAATTCTAGCTTGTATACTTGATCCTTCTTGATTGAATGTATCTTTGTGAAATGTCCCTTTTCTGATTTTTCATGATATTTCCAACCTCTAATCAGATCTTTAAAATCAAACAACTGCTATCACAAAGATCCACCAAATTCCTTAAGAAACCCCAAATCGGGTATGTTGAAAATAGTGCTAAAAGCTTCACAACTTCACAAATTATTAATGAATCTGAAAATGGAAATTTTTACAGAACTTTCAGCAGCATAACAGCCTACAAATTGATATTTCCAGATCCGTATAGCCTTTACACAACAGCTCGAAAATGTAGGACCAAAACTATGCTCATCGGGCTCCCGAAATAGCACAAAATATGCTCGGAAACACCACAAGAACACTAATAATCTATCTCAGAAGTTTAATCACGTCCCAATATATATATTCAGCTCTATTTTAACAGCTTAAAGTATAAAATACAGCAGCAACCCAAACTGATATGAAATACTCAACCGGAAACACCAAACTCTTACAAAAATACACCCGGAAACTCACAAATCTGCACTGTTCAGCACAAAGGCAAACTCTGTATGAGCATGCACATGGAATGGCTTCAAACTCCCGTCCTTAGCCTTCCTGGAAACCTGCAAACTCCCATTCTTGGGTCTCCCTGGAAACCTGCAAACTCCCGTTCTTGGGTCTCCTTCTCCACAGGTTTGGCAGCCTCTGAAGAATAACAAAGAATGAGTGAAAATCAAGTCTGGAATCCCCCCAAAATGCCTCCAAACCTCTTTAAAAAGGGCATAACTGTAACTCACGTCCAAGAGAGGTTAATGAAACATATTTTAATAATAATTATCATTTATTAGTCCAACGGTTTCCAAAGATTAACTCCCTTTTTCCGAAACTTCACTTTCTTGGGCCTGCCTGTCTTAGCAAAGATTATTATTTTTTAATTATTTGAAAAGGGGACATGACAAGTCCTCCCCTCCCCAAACATTGCTTGTCCTCAAGCAATGGCTGAACAATAAACCAATCAATCCTCCTGGATCCCAAATGTAGTCATGAACTATACTACTACCAATTAACACAGACTCCTGCAAGATCCTCTGCAATATGACCAAGAGGAATCCATAATCAAACTGGCAATTATAGCTCAACCAAACTCCAAAATCACCATTACCACAGTCAAAAACCCATGAGACACAAACTCTTAGAATATCAAAACCCAAGTAAAGTGGACTACCAACATAGTAAATACCATCAATGCATTCCACTGGCCTATATGGAATGTACAATCCAACTCTGCAACAATGGTGAATGCTCTCAAATGAAACTATACCAAGTATGGAGAATCCACACACTATACAACTCCTGCAGTCAACACAACTCTGTAGATCATTGGCCACTGTCTCATAACCATAACTCCCATGCACCCCTGATGGTGAAAAGCCATCACAAGATAAACAACAAGAAATGGAACCCAAACCAAATTTTCCTGCCATCAACTCCTCAGCATAAGGATCAATTGTTAACTGATGTACATACCTTGCAATATAATGTTGATTAAAAAAACCAACCTCAGTCAACAACTCACCATGAACAAGTGATACAACCCACTGTGACTGATCACTAGCTAAGTCAGGAGATGTCATAGCCAAAGGAGTAGAATCAATAACAACACTTGCTGAAGCATCACTCCAAAACTCTTGCTCTAAGTCATGTATTATCAAGCTATCAACTGCAAAACCTGTCGCCATGTCGTGCCCATCACAACTCTCATCTCGAGGCATCAAACTATTCCATAATTGATGATAAGCACTAGGAACCAAAGTACATCTCTGTATCATAATCTCATCAACATGGTCATCAAAGGTAAATTGATGAGCGTACCTCACAGTGTAATGCCGATAGAATGCGCCAATCTCAGTCAGTGGCTCAGACTGTAATCTAGATGAAACTAACTGCAATTGATCATCAACCATGTTGGAACTGACTACTACCTCCAAAGATATCACCAAGGGAGTAGTATTACTATCAGGAACCATGCCAACTGTCGACTCACCAACATCACACATGACCTTTGATACATCTCTAGTCTCTGTGCCTTCAGTACTAGAGGCCACCACCCTGTCAGGCATACAATAATCTGCTACAATACCCAACTCAACTAAACCTGACTCTAGTGGGAATGAACCTGATATGCCAATGTTAGTATCAAGGATGGATGCATCCCCATCTCCATTGTCTCTGACAATCTCAGTCATGGACATCCTCGAATCACCAAACACCATAGCTTGTGACTGTATAGAATCAGATAAAGACTGTAGTCGCTCTAACTCCATGGTCACCTTAGCCAAATGAAACTGTGACTCCTTGAAAGCCAACTGTGTACTCTCAAGAATCTCAAAAGTCACCTCAAGCTGCTCAGTAAGCTCACTCACCTCATCTTCCTTGGCCAACAATGCATCATATGTTGTACTACCCCACTCCATAAGATAATCTCTATCAGCTACCAACTGCATATAATTCTGTCTCAAAATCTGAATAGCCTCCCATAAAGAGTGGATCTCTGTCAAGGAAAGATAACTTCCTTCCTGCTCATCACTAGTAGGAGAACCCCATCCATAAACTGCTAATAATTGACGAGCAGCATCAAAATGTTGGCAAGTGATAGCAATGTCTCGGTCACTAACTCTCAACTGATTAGACACATGATGGCATTGGCTTGACTGTCTCCTACAAACCTCCTTTGATGCACTGTCTAAAGGAGTATCCTCAAAGTTACTAGTCTCTAGAGTATTACCATCCATGTCCTGTGAATCAACTCTAAAGCTCATATCAACATACAGAGTATCAAAATTTGTAGCACTGCTGTCCAACTCCTCTGTACCTAAAGAAACTAAGTCTTCAAAATTGCCCACTACATCCTCCTGGATGTCATCGATGCCAATATGATCCTGGGACTCATCTGTACACACTGCCAAATATGAAAGATCATCAACACATTCCAGCAAGTATGGTCGACTGGATATATGAACAAAGCCCAACACCGGTGTATAAAAACTAATACCAACATCAGACAAGATACTGGCACAAGAAAAGACAACACCGTGTAATCTGCTAATCAAATCCATGATAGCACCCAAACAAACACTGCGACCAAAAAGTGTTAAAGATCTCCAGTCAACTGAATCCCAAACACCAATATAACAATCTCGTGTCCATATCCGTAAACTAGAATCAACTGGTAACTCAAGCAAACTCCTCACCTGAGTAATATGACCAATACCAACTAACTCCACATACCTGTCATGATAAGGTAATGAAGTCACAATACTATCTTCACTCACCTTCAGCTGGCGGGATAAATCATGTGAAATACTACCTGCCTCAACCTCATGTGATGAAGCATCTAACTGTGCCTGGTACTCTTTCTCAGCAAATTCATGAATGCTCAATGTCTGCTCATCTCTACTAGGTATCTCACCATCCTGCACAACAACATCCTCATAATCATCATCTGAACCCACTACACTGTAGTCACTGCCTGTTGTAACTATACCATCCTGAATACCTGTGGCATCACCCTTTGACAACCTGTAAACAATTGTCTCAATTTGAGTATCAAGTTGACTGTTACTATCAATCTGTGTAATATCCTTTCCCACCACCTCCTGTGGCAAAGTAGAATCTGAGACCACTACCTGGCTATCAGCTAGTTTCTCAAACTCCTCATGCAAGTTCTTGGGAATTGTGTCATCTGTCCTGTGAGAAAATCTGCCAAATAGAAATCCAGTCAACTTATCCACCTTAGCTGGGTCAGATAACATGTCATTTATATGGTGGTGCTCAACCAACTGTTTAGACATGTCATGGCTTATTTTCATAAGTTTATCTCGAATGTCTAAATAACCATCCTTTCTACTATTTTGACTCTGGCTATCAATTGTCCAAGATCGTTCCCTCTGAGACTCTGTACTATACCTGTCCATTCTGGATAAAGTAGAGTGTAACCCCAATAGGATATAACTTCTTCAAGCACCAAGAACTAACATGCAAATGATTAGAAGTAGCATGCAACCATAGATTTGGACATGCAACTGATTAGAAGCAACATGCAACCACCAAATTATGACATGCAAGATCTGGGTAGTTGTCAAAACTGACATGCAAACTTCTACAACCGCCAAATTCACCAAGAACTAATAGGCAAATGATTAGAAGTAGCATGAAACCATAGATTTGGACATGCAACTGATTGGAAGCAACATGCAACCACCAAATTATGACATGCAAGATCTGGGTAGTTGTCAAAACTGACATGGAAGATCTGGGTACTTGTCAAAACTGAAATGCAAACTTCTACAACCACCAAATTCACCAAGAACTAACATGAAAATGATTAGAAGTAGCATGCAACCATAAATTTTTACATGCAGCTGATTAGAAGCAACATGCAATCATAAATTATGACATGCAAGATTTGGGTAGTTCTCAAAACTGAAATGCAATATCTGGGTAGTTGTCAAAACTGACCTGCAACTTCTACAAACCCTCAGGCTGGCAAGATCATGGCTCTGATACCACTGAAATGTCCCTTTTCTGATTTTTCATGATATTTCCAACCTCTAATCAGATCTTTAAAATCAAACAACTGCTATCACAAAGATCCACCAAATTCCTTAAGAAACCCCAAATCGGGTATGTTGAAAATAGTGCTAAAAGCTTCACAACTTCACAAATTATTAATGAATCTGAAAATGGAAATTTTTACAGAACTTTCAGCAGCATAACAGCCTACAAATTGATATTTCCAGATCTGTATAGCCTTTACACAACAGCTCAAAAATGTAGGACCAAAACTATGCTCATCGGGCTCCCGAAATAGCACAAAATATGCTCGGAAACACCACAAGAACACTAATAATCTATCTCAGAAGTTTAATCACGTCCCAATATATATATTCAGCTCTATTTTAACAGCTTAAAGTATAAAATACAGCAGCAACCCAAACTGATATGAAATACTCAACCAGAAACACCAAACTCTTACAAAAATACACCCGGAAACTCACAAATCTGCACTGTTCAGCACAAAGGCAAACTCTGTATGAGCATGCACATGGAATGGCTTCAAACTCCCGTCCTTAGCCTTCCTGGAAACCTGCAAACTCCTGTTCTTGGGTCTCCCTGGAAACCTGCAAACTCCCGTTCTTGGGTCTCCTTCTCCACAGGTTTGGCAGCCTCTGAAGAATAACAAAGAATGAGTGAAAATCAAGTCTGGAATCCCCCCAAAATGCCTCCAAACCTCTTTAAAAAGGGCATAACTGTAACTCACGTCCAAGAGAGGTTAATGAAACATATTTTAATAATAATTATCATTTATTAGTCCAACGGTTTCCAAAGATTAACTCCCTTTTTCCGAAACTTCACTTTCTTGGGCCTGCCTGTCTTAGCAAAGATTATTATTTTTTAATTATTTGAAAAGGGGACATGACACTTTGCAGCTCAACAAGGCTATTCTTCTTATCCTTCTAATTTGCTTCCACTAAGCATCAATAAATCTTCTATTCACCTGCACAGATTCAATCCTCAACTTGACTTTATATTTATATCTTACACATTGTGAAGTTAGCTTGAATAAAACTTAGAATACTTAATATTCATCTTCTCAGCTAGATAGAACTAACAATTACATCAATTGAACTTAATATGCCAAAATAAAAAAATCCTTTGTTAGCTAACCATGCTTGGTATACACCAACTTAGAAATGATTTTCCTATGTTAAGCAAGTGAACTCAATTAGCAATGCACATTCACAAAGTTCCTTTGGTAACCAAGTGAGCTCAACTAACACTGGTTTCATCTAATATTTTATGCCTAGATAGAACTAACAATTAAATCAATTGATCTTAATATGCCAAAATAAAAAAATCCTTTGTTAGCTAACCATACTTGGTATACACCAACTCAGAAATGATTTTCCTATGTTAAGCAAGTGAACTCAATTAGCAATGCACATTCACAAAGTTCCTTTGGTAACCAAGTGAGCTCAACTAACACTGGTTTCATCTAATATTTTATGCATTAACCGAGTGAGATTGGTTAACACTCAACCTCTGCAAATATCCCTTTGATGACCAAGTGAACTCAGTAGACATCGTCTTCTGACCTAGGAAAATTTTGGAATGCTCAATAGACATAGGAAACCATCTTCATCATTCGAATGAGCTCAAAATACACTAACTAGTAATGATATGACATTTGGTGTAACATCAAAGACAATACACAATTAATCAATTATTTTTGATAATCTTCCTCTTTGGCATTGATGGCAACATCACATGTCATAAAATAATAAAATTTTAGAGCAAGAATAAAGTAAGGAACATATCCATAGTTTCATTTTGATTCTCATTTATGAGAACTCCCTCTATCAATGTGAACTCCCTCTGGCTTCAATTTCTCCCTCTGTCAGCAAAACTCTGCCTTCAACATCTTCTTTTGATAGAAAACCTCCCCTCTTTGATATTAGAGCAATTTCTTCCTCTTTGGCATCATCAAAACAAATTTCTATGATATGACAACAAAACTCTCCCTCTTTGACATCTCATGCCAAAGACAATATTCAGTGAATGTCAATGTACCTCATGTACTGATTCAATTGCAATGTGTCTTTGACAATACTGCATCAACTGTTTGATCTTCAACATGCTCTAGTTGATGCATCATTGAATTGTATTTAGAGAGCTTTAGATAGGGAAATGACCCCTAACTTACCTCTTAGATACAAAAATGCATCCTTAGGTAATGGCTTAGTGAATATATCTACAATTTGCTCTTTGGAATTGATGTATTCCAATCTTACCTCTTTATCTTGTACCAATTCTCTCAAAAAATGATATTTTATAGCAATGTGCTTGGGTTTGGTATGAATCATTTGATATATTAATTGTAGTAGCGTTATCATAGAAGATAACCATAGGATCCTTGATCTCTATCTTCATACATGCCAATAGTTTCTTGAACTAAAAAATATTAGAACAATTAACTGATGCTACCACATGTTTTGCCTTTGTCATGGACTGAGAAATACATTTCTACTTCTTGCTTGTCCAAGATACTAGTATTTTACCAAGAAAGAATTCTCCTCCACTTGTTTTTTTCTGTCATTAATAGTTCTTGCCCAGTCAGCATCTATGAATGCTTTCAAATCCAAATGGATTTTATAACATAATCCATAGACTTTAGTATCTTTTGGATATCTCATAATTCTCTTAATTTCCATCATGTGATATTCTTTGGGATTTACTGAGAATCTTACCACCATACCAACTACTAATGGAATATCAGGCCTTGTGTGCACTACATATTACAATTTTCCAATCATTGAAAAGATTTGTCTTGAAATCTAAAATAAAACTAGTCACATTGATTTCTTTTGCAATGAATTAATAACTATAGCCCTCACCTCCACTCTTCAATATGTGTTTCACCATTTCATACATCAATTTTTTTACTATTTTCCTCCCAGGATATTGTTCACACTCGTCATGGAAACATGTGTCAAACTTGGATAAGCCACCACATTTAAACACTTCTCATTTAAGAAATCATTTCTATGAAATAAACAACCATCAGCTCTAGGACATCAAATTGATCTAGCAAGTCTCTTGATGATTTTGGAAGCCCACTAGCACCATAACTCTCCAACATTTCTTTGCAATGAAAAGTAGAATAGATGGAGTGTAATAGTTCATGGTGCATAGAAAAATCCTCATGATATCAAGGATTCAAAATCCCTTTGTGATATATGCAATCTTGGATGACTCTTTCTAATTTATTTGAACAACATAGTTCGACTTACCTCCAAATAATGTTTTTAAAATGTGGCGTGCGGTCTTTGATGCCAATTCTTAACTTTAACACATCTCTAGCATTTGGTGATACTCTTGCACTAGAGTGCCAAAACTATGTAATTTATTGCTTTACATATCAGATAGCTTCTTATCAAAATGTGGAAGTCTCTCACTAAAAGGCCATGTTTGTTTTTTAAGAGAATCATCAATTTTGTCTTGTCTAGTAAGTGCTCTTCTCAAAGTAGTATGATTCAGGTTCAAGTCAATATAATTTTGTCTCATATATCTACCTTTTATCAAATGATGACTTACCAAAGACATTTTAATAACTGTTTGAGCAACTCTCTTATCCTTCTCCCTATTCTTTTTTCCAATGCTATTGAGAGCACTGAAAAGATTCTTCACAATAATGACATTTATTTCTGTTTTTTTATTGACACGAATCTTCAATTTGGAAATCACAGGTCTCATCTTTTGCATCTTTAATATGTGAATAAAAAGTTGACATTGGTCCACCACTATCTTGTTACATCTTATATAGTCTTGAAGCCCATAACCAAATGGTTCTTTGAGATTTTTTTTCTTCCAAATTGGTAATAATCATTTCATCAAATTTCAATTATCTATTTTGGTGTTCTAGGACCTTCATGTCAATTATAATTAGGAGATATGTAACATTCCTATGGATTTTCATTTTCGACTTGGTCAGTCATAGCATTTGTATTATGAACTAGTAAATTTTTATCCTCCAAAATTTCAATCTTCACATTATCATTATCAATTGGTACATTTTCATTCCCCAACTAAACATATTCATTTTTTGACTCTATGATTTCACATTCGATCAATACATTGTGAACTTGATTCACATTTAACATACCTTGTCTCTTCCTTTAATGATTTACCTTGTCCCTTTCCCTATATATTGCAATGTCTTTATTCAATACCTTCCTTTTGTGTTTAGCCTTTCAACGACTACTACTCCCCATTCAGACAACAATATTAGACACCTAATCAAATCTTGTGGCAACCTTTTTGATCATATGGGCCCCAAATAATACTTTTTCTCCAAACCTGTGAAAATGGCACCCAAAAAATGTGGTTGTCAGCTTTTTAGTGACAAAGAATATTTTGGGAAATGTCTTGCCAAATTGATTTCCCTCCAAAATTTGGGCAATCAATTTTTGAAACAAAAAATTGTTGCCAAATTTTGGACCGAGTACTCGATTAGGTTTGGTATTTACCGAACCTCTTTGGTCAACTAAAAAACCATGTTTGAGACATGTTCTAGTGACATTCATGCTTCAAGTAACCCTCTATCAATATCTTTTTTTTATCAATATTCAATGAAATGAAAAGGGTTTTTGAATAAAACTCTTAAGATTCCATCAATATAATTGTTTTCAAATTCTAAGTTTGATAAGTATCTATTAGTTAATTTTAATGAAGCTATTTGTAAATCACTAATTGACATACTGATTGAAAAATAGCTATAATTGTCTAATAGTATAACATTTTTGAAATCCAAAACTTGTGTCACATTCTATGCTTCACCTAGTGTAAGTAAAAAAAGACGATTTTTTTTTTTGGTAAACATTTCAATTAGTTAAGGTGGTCAGACATTAGAGTTTTTTTATTTTGAAAAAGTTATAGTAGAAAATTCATATTTAATTATTTATTTGGAATAAAAATACCCAAAAATATGCGTTACATTTGGACATGAGTCTACATTTTATATCTATGATTATATTAAAAATATTATTATTTGATTTTGATTAAGGTGGTCAAACATATACATACTTTTTATTTTGACCCTAAAATTTTGTAGTACTACATTAAAATCCAAAATTTTGAGAAATCAAATAATGTTTTCTATAGATAAGGCCTAATAGTTTAGAAACTACATTCAATTTTCTATAGATTCTTTTCTTAAATTTTTTCTATATAAAGCCCATAACTACTCTAAAAGTATGTGTCAAGTTAACATAACCCTAATTTGCTAGTTTTCACTGCCACTTAAGGCCATAGTTTGGTTGACCATGATCCCACACATATCTAGAATGTAAGTAAAACATTTTAAAAATAATCAAATGAATTTAAAAAAAAGATGATAATATATTATCTTTCAATATTCATATACTCAATCTACGCCTACGGCTATGATAAATAATCATAAATGTTGACTCAAACAAATTATCATCATTTAATGGATCAATAGACTAAAATAAGTTGATATAAACTAGGATACAAATATTTAGTTTGATCAATATATATTTGAGGCCAAGATGCTTCTCTACCATTCATCTACTAAGAATTGTAGATTCCTATTGATTATAAGTTTATTGGTTATTGAATTGTGTATTTTGTATGTATTCTATTCATCATTATAACCCAAAAATATAAATTTTAACCCTTTTTTTGTCAAATTTTATTCTCAAGTCATTTGACACATATGCATATGCCATAGATAGAAATACTCTCATATGAGAAACACTATGTTTTCTTTCATTTTATGCATCTTTAGGAATCAAAATTTTCACTCTTTATTGTAATCTATTCATTTTCTAGACAATATGCATGACACTTCAACTCAATGCTCATTTGTATCTAGTTGTGTATTTCTTTTGAATCGTATGTTTTTTGCAAAAAAAATTAAAATTCATTTGAGATGTTCTCACCACCTCTATCCATTCCTAATCTTTTGAGGTGCTACCCACATTGTTTCTCAATAGAAGCCTTAAATTGACAAAAGAAATAAAACAATTGATTATTTTTTCTTAGGAATGAGACCCATGTTTTTCTTGAATAGTCATGAATGAGTGTAAAAAAATAATAAACTAGCACCTAGTGATGGTGTTTGCATTAGCCCCCATAAATTTAAATGAATGATCTCCTAAGGTACTTTAGCTCTCATTGCCATATCTACTAGAAATGATCTTTTTTTTTGTTTTCCTAACATTCAACCTTCACATATTCTTCCTAGTTTATCCATTATCACTAATCCCTTAGCCATGCTTTTCATATGAAGCAAATTGAGGACTATAAGGTTTAAACACTTGAAACTTATATGCAAATCTAACTTTCATCTTTTTATTTTATTATTGAAATATTGTTTGTTTGACTATTATAAATTCATCTTTCTCATCTTGTATGCTTAGTTGTTGGAATGTTGGGAGGAAGGGGGGGGGAGGGTGGGTGGTAGGTGAATGAAGATCTTAAACTTTTGACATCAAAACCAAGTTAATGAATTCAAACCTTATTCATTGCATATAATAGATCTATCATTAAAATAGTAATGCTGAAACATAAATAAAATACATCACATCCATGAAATATTTAAACACATAACATAATGATTTGGTAACCTAGAAACACTTCAATGTGAAGGTAAAACTAGGGTGGGGATGAAACCCACAAATCTTCACTATTGCAACAATAAAATTAACCTATTAGAGTTACAGTGTTTGATTATATGATATGATCTACCCTGTGAGGGGTCTGCCCTATTAAAATATTTAGTGACTATTAGACCTCACCTTATTAAAGGATTTTACACTCACAATTTAGTAAGGAATCTATAAGGAATTTTACATAGGCCTCTAAAACCACTCTGTTAAGAGATTTACCTTGTCTCAATTTAAAATAATTGATTTAGTACTTGACCCTCAATTTTCTCTATAAGTTGGTCTTGGGTCTTCTCCTTGCTATATTGCTAATATCAATTTTCTCTATAAGATGATCTTGGAACTTGTCTTTACTATATTGATAATTTGATCTCCTAATTTAATAACTTTATTCAATACTTCACTGCTCCAATTGCTTTCTATTTGATATCCTTTCAAACTTAATCTTCTCTTCTTCACATGTACATATGTTCCCATAAGGAATATGCCTTCCTCCTTTCTCACTCTCTTTGATTCAAGGTTAGACTCCTTCTTAAATAGATGTTCTATGAAGGTTCTAAATCTTGATCGATGATTTGTAACAATTCATCATCTTTTTCCATTTCTATCTTATTTTTTGATTGGTTTAATTGCATGCCTTGGGATGATTACCTTATGAAATGATGTGTGTTCACCTTCTTATTTGGCTCTACAAATATTAAATGTCATGTAAAATTTGGCCAAAATGGTTTGCATATGTTTTTGTGCCATTAGAAACACATATATGTCAAAACTAAACTTCTTAGCACTTGAATGCTCTGATGCTCAATCATGTAGACTTCTTCATGTTGTCACTTAGCTTCTATATACCTTCTTTCTCGATAATCATTAACTTGTCAATGTGCTCAGTCTCAACTATATTGCTCGAGGCATACATGTGCTTGGTCTCAACTCAATACTCAACAATCACTATGTTGCTCAATATAAGTTTTGTATGCTTGACCTTTATTAGATAACTCGGTCATAGTGATGACCCTATAATTTTTCCTAGTAAATGACTAAGTGTTTGGACACTAATCAAAAACATAGGTGTAGAGATCAACAAGTTGTTCTTGATCATATTTCATATCCAAATCTGGTTTGATATTTAAAGGACACATTTTATTATATTCCATTTGGACTTTGGCAATGAAATGGTTACTTGGGAAGTTTTTTGAATTGTCAAATCCCTATTGTTGAAAGATACACTAGTACCTTTTCTGAGTAGGCTATCTAATGCTCCTTAAATTATATTTTAGACTAGAAACAAAATAAACATCACTTATATGTTTATGTCCCCCTTCTTGGTTAAAACGTTCATGTTCTCTTTTTTTTAAACTTCTATTTCATTGTCATCACCCAATGTTACACCAAATTGTATGCTCTCATCTTAGCTATATACATTTCTAAACCCTGTCATGGGATTATTGCACCTTGAGTCTAAAAACTATGTATCTTTTTCATTTTTTGGTGCAACATTGTATGCCAAAACATAGTCCTTCATTCAATTTTTTCATTTTTATTTTCTTATGTGAATTTTGCATTTTGGTGTCTAGAATCATACCTTTTCTTTCACGTTTAGTCAAATAAAATGCACACTTCTTACAATAATAAAACTAGATTTGAGATTCAAGTCATTCTGTTGGCCTTGAGGGTGGTTTTGAAATGAGTTTTGTGTTGGGTTATGATTGATACATTTTCCAATTGAGATTTATGAGATGTTTCTTCCATCTCTATTTAAGTTTCTTCCTCTACCTCTAGAATTTATTCTTCCTCTTTATCTACCATGGCTGATTGAAACACTTGTCTTGAAGGCATGTAATAAGACATGTTCTAAAATTGTATTTGTTGATGGATTTAGTCTATGCTCATAAGCAATGAGAGATGCATGTAGCTCATCAACTAAAAGTTGAGATTTATATTTTGTCTCTTTTATATGGCCAGTGTGCAATGGTGCCAAATAATAGAGGAAAAATTCCTTAAAATATTTTTGATTACTCTCTTTTCCTAAAACGTCTCACTATGATATCTTATTTGGTTTACTAATCCAAGGAGTTGAGTGAAGAAACAATCTATTGTATCTTATTCTTTCATGTAAATGGTCTCAAAATATCTTCTTAGTTTGTTTAGTTTGAGTATCTTCACTTTTTCGATTCCTTGATAGGTTGCTTGAAGAATATCACTTGCTTGCTAGAACTTTGTTGTAGGTCAAATATGTGAAAATATGCTCTCATCTACCCTTGAAAGATTAAAAATAAAGACAATAATCCTTTTTATTATATTTCAATAAGTCTTTATATGCTTGAGGGAGCACACTTTATATTTCTACATTTACTGGGTACCCATTTCAATAAGATCTCATATAAGTCTTGTAACTTGAAAACAATGCTTTCATAGTGATTGCCCCATAGTCATGATTTTTTCGTTAAATTGCAAAATTTGTGCATTTATTGAACTTGTGCTTACTGCCATTATTGATTGTGCAAAACCTTTCTACCTTAAGGAAAAAGTTTTAGATAAATAACTTCATCACTACCCTTTTTCATCAATATTGGCCTTTTTCTTTGATACCATTAATAGGAGGATGAAGAAGAAATAAAAAACATTATTATAAATGAAACAAGAAAAAAGTGATGGAAATTATATTTTTATTTGTTTGTTCATATTTAATGTATATTTAAGTCTAATTTGCATGAGATCAAAAGTTGTAGACTTGTACATAAATTCCCTTTAAAAAAATTTTCTTCTCAAAAGAAATGGTGGATGGAATGAGCTAGAAACATTAAAAATGTCATTGTTGAAAATGATGTTCATGACAGGTGAGAGCAAGAGATAGAGTAAATACACATAGGAGAATTATTTGGGAGAGGGAAGTGAGTTGTCATCAGTTGTTGATGAGAAGTGCAAAGTGAATGAAGCGTTGTTCAACAAGCCAAAATCTTAAATATCTATTGTATGAAGTAGTCCAACAACCTCTCTCATATCTCTCACAATTTCGCTCAAGGTGGACATCTTATTCGGTTGTATTTCTATACACAACAATGCTAACTCTGTAACCTTCCACATTACACCCAACTCAATGTTTTCCCCTCCCTCTATGTCTATTAAGCTCTCAATGCGGCCTTGAGAAATTAGTGACCTTGACTACAAAAATATAAATGAATTTCACTGAGATGAATAAAAGTATCTATTTACTTTTTATTATATAATTAACAAAGTCTTAAAAAAGAATTTCAATCTTTTTCTTACATAGGATACAATGTGACTTTGTTCCCCTGAAACATGTTGGTGAGTAGGCTTCAAGCCTATCCTCTTTTAATCTCCTCTTTCCTTTACTTACTCTAACTACTTTATTTATTGTTGTCTTCTCATGGAGAGCTCTAGACCTCTCATTTTGTAAACTATATTTTCTGGATTGTTATAGACTTATCTGGAAGCTTCTAGCTTAAGAGAGAAGACTCATTATAAGAAGAACATTGCTTTGTTTTAAAAATAATTGGTAGCTAGTTGTTTAACAAATGCATATGTAGAAAAAACAATATTTTATACTTATTTAATTTCTTTGTGTGTGCTTGTTTTTGTATTACCTCTATGTTTCATGTAGGCAAAATATTTGTTTCTCTTGTCTTTGCTTCATCATAGTGGTATCAGAGCTATAGAAGATTTGGGTATTATTTTTATGGGTAGATGTCATTGTGGGTGAAGGAAAAATGAGAGTAAAGTTGAAGTTCTAAGGAATAGATCATAGTTGCTATGTGATAAAAGGAAGGGAAATGGTTTGTAGTTGTTACAAAATAGAAAGTTTTAGTGTTACATCATGTTAGGAACCAGTGGAAGTATTTTACAGCCATAAATTCTAAGTTTTAATGGAAATTTTTTTGATTATTGGAGCATTGAAATGAAAATTCTTTTTTGTTCTCAAAATGTTTGGGATTTAGTTGAAAGTGGGTTCCCTAAACCAAAAAACTTAGTAGGCATACCAAGCTCTTTCACAAGCTAAAAAGGATTTATTAAAAGAAAATAGGAAAAAGGATGCTAAGGCATTGTTCTTTATTCAACAAGTAGTAAGGGAAGCAATATTTCCAAAGGTAGCTATTGCCACAAGCTCAATGCAAGTATGGGACAACTTGCAATAAACATACCAAGGAACACGCAAGGTAAAAACTTCAAAGTTAAAAAATCTTAGAAGAGATTTTGAAAATTTACAAATGAAAGATTCAGATTCAATAGATTTATTCTTCACTCAAGCAATGGGGATAGTAAATCAGATTAGATCTTATGGAGAAACCCTTAGGGATCAACAAGTTGTAGAGAAAATACTTAGAATTCTACTAAATAAGTTTGATTCAAGAGTTGCAACCATTGAATAATCTAAGGATCTTTTCAGCTATCAATAGATGGGTTAATGGGTTCTCTTTTATCACATGAACAAAGGTTGAATCATTCAGGAACTTCATCATTGGAGAATGCTTTCAAGACTCAACTCTCATTTGGAAGAACAAGAGGAAAATTAGATTATAGTAGAGGTAGAGGATATTTCACACCAAGAGGAGGAAGAGGAAATCCACAATTTGAAAGTAGAAGACCAACAACAACCTCACAAACCCATTTCGCATCAACAAGAGGAAGGGGGAGCAACCATCCTGACAACCATCATCAAGGAGAAAGGTATGGAAAATCTAACATCCAATGTTATTATTGTAATAAATTTGGGCATCTTGCATCTGAGTATAGAAAAAAAAATGACATGAATAGGCAAAAGACACATTTTATAAATGAAAATCAGCCCAACACTAGTGAGAAAAACACCATCTTGATAACATGCAATGTTGCACAAGAGAGTTCTAAAGAAGTATAGTTCTTGAATAGTGGTTGTAGTAACCATATGAGTGGGACTAAGGAGATATTCTCAACAATAGATGAATTAGTAAAATTAGAGGTTAAGTTGGGAAAAGATCATCAAATTTTAGTCATGGGAGAAGGGTCAATTAGCATAAGAACTAAGAAAGGTGAAGAAAAATAAATTCCTAATGTATATTATATTCTTAGATTGTGACACAATCTCATAAGCATTGGGTAGCTAGTACAAAAGGGATATAGAATACATTTTGAAAATGGTGAATGTGTGATTCTAGATAAAAAACCAAGCAATAGGCTGATTGCAAAATTTGAAATGACCCAAAATAGAATGTTTCCACTTAAAATCCAAAGTGAACTATCTTTAGAGCCAAATCAATTGAAAAAGTGGCTAAATCAACATTTAAAGCTTCATACAAAAATGAATCTTGGCTATGGTATTTAAGGTTTGGTCATTTAAACTTTAAAGGGTTACAACTCTTATATAAGAAATGAATGGTCCATGGGTTGCCATCAATAGAGCCACTTAAGAAAACATGTGAGAGTTGCATTTTGGCAAAGCAACATAGAGAAAAAATTCCATTTGGAAAGTCTTATAGAGAAAATCATCAACTTGAGATAGTCCATTCAAATCTTTGTGGCCCAATGAAAACACCATCCTTAAGCAAAAAACTTTATTTCTTGACATTTATTGATGATTTCAGTAGAAAAGTATGGGTTTATTTTGTGAAGTATAAATCAGATGTATTTTCTATCTTTAAAGAAATCAAGGAAAAATTTGAAAAATAAAGTGGATACTCTATTCAAACATTAAGAACCAATCAAGGTGAAGAATACATATCAAATGATTTCCTAAATTTTTGTAAAGAAAATGGCATATGGAAACAATTTATAGCAAGGTACACTCCACAACAAAATGGAGTAGCGAAAAGAAAAATAGAACAATTATGGAGATCACAAGGAGTATGTTAACGGAGAAACACTTACCAAATGAGTATTGGGTTGAAGCAGTTGCATGTTCAACATACATACTAAATAGATGTCCAACAAAAGCAAGAATAAATAAAAAACTAGAAGAAGATTGGAGCAAAAAAAAGCACAATATAACACATTTGAGAATATTTGGTTGTGTGGTATACTCATTAGTACTTCAAGAAGCGAGACAAAAATCTGATGATAGAAGAGAGAAGTGCATATTTGTGGGATATAGTGAACAATCCAAGGCATATAGGCTATACAATCCCATCAAAAAGAAGTTAATAATAAGTCACGATGTTGAGTTTGTAGAAGAAGAAGCATGGGATGGTAGCTTGGATAAGTCAACTACGGTTGTAGCTAGTGTTCCACAAGAAAATGAAGAAAATGAAACTCAAGATGTGCATTGTACAACACAAACAAATGTTCCCAAAACACCTACAAGGGAACCTACCACTCAAAACACTACTACTCCAGCAAGCACTAATAGTAGTGAATCATCTAATCCAACACTTACATCATTAAGATCAAGGTTTATAAACACTTCAAGGAAGACATGAAGCCTTAGAGACATTTTCACAAAGCCTCTTACAAAGAATGCTTTTGAACACCTTCGAGAAAGTATTGGTATTATAGACATACATGGAAGTGAAGATTAAGGGGGAGTGTTGGTGACATAGGGTTCAAGCCTATCCTCTTTTAATCTCCCCTACCCTTTTCTTAGTCCAACTACTTTATTTATTGTTGTCTTCTAATGGAGAGCTCTGGACCTCTCATTTTGTAAACTATATTTTCAAGATAATTTTAGACTTATCTGGAAGCTTCTAGCTTGAGAGAGAAGACTCATTGTAATATTGAAATGCTAGGTTTCATGGTAGTAAAAGATGAGAAGAACATTGCTCTATTTTAAAAAGAATTAGCAACTAGTTGTTGGCAAAGGCATATGTAGAAAAAATAGTATTTTATACTTATCTAATTTCTTTGTGTGTGCTTGTTTTTGTATTACCTCTATATTTCATGTGAGAAAAATATTTGTTTCCCTTGACTCAGCTTCAACAAAATATTTGTATCAATAGGAGCTCTTCTAGGAATGATCTCTAAATTACAACGTTGAAGCTATACACATCGCTTTTTTAGTTTAATTATTAGTTGTCATATATCTGTGAAAGAAGAAAATAACGTAATTATTTTTACCTTAATTGTACTGGGTATAAAAAAATATAGAAATAATTATGCTATTTGGAGAACAGAACAAAATAGAGAACAACAAGAGGTTGTAGAAGCATTTGCAGTGTTAGCAAATGTGTTTGCAATGATAGCAAATAGTCTTGCAGTGTTAGCAAGGGTGCAATGATAGCATTGGAAAATATTAGCAAAAGAAATTAGGAGATTGTCTAAAATCTA
This sequence comes from Cupressus sempervirens, assembly GCA_028749045.1. Lineage (NCBI taxonomy): Eukaryota > Viridiplantae > Streptophyta > Pinopsida > Cupressales > Cupressaceae > Cupressus > Cupressus sempervirens. The sequence continues at coordinate 671,389,634 of CM053786.1, read as the reverse complement.
TTGGTGACATCACTTTTCTCTGTAAATTATTACTTGTGACATCACTGGGTATGTGCAAGATCATGGTGTACCAAACTATGGCCTTAAGTGGTAGTGAAAAATCAGCAAATCAGGTTTATGTCAACTTGACACATAATTTTGAAGTGGTTATGGACTTTATATCAAAAATTTGTAAGAAAATAATTTGTAGAAAATTGAATTTAGTTTCTAAACTACTAGGCCTTATCAGGAGAAAAAAATAATTGATTGGTCAAAAGTTTGAATTTTAATGCAGTACTAAGAAAATTTCAGGACAAAAATAAAAAGTAGGTGTATGTCTGACCACCTTAATCAAAATCAAATCATAATGTTTTTTAATATAATTATAGATATGAAAACTAGACTCATGCCCGGATGTGACGCATATTTTTTGATATTTTTATTCCAAATAAATAATTAAATATGAATTTTCTACCAAAACTTTTTCGGATTAAAAAAAGTCTCGTGTCTGACCACCCTAACTAATAGAAAATTTGATCAATTTTTTTTTTTTTTGTTTTTTTCTTATACTAGGCGAAGTATAGAATGTGACACAACTTTTAGATTTAAAAAATGTTATACCGTTTGAAAGTTATAGCTATTCTTCATTCAGTATGTCAATAAGCACTTTACAATAATCTTCATTGATAATTAACTAATAAATACTTATCAAACTCAAAATTTGACAGAAATTATATTGATGGAATCTAGAGAGCGATATTAAAAAACCCATTTCGTTTCATTCAATTTCGATCAAAATAACATTATCAGACGGCTACTCGAAGTCTGAGTATCACTAAAACTCTCTATAAACACGTCTTTGGGGTTGACCGGGCAAGCTTGGTAAATACCAAGCCTGATCAGATATCCGATTCAAAATCGGATATCCGATTTGACATCGGATATCCGATATGACATCGGATATCCGATATGGCTCGGTAGTCAAATTCCAAAAATCTTCAAATTTTGGAGGGAAATTCGATTTAAACGTTCTAGTTTTTTATTTTTAAATTATTTCACTTATATTAATATGTAAAGGCATATTTTAATATATTATATATATATAATAACGTAATGTAAACATACAAGATATAATCTAGTAATATATAATAATATCTTATGTTAATCTTATTACAATCTATAAATATAATTTATATTATTATTATTTTTACTAAATATAATAACGTAATTTATATATATATAAAATACGTATTATATATTATTATATTAATATGTATGTTATTAATATATACAATAACGTAATATTTTCATTAAATGTAATATGTATTATATATTACTATATTAATATGTATAATAATATAATATTTATATAACAACGTAATATTTTTATTAAATATAATATATATTATAAATATTATTATATTAATATGTATGTTATTAATATATTTATATAATAACGTAATATTTTCATTAAATATAATAATGTAATATGTATATGTATATATATATTATTATATTGATATGTATATTATTAATATATATGTATATTATTAATATGTATATTATTAATATATAAGAGTCAAAGGGGGTCATAGGGTGACCTATAACCCTCTTTGACCCATTGAACGACAATATATGTCTCTAGGAGTCCTAGAACCCCTAGGGACATATGTCGTTCTTTAATGGGACAAAGGGGGTCCCTTTGACCCATTAAATGCCGACATATGTCCCTAGGACCCCTAGGGACATAGCCGAATCGTTCATATCGGTCAAAGGGGGTCATAGGGTGACCTATGACCCTCTCTGACCCATTAAACGATGAGATATGTCGGTAGGGGTCCTAGGACCTCTAGGGACATATTCGAATGGGTAATATGGGTCAAAGGGGGTCATAGGGTGACCTATGACCCTCTTTGACCCTTTAAACGACGACATATGTCCCTAGGGGTCCTAGAACCCCTAGGGACATAGTCGAATCGTTCATATGGGTCAAAGGGGGTCATAGGGTGACCTATGACCCCCTTTGACCCATATGAAGATTCGACTATGTCCCTAGGGGTCCTAGGACCCCCAGGGACATAGTCAAATCATTCATATGTGTCAAAGGGGGTCATAGGGTCACCTATGACCCCCTTCGACCTATTAAACGACGACATATGTCACTAGGGGTCCTAGGACCTCTAGGGACATATTCGAATGGGTAATATGGGTCAAAGGGGGTCATAGGGTGACCTATGACCCTCTTTGAACCATTAAATGACGACATATGTCCCTAGGGGTCCTAGAACCCCTAGGGACATATTCCAATCGTTGATATGGGTCAAAGGGGGTCATAGGGTGACCTATGACCCTCTTTGATCCATTAAACGATTATATATGTCTCTAAGGGTCCTAGGACCCCTAAGGACATATTCGAATGGGTAATATGGATCAAAGGGGGTCATAAGGTGACCTATGACCCTCTTTGACTCATTAAACAACGAAATATTTCTCTAGGGGTCCTTGGACCCCTATGGACATATTCAAATTGTTCATATGGGTCAAAGGCGGTCATTGGGTGACCTATGAACCCCTTTGACCCATTAAACGATGACATATGTCCCTAGGGGTCCTAGGACCCCTAGGGACATATTCGAATGGGTAATATGGGTCAAATGGGGTCATAGGGTAACCTATGACCCTCTTTGACCCATTAAACGATGACATATGTCCCTAGGGGTCCTCAGACCCCTAGGGACATATTCGAATCGTTCATATGGGTCAAAGAGGGTCATAGGGTGACCTATGACCGTCTTTGACCCATTAATCGACGACATATGTCCCTAGGGGTCCTCAGACCCCTACGGACATATTCGAATCGTTCATATGGGTCAAAAGGGGTCATAGGGTGACCTATGACCCTCTTTGACCCATTAAACGATGACATATGTCCCTAGGGGTCCCCTAGGGACATATTCGAATCGTACATATGGGTCAAAGGGGGTCATAGGGTGACCTATGGCCCCTTTTGACCCATTAAACGATGACATATGTCTCTAGGGGTCCTAGGTCCCCTAGGGACATATTCGAATGGGTATTATGGGTCAAAGGGGGTCATAGGGTGACCTATGACCCTCTTTGACCCATTAAACGACGACATATGTCCGTAGGGGTCCTTGGACCCCAAGAGACATATTCGAATGGGTAATATGGGTCAAAGGGGGTCATAGGGTGACCTATGACCCTCTTTGACCCATTAAACAGCGACATATGTCCCTAGGGGTCCTAGGACCCTAGGGACATATTCGAATTGTTCATATGGGTCAAAAGGGGTCATAGGGTGACCTATGACCCCCTTTGACCCATTAAACGACGACATATGTCCCTAGAGGTCCTAGGACCCCTAGGGACATATTCGAATGGGTAATATGGGTCAAATGCGGTCATAGGGTAACCTCTGACCCTTTTTTACCCATTAAACGATGACATATGTCTCTAGAGGTCATAGGACCTCTAGGGACATATTCGAATCGTTCATATGGGTCAAAGGGGGTCATAGGGTGACCTATGAGTCTCTTGACCCATTAAATGACGATATATGTCTCTAGGGGTCCTAGGACCCCTAGGGACATATTCGAATGGGTAATATGAGTCAAAGGGGGTCATAGGGTGACCTATGACCCCTTTTGACCCATTAAACGACGACATATGTCCCTAGGGGTCCTCGGACCCCAAGGGACATATTCGAATGGGTAATATGGGTAAAAGGGAGTCACAGGCTGACCTATGACCCTTTTTGACCCACTAAACGATGACATATGTCCCTAGGGGTCCTAGGACCCTAGGGAGATACTCGAATCGTTCATATGGGTCAAAGGGGGTCATACGGTGACCTATGACCCCCATTGACTCATTAAACAATGACATATGTCCCTAGGGGTCCTAGGACCCCTAGGGACATATTTGAATTGTTCATATGAGTCAAAGGGGGTCGTAGGGTGACCTATGACCCCCTTTGACCCATTAAATGAGACATATGTCCCTAGGGGTCCCAGGACCCCTAGGGACATATTCGAATGGGTAATATGGATCAAATGGGGTCATAGGGTAACCTATGACCCTCTTTGACTCATTAAACGATGACATATGTCTCTAGGGGTCCTACGACCCCTAGGGACATATTCGAATCATTCATATGGGTCAAAGAGGGTCATAGGGTGACCTATGACCCTCTTGACCCATTAAACGACGATATATGTCTCTAGGGGTCCTAGGACCCCTAGGGACATATTCGAATGGGTAATATGGGTCAAAGGGGGTCATAGGGTGACCTATGACCCTCTTTGACCCATTAAATGACGACATATGTCCCTAGGGGTCCTAAGACCCCTAGGGACATATTCAAATGGGTAATATGGGTCAAAGGGTGTCATAGGGTGACCTATCACCCTCTTTGACCTATTAAACGAAGACATATGTGTCTAGGGGTCCTAGGACCCTAGGGACATATTCGAATGGTTCATATGGGTCAAAGGGGGTCATAGGGTGACCTATGACCCCTTTTGACCCATTAAACGACGACATATGTCCCTAGGGGTCCCAGGACCCTAGGGACATATTCGAATGGTTCATATGGGTCAAAGGGGGTCATAGAGTGACCTATGACCCCCTTTGACCCATTAAACGACGACATATGTCCCGAGGGGTCCTAGGACCCCTGGGGACATATTTGAATCGTTCATATGAGTCAAAAGGGGTCATAGGGTGACCTATTACCCCCTTTGACCCATTAAATGACGACATATGTCCCTAGGGGTCCTAGGACCCCTAGGGACATATTCGAATGGGTAATGTGGATCAAATGAGGTCATAGGGTAACCTATGACCCTCTTTGACCCATGAAATGATGACATATGTCTCTAGGGGTCCTAGGAACCCTAGGGACATATTCGAATCGTTGATATCGGTCAAAGGGGGTCATAGGGTGACCTATGACCCTCTTGACCCATTAAAAGATGGTATATGTCTCTAGGGGTCCTCGGACCCCTAAGGACATATTCGAATGGGTAATATGGGTCAAAGGGGGTCATAGGGTGACCTATGACCCTCTTTGACCCATTAAATGACGACATATGTCTCTAAGGGTCCTAGGACCCATAAGGACATATTCGAATGTATAATATGGGTCAAATGGGGTCATAGGGTAACCTATGACCCTTTTTGACCCATTAAACGATGACATATGTCTCTAGGGGTCCTAGGACCCCTAGGGATATATTTGAATCGTTCATATGGGTCAAAGGGGGTCATAGGGTGACCTATGACCCTCTTGACGCATTAAACGACGATATATGTCTCTAGGGGTCCTAAGACCCCTAGGGACATATTCGAATGGGTAATATGGGTCAAAGGGGGTCATAGGGTGACCTATGACCCTCTTTGACCCATTAAGCGACGACATATGTCCCTAGGGGTCTTCGAACCCCAAGGGACATATTCGAATGGGTAATATCGGTCAAATGGGGTCATAGGGTGACCTATGACCCTCTTTGACCCATTAAACGACGACATATGCCCCTAGGGGTCCTAGGACCCTAGGGACATATTCTAATCGTTCATATGGGTCAAAGGGGTTCATAGGGTGACCTATGACCCCCTTTGACCCATTAAACGACAACATATGTTCCTATGGGTCCTAGGACCCCTAGGGACATATTTGAATCGTTCATATGCGTCAAAGGATGTCATAGGTCACCCTATGACCCCCTTTGATGCCTTAAAAGATGACATATGTCCCTAGGGTTCCTAGGACCCCTAGGGACATATTCGAATGGGTAATATGGGTCAAATGGGGTCATAAGGTAACCTATGACCCTCTTTGACCCTTTAAATGACGACATATGTCTCTAGGGGTCCTACGTCCCCTAGGGACATATTCGAATGGTACATATGGGTCAAAGGGGATCATAGGGTGACCTATGACCCTCTTTGACCCATTAAACGATGATATATGTCTCTAGGGGTCTTAGGACCCCTAGGGACATATTCGAATGGGTAATATGGGTCAAAGGGGGTCATAGGGTGACCTATGACCCTCTCTGACCCATTAAACGATGAGATATGTCGCTAGGGGTCCTAGGACCTCTAGGGACATATTCGAATGGGTAATATGGGTCAAAGAGGGTCATAGGGTGACCTATGACCCTCTTTGACCCTTTAAAAGACGACATATGTCCCTAGGGGTCCTAGGACCCCTAGGGACATATTCTAATCGTTCATATGGGTTAAAGGGGGTCATAGGATGACTTATGACCCTTTTTGACCCATTAAACGACGATATATGTCTCTAGGGGTCCTAAGACCCCTAGGGACATATTCAAATGGGTATTATGGGTCAAAGGGGGTCAACCTATGACCCTATTTGACACATTGAATGACCTATGACCCCCTTTGACCCATTAAACGATGATATATGTCCCTAGGGGTCCTAGGACCCCTAGGGACATATTCGAATGGGTAATATGGGTCAAATGGGGTCATAGGGTAACCTATGACCCTCTTTGACCCATTAAACGACGACATATGTCCCTAGGGGTCCTCAGACCCCTAGGGACATATTCGAATCATTCATATGGGTCAAAGAGGGTCATAGGGTGACCTATGACCCTGTTTGACCCATTAAACGACGACATATGTCCCTAGGGGTCCTAGGACCCCTAGGGACATATTCGTATAGGTAATATGGATCAAATGGGGTCATAGGGTAACCTATGACCCTCTTTGACTCATTAAACGATGACATATGTCTCTAGGGGTCCTAGGACCCCTAGGGACATATTCGAATCGTTCATATGGGTCAAAGGGGGTCATAGGGTGACCTATGACCCTCTTGACTCATTAAACGACGATATATGTCTCTAAGGGTTCTAGGACCCCTAGGGACATATTCGAATGGGTAATATGGGTCAATGGGGGTCATAAGGTGACCTATGACCCTCTTTGACCCATTAAACGACGACATATGTCCCTAGGGGTCCTAGGACCCCTAGAGACATATTCGAATGGGTAATATGGGTCAAAGGGGGTCATAGGGTGACCTATCACCCTCTTTGACCTATTAAACGAAGACATATGTCTTTAGGGGTCCTAGGACCCTAGGGACATATTCGAATGGTTCATATGGGTCAAAGGGGGTCATAGGGTGACCTATGACCCCCTTTGACCCATTAAATGACAACATATATCCCTAAGAGTCCCAGGACCCTAGGGACATATTTGAATGGTTCATATGGGTCAAAGGGGGTCATAGAGTGACCTATGACCCCCTTTGACCCATTAAATGATGACATATGTTCCGAGGGGTCCTAGGACCCCTGGGGACATATTTGAATCGTTCATATGAGTCAAAGGGGGTCATAGGGTGACCTATGACCCCATTTGACCCATTAAACGATGACATATGTCCCTAGGGGTCCTAGGACCCCTAGGGACATATTCGAATAGGTAATATGGATCAAATGGGGTCATAGGTTACAACTCATTAAACGATGACATATGTCTCTAGGGGTCCTAGGACCCCTAAGGACATATTCGAATCGTTCATATGGGTCAAAGGGGGTCATAGGGTGACCTATGACCCTTTTGACCCATTAAACGACGATATATGTCTCTAAGGGTCCTAGGACCCCAAGGGACATATTCGAATGGGTAATATGGGTTAAAGGGGGTCATAGGGTGAACTATGACCCTCTTTGACCCATTAAACGATGACATATGTCCCTAGGGGTCCTAGGACCCCTAGGGACATATTCGAATGGGTAATATGGGTGAAAGGGGGTCATAGGGTGACCTATCACCCTCTTTGACCTATTAAACGAAGACATATGTCTCTAGGGGTCCTAGGACCCTAGGGACTTATTCGAATGGTTCATATCGGTCAAAGGGGGTCATAGGTCCCTTTTACCCATTAAACAACGACATATATCCCTAAGAGTCCCAGGACCCTAGGGACATATTCGAATGGTTCATATGGGTCAAAGGGGGTCATAGAGTGACCTATGACCCCCTTTGACCCATTAAACGACGACATATGTTCCGAGGGGTCCTAGGACCCCTGTGGACATATTTGAATCGTTCATATGAGTGAAAGGGGGTCATAGGGTGACCTATGACCCCCTTTGACCCATTAAATGATGACATATGTCCCTAGGGGTCCTAGGACCCCTAGGGACATATTTGAATGGGTAGTGTGGGTCAAATGGGGTCATAGGGTAACCTATGACCCTCTTTGACCTATTAAATGATGACATATGTCTTTAGGGTTCCTAGGAACCCTACGGACATTCGAATTGTTCATATGGGTCAAAGGGGGTCATAGGGTGACCTATGAACCTCTTGACCCATTAAAAGATGATATATGTCTCTAGGGGTTCTCGGACCCCTAGGGACATATTCGAATGGGTAATATGGGTCAAAGGGGGTCATAGGGTGACCTATGACCCTCTTTGACCCATTAAATGACGACATATATCCCTAAGGGTCCTAGGACCCATAAGGACATATTCGAATGTATAATATGGGTCAAATGGGGTCATAGGGTAACCTATGACCCTTTTTGACTCATTAAACGATGACATATGTCTCTAGGGGTCCTAGAACCCCTAGGGACATATTTGAATCGTTCATATGGGTCAAAGGGGGTCATAGGGTGACCTATGACCCTCTTGATGCATTAAACGATGATATATGTGTCTAGGGGTCCTAGGACCCCTAGGGACATATTCGAATGGGTAATATGGGTCAAAGGGGGTCATAGGGTGACCTATGACCCTCTTTGACCCATTAAATGACGACATATGTCCCTAGGGGTCCTTGGACCCCAAGAGACATATTCGAATGGGTAATATTGGTCAAATGGGGTCATAGGTAAACGATGACATATGCCCCTAGGGGTCCTAGGACCGTAGGGACATATTCTAATCGTTCCTATGGGTCAAAGGGGTTCATAGGGTGACCTATGACCCCCTTTGACCCATTAAATGACAACATATGTCCCTATGGGTCCTAGGACCCCTAGGGACATATTTGAATCATTCATATGTATCAAAGGGGGTCATAGGTCACCCTATGACCCCCTTTGATGCCTTAAATGATGACATATGTCCCTAGGGGTCCTAGGACGCCTAGGGACATATTCGAATGGGTAATATGGGTCAAATGGGGTCATAAGGTAACCTATGACCCTCTTTGACCCTTTAAATGACGACATATGTCTTTAGGGGTCCTAGGACCCCTAGGGACATATTCGAATGGTACATGTGGGTCAAAGGGGGTCATAGGGTGACCTATGACCCTCTTTGACCCATTAGACGATGATATATGTCTCCAGGGGTCTTAGGACCCCTAGGGACATATTTGAATGGGTAATATGGGTCAAAGGGGGTCATAGGGTAACCTATGACCCTCTCTAACCCATTAAACGATGAGATATGTCGCTAGGGGTCCTAGGACCTCTAGGGACATATTCAAATGGGTAATATGGGTCAAAGAGGATCATAGGGTGACCAATGACCCTCTTTGAAACTTTAAACGACGACATATGTCCCTAGGGGTCCTAAGACCCCTAGGAACATATTCCAATCGTTCATATGGGTCAAAGGGGGTCATAGGATGACTTATGACCCTCTTTGACCCATTAAACGTTGATATATGTCTCTAGGGGTCCTAAGACCCCTAGGGACATATTCAAATGGGTATTATGGGTCAAAGGGGGTCATAGGGTGACCTATGATCCTATTTGACTAATTAAATGATGACATATTTTTCTAGGGGTCCTTGGACCCCTAGGGACATATTCGAATTGTTTATATGGGTCCCCCTTTGACCCATTAAACGACGACATATGTCCTTAGGGGTCCTAGGACCCCTAGGGACATATTTGAAAGGGTAATATAGGTCAAATGGGGTCATAAGGTAACCTATGACCCTCTTTGACCCATTAAACGACGACATATGTCCCTAGGGGTCCTCAGACCCCTAGGGACATATTCGAATCATTCATATGGGTCAAAGAGGGTCATAGGGTGACCTATGACCCTGTTTGACCCATTAAACGATGACATATGTCCCTAGGGGTCCTCGGACTCCTAGGGACATATTCGAATCATTCTTATGGGTCGAAAGAGGTCATAGGTTGACCTATGACCCCCTTCGACACATTACATGACGACATATGTCCCTAGGGGTCCTAGGACCCTTAAGGACATATTAGAATCGTTCTTCTGGGTCAAAGGGGGTCATAGGTTGACATATGACCTCATTCAACCCATTAAATGATGACATATGTCCCTAGGGGTCTAGGACCCATAGGGACATATTGGAATCGTTCTTATGGGTCAAAAGGGGTCATAGCTCACTTTGACCCATTACATGATGACATATGTCACTAGGGGTCCTAGCACCCTAGAGACATATTAAAATCTTTCATATAGGTCAAAGGGGCTCATAGGTTGACTGATGATCCCCTTTGACCCATTACATAATGACATATGTCCCTAGAGGTCCTAGGACCCTTAGGAACATATTAGAATCATTCTTATGGGTCGAAGGGGGTCATAGGTTGATCTATGACCCCCTTCGACACATTACATGATGACATATGTCCCTAGGGGTCTTGGGACCCTTAGCGACATATTAGAATCGTTCATATGGGTTAAAGGGGGTCATAGGTTGACCTATGACACCCTTCGACCCATTACATGAAGACATTTGTCCAATCGTTCATATGGGTCAAAGGGGGTCATAGGCTGACCTAGGACCCCCGTCGACCCATTAAACGACGACATATGTCCCTAAGGGTCCTAAGACCCGTAGGGACATATTATAATTGTTCATATGGATCGAAAGGGGTCATAGGTTGACCTATGATCCCCTTCGACCCATTAAATGATGACATATGTCCCTAAGGGTCCTGGGACCGCTAGGGACATATTAGAATTGTTCATATGAGTCATTACATGACGACATATGTCCCTACGACCCCTAGGGACATATGAGAATTGTTCTTATGGGTCACAAGGGATCATAGGTTGACCCATGATCCCCTTCAATGCATTACATGATGACATATGTCCCTAGGGGTTTTAGGACCCCTAGAAAAATATTAGAATCGTTCTTATGGGTCAAAGGTGGTCATAAGGTGACTCATGACACCCTTCAACCCATTACATGATGACATATGTCCCTAGGGGGCCTAGGACCCCTCGGGACGTATTAGAATCATTCTTATGGGTCAAAAGGGGTCATAGGTTTGACCCATTACATGATGACATATGTCCCTACGGGTCACAGGACACCTAGGGACATATTAGAATCGTTCTTATGGGTCAAAAGGAGTCATAGGTTGACCTATGACCCCTTTTGACCCTTTACATGACGAGATATGTCCCTAGGGGTCCTAGGACCCCTAAGGACATATTAGAATCGTTCTTATGGGTCAAAGGGGGTTATAGGGTGACCTATGACACCCTTCAACCCATTACATGACAACATATGACTCTAGGGGTCTTAGGACCCCTAGGGACATATTAGAATCATTCTTATGGGTCAAATGGGATCATAGGTCAACCTATCACCGCCTTTGACACATTACATGATGACATATGTCCCTACGGGTCATAGGACACCTAGGGACATATTAGAATTGTTCATATGGGTAAAAGGGGGTCATAGGTTTACCTATGATCCCATTCGACCTATTAAATGATGACATATGTCACTAGGGCTCCTAAGACCCCTAGGAACATATTAGAATTGCTCATTTGGGTCAAAGGAGGTCATAGGTTGACCTATGACCCCGTTTGATCCATTAAATGATGACATATGTCCCTAGGGGTCCTAGGACCCCTAGGAACATATTAGAATTGATCATATGGGTCAAAGGGGGTCATAGGTTGACCTATTACCCCCTTTGACCCATTACATGACGACATATGTCCCTATGACCCCTAAGGACATATGAGAATCATTCTTATGGGTCAAAGGGTGTCATAGGTTGATCTACGACCCCCTTCGACACATTACATGATGACATATGTCCCTATGGGTCTTAGGACCCCTAGCGACATATTATAATCATTCATATGGATCGAAGGGGGTCATAGATTGACCTATGATCCCCTTCGACTTATTAAATGACAACATTTGTCCCTAGGGGTCCTACGACCCCTAGAGACATATGATAATCGTTCTTATGGGACAAAAGGGGTCATAGGTTGACCTATGACACCCTTCGACACATTACATTATGACATATGTCCCTAGAGGTCCTAGGACCCCTAAGAAAATATTAAAATCATTCTTATGGGTCAAAGGTGGTCACAAGTTGACCTATGACCTGCTTTGAACCATTACATTATGACAAATGTCCCTAAGGGCCCTCAGAACCCTTGGGACATATTAGAATCATTCTTATAGGTCTAAGGGGGTCATAGGTTGACCTATTACTCTCTTTGACCCATTACATGATGACATATGTCCCTAGGAGTCATACGACCCCTTAGGGACATATTATAATGCTTCTCATTGGTCAAAGGGGGTGATAGGTTGATCTATGACTCCCTTCGACGCATTACATGATAACATATGTCCAAAGGGGTCTTAGGACCCCTAGAGACATATTAGAATCATTCTTATGGGTCAAAGGGGGTCATAGGTTGACCTATGATCCCCTTCGACCCATTAAATGATGAGGACCCCTAGGGACATATTAGAATCGTTCATATTGGTCAAAGGGCATCATAGGTTGACTTATGACTCCATTCGATTCATTACATGACGACATATGTCCCTAGGGGTCTTAGCACTCCTAGGGACATATTAGAATCATTCATATGAGTCCAAGGAGGTCATAGGTTGACTTATGATCCCCTTCAACGCATTACATAATGACATATGTCCCTAGAGGTCCTAGAACCCTTAGGGACATATTAGAAGCATTCTTATGGGTCAAAGGTGGTCAGAGGTTGACCTATGACCCGCTTCAACACATTACATGATGACATATGTTCCTAGGGGTCCTTGAAACCCTAAGGACATATTAGAATCATTCTTATGGGTCAAAAAGGGTGATAGGTTGACAATTGACCCACTTCGACACATTACATGATGACATATGTCCCTAGGGGTCCTAGGACCCCTAGGAACATATAAGAATGCATCATATGGATCAAAAGGTATCATATGTACCTAGGGGTCTTAGGACACCTAGGGACATAGTGCAATCATTTTTATGTGTCAAAGGGGGTCATAGGTTGACCTATGATCCCCTTCAACCCATTAAATGATGACATATGTTCCTAGAGACATATTAGAATCATTCTTATGGGTCAAAGGGGGTCATAGGCGACTAATTACATGACCACATATGTCCCTAGAGGTCCTAGGACCCCTAAGGACATATTAGAATCGTTCTTATGGGTCAAAGGGGCTCATAGGGTGACCTATGACCCCTTTCAACCAATTAGATGACGACATATGTTCCTAGGGGTCCTAGGACCCCTAGGGACATATTAAAATCATTCTTATGGGTCAAAGGGGGTCATAGGTTGACTTATGACCCTCTTCGACACATTACATGATGACATATGTCCCTAGGGGTCCTAGGACACCTAGGGACATATTAGAATGCTTCATATTGGTGAAAGGGTGTCATAAGTTGACCTATGACCTCCTTCGACCCCTTAAATGATGACATATATAGCTAGGGGTCCTAGGACCCCTAGGGACATATTAGAATCGTTCATGTGGGTCAAAGGCAGTCATAGGTTAACCTATCACCCCCTTCGACCAATTACATGATGACATATGTCCCTAGAGTTCATAGGACCCCTAGGGACATATAAAAAGCGTTATTATGAGTCTAAGTGGGTCATAGGTTGACCTATGACCCCCTTCGAGCCATTACATGACAACATATGTTCCTAAGGGGTTCTAAGAATCCTAAGGACATATTAGAATCATTCTTATGGGTCAAAGGGGCCCATAGGGGTACCTATGATCCCCTTCGACAAATTAAATGATGACATATGTTCTTAGGGGTCCTAGGACCCCTAGGTAGATATTAGAATCATTTTTATGGGTCGAAGGGGGTCATAATTCAATCTATGAGCCACTTTGACCCATATGAACGATTCTAATATGTCCTTAGGGATCCTAGAACCCCTAGGGACATATGTCGTCATGTAATTGGTCGAAGGGGGTCACAGGTCAAACTATGACCACATTTGACCAATATGAACAATTCTAATATGTCCCTAGGGTTCCTAAGACACCTAGGGATATATTTCATCATGTAATCTGTCAAAGGAGGTCATAGGGGTCATAGTTCAACCTATGACCACTTTGAACCCATTAGAATGATTCTAATCTGTCTCTAGGGGTTCGAGGACCCCTATGGACATATGTCATCATTTAAAGGGTCAAAGGGGGTCATAGGACAACCTATGACCCCCTTTGACCCATAAGAACGATTCTAATATGTCCCTAGGGGTCCTAGGACCGCTAGGTACATATGTCATCATTTAATGGGTTGAAGGGGGTCATAGGTCAACCTATGACAACCTTTGACCCATATGAAGCATTCTAATATGTCCCTAAGTGTCTTAGGACTCATAGGGACATATGTCATCATGTAATGTGTCGAAGTGGGTCATAAGTCAACCTATGACCCCCTTACACCCATAAGAACGATTCTAATATATCTCTAAGACATATGTCATCATGTAATGGATCGAAGGGGGTCATAGGTCACCCTATTAGCCCTTTTGACCCATAAGAACTATTCAAATATGTCCCTAGGGGTTCTAGGACCCCTAGGGACATATGTCGTAATGTAATGTGTCCAAGGGGGTCATAGGTGAAGCTATGACCTCTTTTGAGCCATAAGAATGATTCCAATAAGTCCCTAGGACCCCCTTTGACCCATATATACGATTCTAATATGTCCCTAGGGATCCTAGGACCCCTGGGGACATATGTCATCATGTAATGGGTCGAACAGGGTCATAGGTCAACCTATGACCCCTTTTAACCCATATGAATGATTCTAATATGTCCCGAGGGATCCTATAACCCCTGGGGACATATGTTGTCATGTAATGGGTCGAAGATTCTAATATGTCCCTAAGGGTCTTAGGACCCCTAGGGATATATGTTGTCATTTAATAGGTTGAAGGGGGTCATAGGTCAAAGTATGACCCCCTTTGCTCCATATGAAACATTCTAAAATGTCCCTAGGGGTCCTAGGACCCCTAGGGACATATGTCGTCATGTAATGGGTCAGAGGGGGTTATAGGTCAACTTATGACCCCCTTTGACCCATAAGAATGATTGTAATATGTTCCTACGGGTCTTAGGACCCCTAGTTATATATGTCATCATTTAATGGGTCGAAGGGAGTCATAGGTCAACCTATGACACCCTTTGACCCATATGAAGAATTCTAATATGTCCCTAGGTGTCCTAGGACCCCTAAGGACATATGTCATTATGTAATGTGTCGAAGTGGGTTATAAGTCAACCTATGACCTCCTTTGACTCATAAGAATGATTCTAAAATGTCCCTATAGGTCCTAGGACCCCTAGGGACATATGTCATCATGTAATGGGTAGAACAAAGTCATAGGTCAACCTATGACCCCCTTAGACCCATA
Organism: Cupressus sempervirens; assembly: GCA_028749045.1. Lineage (NCBI taxonomy): Eukaryota > Viridiplantae > Streptophyta > Pinopsida > Cupressales > Cupressaceae > Cupressus > Cupressus sempervirens. The sequence goes on along the minus strand of CM053786.1, from coordinate 671,373,966 downwards.
TGAATGAATCTAATATGTTCTTAGGGGTCCTAGGACCCCTATGGAAATATGTCATCATGTAATATGTCGAAGGGTGCCATAGGTTAACATATGACCCCCTTTGAATTATAAGAATGATTCTAATATGTCCCTAGGGGTCCTATGTCATCATTTAATGGATTGAAGGAGGTCATAGATCAACCCATGGCCCCCTTTGACCCATATGAAGCATTCTAATATGTCCCCAGGGGTCCTAGGACCCCTATGGACATATGTCATTACGTAATGGGTCAAAGGGGGTTATAGGTCACCCTATGACCCCTTTTGACCTATTAAAAGGATTCTAATATGTCCCTTGGGGTCTTAGGACCCCTAGGGACATATGTCGTCATGTAATGGGTCGAAGGGGATCATAGCTCAACCTATGACCCCCTTTGACCCATAACAATGATTCTAATATGTCCCTAGGGGTCCTAGGACCCCTAGGGATATATGTCATCATTTAAAGGGTTGAAGGGGGTCATAGGTCAACCTATGACCTCTTTTGACCCATAAGAATGATTCTAATATGTCTCTAGGGGTCCTAGGACACCTAGGGACATATGTCATCATTTAATGGGTCAAATGGGGTCATACTTCACCCTATAACCCCCTTTGACCCATAAGAACGCTTCTAATATGTCCCTAGGGGTCATAGGACCCCTAGGGACATATATTATCATGTAATAGGTCGAAAGGGGTCACAGGTCAACCTATGACCCCCTTTGACCCATAAGAATGATTCTAATATGTCCCTAGGGGTCCTAAGACCCCTAGGGATATATGTTGTCATTTAATGGGTCCAAGGGGGTCATAGGTCAACCTATGACACCCTTTGACCCATATGAAGCATTCTAATATGTCCCTAGGTGTCCTAGGACACCTAGGAACATATGTCGTCATTTAATGCATCAAAGGGGGTCATAAGTCAACTTATGAACCTTTTTGACCCATATGAAGCATTCTAATATGTCTGTAGGGGTCTTAGGATCCCTAAGGACATATGTTGTCATGTAATGGTTTGAAAGGGGTCATAGGTCACCCTATGACCTCCTTTGACGCATAAAAACAATTCTAATATGTCCCCTAGGACCCCTAGGGACATATCTTGTCATTTAATGGGTAAAAGGGGGTCATAGGTCATCATATGACCCCGTTTGACCCATATGAAGCATTCTAATATGTCCCTAAGGGTCCTAGGACCCCTAGGGACATATGTCATCATGTAATGTGTCGAAGATGGTCATAGGTCAACCTATGACTTTGTTTGACCCATACGAACGATTCTAATATGTCCCTAGGGGTCCTAAGACCCCTAAGAACATATGTCATCATTTAATAGGTCGAAGTGGGTCATAGGTCAACCTTTGACCCCTTTTGATCCATATAAATGATTCTAATATGTCCCTACGGGTCCTAGGACCCCTAGTGACATATGTCATCATATAATGCATCGAAGGGGGTCATAGGTCAACCTATGACCCCCTTAGACCGATATGAAAGATTCTTATATGTCCCTAGGGGTCCTAGGACCCCTAGGGACATATGTCATCATGTAATGGGTCATGAACAATTTTAAGACATTCCTAGGGGTCCTAGGACCCTTAGGGAAATATGTCATCATGTAATTGGTCAAAGGGGGTCGTAGGTCAACCTATGACCCCCTTTGACCCATAAGAATGATTCTAATATGTCCCTAGGGCTCATAGGACCCCTAGGGACATATGTCATCATTTAATGGGTCAAAGAGGGTCATAGGTCAACCTTTAACCCCTTTTACCCATATGAACGAATCTAATATGTTCGTAGGGGTCCTAGGACCCCTAGGGACATATGTCATCATGTAATATGTCGAAGTGGGTCAGAGGTTAACCTGTGACCCCCTTTGAGCCATAAAAATAATTCTAATATGTCCCTAGGGGTTCTAGGACCCCTAGGGAGATTTGTCGTCATTTGATCGGTTGAAGGGGGTCATATGTCAACCTATGACCCGCTTTGACCCATATGAAGCATTCTAATATGTCCTTAGGGATTCTAGGACCCCTATGGACATATGTCGTCAGGTAATGGGTCAAAGGGGGTCATAGGTCACCCTTTGACCCCTTTTGACCGATTAGAAGGATTCTAATATGTCCCTAGGGGTCTTAGGACCCCTAGGGACATATTTTGTCATGTAATGGGTCGAAGGGGGTTATAGGTCAACCTATGACCCCCTTTGACCCATAAGAACGATTCTAATATGTCCTTAGGGGTCCTAGGACCCCTAGGGACAAATGTCATCATTTAATTGGTTGAAGGGGGTCATAGGTCAACCTATGACCCCCGTTGATGCATAAGAACAATTCTAATATGTCCCTAGGGGTCCTAAGACTGGTAGGGACATATGTCATCATTTAATGGGTCAAAGGGGGTCATTGGTAAACCTATCACCCCCTTTGCCCCATATGAACGATTCTAATATGTCCCAAGAGATCCTAGGACCCCTGGGGACATATATCATCATGTAATGGGTCGAATGGGGTCATAGGTCAATTTACGACCCCCTTTAACCCATATGAATGATTCTAATATGTCCCTAGGGATCTTAAGACCCCTGGGGACATATATCGTCATGTAATGGGTCAAAGATTCTAATATGTCCCAGGACCCCTAGGGATATATGTTGTCATTTAATGGTTCGAAGGGGGTCATAGGTCAACCTATAACCCCCTTTGACCCATATGAAACATTCTAATATTTTCCTAGGGTTCCTAGGACCCCTAGGGACATATGTCATCATGTAATGGGTTAGAGGGGGTTATAGGTCAACCTATGACCCCCTTTGACCCATAAGAACGATTCTAATATGTCCTTAGGGGTCCTAGGACCCCTAGCTATATATGTCATCATTTAAAGAGTCGAAGGGGGTCATAGGTCAACCTATGACACCGTTTGACCCATATGAAGCATTCTAATATGTCCCTAGGTGTCCTAAGACCCCTAGGGACATATGTCGTCATGTAATGTGTCGAAGAGGGTCATAAGTCAACCTATGACCCCCTTTGACCCATAAGAACGATTCTAATATGTCCCTAGGGGTCCTAAGACCCCTAAGGACATATGTCGTCATCTAATGGATCGAAGGGGGTCATAGGTCACCCTATGAGCCCCTTTGACCGATAAGAATGATTCTAATATGTCCCTAGGGGTCCTAGGACCCCTAGAGACATGTCGTCATTTAATGGGTCAGAGGGGGTCATAGGTCAACCTATGACCCCCTTTGACCCATATGAAGCATTCTAATATGTCCCTAGGTGTCCTAGGACCCCTAGGGACATATGTCGTCATGTAGTGTGTCGAAGGGGGTTATAGTTCACCCTATAACCCCCTTCAAACCATATGAAAGATTCTAATATGTCCCTAGGGGTCTTAGGACCCTTAGGGACATATGTCATTGTGGAATGTGTCGAAGGGGGTCATATGTCACCCTATGATCGCCTTTGACACATATGAATGATTCTAATATGTCCCTAGGGGTCTTAGGACCCCTAAGGACATATGTCATCGTGGAATGTGTTGAAGGTGGTCATTGGGCACCCTATGACCCCTTTCGACCCATATGAATGATTCTAATATGTCCCTAAGTGTCCTAGGACCCCTAGGGACAAATGTCGTCTTGTAATATGTCGAAAGGGTTCATAGGTAATCCTGTGACCCCCTTCAACCCATATAAACTATTCTAATATGTCCCTAGGGGTCGTAGGATCCCTTAAGGACATATGTCATCATGGAATGTGTCGAAAGGGGTCATAGGTCATCTTGTGAGCCTTTTTGACCCATATAAATGACTCCACTAGAAATAATATAGTAAAAATAATAATAATATAGTATAACAATCATATATATATATATACATATATGTATGTATACATATATGTATATATACATATATGTATATATACATATATGTATATATATATGTATATATATATATACATATATATATATATATATACATATATATATATATATACATATAGATATATATATATATACATGTATATATATATACATATATGTATATATACATATAGATATATATATATATATATATGTATATACATATATGTCTATATACATATATGTATATATACATATATGTATATATATATATATATATATAATTTATTGATTATAATAATAATAACATAATATATTATATATTATAATTTACATATGATAATAATAATAATAATAATATATTATATATTATAATTTATATATGATAATAAAAATATGTATTAATAACATATATATAATATATTACGTTATTATATTTAATAAAAATATAGTAAAAATAATAATAATATATTATATTTATAGATAATAATAATAATAATAATAACATAATATATTATTATATATTAATAGATTATATATTATATCTTTACATTACGTTATATATATATATATAAAATAAATACAATATAATATAATATTATTATATAATATATAGATTATATATTATTTTATATATAATAGTTATGTTATTATATTATATCTTTACATATTTCATAACTCAAATTAGTTATATCACTTACAAATTTGTTTTTCCGTCTAATTTTTGTGCCTTTTCCCTCCAATTTTTATGCCGCCGATATCAGATATCGGATCTCATATCGGATATCTAATATGAGATCCGATATCCGATATGAGATCCGATATCCGATCTCATATTGGATATCCGATCTCAAATCAGATATCTGATAAGGCTTGGGCCTTACTTTCCAGGTTTGGTACCTGGATAGGTGAAAAAAAGTCAGAGCGGATTTTGAAGCGCTTTTAGACGTGTTCAAACTCTATTTTTTTCACATTGCCACTTTTTGGCACACCATGATCCTGCACATACCCCACTTTTCTTTGTTAAATTATTACTTGTGGTATATCTGTGCAACGAGAAAATTGCATAATTATTTCTACCCTAATTTAATTGACATTACATGAATGGGTATGAAAAAAAATTGAAATAATTTACTCAGGATTAATGTTGCTAAATGTACCCTTCAAATTCATTAAAACATTAGTTGCTTCAATAGATGGCCCTTCTTTTGATATCCCAAAGTTCTCTACTTTCACTTCCAAATTTTCACTTAATAATCTATTGGATGATTTGACATCTTGTTAGATTATTTGAGGTTTGCAAACAGAATGCAAATACTCCAATCTTGATTATCATACCATAAATTAGTTTTATGAACATGAAAAATTAATAATTTTTTTTTTATTAAGAAGGTTTTATACCTTACTGAAGAAGGGGACATTAATATGGAGGTAGTTTGGTATTTTGAAAGCTTTCTTAAATTTGATAGTTCTGTACAAGATTCTACATGAGTGCTAAGTTATATTCCAAAACTAGTATCAGACCAATAGAATGTAAATTTGTTGAAGCCTTTCACATTGGAAGAAATCATAAAAGTGGTTTTTTGTATGGTTGCTGATAAAGCTCCAAGCTCAGATGACTTTACCCTATTGTTTTTATGATATTTTATTCATAGCAGAAGAATCCAAGATTATGGAAACATGCTAAAACAATTTAAATTGAACTTCATCACTCTTTTTCTAAAATGTTTGCAACCAAATACATTTTCTAATTTTAGGCCTATTTCCCTTTGCAATACAATATATAAGATTATCAAAAAAATAATTGCCTCTAGATTGCTTGAGGTGATCCTATTGATTATTTTAGAACAACAAGGTGGTTTCATGCCTGGTAAGGGGTCATTAGAAGGAGCTTTGGTGGCACACGAAGTTCTCCACTCTATCAAGATTAAAGGTTCTCCATCTATGATTCTTATTCTAGATATGATGAAGATATGTGATAGGGTCAATTAGTCTTTCCTAAGGTAGATTTTGGATAAATTTGGTTTCCATAGAAAGTGGATTAAGTGGATTATGTCTTATATATCAGGAGCATTATTTTCAGTGCTCATTAATGGCTCCCCATGTGGCTTCTTCTTTTCCTCCCAAGGGTTGAAGCAAGGCGATCCTCTATCCCCCTTCCTCTTTATCCTATTGACAGAGGCTCTTAGTAGATTGATTTATCATAAACATGAATTGGGATTATGGAATGGATTTAGAATTAATCATTCACAAATTTCAATGATTCACAATTTTTTTGTTGATGACTCAATTTTTTTTGGTAAGGGACATTGAGGGAAGCACTTATTATTCGAGATACTTTGAATGAATATTGTGAGGCCTTAGGGAAGATAGTACATCCTTCTAAGTCCAAGATTTTTTTCTTTAATATGAATATCCATATCAAGAGGGATGTTCAGAGATGTCTTGGTTTTATGGTGGTTGATACACCATGCAAGTATTTAGGTGTTCCTTTTTTCAAGGTGCAAGTAAGGAAACTTATTGAGATTTTATTCTTCAATCTATTAAGGAATGATTTGTCTCTTGAAAGACTAGGTGCTGTCACTTGTAGTAGGATCTTAATGGTTAATACAGTTCTTTCCTCCATCCTTAATTATGTGATGTTGATTCTCTTAACCCCTAAGGTATCATCTCATCTATTAAGAGCCTCTTTGCAAATTTAATTTGGAAGGGTAATTTGGTGGAGAAGAACAAAATTATTTTGGTGTCATGGGATAAGATTTTCCAACCAAAGGTTAGGGGTGGAGTTGGTGTTCACAATATTCATGAGAGGAACATTAGCCTTGGGACCAAGCTAGCTTGGAAGTTTTATAAGAATAATTTAGCATTATGGGCAAGAATTATCAATATAATTTTTTGGTTAAGAGTACAGAAGTATTATTGCTGCATCTTTCATGGGTTGTTAACTCTTGCAATAAGGCATTATTCTAGTTAGACTCATGGAATGGCTATCATCCCCTTTCTTCATTTGATAAATTTAATTTAGCTTGGGCTATTTTGAAACCTCTGTAGGGCTCCAAGGTAAAAGATTATGTCTCTTTTGAGTATTCTAATGTGTTTTAGAAAGATTTCTTAGGGTTTCTTATACCTCAGATAGAAAAGGAAGAGCTTCTAAATGTTTTGAACCAAAGATCTCTATGCTATAATGATGAGAGTAATAGGCTGATTTGGAGCAGAAGTGGAAATGGACAATCCTCAATCAAGGAAGGGTATCAATCTCTTATTGATGGGTAGAATATTGCTCATGAAAGGAAATTTATGTTTTATTTGCATGATACTATTCTTCCAAACGTTGGAGCTTTTCTTTGGTTGGCTCTTCAAAATAGAATCCTCACTTTAGATACACTTCAATAGTTTCATATCACTAATAGTTTCTTTTGTGTCCTATGTGTTAAGGAGTGAGAAAATGCTACACATCTTCTTTTTTCATGTGACTTACCTCATAAGTGTTGGATGAGGGTGCTTGATAGACTTGGTTGATATGGTCCACTTTCTAACTCTTTATCTCAATTGCTGGTGGGTTGGCCTCTCCCTCAAAGGGGCTCTTTTTTTGTGGAGATCTAGAGAATTGCTTCATCATCTATTGTTTGGGGGATTTGGTGGGAAAGAAATAGAAGAATATTCAAGAAGGAATTTTCTTCAGTGGATAGGGTGTATGAGAAGATTGATAAATATATCACAAAAAATGTTAATGCTTTTACTTTAAGGACTAAGAACTTGTCCTCCACATTCTCATCTGTTGATGGCTTAATCCTAAATAAATGGCCATTGATTTCTATTCCTTTTAAGGGGGCGTTAGTTGGAAAAAAACCTAAGGCTGAGATCTAGAAACAAGCTAAATAGGAAGCCCCTTCCTCTCCTTTTTGCAAGCTAAATTTTGATGGTACATCTAAAGGGAACCCAAGCAAATTAGGCAATAGTTGTGTTCTTAGGGACCATCATGGTCATATTTTAAAAGCTTTGTCTTGCAAGCTTTCAAATGGGACTAAGAACCTAGCAAAGGTAAGAGCTCTTATGGATGGTGTTAAACTAGCATTATCTTTGGGGATTTTGAAACTACACATTGAAGGTGACTATTAGATTATTACTTTAGCATTGTCCTCAAAAAAGGTTGTCAGTTGGGAGATCTTCAATATGTGTTAGGTCAATTTTGGAAGTTTTTTTTCGAGGTTTTAGGAGTTTGAAATTAGTCCTTGCTTTAGGGAAACCAAGAGTTTGGCTCCAATATATTTGACAAAGATAATCTCTATCGGTTATTTGAGGGTTTTTAACTTTCAAAAAGTTTGGCTAAAGAGCTTGCAACGTCAATAGTTTGACATCCCTTTGAGGTTGATTTGACCCATGTGGTATTGCTTGGGGGTGCATTTTAGTTGTAATTTGGCAAGGAAAGGAGGTTAAATTATTGGTTTTGCCTCCTTGAGCCCTCACACTAGTTTTTCACATTAATAAATTTAGTATGGTGGCTTGTCACCTTTAATTTAAAAAAAGAACGTTATATACCTTGAGCTGCATTTAAGATGATGTTAAGCCTAGTTTCCCAATTGAGGCACTATTTCACTGAAGAGGATTCTACAAAAAAAAATCATATATCTAAATATAAAAAATGATTAAAAGAATAGACAATTCTTGTCCTATGACTTCTTTACATGCAAGCACACAATGTGTAATCTAAGAAATAAAAATGGAAGACGAGTTTAAGGTATTTTTCTAAGTTAATTTTAATAATTTAACTTTTGGAATAATTTTTTTTGGAAAGTTGGATGAAACACTAAAAATACTATTGTAAACTTTTTTTTTTGAAGGCAAAGGTGGGAAGAGCCACTAAATAATATTTAATAATAAGATGCTAGTTAAAGAACTCCATAGGGAAAGAACTAGCAAGAAAACCCTGTTTCATTATTCAAATACAATAGAAGCAAATGAGCACAATGTCCAAGTATCAAAGAATTAATCAAAATTTTTTAGGCTACAATCATCACTCAAAGAATCATAAATAATAGAGTGGAAGCACTCTAAATTCAAAGTGATAAAAATCTTGAGCTAAGTCACACCCATGGGAAGGATTATCCAAACAAGAATTTTTCAAAGCTGCTATAAGGTCCTAGATGGGAAAACAACCAACAATACTTCCTCCTACAAAAATTCAGCTAGCCAAATATGACGTGAGCAAAAACAGAGACACAAGTATCTCTAACAAGGCCCCAAAATCAACATCTCCACATCAAAAACTTACCATCACAGCCAAATAGTATAAAAATGTATGTAACATCATCTATATTTTTCCATATTTTCCAAATCACTAATGATAGGGTACAAATAATGGTCAGCAATTGGGTTGAAGGAGCAGATATTGAAACCATCACACCCCAGATTTGAGAGATAATTTACAAGTTTGTTACCTTCTCGATAGACATGAGATATTCTACATTCATGAAAGGCATCAATAAGTGATCCATAATGTCAGAGAATCACCCTCAATATGTACTTTTGAGAAACCATCCACTTTTTCCAAAGTAACTCATTCTACTAGTGCTTGCATGTCATAGTGGACAAGTTTTGATAGCCAAAAATTTCCCATCATTATCCTAATACAAATCCCAATCACAAAATAACCCAGGTTACCATGCAATGAACCATAAAAGTTAGCTTTACAAAAGCCATGTTCAAGAGGAATCTATTTGATAGTTGCTTTATCAACTAACCATTGGTCACTAGGATTAGGAATTGTATTCATTGGGATATCTAACCCTTTCCATGATCTCATCATTTTTCCACCCCAAGGCAAAAAATAGTGATTGTAGATCTACTATTAATCAAGGTTGCATTCACCATCTCCACAATATTTACCTCAAGTTGGCCTTGAACATGGCTCAAAGAAGAAGATTTGTGTTTGAAAATGTATTGGTTGTGCTCCCACCATAATGCCCATGTAACAACCATAGTGAAACAAGGATTATAGAAAAAAAATAGGCCATGATTGAAAGTGAGCCCATAGGTATTAGGAATTGGCATATAGTAGCTAAATTTTGAAAGAAAAAATTTCCAACATTGCAAGGAAAATGAACAATTTAACAAGACTTAATCAATTGTTTTAGTTTCTTAACTACAAAGAACACAATTGAAAGGTTATTTTATTTGAAGCATGGCCAATTTATCACTCATAGGAATACACTTCCTAAATGCTATCCAAGCAAGACACCCAAATTTGGGTAGCACAATATTATTTGAACACATGGAGAAAGCTCTAGATGTAGGCCTCAAATTCTCAATATGTTGCATAGTTGCATAACCTTCCTTGATACTTACTGGTCATTCTTTGCTAGAGCCCATCTAAGGACATCCTCCTTATCAGAGAAGAAAACTTTACAATTAGTGAGAAGTTGCTTTAAATGTACCTTTTTCTATTCATCTAGAGGAAGGTCAGAAGGATCCTTCTAAATGATTTTCTAGAGAATATATCAACAACATAGACATAATGGATCAATTTATCCCCTGAAGCAAAAATAACAATATTAATAATATTGAAACAAAGGCATTTGTACTAAAGGAGGGTTGCCATTCCAAGAATCCTTCCAAAATAGAACCTTGAATCCATTATACTTCCCAAGTTATATACTTTGAAACTACATCACAAGATGATATCATGGAGTTTCAAATTGTGGAGCCCTTTGGAGGGTCAAGGATAGTGAACACATAAGTGAGGTCCAATTATCTAAGTATTTTTGTTGTATTATCTAACACCATTTGTTGTTCAATTTAGAATATAGTTGCCATTTTACTCAGATCATGGAGGTCCATAGCTCTGAAGCCTTGTGTTTAGACATGTCTTGCAATGAAATAAGATGGATCCTTTTATCCTCTGAGAGATTACCTTTCAATAAAAATTCTTTGATAATTTTTTCAATTTGATGTATCACCATGATAGGCACTTTAAGAATTGCTAGATAATAGTTATTAATTGCAGGTAAGATAAATTTGATGAATAATATCTTCTCAGACAGGGACAACCATCTTGCTTTCCAAATTGAAACTCTATTCTTAATTCTCTCAATGACAACTAACCAAAAAGTTGGCTTATTTGCCCCAACAAAAGATGGAATGCCTAGATATGTAGAAGGTAGTTGGCTTAGTTTCCCTAGCTATTATAAACTTAAGAAAAAAGAAAGAATAATCTATTTTTTCTTCAAATTGATATTTCTATTAATGTTGATCAATTAATTAGAATATCAAAAAACAATGTGTGTGACATTTGATAACATAAACTATATTGTATGTCTATGGGAAGATGACTTCTCCATCTTTGAAACAAATAAGTTCTAGTTCTTAAATATGAGGGAGTGGATTTGTATGCATAGCTAGTAACATTTGATTGTTTTGTCGAATAAAAATAAATACTTGAATTAATTGATTATATATTGTGTAGATTGTGATATGGTGTATCCATTGATTGCATATAAATCATCTACTAAAATTTGAAGCTTTAAAAAGAGGTCTATATTATCTTAAGAAACTTAGATTAAATAGATGCCTCTCAATTAGGTAAATAATAGTATAGAATTATGATCCTACAAATAGATATTAAATTTAAAATTTATAAATTATTTAAAATTCCAACATCCAATATAATCTGTTAACACTGAACTAAAACTACAAGCTTGCATTTTCTTTGTAAGAGATTTGAATACTTACACAAATGTTAAACAATTCCCTTTACATAAAGAAGACTTTTAATTAAGAACATAATTCCACATACTAAAAAGGATCTTAAAGATACCATAAGGTAAATCTCCATAGGATGTAGTTGATTCAAACAATGCCTATCACACTTGAAACAAGAAAATGGAAAACACAATTACCATGGAGAAGTTGACGCAGATCTCCCCTTGACATAAACTCATTAATTAATATTTGGTATTCATCTACAAGACAATAGCCCAACAAACTGACTAATTTTTTATGATGAACTCTCGAAAGAAATTTAACTTGCAAGTTACAAACTATCCTCCAAGAAGAAGTAATTCAATAACAAACTATTGAGCTACATTATGGATAAGGTTAAATGTCGAACTACTATGAGTCAAACTTATTGATTCGTGTTTTATGACCAACCAAATAGTAGAATAAAATACTGAAATATCTTATCCTCTCTTGAATAAAGTTTCATGTATGCTAAGATTGCTAGAAGATCATACAATAACTTCAAGGTTCCTTTAATGCAAGGTCTTGACTGTGGATAAGATTGGTGGTTGATGTGATTTGTTGATGATCACATGGGGCCTTACATGTTTATTCATATTTATTTCAAGCCATATTGGATGTGGGAGTTATCTTAAGGTTTTGCAATGAAGTACTTTTTTGGAGTTTTTATAAAATATGCAAAAATTCAATAAGATAAGGTTTAGGAATTCTATTATAATCCTAAGGGTAGTGATAACAATAGATAGTACTCTAGTGCACAAATTCCTCAATTTATAGAATTTTGCTTTGCCAAGTTATACTACAACTAAGTGTGAACTGGTGCAATCTTCAAGGGTTATGTCAAAGATTTTCATATCACCACATACGTCATCATAAAGAACAATGTATACGAATGATAGAAGTTAAGCATATGCATGAAAGGAGTTCAGGCTAACCTTGCATGACAAGTTAGAATCACTAAAACATCAAAAGTATGAACCAAAGGAATTCAACAATACACCATCATATTCTCCATTGTAATCACCACACATTAACTAGGCTAAACTTAATCTAATTGAAGAAATTTAAGAGAACAAGCAAGCACTAAGACACATCAAGTATTCACGAAGCTCCAATGAAAACTTTATTATCTCAGTAGCTCATAGCAAAAATATCATAAAAATCTCCCCTTTATAAATGAAAAATGAGGCCTTTATATAGGTCCTCGATTACAACTAGTGGCTCGGATGATCACAATAATCGATGTCACATATCATGCCACATCAGCCCTAATTAGGGTTAGGGAAAAGGAAAGGAATCTACATTAATGCAACAAGGAATCCACTACTATAGTGGGTAATAAATGCCCACTATGCATGCTCATTTAAGAAGGAGTGGGGTGTAATAAATGATCCCTAAGAACACCCACTATGCATTAAATGCATCTATCCTTGATTCCCCCATTTGAAGGAGAAAAATTGACCTAACACTATTTCCAATTCCACTATACTGATGCTTGGTGCAAATTCTTGCTTGAATTCTAGAACTACAATTGCTCTATCTTCTTTTCCCAAAATTTCATCCCACTTTGGTAATAGGTCCTTAGTAGTGTGCAATGTATTTGAGAAGATGGAGAAGTTCTCAAAATCATCTCTTTCATAGACATTTAGTTGAAAGAATTCCTCTAACCTAGCTTTTAGATTATTAGTTGTCATTTCTTCTTCACCAATCACTGTAATGATAAGGATACAACTGTGTTTGATATTCCTTGCTTGATGTTGTCAACAATCTTCTTCCATCGACTAGATTCCCTAGTAAAGCTCTCAAAATTTTCCTTAGCTACCATTGAATAAAATCATAGACATCCCCCTCACAGAGAACTCGACCATTGCTTTGGGGTCTCCATCAAATTCTGAATGTCAGCAATCACCTCTTCTTGCTAAATATGCTCATCCACCCATGATTCCTCTATGCATTGGATCCTGGAGAGTGCAGCTAATGCCATATTGTGCAATTGCACTAATTCTTCTGCATATTTGAAGGCTAGCTCTTGGATTCCTTCGATCCAAAGCTTTGCACCTTGAGTAGTCCACTTGATTCTATCAATATCACCTACCACTTCAATGGAAACACCTATTGCAGGGATGAATGATGGACCTTCCTCTCTTACTAGATGAAGCAAGTTATTGATGTACTGACATAAGGCCCTAATTTCTCTTTTTTGTTTTTCGTACCCTTCTTCCAGTTTCTTTAGCCTATCCTTCAAAGCATGTGTAGAGTCATCAAATTCTTCTAATATTTTCTCTTGGGAGGCCTAGCCAAGATTTATTTCCATAACATGATATTCATCTAGAGCAATCTGATTTTGCCTTTGTCAATTGTGGGAGTCACAATCTACAAGATTTTGGATTCTAATTCTCCTTTGATGAATTTGGTATATCCTCTTGCTTACCCTTGCTCTTCTAATTGATTTGATTGGTCCAAAATTTCCTCTAATTCAATTGTCGGATCAACCTGCCTTTTTTGACACAATTGATTTTGTTGCCTCAACCAATCTGAAATGGGTATACTTTGGTCTCTCAGAATCACCAATTGCTCCTTCCTTTGGGCTGCTCGACTGTCAATCTCCTCTTCATCTCCTGGTCTATCCATTGTAACCTCAGGAACTATGGCTTCAACATTTGGAGGATGTATTGCTTCTGTTGGATTTTCTTCCTCTAGTGGACCATCTTCATCATGAATCATTTCTTGCTCTAAGATTGTAGCAATACTTTCCTTTGTAGCGATATCTTGATCTCTCCCTCTTTCTTGCGTGGACATTTCTAGGTGTTTATACTTATTCTATCATGAAAATGCCTATCCAAAATTTCTTCTTGCTCAAATCTCCTTATACTTGTCCTTGTATCCTGCCTTTCAAATGTTTCTATCTCTTGAACACTTTGAGTGTGACTTGGAGAAGAGGGAGCATTTCTATGTTTCTACTTCTTATTTTGCAGTTCCTGGATGACTTCCTCAACCCTAGGATGCTTTTCTCGAGGTACCGCTTTCCCTTTCTTGGTTCCTACATCCTCAAATGGAGTTTCTAGTTGCTCAATAGTCCCCTTAGGTATTTGTCTTGATATTTCATCCCTAAGTGGTCTGTGACCAAGCAACCTATATGTGAATCTATTAGCTGGTGCGGCTAAATTTTCAAGCTTATGCTCAATCCACCACCTCATAAAATCTAAGATTGGCTTTGAAAGAGTTTCTAGATCTATAACTTCTTTCCTCTTCCAATCATATGGTTGAGCTATCATTTCTAGATTGAATCCCTTTTGCATCATGTTTGGGTCCTCCTCCATTTGATCAGGAACTATGAATATGTTGCATGTTCTGATAATGTTCAATGGTAATCTTAAATACATCATCTTTCGAATCTCATTCTCATCTACCACATTTTCCCAAAAGTCTTCAAGCTGAACCTAGTGTTGGTACTTTGATCCTCCTATTGATGAGATCTTTTTGTAAGGCTCAAAATTATTCCTTTTTGGATAAAGCAGAAGATGAAAGAAGTGGAGCACATCTAATGATCAGTCTATAGCCTTTAGACATGGGCATGCCTTAATTTTCCCTTCTCCTATGGAAATTAGGAACTATAATCCCAACTTCTTCTTCCCTTTCTGAATCTTGTAATAGGTTGTAAGTTCTTGAGTAAGCTCTAACAAGACCATATTGTCCATTGGGTACCTGCGAAGTTTTTATGGCTCCATGCAGAATTCTTAAACTTAGATGTATGAAAAGGTGGGAAACTGAATGAACTAGGTGCCATATTCTTTGACAAATTTCATTGAACCCACTAAAAATCTTATATGTAGCCTCTTTTGTAGTTTTCTTACTATGTGCATGACAAATATATCATTAACCCTCATGGAATCATCCTTTGAATATAAATGCAACTATAGGTAGCATTCATGGACTTTGAGGTGTTGAGTTCTACTTCCAATTGGTCCTTTACATCGTAGTCCCTCATAATTCATTCTCTGTGCTAGCATGTAGATTACATATGAGCTCATGTAAAATTTCCTTGTATGCTCTAGATTCATCAACTATTCATTTAGATTATCACTTATGAGCCTAGCCCAATCTATTTTGTCACCTTCCTCCATCACCTGCCCAACAAAATACCACATCCAAGATTCAAATCTATAAGAATGAGGCATGCCAAATATGTGACTCAACATCATGATCATCTCACTATATTCCCTCTACAAGTCAAACCATACTATCTTCTTAGGAATCTTGGAATGATGTGATCTATTCTTTTTCAACCATCTTTTGTTGATTATTTCATCATAGAAATGGACTCTAGAGGTGTAGATTCTCAATGCTTGCTCCTGTATTTTTGTGACCATCCTTTTGTGAGAAGGAATTCCAAGTGCTTTAGAAATGGATGCCAGAGAAAAGTCTACCAGAATATTTCATTCAGAATCCTTTATGGTTCTTTCCCTAGGATTGTAGTGTTTGGTAAATTCCACAATCAACTCTAGATGTTGAAAGGAAGGAGTGAAACTAGCTACAACAACAATTCCACTTCTCACAATCCTTGTGGTTAGGTGTGTTGGGTGATGATCATTGTATCCAAGCATTCTCTAGTTAAAATCTTTCAAATTGAGGCCACCGAGGCATGTATCTCCAATTTTTGCCCATTTGACACAATTTTTGATTCAGGATAGAATCCTCTCCTTTCATGCTTTATCAATTGTCCACACATTTCTCCTGTTCCCTTAGGTTCTTCCATTCTCCTTTCCTAAAAACTAGAAAATGTCCATACATAAGACTATGCAAAGAAAGTATAAAAAACATATACAACTTGTCAATAAGACAAAGATTTTGGATTTTTACCAAAATTTCCATACTCCTTTCTAGATTCACTTCTCAATATTCCACAACTCACTAAAAAAAAAATTTCTTTCCTGATACGATTCAAAATCCTCTATCTCGAATTTTTAGAAACTCCTCAACAATTTCAAAAATTTCTCCAAAAATCTTCTTTTTGAATGCTTTGAATTTCACTCCTATTCTCAATTTGCTCTTCAAATTCTTGTGTGAGAAGGAATGAATGAGAGGGTTTCTTATATAAATCATCCCTAAAAAAAGATGTCTTTACAGCTGTAGGCTAAAATTAGAAAGTGTCTTTACTTGGCCATCAAGGTTTCCATCTTTTGTGCCAGTTGTCACTTTTTACTGTTTGTTTCAAAAAGTTACCATTATTGATGCTTTTAGCTTCAAGATGAAACTAAGTATTCCTTTATCCCATTTTAATTTTTTTAATTTTTATTGATTAAATATCAATTAAAATCAATATTTAATTAATTTCAATGTTTTAATGAAAAATCAAATTTCTTTCCAACTTTTCTCCAATATTTATTTTTTGGATTATTATTTAAACAACCAAATTAAATATCATTAAAACTAATATTTTATTTTTTATGTAAATCCAAAAAAATAAATCTCTTTGAAAGAATTTTTTTTTTTTTTTTTTGAATCCAACTTTTCCATTCATGAAGGATTTTCCATTCCCTTGCTTTTTTTTTTCAATCAATTTTCTCTTCAAATTTGGGATTTTTCTCAAATTTTCCAATATTTGAACTTTTCATGATTTTTTATACTTTTCGAATTTTTAATGGGATTTCGGATTTTCATCCTCAAGAATTTCGAATTTCCACAAGATTTTGGATTCCAAAATTCTTTTTCCTTCCCTTTGAAGTTTTTTTTTGGGATGTCTTGGGTTTTCACACTTTCCATGTTTAACGATTTTTCACAATTTTCAATTTTTCAAATTTTTGGAAACTTGGGTGATATTTTATTATTTATTTGAATTTTAGAATTATTTCAAGTTTTCCAAATTTTGATGATTTCTTCGACACTTTTCTTGCCTTTTGGATTTGAGTTCATCAAGGATTCCACTCCAAAATAATAATAAAAAAATTCAATAAAAGGCGGAGAGTAGGATTTTTCAAACTCATATGGATTTTATTCATGTTTTAATAAATAAATAAAAAATTCCCACTATGTGAAAAGTGTACTTAAGAAAACGTGTGCGTCATAGTTTAAAAGCTATCATGGATTTAATTTCCATGGGAAATTTCCATAGCCAACTCAATAATGCGCTTCACAATTTGCGGGAGCAGGGTTTTTTTGGAATGAAGGATTTTGTCCTTCTCAAAACATTCCTCGCCATCACATAAAAGTATTCCAAGTGATGCGAAAAGCACATTTTTTAGGCGGTCAGGGATTTTGGATTTGACCATTCCCTAGGTAAGGTTGACTTGCTCTGTGCGAATCATTCCATGGCCAAAAATAAGCAAATCCATGGGTAGCTTACCTTCAAAGTGGGGGCCCTAGGCATGGGAAATGGTAACTCTTGGTCACAACATCTAGCGACTTCGTGGGTGAAATGTTACAAACATTTCAAGGATAAAAATTAATTCAAACATAGAATATTTGGCTTCTCAATCTTATGTCACCAAGAAGAGAGAAAACAAGCTCAAAAGGGGAGAATAATCATACATTGGATCAAAATACATTTACTTTACAACAACCTAAGTGTGTGCAAATGTATTAATTCTAGCTCAACAAGACCACTTAGAAATCCTAGGATTGATCATGACAAGTTATTGGTTCCTCTTGACTTCAAAAGCATCTTGGACATTGCCCCATTGCTAGTCAGGCATCTATAGCTCCGACAAAGTTGTCGCTATAAAACCAACAAAGTTTGCTCCACTTCCAGTGAATTATTCTTTCAAACACCTATGGAGATTTCTGCATATCGCCAAAGCCAATCTTATTATTTCATCTTTCTTTTTTCTCTTTTATATGCCTTTTGAATTGGTATTTCATTTCCTTTTTCTCTTGGCTTGTAAGCAATGAAGCTTACCATGGGTTTAGGAGTTACAGTGGTGCTGAAGCAAGATTTTAAAATTTTCACAAGTCATGATTTTTCCCAAAGAAACATAAATGGACTCAGAGCAATAGTTAAGAGTGTGAAATACATGGCAACCTTAGAGTTTAGGTGTCAAGACACAATGTATGATTAACCGTCCAAGTCAAGTATGTTTTCCAACCCAATGAAAATATATGAAGGATGGCCAAGATACTAATGCTCTTCATAATAGTTATCCAAGAAATGAAATAAATAGAACTCAGTGAAATCCTTAGATGAAGTAACTCAATCACTACACCATTCTACTTGCAAAAAGAGATTCTCATAGCCACGAGTTACCTAGAAAAAGCCAAAATTGAGACCAAAACCAAAAAAAAAGAAAAAAGAAAACCAAACCACTCGAGGAAGAAAATTAAGGGAAAACAAAACCCCAACAACAAGGGAAAGAAACCCAAACTACACAAAGCCAAAACTCCTGAACAGGAGAGGGGAGACAAACCAAAACCCCCACCGAACTAAAAGGAAAGCAAAAAAAACAAAACACACCACAAAGGAAAACCTAAACTAACTATGTACAAGTTAGGCTTCACAAAGGAAACCTAAGGGCATAAATAATGCTTGAGGAATTTCCCATTAGTGGGCAATTGAACTTCCTTTCCTGTTAGAGTCTTAAGCTTGAATGCATTATCTCCCAAAATTTTAGAAATTTGATAAGGACCTTTCCACAGATTGTCAAACTTGTCATGTCCACCTTTCTTTTCATGTGCCTTGTCCCAAAAAAGTACTAGATCTAAAATTCAAAATTATTTAACCTTCACCATTTTGTTGAACCATCTCTTGACAACTCCTTGATATTTAGCAAACTTTTCGAATTCTTCATCTCTCTTTTCCTCCAAGTGCAAAAATTGAGTCAAATGTGTCTGCACTCTATCTTCTCCTTCCATAAAATCTTGCATGAATCATAGTGTTGGAATCCTCAATTAGATAGGAGAAATTGGATCCTATCCATAGACCAAATGATATGGAGATGTCCCCAAAGAACTCTTTATTCTAATTCTGTCTGCCCAAAATGCAAATCTTAGCTGTGTATGCTAATCTCTAGGATTATTGTTTAATAACTTCTTCATTATACTCAATAGATTTTTGTTTGTTGATTTTGCCAATCCATTCCCTTGCAGATAACAGTTTGATGAAAACTTTAGTGTGATCCCATAGTCAAATGCCCAGTTTGTGAACTTCAAGGATCTAAATGCTAGCCCATTATCACATACAAATGCATGGGGACATCCAAACCTAGTAATGATATTTTCTTCCAAAAATTTGATAACAACCTTTATTGTGTAATTTTTTAGCGATTGAGCCTCAGTCCATATAGTGCAATAATCTGTAGCAGTCAGGATATACTGGTGGTGTCAGGATATATAGGTGGTGTCCTAATGAAATCCAATTCCCATTTTGCGAATGGTTTTACTTCAATAATAGCTTGTAGTGGTATAGTAGGATTTCTTTCATGTGTCACAACTATCTGACATGTGTGACAAAATTTTTACATGTTCATAAGTGTCTTTAAAAAATGTTGGCCAATAGTAACTTGCCCTTTATATTTGATGAGCCATAGCCAAACCACTTCCATGACTGGTTCCTAATTTACTATGAAAATGCTCAATGATGTGTCTAGCCTCTTCCTTTCCAACACATCTTAAATAAAACCCATCACGGTTATTTCTATATAGCATAGATCCTTGAAGCATAAAATTTTGACTCTTCATTCTCAATGAACATTTTTGAACATAATTTAAGTGTGATGGAGACTTATGGTTTAGCAAGTAATGAACAATATCGTCATACCATTCATTTGGGGATACTTCTTCTAACACATATACTTGTTGTACTAACCCAAAACCAGTTGTAGATAGGGTTTTAGCTAGAGCTTGTCCTCGTACCAAATTCATTGGTTGTATCTCCATGTCATATTCTTGAATAACTATGATCCACTTTCCTCTTCTTTCTCCCTACTCTTTTTGCATTAGTAGAGTCTACATTGTTGCATTAGGAACTATTGCATAAACCTTACCTCTTAGGATGTAATGCAAGAATTTCTTTATTGCTTTTACCAAAGCATAAGCTTGTTTTTCAACATTCAAATATTTCAATTATGCATCTTTCAAGGGTGAAATCATGAATGCAATATGATGTTCATCCTGATCATTTTCCTTTTGGGTGAGGATAGCTGCACATGTATGTTCTGAGACAAAGGAATATATATATATATATATATATATATATATATATATATATATATATATATATGTATATATATATATATATATATATATAGGCTTGGTGTAGTCTAGACTCACTACTACATTTAACCTCATTTTTCTACCAAAATTTTCGATAATCAACTAAATAAGTTTTTTTTTTTTACATGTAAGCCTCGTGTTGGTTGAAATTTTGACCAACACAAGGCTTATGTAAAAAAAAGTTTCATTCATTCACATGACGGGTAAAAAAGAAAAACTTTCATTAATTCGCAGGCAATCCTAAAGGTATGAGCACAGGTGGGAGAAAAATTGGGACTTCATTTTTGTGAGGGCAAATTCGCTTGAGCACGGGAAAAATTGGGACTTCATTCCTGTGAGGACAAATTTGCCTTGATTTTCTCATTTTATTATGTGCCTCCTCCATTGCATGCATTTAACTTGCTATTAGCATGCTGATCAAGGGCTGGTGGGTCATGGCCATGGGAGATTTAGAGACACCATCAAACTGGAATGTCAAGGGTACACTTTTTTTGTTTGTAGAGCAACAGTCTACCCTAGGCTATCGGATCCTCAATCATGTTCCTTATAATTTGTATGTAAGAAAGAGTGTCAAGTATTTTTTTGCCATTCAACATGGGGCCAAGAAAATATATGATGCAAATGAGCGTAGGTCGATAATCAACAAGAATTTGAGTACCTATTTCAACGTAGAGTTGATAGGTGAAGAGGCCCGAAGGGAGCCCATGCTGCAGTATGTGAATAAGCATAGCCAAAATAATAGAATTATTTTAAACCCTTATATTCATTTTGGTCAGAGATCTATTTGGTCCTAGGGGTTTCCTTTAGAGGATGTGGTTGACGTTAATCCTTAGGATTACTATGGAGAGGTTTACAGTGGAAAACAATTTATTCAGCAAGGAATAGCTAATGGGCTTTTTGATGTGGATTCGGTGTTCTACTATACTAGAAAGTCTGGAATTGAGGCATTTGATATTAGGTTTGATTCACATGCTCCACTAGTTTCCTTGCCATAGGGTATCATGGCCCTTATCAATTCATTCAATACTTTAATTCATAGCCCTGTGGTTTGGGGACTCATGCTTCCTATTTCTGTCAACACTATGGCCTCTGATATACTCAAGGGCTACTAGGCACAAAGGATTTTATGGGAGATTGGTGGTTATGTTGCCTTTTATCCTCCTGCTACTCATAGAACTGATCAAACTTGGTCATATCTTTTTTCAGATGAGGAGGATTTCCATGTTAATGTAGGTCGTTTGATCAAGTTTCTTATATTCTAAAGGTCTACCAAAATGACTCTGTTTGAGAAGATTTTTCAATCGAGCCATTCCATGGCTATGGAGTGCTTTTGGACTTCACAAGATGTGACTTTCACTGCCACTTTTCTTCAAGATCTGTTGGTTGTGGGTTACCTTCAGCCGAGATTATTGTCATTAGAGCTGGGTAGGCAAAGTGTTGTAGTGTTCCATGGAGATTAGAACGAGTTTGTGCCTCTGAAGCTTCCATCAGTGCATCTTGGTGTAGAGGAAGTAGGTGTAGTGAATTTTGAGATTGGAAATCTGATCAGGTGGAGGAATTTTTATGGGAATATAGTGCTTATCATGTACTATAGTGGACCTATGAATCATACTATTCTAGGGCAAAGAATGTTGTATGGTATCATATTCAAGAGTGTGGTGGTTGTATTGGAGAAGAGCAATCTAGATCTTGGAGTTGAGTATGCAGAGTGGTGGAGAGTTTACAATTAAGTTTCATGGTTTGCACTAGTTTCTGTATTTTGTCAATTTATTTTAGTTTATATGGAATCTCATTCTGCTTTAGGATCTTGTGGAAAAATATATGATAGATCAAAATTATGGATCTTTGTTTGATCATTTGTAAATTGATGCCTACTACAAGATCTGATTATGTGATGCAACCATCACAAAGTGTGCAAATGACAATTTTGTATCTTTCATGCTTTTGTGATTTCTATGCCCAGAGAATTTAATAATTTTAGTGTTTTACTCCTGCATTTGCTACTTATTATATTTTTCTTTTGTATTGTATTTATAAATCAATTGTTTACAATGTTTTGACAATGGGCCTAATGTTTAAAACCTTACTATCTTTATCGATTTTTTTTTCTCAGAATAAGATCTTGCGAGTCCATGCCAAATTTATGTGTTACTTGTATCTTGTTTCTAAATTGGTATAACTACATATTTAAAAGATAACACAAGTAACAAAGTTGAGTGGCTCTTTTGCAAAATGCTAGAACAATCCCTTGCAATTTTGTGACTGAAATTCATATATTAATAATGCCTTTTACATTGTTGTATCAGCTTTTGAAAATGATGGAATAGTTTTAGCTGGTCCTTAGCCTAATACAGTCCTATTCAAGCAATAAGGAACATATGCTACTTGCATTTGATTTTGCAAAAGGTTATTTCTAACCACCTAAATAGGGAAACCATTTGATCATCATGGGACATCCCATAGAGCAAAACCTTATGCTAGTTGTAATTGGTTTTCTTGATTCCACTCTTAAGTAAAGTAACTCACTCTGTAGAAAGAAGATAATAAGAAAAGCTATCACAAGGTTCACTCTCCTACTTAGTTTTTTGTATCCTTATTTACTAGCAAACACATTGAATACTACTTTTGGATTGAATAGTGTCTCCAATTTTTTTTTATACAATCCTTTTTTTCTTTTCCTCTTGATGATGGATCATAGAGTGTAATCTAAAAAATTACTATGGTATGTTGCAAACATAGTTTAATTCAGAAGATTATTCAATATAAGCATGAACTTTAGAAATCTAATGAAATTAAGCAAATGCATTGGTATACTCTTTTGCCTTGACTCCTCGATCGGCTTAGTATATAATAAGGTAATGTGCAAAATAATTTAAATAATCCTTGGGTGATGTTGTGTTAGGGTGCATCAGTAACAACTATGTGCATCTAGCTTGGAGTCATAGACTGTAGCCAAGAATAACTCATGTAGCTAATGGTGTGCCCCCTGCCCAATTGATCTTGCCCCTAAACTTATCACTTTACTTGCTATTAAATTGAATATTTAATATAAAATAATTGTATAAATTAAAGTATAATGGATTTAACCCTTGGTCACTAGGAAATGGGGATGGAGATAAGATGGGTATGCCATTTTTTTGGTATGAAGACCGCATACAACTGATTCTTGGTTATTCTTATTTTAGTGTTCCTTCTTGGGATCTTCTTGATTTTTTCTTGAAAATAACAATTTAAACTTAAGTTGGAGTATGCAATTCATTTATAAAGATAAATTCTATAAAATATTATTAATTTTGATGCATATATGAGATAATTATGGTTTAGATATTACATTAATATGAATTAATAATCATTAAATAGTAAGAATATATGATAAAGACTACTCTAAAGAGTATTATAATTAAATATCAACAAGTTTTCATGGTAACATATAAATTCATATGAGCATCATGCATCTCTATACCAAAGTGTCTCAATAGAATTGATAATTTTTCCAAGGGAAATTTCTATTGTAATCATATCAAGAATTTGTTGGAAATGTTTTCTAAACATAAATCTCAAGGATGGTTATCTTTGTATTGTGAAAACATGGGTGAATTCTCTGTTCATCCATCTTTGTGTGGCATCCTTGATAAGACCCTCTGGCTTGGGAACACTCATACACTTCCTAGTCCATGAATATGGTATGATCTTGGGTCCATTCCATGCCTCAGCCCACCTTGGAGGCTGACTATCCTCCTTAATCAATCCTTGGAACACTTATTTGCCTCACAGCCCATGTGCATGACATGATTTTTGTTCAATCCATGTTGGGTTAGTGTACATGATATCTCATAAAATTGGAAGGCTAGCAGTCCTTATTTACAATCCATTTCTAGTAAATTCAAAACTAATTTCATATAGAAATTTGTTGTATGATTCTGCTATTAAATACCCTTGAAAGGAAATGCAATTAAATTCCTTACAATGAGCATTCACTTAATTCCCTCAAGGTATATATGCATCTATTCGATGGTGATCTAATATTATTCCTAAACTTTCTCACAAAATTACTATTCCTAAAGTCTATATTTATTTCTACATTTTATGACTCAATTTCCTTTTAACTTTCCTATTTTCTATTTGATGTTTAGATTTCCTATTCTTGAGGGGTCACACCTTTTGTGTATCTCTTTGGAAAGAGTCATACTTACTCATAATGGAGTGCTGCCTTGGCTCTTTATTTATTATTAATTATTGCTGAATTATATTCCATCTTAGTCAGCCCTTTACAATAAATTCTTTTAAGTAATTGTTGATAATTTTTCTTACCCTTGTTAGCCCGTATCTTGAATTGCTATTGTATTCTCATGCCTAATAAACTATTTAATGTTATATTAATGGTCATTTAGGAATATTTAGTCTATTAGTTAGTTTTTAGATAACATAGAAAGTTTCTTGTAAAGGTGTGTTTCTTTTCTTCTAAATCTATGGAGCTTGCGCAGGTTTGTTGGAGGTGGTCTTTTAACACATGACCTTATCTTATATGATCCTTACAAGTATAATTCTTGCTAATTGGAATTACTTTCCAAAGTCAATATTTCTATATCTTGTTTTTGAGGTCCACTTCTTCCACCATCTCCCAAATTTGTTCTACATCTTTGAGGTTGTTTTCCAATTTCTTATGGAAAATCATGTGAAAGTAGGTGATAGTGTTATTTTTAATATTGTCAGTCTTGAATCACTGTTCCACTTTTCAAAAGTGTACAATTGTAGAGAAGATTTTCCCAAACCCCCGTCCCTAATATCTTAGCATCTCTTTGTGATCATTTGGAAAATATTGACTTTGAAATTCCACCTATTTTCAGTCTGTTTGCATTCGAACTCTTAATTGAAAAATACATATATGTAAAGACTATATTGTATACCTCGACTTAGGTTCAAGTAGACTATAGAGAGAAAATGAAAATAGATCTTTTGTTCTACTATTTGTTGGCATGCAAGCACAACTGCAGTTGGGTAGAAGCTTCCAAAGAGTTTGGTGGATACACTCTTCACTCTTGTCTAATGAATCCCCTACCTCTACATACACTACCTAAAAATTTTGCCTACCATGGCTTTCCTCCATCCTCCTTTCTAGTTCCTTCCTCACTACTTGTAAAACATGCTTGTTGCAATCTAAAGAAAGATTGCACATTGTCATCAACACACTCACTTCCACTTCTTCTTTCTCTACAAAATAAGACCAAGACTAGTCTACCAATTGTCCATTATCACCCTCCACACTCACAAATCTGCTTCCACCATGAAATAATGTATACTCAATAAATATAACTACAAAGTATGTCTTCCAAGCTAAGCTCTTCAACAATCAAGCTATCACTAAACAAAAAAGTGAAATATTTTCCCAACATCAACTCCGGTCAGGTTTAAATGACACACTTTAAGCACTGAATTGTTTAGAGGGTTCATGTGAAGCAAGTTTTTGGATTAGCTATTGTGAATGATTTTTACATCAATGTTCAAATCACACTACGGAGGATCCATCATCAGGATGCAAGAACACAAAGGAGAAATAATCACACTACATGATCCATTGTTAGGATGCAAGAACACAAAGGAGGATCCATCATTAGGATGCATCATTAGGTGGTCGTGCATCCTGATGATGGATCCTCCTTTGTATTCTTGCATCTTGCATCTTGATGATGAATCCTCCTTTGTGTTCTTGCATCCTAACAATGAACACAAAGGAGGATGCATCATCAAGATGTCTTGCATCCTAACAATGGATCCTCCTTTGTGAATAACTTGGAAAATATCTTTCTTGTGAATAACTTGGCAAGACAAATGTTTTTCTTTTTTAAAATAATGGGAAAAAATTGGGTTAGTTTTAAGTTTGGGGAAGAAAATTGGTTAGGTTTAGGTTAAGAAAAAAAAAAAAAAAAATGGTACAAAAATTATTGAAGTCCAAAAATCGTAATTTTTTAATGAATTTTTTTTTAGAGATTGCTAGAAAATCACAATTTTCTTGATTTACTCATAATTTTCCACTCTAAAAATATTAGTAACAATCCACATCTTGCAAGATATTGCAACCTCAACAACTACTAGCTATCATTAGTTTGATAGGCTGGGTGCAAACCCTTCTTTCATTCCTATTGCATTTAAAATTTGTTATGATCTATGTCTTGTCCCAGTTGTGCTAATTGAACATTGGTGTTGATAAACTTTAGGCATCAGTAAGAAAACTATTGTAGTGCTTGCTATTTCACACGTGAAAGGTATTTGGATGATATCATGTAGAATTTTGTTGTATTGCAACCACATTAATAACAGGTTGTAGGAATATTATGTGTACGTTTTTATGAGGAAACTCAAGGGATATAAGACAATGCAATTTTTTATTTTTTATTGTGGTTCCAAATTAATTAATTCTACAATTTTTAATATAATTATCTTAAGTATGGTTTTAAATCAATTCTACAATTTGCAGGCCTTGGGCATTCTCAAACAGCTCCTAGTAGATTTCATCACTGTGACGATCAACTAGATGAGAACAACAATCTCGATCTAGGTAGGTCTAAGATAGAGAAAAAGGAGAGTTAGAAGCATAATACAAAACCATCTGGCATGCAATTGGACAAGCTATTTGAGCACAAAAAGGTATAGTGCTTGACTAAATTTGTTTTTATCAAAGCTACATATTTAATATTGATGTTTAGTAGCAAAGAAAAATTCCTTGGAAGGATCATTATTTATTGGTTTAGTACTTTTCATTGAACATTTCCGCATTGGTCCTAAGGCTGGCCTCTAAGATGATAATTTTATCCACATTCTTTGTTTCACATTTTATTGATTTAACAATCTATACATGACTCAAGAGCACCTTCACAGAAAGCAAAAAAATGATGCATGGTAGTTAACAGACATTTTTTAATGCAATTGTAATCATGTGACAATACTAGTATCATTTTAGTCTACTAAAATGAATTTTTATTAGTATGTTTAAATTTTAAGTAATCACATAGGAGAAATGGGTCTACTAGTTTTCATAATTTATGTTCACTTCTATTAATTTAAGTATATTTTGTAGTGGAATAAGAGTCCACTTAAAGATGCTAGGCACAGACACAGGTTTTGGGTGTAAAGATTAGAATTGGCCATGTAAACCAATTATGGATCATGTTTTGCTCCATATTTTTCACTTCTATGCTCATTATGATAGTAATTGTATCATAGCTAAGCTAGCTTATTTTAGGTCCACAATTTGACAAATAAGAGGATTGGTAGGTCAAGTAGCAATTTTTAAAAAAATCTTTAAGTTTAATCTGGCAAAATTTCAAAATACAAACATTTTATTGAGTATTACACACTATATTGTGTAGAAAGTAATCAACTTCCAATGGGTATATTACTATTTTTTTTTAGTGAACTAGTAAATGTTTTGCTACTTATTGGTTCTTGTCAAATAGTGTGGCCAATATGTGGGTTAGCTTGTGGTTGTATAAGTGTGCCTCTTTTACAAGTACATGTATTGCTATTCTCTTTTGAACAAATTAATATTTGCAAAATAGTGTTTTATTTTCTTTCTTTTAGTAGCATATCTTCGTTGATAGTCCTTCATGGATGGAAGACACCAAATTCATATTTCATACTCTAATAGATAGTTTGGGATAGCTAAGCTTATTGTGTATGCATTAATCTCTATGTATATGTGAATATTCATTAATGTATACCATACACAGAGAGTCTTTTCAGGCTATCTTTGTGTGCAACTATGCAACTTTACACATCTAGAATTCATGATGTGAATGACAATCTTCAAACATTATTTTACTTTCAAAACATAAATCTCTTACATGCTCCAATTATTCACAATTTGTTATGGTGCAACTTACACACATTCTGCCAATCCTGGCAATAAAAAATGTACAGATATCTGTAATAAAATTCTTAGGTTTATGGAAGAACAAAAAAAGACAAAATTATAATATTCATCCCAAGCTAACAAAGTCATATGCCCTACATTCACATATAATTTATACAAGCAACTATACATTATACACTCTCTTTTTATTGATACTTCTCACAGGTAGCCATACATTCTACTGTTATTACACCATTCTTTCTTTGATTTAATTCTAAACTTCCAAGTAATGAAATTATTCTATTATAGATTATATGACTTTTATTTCTAGACTCCAACAATATTCATATTAGGTCTTGAAAAATAGTAGTTTGTACTTGTTTCCTTGTAATTTTTCTTTTAACACATTGGGTCTATTGAGAATTTGTTATTTATTGATAACAGAGCTTCGCTGAAGTTTATTAGCAAGACAATATGTTGTAGGCATTATATTTAGTGAATGTTTTGTATTTGTGTGTGCTCTAAATCACATTGAATATATCAAACCTTGGGTATGTTTTTGTGCTGGATGATCTTGAGAGAACAGGATTACAATACTGCATTCTAGTCATTTAATATCAATGGTTTTAAACCATTTACTTGTGATTGAAGTTTTTATATCTTTTGTAAATTTAGGGTGGTGGACCTTATAACCTTATTGGCAGAGCATTGGGTCCAGAGGTTGGAGTAAACATAGGCTTATGTTTCTTCCTTGGCAATGCAATCGCGGGTGCACTATAAGAAATTTATATCCATTTATTTCCTTTCTTCTAATAACACTAATATTTGTCTATTTAATTCAAGTAACCCCACTAGGCTAATCTAAATTCGATGCATAAAATATGTTCCTTGTGATAGTTGAAGGGTAATCTTACCTCACATTATCAATAATCATTGATAGAAGGGTAAGCTTACTTCTCTTAAAATTTTCCAAAAATCTAAGTGTCAAGCATGTATTGTACTGGTATGTGTTGAAAACATATATTTGTAATCTATTGGTGGTTTTGCAATTACCAATAATATCACATAGTTTATTATGGTTTATGCAAATGCATAGATTTTGTGTATTTTTGATCTTCCAAGATGATTGGAGGTGGCTGTGTATAAGTGTGAAGCAAAATAGTTGTGTTTCTTGAACTTAATCTCATTTCTTTGGCTATTAAAATTAGGTCCTTTGTGTCCATGGAGGACTTTCACTTGACATATGAGCAATTAATCAGGGTAGTTGCAAGATTTTTTAGAAAAGCATTTGTGATTTAAAATTTGAAAGATTTGAACTTAAGGCCAATTTTATGATATGATATATCTGTATTCTTATATCCAGATTAGAGTCATTGACAGGCATTGTGAAATACCACATGAAGGGTCCTTTTGTGATTTAATGTGGAGTGACCCATAAGATATCAAGACCTAGGCAGTTAATCTTTGTGGTGCTAGATGGCTTTTTGGGTCTAGAGTAACATCTGAGGTAAGCAGAGCCATCATTTTTTTTGATGAGTGTATGATAAGGCTCAAGATATTGGTCTAATCACAACTTAAACATATATATAATCTCATCAAATCTATTCTAATGCATTTCTGGCAATCATGGCATGCCATGACCACACTTTGTTCGTGAATTCTGTCAAAAAATTCTCATGCCTTGTCTATGCTTCCATTTTTCAAACATGTCTACCATGCAAATTATGACTACAACATCTGACAGAAATTCTTTATGCTTTAATGCATGTCCATAGCTTATTCCAAAGCTCTTGTTTTGGCATATGCATCAATAATGCTGGCAAAGGTTGTGTGATTTAGCTTTAGACCTACCAATTGCATTTTCTTGAATAGAAACACACATGTTATATATGTGTTTGAACATATATACATATATGTACATATCTACATACATATGTATGTATGTGTGTGTATGTTGTCCACACATAATTAAGTCCACATTTAATTGGAGCCTCACAACAATTGTTAATTTGATGATAGTGTCTGGTTTCTTGATTGGATTAATGCCAAGCCTTGAGCCTTTGGCTCTATTTGTTATGGCTTATGTTGCAAGTAATGGAATCTTCCTCTTTTTATATATCAGAGGGGTCCTTTATCTTCATTTCTTCTTATGGCAACCTAATCATGAATTGAGAATTTATTTGAAAAATGCAATTTTGCTTCTTGGATTAAATATTGTGTTAATTATATGGAAAACTTTTTTTTATAACAAATGATACATTTAAAGCATTGTGCCCACTATCTGGCTTATGGGAATGGGACCCTATTAGTTGAGATTTATTGTATCATGTTGTCAAAGTTCCATAACTAATACTTAAGTTTGCACTGTGTTAGCATTTGAAAATGTCAAATCTCTTTTAAAATAGTGTACAGAGCATGTTGGTAGTGGCTGCTGTAGGTTTGGTGTTTTGATTTGGTGGGTGCTAAGGAGGAAGAGTCTGCTGAAAATGTATGGCCAAGGAAGTATTAGTCCATACAGAACATGAAGGCAGGAAGATTGCAAAATAATGAGCTATTGCAAGATTGCATCTCTAGAAAGGCTAGACTATAGATAATATGATGTGATTAATATCAAATAAGTAAAAGCAGGGGGATGTATTTTATTGAGAAGGGAAGGTGAACTTTGTGGATTGGGGAGAAAAGTAGGTGTTTTGGATATCATTCAATAGTAAAAAATTATTAAAAGTAGAAAGTTGTCAAAAAAATAATAATTTGATCTCTTCTTCTGTTGCAGTGAGAAGTTGTAACATCTATACCAATTTCATTTGTGGGATACACACTCTTGATAAGTTAGTTAGCCTTGTGACTAAGGTTGATGGGGAGTGTTGACACATGCAACCTGAGCATGAGTTTGAATTTGGTATTTCCTTGGGGATATATACTTCTTTTCCAAATAGAAGGTATCATCTCCATTTTGTCTAGTCACTAGTACTTTTCACCAGTTATTGTGTTTATATCTTATGTGGTCTGTCAAGGCAATTATTGTTTGTATTAGTCTTAGTTACCATCTAAGGTTTTTGTCCTATAATGTGTTGTATGAAGTCACCAATGCTGGGTTGTACATTGTGTTTCTCATAGCATACACTGAGTTTCTTACAAAAGCAACTCAAATTTGGAAGAATTTGATAACTTCTCTATTGAATTCTTTATAGAGGGAACATACTTGAATGGTTTCCATATAGAAACCTAGAAGTTTAGCATATATCCAGTTAAGTTTGGCTTTTTAAAACTCTACAAGAAGACCATCAATATGTGGGGATTTACCATACTTGAGGGATTGCACAATAGACCAAATTTCTCCCTAAAGAAATGCCTCTTTGAAGATTAGAGGCACCAGATTTGTTTAGGTTCATGGAAATAATTCTACTGCAAATAAGTCTAGGTTTCTCAACTTTATAACTGTCACAACTTTATAATTGTTCTCATTTCATCAATTTTATCAATTGAATTCCCTACAGTATTAGTTGGCCTTATATGATCCTAGATAAATTTAGGTGTTGGCAAGATGAAAAATCCTTTAGTCCTTTTAGCACCACATTTGATCTAGATGAAGTTTGGATCTATTTTTTCTCTTTGAGAAATATAGTTCTTATGGCATCTTTACATATGTTTGGCAAAGGCCAAGAAACCTTAGAGTAAGCTATAATTAGATTATATTGTAATTTCTATTCGAGTGCAACTAATTTACTAAGTTTCATGTTAAGACTGAATTCATTATAGCTATTATGCTACTTAAAGTCTCTACTTCAATCCTGAGCATATTTTGCTAGCTACACAGTATTTTTCTTTAGGGCTGCTTTTGTAGATGATTTCCATTTAATATATGTTGCAACATTTGGGAGCATATTTTACTTTTTTTACTTTATAATATGAGGGTAGATTTTTGGATTAAATATCAACATAATGATTTTCAAGGACATATTAAATTTGTAATTGGAATAGCTACAATATGCAAGGTCTGAAGCAAGAAGTGATTATAGATGTTTTTGGACTATGTCATACTTACAAGCAGCGAGTGATGCATCTTGTCAATACAACTTCATAAGTTACATTTTCTATTTATGATTTTCATTTGGAATCCATTGCTTTAGTTCTAAGATGAATTTGGTAAAATTATTTTTGAAATGAGTGAATGAGACACCTATCAGCCAGCTCACTAGATAGACCTACAGAGACTCAAACATTGAGAGCCAATACTTGAACAAATAGGATTAACAAATATGTTAAATAAATTTGACCCCTATTCATATGTGCCTACAAGGCTCTGATTGGACCACAATACATCCTCCAACATTGGAAAAAAAGAAACACAAATACAAACACAATCACCAACCTTTTCTATTCATTAGGACAATATACTTAATGAATAGTTTAAGGAGGCTTATACCATAGATGTTGTTTTGGTCTATCCCATTAATTTGAAAGGTGGCTGTGGAGAGCAATTAAAGGATCTTGATTGACTCCAAGATTAGCAAAAATGTCTTCTATCACATTTAAATGGAGCGTGCAATTTTGAAACCTAACATTGACAAACTTAAGAGCACAGCAAAAGAGCTTCTTTTACACAATGCCTCAACCTCCAATTGGGAAAGGAACATTGTACATGACTTTAATTGATTTAACAAGAAGGAATCACAATTCCAGTATATGAAATCATAGACACTTATTAAGAGAAATTGAAATAAAAATAAAGAGTAGAGGCCCACATATTGTTCTGTGATACATATGAAATGCTAACCACACCTTAAATATAACCTACACACATATTTGCAATGCCACTCACAATTATAGCAATCCTTTTTGCATTTACAACTTTCAACTTGGAGAGTATGGAGAAGAGGAAGGAGACTTGTATAGTTTATGACACATCACCCTAGAGTATTCACTTTACTCACACAAATGAAACTCATGGCTTTAACTCTTGAAATTCAAAATACACCTTCCTTGATGTGAAATATGATGATTTTATACAAAATCTACAAGTGGTCCCAAGGGCACCCCAGGGAAGTTGGATACTTTGGTTTTCTTGCAAGCTTCTTCCCCTTATAAAATCCTAAACTAAACCTTATATATGATCCATTCACCCATTTACATGACAACTCAACTACCACAATCATTTTTGCAGTTACAACTATTACTTGAAGAGGATGGGAGCATGCATTGTCTACCACTAGTCACCCGTGAATGGTCACATTTATTGCACAAATCAAACTCATGGTGTGAAATAATAAAATGAAAAATACACTTTTTGATGCCAAATATGATGCCCTTCTACACAATCTACACATGTTCTTGAAGGCACCTCAAGAAAGTTGGATACAACACATAGGTACAAGTGTTCTTTTGGGACCATATGCTTGAGTTCTTTTCCTCTAATAGTGTTTCAAGCTTGGAAACAAGGTTTGTTGGGTGCTATTCTTCGGTTGTTTAGCTCTGTAGCCTAAAAGATTCATTTCCATTGCTTCTATTTCTTCTACCAAATTAGGGGTGACTATAGTTACAAAGTACACATTCTTTTCTCTCCTAAACATATAGTAGCTAGATAGACATCTGCCCCTCCTTGAACACACATATCCTATACATATGGATACATATTAGATAACATACCCACATGAGCCCAACAAACCTTAATTTTTAGACTGTGTAGGATACTATGTGAAAATTTGACAAAAACCTTCCTAAACTTATTTAACAAAACCAAAACCAAATGAGGATGAAAAATGAAATGTTTTTTCTATTTTGGGGACCCATTTTTTGGGTTATCTTCTGATGCAACTCTACATTTTTTTTTGCATAGTGAATTTTTTAATGTAAACTTATAAATATGTATGGAGCAATTATTTGTTTATATTTCTTTAGAAGTAATGCAAATAGGGTGAGATTACATTTGGGTTTACTTTTGGTGATGTCATTAACTAAAGTTCAAGAGACTCATTTTGTATCGTTGAGTTCATCATGTAGGAATGACAATAATGTTGAATGAAAATTTTCTAAGTCTTAAGTGTTTATAGAGCCTATGGAAGCATTAATTATGTAGAACATCTTGAATTGGATGTTTCCAAGGGTGCATTTAGATAGTCATCATTAGCTGAGAAGCAAGAGACTCATCTTCGATAGTTGAGTCCATCATGTGGGATGGAAAATCATACTGCTAAGCAAAATTGATCTCGCTCTGATCTTGGAGAGTGTAATGAAGAACATAATATTAGAACTTCAGTTTGGGTGTTTGTTGGATGAGGAGTTCTAGTTGTGAAGGTTTATTTTCTACTCAATGATTATGCTATATGTCTTCAACTACTAAGCTCATGTTTTTGAAGTTTAAACTTTAAAAGTAATTTAGACATTTTATCTAGCAACTTCCAATTTTATCATGTTTTGATCTTCTTTGGGTAATAATTTGCACTTTTGGACAATTTTATATTATCTTTTAATAGATTTATATTTACTTTTGGACAAATGTATAGACACCACAATGTATATGGGAGGTCCTTTGCTTATGAAAATGCATGCATCCACTATATGTAGATGCTTTTTTAATGTAAAATTGTAAGTGGATCTGCATGATAGTGGTTATTGGTTAAACATTTTGAAGTAGAAGGAAATATAGTGCATATAATGAAGGCATTGGCTAGTCACCCCAGAGCAGCACAAAGTCTGATTGAAGATGATTCACTTCAACTTTTATTTCAAATGGTTGCAAAAGGGGAAAATATTGGTACACTTCCTTTGCACATAGTTCAACTTCACCAACATGCTGTGTAGGTTAGATTTAACCATAATTTATGGAAATTCTACAAATAATATGAGGGTTTCCTTTGAAATTTTGAGCTCTCTTAATTATAAGATTTTAACTACCATTTCAGTTGTAATGCAGATACTTGGTCTCCTTTTGGTTAATGATAATGGACGCACAGCCAAGTACATTCACACTTGGCATTTGGTGTGTTTTCTGATGACTAATTAGGCTTATTAATTGAATGTATTGAGTAGTCAAATAATCATTCAGTGGATGAATGGCCTTGAACTTATTATGGTTTTATAACTTGTTAATATTTGATTTCTATGGATTTTAATTTTCTAAGATAAAGTGCATGTTGATCTTTGTTACTATTAGAGTTATTTCTTTATCTAGGGGCAAAGATAAAATGATTGTCTTTTATTTCAAGTTTCAAAATTATTTTTATCAGTTGTTTGTTTCCTAGCTAGATTTTTCTTTGTTGGTTCTTGGTCATTGCTGTCTCAGAGCCATTCCATTAATTCTCAAAATACATCTAATCAAATGGCTAATGTAGATAGTGAATGAAGAGGAAGGTCTCTATATTGTTGCAAATATTATGAATTTGAGGTTTACTTTGATTGTTATTCAGGAATTTGATGCTGAATTTGGGTCATTCATAATATTTCTCCATTAGAATTATTCCACTTTTTGCTATGTCATACTTTAGATTCATAAAGATGGATATATTTTCTAGCTCAAGTGATTTATCTTTAATACACATGCTATTCTTATTCATTACTGGCAGAGTGACATGGATCAAGCATCTAATAGGATGGGGCTAGGCCAAGTTAAAAATATTGGTATTGTTGAAAATAAAAGATACAATCAAAATAAGCTTGCCAGAGATCAAGTCCACCTATAGCTTGGGATACAGATGACCTAGAGAGTTGACCTAGGGGGCAGACTTGGTGATCAAACTTAAAGAGTCAACTTGGTGAGTGTACTTGAATTGTAAGCTTGGCAAGTTCACTTGGGGAGCCGGCCTGGCAATTTGACATGGTGAGTGGGCTTAAAGTAGCAACTTGGTGGGGCAAGTTAGCAAGTTGACTTAGTGAGGTGACTTGGAGAGGCAACTTGGTGAGGAGATTCAAAGATTGACCTTGATGAGGTGCTTTGGTGGGGTGACTTGATGAGAAAACTCAAAATCAACTTGGCGAGCATACTTGAATAGTCAACTTGGTAACATGACTTGGTGGGGTGACTTGGCGAGCCCACTTAGCGAGTGTACTTGAACAGTCGACTTGGTGAGCCAACCAAGTGACGTAACATGGTGAGTGGACTTAGAGAAGCAACTCAGTGGGGAAACTTGGAAAGCACACATAATGAGCTAACTTGCCAAGGAAAGATGTAAAACCACTGGGTGAGCTGACTTAAAGAGTCGACTTGTTGAGGTGACTGGGTGGGGGTGAATTGGTGAGCTGACTTAGGGGGCAGACATGGTGAGTGAACATAAAGAGTTGACTTGGTGAGTGTACTTGAATTGTTGGCTTGGTGAGCTAACTAGGGGAGTCATCCTGGAGAGCTGACATGGTGAGTTGGTGGGGCAAGAGTGGGTGACTTGGTGAGCTGACCTAGAGAGTTGGCCTATGGGGCAGACTTGGTGAGAAAACTAAGAGAGTCAACTTGGTGTGCGTACTTCAATTGTCAGCTTGGTGAGCTGACCAAGGGAGCTGGCCTGTTGATCTAACATGGTGAGTGGGCTTAAAGTGGCAACTTGGTGGGGCAAGTAGGTGAGTCAACTTAGCAAGGCCACTTAGAGATGAGACATGGTGAGATGACTTGGTGAGAAAGATCAATGAGTGAACCTAAAGATTGACCTTGATGAGGCACTTTGGTGGGGTGACTTGATGACCAAAGTCAAAGAGTCAACTTGGTGAGCATACTTGAACAGTTGACTTGGTGGGGCAAGTTGGAAAGCTGACTTAGCGATTCCACTTGGTGAGGCAAGATGGTGAGTTGACTTGGTGCGATGACTTGGCAAGCTATCTTGGTGAGCAAACTTAAAGACTAACCTTGATGAGGCACTTTGGTGGGGTGACTTGATGAGCGAACTTAAAGAGTCAACTTTGTGAGCATACTCAAACAGTCAACTTGGTGGACTAGCTTGGCGATCTGACCTGGCATGCATACTTGAATAGTAGACTTGGTGAGCTGACCAAAAGAGTCAACTCATTGAGGTGACTAGGTGGGAGTGACTTGGTGAGCTGACCTAGAGAGTTGACCTAGGGGATGGGCTTGGTGAGCAAACTTAAAGAGTTGACTTGGTGAGTGCACTTGAATTGTCAGCTAGGCGAGCGGACTTGGGGACTTGGTGGGACATGTGGGTGAGCCGACTTGGTGAGGCAACTTGGTGAGCTAACTTGGTGAGTAGATTTAAGGACTGACTTTGATGAGGCACTTTGGTGGGGTGACTTGATGAATGAACTCTGAGTCAACTTGGTGAGCGCACTTGAACAATCAACATGGAGAGTGTACTTCAATTGTTAGCTTGGCAAGCTGACTTGGGGAGTCAGCCTGACAATTTAACATGGTGAGTGGGCTTAAAGTGGCAACTTGGTGGGGCAAGTTGGCCAGCCGACTTAGGAAGGCCACTTAGAGATGTGACATGGCGAGCTGACTTGGTGAGAAAGCTCGATGAGCGGACCTAAAGACAAACCTTGATGAGGCACTTTGGTGGGGTGACTTGATGACCAAACTCAAAGAGTCAACTTGGCAAGTATACTTGCACTAGTACATTTGGGTTCATTTTTCAACCTTTATTGGTCAAATTTTTGACCCAATTTTCAACCAAATTTGGCCAACGCATTGGTCAAAATTTTTTTGCTCAAAATTTTGACCAACTCACTGGTACATGATTTTTCTCAATCATATAACTAATTATATATTCTTCATATTAGTTATTATCAATGTTTTTTAGGCATTCTATAAAATAGTTCACATGCCTTGGGTATGATATGACATTTTGCATGCATCCTGCACTCTCTCTCATCCAGCTAATGATGGATTATGCAGAGTGATCTGAAACCATGCTGCTAAAAAACACACAATCAAATCCAAAATCAACTTGCACTACAAATGGATTATGGAAATATGATATTGGTAAAATTACATGCATATCTACCAGGACAATCACAACTTAAACATATATTTGTTCTAGTAGACATGCATGCAAAATTACCAATATCAGATTTCCACAATCCATTTGTAGTGCAGGTTCATTTTGGATTTGATTGTGTGTGTTTTTTAGAATCATGGTTTCAGATCACTCTATGTAATCCATCATCAGCCAGATGAGAGAGTGTAGGATGCATGTAAAATGTCATATCATAGGCAAGACATGTGAACTATTTTATAGAATGCCTGAAAAATTTTTACACCTACCTGTTGGTTGAAATTTCCACCTTCATTGGTCAAAATTTCCACCAACGCCTGGGTTTTTTCTACCTTTGTTGGTGGAAATTTCCACCAACACCTAAATTTTTTCTACCTTTGTTGGTGGAAATTTCCACCAATGCCTATATTTTTTTCTACCTTTGTTGGTGGAAATTTCCACCAACACCTAAATTTTTTTCTACTTTTGTTGGTCAAAATTTCCACCTTCATTGGTCAAAATTTTTGCCAATGCCTAAATTTTTTGTCTACCTTTGTTGGTCAAAATTTCTACCAACACGTAATTTTTTTCTACCTTTGTTGGTCAAAATTTTAACCTTAATTGGTCAAAATTTTGAGCTTAATTGGTCAAAAATTTGTCCAATTCCTGTATGAACTTAGCCAATGGCTTTGGTGGGTTTTTGACCAATAGATTGGTCAAAATTTTGACTAACCAGTGAGTTGGTCAAAATTTTGACCAAAAAAATATTAAAAAAATAGGAGCATCCATGATTGCTTGCTTGATTTCTTCAAATGCCTTTCTTGCTGTAGGTGTCCAATCTATCCTTGCTCCTTTCTTTAACATGTCATTTAATGGCCTTACTATCTCAGCAAATCTAGTTATGAACTTCCTTATGAAGTTAATTTTCCCAAAGAATGACTTTAATTCTTTCTGACTGGCTGGCAATCCTATCTTTGATATTTCCCTGATGCACTCAGGATCAATTAAGATTCCTTGTTCTAATATTACATGTCCTAATAATTTCCCTTCAGTGATAGCAAACATGCATTTCTTTGGATTTAAGGAAATTCCATATCTTTTACATCTTTGGGATATTCTCTTCAAATCACTAATGTGATCTTCCCTACATCAAGAGAACATTGTGAGATCATCCATGTATATGATGATGCACTTCTTTACCAACTCTCTAAAAGCATAATCCATGGCCCTTTGAAAAGTGGCTCCTGCATTGATCAAACCGAAAGGTATTCTTCTATAAGAAAGTGTACCCCCTTTAGTTGTGAATGCGGTATTTAGTCTATCTTCTTCTTCTACCATCACATGATTATATCTAGAATAACCATCTAAAAATGACATCATTTGAGAACTGTTAACAACTTGTATCACTTCATCTAATGATGGCACTAGATAATTATCCTTCTTTGAGGCTCTGTTGAGATTTTTGAAATCCATGCACAACCTTATCTCTCAATTCTTCTTTCTGATAGGAACAAGGTTGATGACCCACATTGAGTGTCGAACTAGGAATATAATTCTCACTGACAATAACTTCTTCACTTCTTGGTGCATTAGTGGTTCTAACAATGGATTTATTGGCCTTTGCCTTTGTCTAAACGACTTACTATTTGGCTTTAATGGAATAGTATGTGTGATGAGAGATGTATCATATGTCTTTAGATCTTCATATCCCCAAGTGATCACAGTAGGGAATTCCTTCATAAGCTTCAATATTTCTTCGTTTTCCATGGGAGTATAAACTTTCCCAATAAATACATTCTTGACATTTTCTCTCGTTCCTAAGTTTACCTTTTCACATTCCCCTCCCTTGGTACTTTGGTACTTGAGGGAACTTAATTTATCTACATCAAAAATTCTCTCTAGTTCAATAATTCCTTTTGGAATGGGATTTTTCCTTAAATTCATAATCCCATCAATTTCAAATTGAGCTTGTTGTTGTTCTCCTTCATCTATGACCTTTGCTTCAAATACCCTCGAGCTTGTTAGAAAATTGAGGATATGCTTATCATCTTCAAACACTTGAAAATTTGTGATGTTGTTAGGAACTGATGGCATTGAAGACAACTCAACTATGAATTTCTTCACACAATCCATGGCTAATGGTTCCAATGAACTTGTAGATTGAGGCAAAGAGTTTTCTAGTGGATTTTTTGTTTGACTTGTCCTTTTAATATTGAATGCATCAAAGCTTTCAAGTAGGTCGCAAAATCTATTACGATAATGACCCAATCTTTTATCGTGGCATGTATATTTCTTGCATACCTGTCCAATGACTATGTCTGAATCTCCATGTACATGTAGAATTTTGGCACCCTTTTGGATAGTGAGGAGCAATCCAATGTCCAATGATTCATACTTAGCCACATTGTTAGTACATAGGAATTGCAACCTATGTGCTGCCAAATAAGTTTCTCCAATTGGGTTGATGAGTTCAACACTAGCTCCACTACCTTTCTTTGATTTGGATCCATCAAAGGATAGGGTCCATACTTGATCATTTTCATATTCTATGGATTGTTTTACCTATGAATCCTTGGATTCATTATGATGTTCTTCTTGTCCTATTTCACCTTCCCAAATTCTTTCTTGCTATGGCTATAAAATTTTCATACAACATGAGTTCACTTCGGCCACATTTTTTGTTGTCCATGCTTGCAGAACCATTTTGGATAATTGTGGAATTGCATCTTTGCACATGGTACATGATATCTCAAAATACGAATTTTGAATGGATGCATCTTTTCCTAATTTAACTTCCTAGTTAATGCTTTTTAGGAAAAAATTCCTAAAATTCTCAAACATTCCTTCATTCAGTGATGGTTTTGAATCATCCATAATAGGTACCTTAGTGAAAGTTGGAGTCACATTAGGACATCCCCAATGATTGTAACCTTGCAACATTAGAACCTCTCCAGTTTTGGGAACATATGATCCCAAAGTGGTTTCCATGAATAAGATCTCATTATGTTCACCATACTCAGTGATCAACAATCAGAACCTTGGAGTGCTCTCTATCCTTATCCCTTCGATGGAAGCCACATGTGTGAAAAGTCTGTTGCAATATAACCATTCAATTTCCTTACCCAATCTCTACTGAGAAGCATGACATATCCCTCAGGAATATCCACAACAGATATGTCAATACAACTTTGAACATGTGGATCAGAGGCTAATTGCATGTGAATATTATTCAACTCTCCCACAACTGGGACTTTCATTTTATAAAATTGTGTAACCTTGTTGTCAGTTTGAAGTGGAATCAATCCCAACTTTCTACATATGTCCAAAGGCATTACATTTCTTGACACACTAGAGTCAATTAAATAATTATGTAAGATTTTCCCAAAGATTTTAAATGATACTAGGAAAGGTGCATGTTCCTCCTTCCCTTGATAAAGAAGCACTGGCTTCTACCCTTTTGAATCAAATGTCTTATTCTTATGTTCAAAATTTCATCCATTTTGTCTTGCCATAGAACTTTCCACTATAGGAGAATTAACTCTCATCATTTCTGGTGGTGGGTTTTTTGGGGATATTTGTCCAATTGATGTAACCTTTTGATCATCCTAGGAGTTTTGTACCATCCCAATGAAATTTGAAGGATTCTAAGAAAGGTGAGATGCATATGGTAATACATCATCCACAACATTAGTATTCTATGCAAAATTATATTGGTGGACATTAGATACCCCTCTTGGAAGATGCGATACATTTTGATAAATAGCCTTTGTGGGTGTTTCATTGAAACTTCCCAACAATTTATCTCTAATTTTTGAAATTTTCATCAATTAATACAATGGAAGACTCATTTTAATTTTCTTGAATTCCTCTAATACATAAGAACTCAATCTCTTCAATTCCTCTCTAGGAGGACTTCCTTTCTATTTTTGTCCTAGATTTTTGCATTGCCTTTGTTCTCCTTGCTAAGTGGAGGATTGAAGATTATTCTTTCCCTTCTCACTTTGTGAAGAATTTATCATGGAATATTGGCCTCTATCTCCTTGAGAGTTTGCAAGTTGTCAATACTTAGCTGAGTCTTTGAGAGGCTCAGGATTACTGTTCACATTGGGATGTGAAGGAGTTGAAAATTTATTTGGAGGAACTGATGATGTTAATGGCTCGTGATTCCTATAATTCCTTTGATATGTCTTTATTGGAGCATTACTAGATGTTTGTTGAAAATTTGGCACTTCACTTGTCCCTTCCACCAAGATAGTATTGTATAGAGGAGGTAACAAAAATCCATCCTTATGTAGTGATTCATTTGGGGATATTGGTGGAGGTTGATTTTCTGGTGGAACTTGATAACATGGCATCTCTATAGGACCATTTGCTGAAGCTGGTGGAAATTTTTAATTAGCTTGTATTGGCATGTAATCTTGAGAATCAAGAGGAGGAAAATTAAAATCACCAAAGACCAATGCTTGGTCATATCTTGGTGTAGGAACTATCTCATATCCCATAGGAGGAAGATTCTAAGATGCAGCAGTGTTCCTCACTTCTCCCT
This sequence comes from Cupressus sempervirens, assembly GCA_028749045.1. Classification (NCBI taxonomy): domain Eukaryota; kingdom Viridiplantae; phylum Streptophyta; class Pinopsida; order Cupressales; family Cupressaceae; genus Cupressus; species Cupressus sempervirens. Next base: position 671,330,825 of record CM053786.1, on the reverse strand, counting down.
TAATAATATTTTCTACTCTTCAAAATCCATGACACTGTAATTCAGAATGTTGACTAGTCTCATGTGATGTACACCATCCAGATAGTGTGACTTCTACTAAGAAAATTGTATTAGCTGGGCAATTCTCAGATGGAGGGTTGTCCAATGGTGATGGTATGCCCCCATTATTTGGATTAGTGTTCTAGATCTTCTTTGATGACCTTGGTTATTATTATGATATCCTTGATTACTATCTTGATGTGGAGGGGAATTCCCTTGATAACCTTAGTTGCTACCTTGATATGACTGATAATTCCTTTGTGCATTTTGCAACTGATTATTTTGATTTCTAAGGTAAGTGACCTCGGTGGAAAATTTTTTGACTTGTTCAATCAAATCTCTCATCTCATTTTTTTCCTCTTGGGTCCTTGTAGAGTATAAATTGGCTGCTTGGGCATTGCTTATGACATAGGTGCTGCAGGATGCAAGACCAACTAGTTCAGAGGGGTAGGAACTATATTGATTGATAGAGCATAATTCAAAGCTCCTTGATTTAATGTATTTGCATTTCCAAAATAGTTGGGTGCTCCATTCCTAATTGTAGGTGATTGTAAACTAACTTTCTTTGCCTCAACATATGCTTGGATCAAACTTATAGGAGCTGGATGATTTTTTTGAACAAACATAGACATAAAACAGTCTAGGGCTACATAGTAGATAGGTCATGCTACATCATCTCCTATGCAATATGGATCGCACAATTTTGAATCAGCCTTTTGATATGGATTATTGAAAGCACCAATTGGTTTATGTTCTTGTCTCCTTATTTCAATAAAATGCCTATATAATTCTATAGGGGTGATAGGCAATCTGAACTTCCTGAGGAATGCATCCTTCAATTGTTGCCAAGTCTATATTGAATTTGAAGGTAGGTTGATATACCAGTAAAATGCTTCCTCACCCAATGAATAAGGGAATAGTCTACATGCAACGTCCTCATCTTACAAATTTCTATTTTGGAGGAAATCCTCAAAAATCTTAATGTGCACATCAACAGTATGGTTCACATCATTCAAAAAGAATTTAGAACAAAAGTGTTCAGGATTTTTTGGAATATTGTTATATGTGGAAAATGTGGCAAGGGGTGATGCATTCTATGGATGCCATTGCTGGACCATTGTTGGATAGTTGTAGGTGAAACAACTTGTATAGGTATTTACACAAATAACTATTGAATTTGTGTAGCTGCTAGTGGAACTCCTCCTTGGCTTAATTGTTATTCTTGATGTTGAGGTGGTGGAGTTTGGAATATCCTTGTGAGATTGGCTACACTTGGTGAATTCTAACTTGTAGATGCTTCTTTATTTCCTCTCCTAGGCTTTGGATCAAAACTCAACTCTTATAGTTTGTGTGCTGCTTGGGTGAATCTCAAGGATCTTCAATGTACCTCAGGTGAGGATGAGTTAACATTCTCCAGTATGTGAAACTTCTATAAAATCTTCTAGTCAAAGACCCCTTCTAGCACCAGTTTTTGTTGATGCATGTTTTATGACCCACCAAACAATAGAACAAAATACTAAAATATCTTATCCTCTCTTGAATATCTTATACAATAACTTCAAGGTTCCTTTAATGTTAGGTCTTGACTGTGGATAAAATTGGTGGTTGATGTGATTTGCTAATGATCATAAGGGGCCTTACATGTTTATTCAGATTTATTTCAAACCATACTGGATGTGGGAGCTATCTTAAGGTTTTGCAATGAAGTACTTTTTTGGAGTTTTTAGAAAATATGCAAAAATTCAATAAGATAGGGTTCAGGAATTTTATTATAATCCTAAGGGTAGTAATAACAATGGGTAGTACTCTAGTGGAAAAATTCCTCAATTTACAAAATTCTACTTTGCCAAGTTATAATACAACTAAGTGTGAACTGGTGCAATCTTCAAGGGTTATGCCGAAGATTTTCATATCACCACATACACCATCATAAAGAACAATGTATACAAATGATAGAAGTTAAGCATATGCATGAAAGGGGTTCTAGCTAACTTTGGATGATGAGTTAGAATCACTAAAATGTCAAAAGTATGTACCAAAGGAATTCATCACTACACCATCATATTCTCTATTGTAATCACCGCACATTAACTAGGTTAAACTTAATCTAATTGAAGAAATTTAAGATAACAAGCAAGCACTAAGATACATCAAGTATTCACCAAGTTCCAATGAAAATTTTATTATCTCAGTAGCTCATAGCAAAAATCTCATAAAAATATCCCCTTTACAAATGAGAAATGAGGCCTTTATATAGGTCCTCGATTACAATAGGTGGCCCAAATGATCACAATAATCGATGGCCAAGATCATGCCACATCAACCCTAATTAGGGTTAGGGTAAAGGAAAGGAATCTACATTAATGCAACAAGGAATCCACTAATGTAGTGGGTACTAAATGCCCACTATGCATGCTCATTTAGGAAGGAGTTGGGTGTAATAAATAATCCCTAAGAACACCCATTGTGCATTAAATGCATCTATCCTTGATTCCCCCACTTGAAGGAGCAAAATTGATCTAACACTATTTCCAATTCCTCTGTACTAATGCTTGGTGCAGATTCTTGCTTGAATTCTAGAACTACAATTGCTCTTTTTACTTTTCCCAAGCTTTCATCCCAATCTAGTAGTAGGTCCTTAGTAGTGTGCATTGTATTTGAGAAGATGGACAAGTTCTCAAAATCATCTCTTTCATAGAAATTTAGTTGAAATAATTCCTCTAACTTGACTTTTAGATTATTAGTTGTCATTTCTTCTTGCACCAATCTTTGTGATAACAAGGATGCAACTGCATTTGATATTCCTTGCTTGATGTTGTCAACAATCTTATTCCATCGACTGGATTCCTTGGTAAAGCTCTCAAACATTTCCTTAGCTATGATCACTGCACTATACCATCAAATAAAATCATAGACATCCCCCTCACTAATAACTCGATCATCGATCAATTCTTGCTTTGGTGTCTCCATTAGATTCTAGATGTCGGAAATCACCTCTTCTTGGTAAATATGCTCATCCACCCATGATTCCTCCATGCATTGGATCCTGGAGAGTGTAGCTAATGCCCTATTTTGCACTTGCCCTAATTCTTTTGCATGTTTGAAGGCTAGCTCTTGAATTCTTCGATCCAAACCTTTGCACCTTGAGAATTCTGCTTGATTTTGTCAATATCACCTACCACTTCAATGGAAACCCCTGTTGGAGGGACAAATGATGAACCTTCCTTTCTTATTGGATGAGGCAAGTTATTGATGTATTGACATAAGGCCCTAATTTCTCTTTTCTATTTTTCATACCCTTCTTCCACTTTCTTCAACCTATCCTTCAAAGCTTGTGTAGAGTCATCAAATTCTTCTAATAGTTGCTCTTAGGAGGCTCGACCAAGATTTATTTCTGTAACATGATATTCATTTGGAGGAATCAAATTTTTTCCTTTGTCAACTGTGAGAGTTGCAATTTGCAAGATTCTAGATCCTGATTCTCCTCTAATGAATTTAGTATATCTTCTTGCTTTCCCTTGCTCTTCTGATTAGTTTCATTAGTCCAAAATTTCCTATAATTCAATTGCTGGATCAACCTCCCTTTGTTGACACAATTGAATTTGTTGCCTCAACCAATCTAAAATGGGTATACTTTGGTCTCCTAGAATCACCAATTGCTCCTTTCTTTGGACTACTCAGATGTCAATCTCCTCTTCACATCATGGACTATCCACTGTAACCTAAGGAACTATGGCTTCAACATTTTGAGGATGTATTGCTTCTACTAGATTTTCTTCCTCTAGTGGACCATCTTCATCATTAATCATTTCCCGCTCTAAGAATGTAGCAAGACTTTCCTCTGTAGCGATATCTTGATCTCTCCCTGCATGGACTTTTCATAGCCATTTATACTTACTCTACCATGAATTGGCCTATCCAATTTTTCTTCTCGCTCAAATCTCCTTATACTTGTCCCTGTATCTTGCCTTTCAAATGTTTCTATCTTTTGAACACCTGGAGTATGACTCTGAGAAGAGGGAGTATTTCCATATTTCTGCTTCTTATTTTGAGGTTCCTAGATGACTTCCTCAACCCTAGGATTCTTTTCTCGAGGTACCTCTTTTCCTTTCTTGGTTCCTACATCCTCAAATGGAGTTTCTCTTTCCTCAATAGTCCCCTGAAATATTTGTCCTAATCTTTCATCCCTAAGTGGTCTGTGACCAAGCAACCTATATGTGAAGCCATTAGCTAGTGCGGATAATTTTTCAAGCTTATGTTCAATCCACCACCTCATAAAATCTAAGACTGGCTTTGAAAGAGTTTCTAGATCTATAACTTCTTTCTTCTTCCAATCATATGGTTGAGCTATCATTTCTAGATTGAATCCCTTTTGCATCACGTTTGGGTCCTCCTCCATTTGATTAGGAACTATGAATATGTTGCATGTTTTGATAATGTTCAACGGTAATCTTGAATACATCTTCTTTCTAATCTCATTCTCATTTGCCACATTTGCCCAAAAGTCTTCAAGGTGAACCTTGTGTTGGTACTTTGATCCTCCTATTTATGAGATTTTGTTGTAAGGATAAAAATCATTGCTTTTTGGATAAAGTAGAAGATGGAAGAAGTGGAGCTCATCTGGTGATCTGTTTGTAGCCTTTAGACATGGGCATACCTCAATTTTTTATTCTCCTATAAAAATTGGGAACTATAATCTGAACTTCTTCTTCTTCCCTTTTTGAATCTTGTCATAGGTTGTAAGTTGTCTAGTAAGCTCTAACAAGACCATCTTGTCTGTTGGGCACCTAGGAAGTTTGTATGGTTCCATGAAGAATCCTTGAACTCAGATGTATGAAAAGGTGGGAAACTAAATGAACTAGGAACCATATTCTTTGACCAACTTCGTTGCACCCTTTGATAATCTTATATGTAGCCTCTTTTGTAGTGTTCTTACTATGCGCATGGAAAATATATCATTAACTGTCATGTAATCATCCTTTGAATACAAATGCAATTGTGGGTAACATTCATGGACTTTGAGGTGTTGAGTTCTACTTCCAATCAATCCTTTGCATCGTAGTCCCTCATAATTCATTCTCCATGCTAGCATGTAGATTGCATATGAGCTCATGTAAAATTTCCTTGTATGCTCTAGATTCATCAACCGTTCATTTAGATTATCACTTATGAGCCTAGCCCAATCTATTCTGTCACCTTCCTCCATCACCTGCTCAACAAATTATCACATCCATGATTCAAATCTAAAGAATGAGGCATGCCAAATAGGGGACTCAACATCATGATCATGCCACTATATTCCCTCTACAAGTCGAACCATACTATCTCCTTAGGAATCTTGAAATGATGTGATCTATTCTTTTTCAACCATATTTTGTTGACTATTTTATCATAGAAATGGACTCCAGAGGTGTAGATTCTCAATGCTTGCTTCTATGTTTTTGTGACCATTCTTGGGTGAGAAGAAATTCCAAACGCTTTAGAAATGGATGCCAGAGAAAAGTCTTCCAGAATATTTCATTCAGAATCCCTGATGGTTCTATCCTTAGGACTGCAGTGTTTGGTACATTCCACAATCAACTCTGGGTGCTAAAAAAGAGGAGAGAAACTAGTTGTAGCAACAATTCCACTTCTCACAATCCTTGTGGCTAGGCATGTTGGGTGATGATCATTGTATCCAAGCATTCTCTAGTTAAAATCTTTCAAATCGAGGCCACCGAGGCTTGTATCTTTGATTTTTGGCCACTTTGACACAATTTTTGATTTAGGATAGAATCCTCTCCTTTCATTTTTTATCAATTGTCTGCACATTTCTCCTGTTCCCCTGGGTTCTGCCATTCTCCTTTTTTGCAAAATTGAAAATGTTCATACATAAGACTATGCAAAAAAAGTATAAAAAAAGATACAACTTGTCCACAAGACAAAGATTTTGGATTTTTGCCAAAATTTCCATACTGCTCTCTTGATTCACTTCTCAATATTCCACAACTCACTGAAAAATGTTCCTTCCTGATAGGATTCAAAATCCTCTGTCACAAATTTCTAGAAACTCCTCAAAAATTTCTCCAAAAATCTTCCTTCTGAACTCTTTGAATTTCACTGCTATTCTCAATTTTCTCTTCAAATTCCAATGTGAGAAGGAACAAATGAGAGGGTTTCTTGTATAAATCTTCTATCAAAAAAATGTCTTTAAAGCTATAGGCTAAAATTAGGTAATTTCTTTACTTGGCCATCAAGGTTTCTATCTTTTGTGCCACTTGTTGCTTTTTACTATTTGTTTCAAAAAGTTGCCATTATTGATGCTTTTAGCTTCAAGATGAAACTAAGTATTCCTTTGTCCTATTTTTATTTATTTATATTTATATTAATTTAATATTAATTTAATATTAATTTAAATCAATATTTAATTAATTTCCATGTTTTAATGAAAAATCAAATTTCTTTAGAACTTTTCTCTAATATTTATTTTTTGGATTATTATTTAAACAACCAAATTAAATATCAGTAAAACTAATATTTAATTTTTTATGTAAATCCAAAAAAAAAAAATCTCTTTGAAAGAAAATCTTTTTTTAATTTTTAATTTTTTTGAATCCAACTTTTTCATTTATTGCTTTTTTTTTTTGATCAATTTTCTCTTCAAAATTTGGATTTTTCTCAATTTTCCTAATATTTCAACTTTTCGTGATTTTTTATACTTTTCGAATATTTTTCAAGATTTCAGATTTTCATCCTCAAGAATTTGGAATTTCTGCGAGATTTGAATTCCAAAATACTTTTTCCCTCCCTTTGGATTTTTTGTTTTGTTTTGGGAGGTCTTGGGTTTTCACACTTTCCATGCTTAACAATTTTTCACATTTTTCAATTTTTTGAATTTTTGGAAACTTGGGTGATTTTTTATTATTTATTTGAATTTTAGAATTATTTCAAGTTTTCCAAATTTCAATGATTTCTCTGACACTTTTCTTTCCCTTTGAATTTGAGTTCGTCAAGGATTCCACTCCAAAATAATAATAATAATAAAAAAGCGAAGAGCAGTATCTTTCAAACTCATATGGATTTTATCCATGTTTTAATAAATAAATAAAAAATTCCCGTTATGTGAAAAGTGCACTTAACAAAAGGTGTGCATAGTAGTTTAAAAGTGGTCATGGATTGAATTTCTATGAGAAACTTTGCATAGCCAACTCAATTATGCGCTCCACAATTTGCGGGAGCAGGGTTTTTTTGGAATGAAGGATTTTGTCCTCCTCATAACATTCCCTGGCATCACATAAAAATATTCCAAGTTATGCGGAAATCACATTTTTTAGGCAGTCAAGGATTTTTGATTTGACCATTCCTTGGGTGAGGTTGACTTGCACTCCAGAATTTGTGCGAATCATTTCATGGCCGAAAAAAGAAAATCTACGACTGGCTTAGTTTGAAAGCAAGGGTCCCAGATATGGCCAATGGTGACTTCTGGTCACAACACGACCAACCTCTGTTGTGAATTCCTTGGATCCTTGTTTAGATGTTGTCGTACATCTAGGCAACCAATGTGATACATTGGTCATCAAAATTTAAACATGGTAAATATACTCATAGTTTTTTTAGGTTTTTTAAACTAGCCAGTGATTTGGGTATTCATCCATTAAATCATTACCAGAAACTTCACTACAAAATTAGACAATTTGGGAACAAGTTTTAATATCTAGAGAGTAAACAAACTTCTGATAAACAATAGAATATGTTCAACTTGGCATTATAATTTTGGTCACTTGGTTCCAATTTGGGACCTCTCCCTTTTGTGTGCTTGTAAATATCATTCTAATCTACCAAATGCAAGTTTAAAGTTTATAATTCATTTTGTAGAACCATGAAAACTAATCAACAAGAAAAGAATAACTATTCTTTCTCACATGATATTAAGAGTCGTCCTCTAGTTAATTACGCTGAGAGGCGTTCTATACAATGGCAGCACAAATGCCCAGCATGGAAATATGCCAAGATTCCTTGTCAATAAAAAAGAAAGAAAAGCCGTTACACACTAATTTAATTAAAAATAATTTAATAAATACATTTTTAATTATGCTACTGACAGCAAGAGTAAGCAGTGACAATAACTACCGTCGAGGTGGGCTATGCAGGTTGTGTTTCATGCATTTAAATTTGTTTTTGCATTTTGAATTATTAGCCATGCAAATATGTGATTTCAAACATTTCCTTTTCATTCTTTCAAGATTATCGAATTAAATAATTCGAATATAACTCATGTAACGATAGGAAGCTATAAGGACAATTCTAATTCCTTATATATTATATCCGTCTCTCTTCTATTATGCAAAAGTCTCTTACCTTGCTCATTTACAGTGCGTGAGGAGATCTGAAGGAGGCATTTAAGCCAAGATAAAGTAATTATCGACTATACAAGCTGTGAGTCAAGTAAGGTTGTGATTTAAATTTTTTCAACCATATTTCATTCGTAAATACTGGTCTTTCTTTCTGTGGCATATTCATATATGTTTGAATCGATATGTGTTTCAAGTTGTTGTTGATTCTTGCAATATATCCATATATGTTTGAATCGATATGTGTTTCAAGTTGTTGCTGATTCTTGCAATATATCCATATATGTTTGAATCAATATGTGTTTGAAGTTGTTGCAGATTGTTGCAATTTACTCTAAAACGAAAATCTTCCGCTCATTGTTGTATCTTAATTAATTTTTTAAAAACTTTCCTTTCCTTTCTCATTCTAAAATTCTAAAAACTTTCCTTTCCTTTTGCTCATTTTAAAATTCTATTTTATTTTTTTCCTCTCTACATAATTTTGGAAACTTTCTTTGTAAATAAAAGTAAAAATAAATGAGTTTTTTAATGACAATTGTTGAAATCAAAAGTGACTAAAATTTTAGTAAAAAGAAAAAAGAAACAAGGAAACAACATTTTTTAATAGTTAAATTTAAAACAACCACCTAAAAACATGAAATATAATCTTTAGAGTAAACCAAATAGGCCCATCTTCTTTACATGTCATGGACTGTGTCTAAACCTTAATGGCTTCTATAATCTTCATTATTTTTGAGAATAAGTTAGGGAGCCTAATCATCTTTACCACAACAAATTGTGACTTTTGAAGCAACATCTGCCATTCTTGCTTGCTCCTCTATTTTCCTCTATTTGTTGCTATGTATGCTAAGAATTGAATCTGCAACAATATTGCAAAAATGTTGTTGCAATAATAAAAATCATGAGCACACAAATAACCTTATTAGCCATTGCTATGAATCTTTCATAGTTTATATACAGTTCTTTGTTTGCATAATAGAAACTTCCAAATCAAAATAATAGAAACTTCCACATTAAAATACATTTCCTTCCTTTTTCTCATTTCAAAATTCTAAAAACTTTACTTTCCTTTTTCTCATTCTAATTTTTCTAAAAATTTCCTTTCCTTTCTCATTGTAAAATTCTAAAAACTTTCCTTTCCTTTTGCTCATTTTAAAATTCTATTTTATTTTTTCCTCTCTACATAATTTTGGAAACTTTCTTTGTAAATAAAAGTAAAAATAAATGAGTTTTTTAATGACAATTGTTGAAAACAAAAGTGACTAAAATTTTAGTAAAAAGAAAAAATAAAGAAGGAAACAACATTTTTTAATAGTTAAATTTAAAACAACCACCTAAAAACATGAAATAAGTTTTTCCAGACAAATTTTGTTTACATAATTTAAAGAAATAAAGAAATAAATAATGTTTTCTTATGAGTAATTAAATGATGTTACGCATGGTCTTTATTTTTATATGATTAAAAAATGAGAAAATAAAGGAGATCTAAAAAGTTCTAAGTATAGATAATATTAAATATTATAATACTAAGCAATTTATTATAATGTTAATTATATTTGAAAAACTATTTGTAGTGTTTTCATTAAGATTAGTATATTGATTTAGAGTACTTGAATTAGATTACTATTTCAATTATAATAGTTTTGTAATTTACATTTAGATTAAATTTAATCTTCATATATTAATATTTGAAAACTGGATGGCAATGCCACCATTTTCCAAATATTTTATTAAAGTGCCAATTTATTCATTTTTAAATTAAATAATTAAATTTACACTTTTAATTGAGTTGATTGAAAATTAGAGTAGCCATATATTTATTTTAAGTTATGCTTATTTTTTATAGGCAATTTTAAAAGAATAAATAGTAACTTTTACGCATCAATCTTTGAAAAGTGGAAGGCAATGCCACCATTTTAAAAATATTATAATACTAAGCAATCAATTATAATGTTATCTATATCTAAAAATATTTGTAAAGTTTCAAAAGTGGATCATAATGCCGCCATATATTTTCATTAAAATATCAATTTATTTGTTTGTAAATAAGAAAAAATAAATTTATACTTTCAATTTTGTTTTTCTATTGCAAAGTTTGACATCATGTATACATGTGTTTTGCAATAAAAGGTCTTTTAGACCATTGTTTTTTAAAATGACGTATCCAAGGTTTTCATAAATAAAATAATATATTTACATGATGTATCTAATGTTTCATAAATAAAAGTCATTATATATCTTCATATTTCTATATTTCTTTAACAAAATGTATTTTCATAATTTTTTTAATGTATTCTCTTATTTATTGTTCATAATTTCTTCATTTATTCTTAATTAATATATTTTTCAGCAATCTTTAAATCTTTAAATTGTTTGTCTCCAGTCACAGATACTTTGATTTTACTCATTTAAAATATAAATTTTCTTCATTCGTGCAAACATTATATATAAATTTAACTACTTATATAATAATCTTCATTGCTATAATTTTTCTGATGTCTACTAACTAAAGTATCCTTTAAATAAATCATATACACATTTTAATAGATGAAGTTTACTAATTTATATCATTTCTATGGAAAATTATTTAGTGTCATGAAAAATATAGCTTAATTCACTAATATTAGTTTTGTACTAGCTATGGTGAGACCTAGGTTAAATTTTGAATCAGAGGAGGCAAGAAGAGAATACCAAAGGCAATATCAAAGAGAATATCGTAGAGAATACCGTAGACGTGAACAACAACAACAACAACAAACAAAAAATGAAACAGAAGAACAAAGAATAACATTAAATCAAGGAAATAGGAAAAGTTATGGTAGAAGAAGGTCTGAAGTGTCAGTTGCACAACTAGAAAATGATGAAAGAGAGAACAGAAATGTACAGAGAAATAATCGTCAACATACTTCTCAGAGGGTCCTTCTAGATACACAAAGGTGCGGAGTCCAACATGTTGAAGTGCAAGCAAGTGATATACATGAACATCCTATAGATGCAAACAATCAACTAAATGTTCAGTATGAAGGGTCTCCATTTGTAGCACATGTCCCAGAAACACCACAACATGAAAGTCAAATCCATGTGAATGATGAATTAGAAGGTGATAGAGAAAACATTCCCAATCCAAATGGTATGCTTCAATCCGAATTTAGAAGATTCCAAATGCAGTTTAGATATCAGATAGATAGTTTGAAAACACCAAAGATGTGTTATGTTTGTCAGGAGTCATATGCATGAATGAAAGTATATCGCACCAGTGAGGGTCCAATATGCAATAGGTGTCGTCAAGAGACAGGAATTCATAGGTTTTCATCTTCAAATAATATGGATCCAGGATGTCAACCACCAGAGCTTGCAAATTTAACTCAAGTTGAAGAAATGCTCATTGCATGTGCAAACCCTATATTGCAAGTTACACATGCAACTGGAGGTCAGTATAAGTATAAAGGACATACCATTAGTTTTCCTCAGCATGTTGAACAATTATCAAAAGTCTTGCCACACACAATTGATCATTTACCAATCATCATTTTTCGAAGAAGGGATCAACATGGTACAGGATATAACTTTACTGTGAATAGGGATCGTTTTTATAGAGCATTGAAATACAAAGTTGAAAATGATAAATTTTATGCAGATGTCAGGATAGATGAAAGTTCTCTTAATGACTTGCCTTCAAATAGGGATGAGAATATTTTTCATAGATTAAAGACAATGCACATGGAGTTTGATTCTGATGCAAATGAAGTTGTATTCCTAGGTCCTCTCATGCAGATAGATGAAGGTAATATAATTGAGCACACAAACTCTATGGCTTCAAGGCCACTTAATGCTCAAAGGGAAATGGAATTAATTCATGCTTGGGTTAATAATATTGATGCAATTCTATCTACTTTAATTGAGTGGCCATCTATAGATGCATCACCTATCAATGAGTATGTCACATCTGGGTTGTTGGATATGGCTTTCCCAACATTGTTTTCAGATGGAAGATGTGATTGGTTAGAGCCTAGAATGAAGCGGGTATACTTGCATGAATTTGTAAAGCATCTGATCAAATATAGGGATCATCGCTTTGGAAAACATCCAAGGTTTAGGTATTTTGAGCAGAACTTGGTAATGAGACATCGCACACAAAGTTTAGCATCTATTTTTGCAAAAAGGAGCTTTCAGGAAATGCCAATAACTATTCATGAATTGCATGAACATATGGAAAATATGCCTCACAATAATCTCGTAGATAGGTTAATGCGATTTGGAACAAGTCTAAGAGGAACAAGATCATATTGGGCAAAATGTAAAGCAGAATTAACTGACTTGCTTGACCAACTTGGCACACCTACAATTTTCTTCACATTAAGTGTAGTAGATATGCAATGCCTGATTTACATGCAGTAATGCCTGGTACAAAACCTACTAATCCACGAGAGGCTCAAAGATGGAGAAGGCAGAATATCATCAACTATCCGCATATTTTCACTTATTACATGCACTTAAGGAATACAATGTTCAAGAAAGAAATACTTGAAAAAGGTATGAAAGTAAAGGAATTTTGGTGTAGATATGAGTGGCAACATCGTGGTTCACCTCATGTTCATGGCTTCTTATGGCTTGAAGGGGCACCAAATATGGACACTATTAATTGGTCAAATGAGGATGAATGAAAATGTGTTGAGAGATATTTTGATTCCATTATTTATGCTTGGAATCCTAGACATGATCCACATCAAAGAAACATAAATGTAAGTTTCATATTATAAATGAGTTAAATATTAATATGTGTTTCTCACCTCTATCCAATAGAATAATCTATGAATTATCATTTATAGGTCTTCTAAAATTTTGGTGAGCATGCATGCCTGAAGCATACAATGCAACTAGCTGAGATGGATATAGACCAGGATTATGAACAGATACTCAATTGTGTTGAGAGACACACTTCTTGTAAGGAGGGAGCATGCCTTCGTAAAAAAATAGGAAGAATGGTTTGCAGGTTAATCAAATTCAAAAAAAAATTATGTATAAATTTTCTATTTCACATTTTTTAACATGTTGGGTGAACTACATATGTATTCACCAATGTTTCAGGTATAATGCTCCTTGGCAATTAAATTTGGAGGGATCAAAGTTATATACCGATGCAGAATTGGGTGAGAAAAAATTTAAACTAGAAAGAAATGATGACAGAGTTAATACACACAACTGATACATACTACAATTGTGGAGGGCTAATGTTGATTGGCAACCTGTCCTTTCAAGACATGCAGTTATCAAATATATTTTAAAGTATGCAGCAAAAGAAGAGAGAAGCTCTGAAACATATCAACAAATGTTGATGCGTCTTTCAAATCTTGAAAATCCTGATGATTTAGCATCATGGGCATATAGAAAGCTTATGACAGAGACAGTTATAGAAAGAGATATTGGAGCTCAAGAAACATGCCATATGTTATTAGAACTTCCGTTGGTGGAGTGTAGTAGAAAGTTTGTCAATCTAAATATCTCACGTGAAGTTTTCAAACCTGTGGTATTCAATGATGATAGAAATGAGGAAGAACTCACAAAATCTTTTGTTGATGGTTATAAAACAAGACCACTTTGTATGGAAGGTATCAGTTTGATTGATGCAGCAAGGTCCTGGTTATATAATCCTAAAAGAAGAGGAGATAATAAATGGGGGCCAAGAAAGAAAGCAACTATTGTTAGAGTTTTTCCTAGGTATTTTTCTATTCCTCCACGAGATTTTGATAAGTGGGTGAACTTTTGTTTGTCTGAGTTGTTACTATACAAACCTTTTCGTAATGTTGAGAGAGACATTGGTCATGATGATGATACTATAGTAGCAAATTGGGACTCCCTCAATTATAATCCTTGGCATGTCCAAAGGCAAGAACATGCACAAAATAATGAACCTTCAAGTGATTCAGAGATAGAAGATAATGGAGCCATTCAGGAAAATACTACAGAACATGAGAGGGAAATAATATCTAGGTTACATCGTGGTCAACATATGCCAGTTTCTGAAATTGACATGTTGGGGAGAAGAGATATTGATAAAAATACAAATTGGTGTAGTGGATATCAAAGTGAAGAGGAGACAATCTGAGCAATAAATTTCATACCTGAAATGAAAAAGCATGGATTTCTTATGTATGATGACATTCCATAGTGTATCAACTTTACAACTCTTAGTCACAAGCAACAAAAGGTAGTCGACATTATTCTGACACACTACCATAGCAATCAAGTGAGAAATCCTTTGTTTATGATAATTCAAGGAATAGAAGGAATGAGAAAGTCTTATCTAATTGGTGCCATCAATCAATCTTTTCAAATGGCATCGATGAAAAATCCTTCTCCTCTTCTATTGATTGCACCAACTGGAGTTGCAGCTTTCAATATAGAAGCATCTACCATTCATTCAAAGTTGTGAATTTCAATTACAAATTTTGCCCAACTACAAGGGACAAGACTTACAAGATTTCAACAAGAGATGGAAAATATCAAATATATTTTGATTGATGAAATGAGCTTCATTGGCCAGAACATGCTGGAAAATATAGATAGTCGACTTAGACAAGCCTTCCCGCATAAAGTAGAAATAAGCTTTGGAGGTATCCCTTTCTGTACATCACATGGTGTTATTAATGTCTTCTAATTCTTATTAAGATTGGTCATATAGAATACGTATCTTTTGATTTTACTTTATATATGTAACTAAAAATTTTGCAACTATCTTTCAGCTGTATCTATTATTTTAGTTGGTGATTTGGGGCAATTACCTCCTATTAATGATAGACCAGCATATGATAGCAATAGGCGGGAAAATTTATTGTGGCAAGAATTCAAGATAGTGGTTACACTAGATAAAGTATTTAGGCAAGATGGAGAAAATATCCAACAACAAAGATTTCGTCAGCTTCTCACAAATGTGAGAGATGCAAATCCACAAATAGATGACTAGAACTTGCTTATGACACGAGCACCTATAAGATTAGATGTTGCAAGCAATGATGAGTTTGATAGGGTAGTGCATTTATTCTCTACAAATGACAATGTTCGTAACCATAACATGAGGATGTTGTATTCTTTAAGACATCTAGTTGCACGTAGCCTTGCAACCAAGTCAAGGAATGGTAATGGAAATGAAGATTTATCAAGCGAGGAACTTGATACAGAGTTATTGATTAGTAACAATGCAAGAGTAATGTTGACTACAAATCTATGGATAGAAGCTGGTCTTGTGAATGGATCATTGGGATATATTAGAAATATTGTCTATAAACCAGGAACTGCTCCACCTGAGCCACCATCATATGTTATAGTTGAATTTGACAATTACTCTGCAGTACCATTTGATGATCACCATCCAAACATAATACCAATCGCACCATTGCAATGGGGTAGGACCTTCCAACTACCATTAAGGTTGGCATGGGCGTTGACTATTCACAAATCTCAAGGGCTAACTCTTTCAAAAGCCACAATTGACATAGGTCCAAGAGAAAGACCAAGATTGACATTTGTGTGGATATCTCGTGTTAAGTCACTGGAAGGTTTGAGGATAATGCCACCCTTTACATACGACCGTTATGAGAAAATGAAAAGTGGGAAACAACTTTCAAAGAGAAAAGTAGAAGAATGTAGACTGAGAAGTCTTGAAAATCATTGATGTTTTGAAACATATTATTTAATAATAAAGATTTATTTGTTCTACTACATTATGTGATCATCATCATCAACTATTATTTTGTTATTCTTATTATGCACATTGATAGTTCATATTCCACAGTTAATGAAAAGTATAATTTGATATGCTCAATCTGACATGATAACCTTTTTATTCGCACATTTTAATGCTTGCAAGTACCATTACGCTGAAATTTTATTATACTAATTCTCTAATTTGTAAATTTAACTATGATCATCAATTGGGTCCACAAATTAAGTTTATAATATTATTTCAAATTATAAAGGCATTCTTCAATTCAAATAAATCATAATGTTTTTGCTTCATTACTTTCAACCAATACATTGCTACTCAATATTTTAAATCTATGTTTGTCTATTCTTCACTATCCATGAATGGTCATAATATTACTATGTTTCAATACCCTAAGTTTCATTACAAATTTTAATACAATTTGGTTTTATATTCATTTTCTCCACAATTGATTGTACTAAGTGACCTGTTCTATTTTTTCAAGACCATTATTGATATAAAATATTTATCCCTCTCATTAAGTATACATTTGTTCTATTTTTTTAAATTGGTGATAATGCTTTCTAAATTGTTTTCCATGTTTTTTTTTAGCCATGGAAGCCTCTGATAGATAGTCAAGCATTGTTGACATGAGCCCAAATTCTTCAGTAGACTCAAATCATTTTTATGAGACAAAGTTTTAGAAGTGTGCACGAATAATTAAACAATGTTGTACAACTATAGTAAAAGCTCTTGAGAATGCAACTTTATCTATTGATCATGTACAAGAGATAGAGATAATGGAGATGGAAGATGTTGCAAAATATGTACGCAACACATCTACAAAAGTAGATGCATTTCCATCCATGATGAAAGAGGTCTACGATGATCATATTACGAACAAAGGTCATAATACAATTTTAATCTTTGAAGAATATGTCATGTACTTACATCATTATGGAGAACTATACACATGGTCCATATGATGATTTCACAATTTTTAGTATTTTACTTATTAATTTATCTAAAGAATTGTACTAGGAGATGTTGTTCTCCTTTCATCTATGCATCGAAAAAATAAATAAACAATTTAACTTCTTAGCTCAAATTCTTCTCAACTATACTTGCAAATATTTCAAATCTTTTTCCTTCACCTTTGTGTTTGTATTATTGAAGCTTTAACATGAGATATATCATTTATATGTTGATCATTAAATTATGTATAAAATTGATGTTTTATTTCTTACTATTAATCCACTCTAAAGTAGAATATTCATTTTATAGTCATTTTAAGTGCAATCATTACATCAATAACATTTAGTAGTCCTTCATTGTACACTATTCATGCTAAGCATAATTAACATTAATAAATTATCTATTTATAAATGCAACTATTAAAGTTATAAAACTACATAAGGAACATTGTAATCCTTATATTGCTCTATTATGGTAAGAGGCATGTGTAAGGAGAACAAGCTGCTCTCCTAAATGTAACTTTAAACATAACAACAATCATAATTCTAACCGTGGTCCTAGTTTTCCCCTAACTCAAACTATAAGCCTAATTGCAACTTAGAATTTAACCCTAACTCATATTTTAACCCTTACCCTAACCCTTACCCTGACCCTAACCCTTTCTCTACCCATATCTTTAATTCTAACCCTAACCCTATCCCTACACCTACCCCTATCTCTAACACTAACATTAATTGTACCTTTAACCATTGTCCTACTTTTCGCCTAACCTAATCCTAACTCTAATTTTGACTCTAACAGTAACTCATATTCTAACCATAAACTGAAACCTAACCTTATCTCTAACCCTAACCCTAACCCTAACCCTAACCCTAACCCTAACCCTAACTCTAATATTAACACTAAACCTAACCCTACCCCTACCCCTAACTCTAACTCTAAATATAACTCTATCATAATTACAATATAGCCCTAACCCTAACCCTAACTTTATGCTGACTGAAATTGTAACCCTAACTCAAACCCATACCTTAACCTTAACCCTGATGTAACTCTATATATATTGCTAACTCAATATATAAACCTAACCCTAACCATAACCCATAATCTAACCCTTTCTCTACCCCTTTGTCTAACTTCACCCATAATCATAATCGTAACCCTATTGCACCCCTAACTCTAACTATGAATCTAACTCTACCATAATTTTACTTTAATATTAACCCTACCTCTAACCCTAAATCTATCCTTAAACTGAACTTAAAACTCTAACCTTAACCCTAACTCTAACATTAACCTTAATTCAAACCCTACTTGTAATATTAAATCTATTTGTAACTCTAACCCTAACCCTAATTGTAATTCTAACCCAAACTCTAAGTGTAACTCTATCTGTAACTATAACCCTAACTCAAACTATAACCCTAACTCTAACCCTAAGTCAAACTCATGCTCTAACCCTTAACTTGACCCTATCCTCGACCATAACCCTAACCCTAATACTAACCCTTTTTCTACCCCTATCTATAACCCTAACCCTAACCCTAACTCTAATCCTAACCTTAACCGTAACTCTAATCCTATCACTAACCTTAACCTTACTCCTACCCCTACCTCTAACTGTAAATCTAACTCTACCATATCTAGACTTTAACCCTAATCCTAACCCTAACTCTAACCTTGACCCTAACTCAAACCCTTACGCTAACTTTGACCCTGATGCTACCTCTATATATAACATTATCTCTATATAAACATAACCCTAACAATAACCTTATGCCTAACCCTTTCTCTATCTCTAACCCTAACCCTAACCCTCATTGTAATGCTACCCCTACCTCTAATTGTAGCCCTAAATCTAACTCTACCATAATTGGACTTTAACCCTAACAATTATTTTAACTCCAACCCTAACCCTAACCATGACTGTAACCCTACCCCTACCTCTAATTGTAGGCCTAAATCTAACTCTACCATAAATAGACTTTAACTCTAACCCTAACAATTATTTTAACCCTAAAGCTAACCCCAACTCTAACCCTTTCTATACACCTATCTCTAACCCTGACCCTAACTCTAATTCTAACCCTAACACTAACCCTAAACCTTACCCCAACCATACCCATAACTCTAACCCTAAATCTAACTCTAACTATAAATCTAACTTTACCATAATTAGACTCTAATCCTAACTGTATCCCTTAGTTTAATCTTGACTAAAACCCTAAACCTAACTCTATCCTTAACCCCAACTCAAAACTCTAACCCTAACCTTAACCCTTACTTTAATCTTCACTAAAATCCTAACCCTAACTCTAACCTCAACCTCGATTCAAATCTCTAACCCAAACCTTAACCCTTACTTAAATCTTCACTAAAAACCTAACCCTTATTTTAACTCTAATTCTAACTCTACCTTAACCCTAACTCTAATTCTAACCCTGACCCTAACAATAATAGTAACCTAAACCCTAATTCTTACCATTGTCCTTACCCTAACCCTAACACTAACACACTCTACTTCTAAACCTAACCCTAACTCTAACCCTAAGAATAGTCATAATCCTAAAATAGCCCTTGCCCTAACCCTAACCCTAACCCTAACTCTAATTGTAACTCTAATCCTAATCCTAACTCTACCTCTAATTATAACCCTAACCCTAACCCTAACTCTAATTAAAATCCTAACCCTAACCCTAATGATAACCCTAACCCTAACCCTATTTCTAACCCTAAGCCTAACCCTAACTCTACTCTTCAATATAACAATTTATCTAACAATATCCTTAAAATAAAACTCGATTAAACTGATAAGAATTTAAGAAAAATGTTCAATAATTTTATACTACTACTATTTTATAGTAAGTTTATACAACTATATTTAAAAAGAAATAAAAAAATCAATACTAACCTTATCAAAGATAGAAAAATTAAAAAATACTTTTCTGGTTGTGCCGCGACTACCACTAGCTTATATATACCTATATATATATTACGCCGAGAGTAATTGTTCTCGAGGTGCCTATTTTCATTTTCATAAATCCCAACTATGATTAAAATAACCTTGGGATTAAATGAAAATAGGCGCCTTGAGAACGATTACTCTTGGCGTAATATATATATATATATATAAGCTAGTTAAGAGTTGTCCTCTAATTAATTAGATTATATATTGGGTATGTATATACAACTGGGTTTTCCAATTTGAAGGTTGTTTGTTGAAATTTCATTTGTAATTTAAGAAAGAATATTAAATGACCAACAGTTAATATCTGATTGATGAATTTTAATTGAATTGAAATATGTAATTTATGAGCATTTCAAGTTTGATGCATTGTTCATGATGAGAAGGGAAGTATATTAATATGTCTAAGATAACTGAACTAATTGTTCATGATGAGAAGGAAAGTATACTAATGGATGAAAATGTATAAGAAGATAATTGTGAAGAGATATAAATATTAGGATAAACAATTGACTTGTGTGTGGTTATTTAAGAATGGTGAAGCATTAAACCGTTAATTTCTTAATCTCTTTACACAAATAATTCTCATACTAATTGATTATGGATGCTAGTCTTTTAATAATACCATTAAAGAAAGAAATGATATTTTTGGAATGAAATTCATGGGATAAACTCAAAATAGTCTTCAAGAGTAAGGCTAGAATAATTATTCCTACAAGTGAATATATAGTGATGAACTTTTATAAGAAAGTCTCAAAGTAAAATTAGGTTCAATATCATAGTTTAGTATTCTGTTAGATGAAGGAGAAGAAAATGAAACTCTTAGAATCATTATTTTATATAAAATAAAGAAGCAATTATGAGATGATATACATATTGCATATTGTGTTGTAGGGATGCCTCTTGGATATATGTTTGTTCTACATAATAGAATTTCTATGGTAAACAAAAGGGAGATTTAGGTAGGTCAATTATTGTGTTGCAGGGGATGCCTCTTGGACATATGTTTGTTCTACACAATAGAATTTCTATGGCAAACAAAAGGGAGATCTAGATAGGTCATGATGGACATTAACACAAAAATTTGATGGAAAGGACAAAAAAACTAGAGAATAAGAAAAGCAGCACTAGGTTTGTAGTAGATGGTACTTCTTGAAATCAAGGATAACTACAAAAGAATATCATAGTTCCAAGATATTGTCCATATTTTTAAATTTTCTTTAATAGAAATTTCATCCTTTCTTTTCCTATAATAGTAGCTTAATGGAAAAAAAAAAGTCATCAAAAAAGAATTCAATTTTTATTTATCTATCTAATTTATTAAAAAATACATACACAATCTCAAGGGCTGTGAGGTTGGTAAAACTTGTAGGAATATTAACAGTTAATCTGAACATGAAAGATATGTAAATGTCAAATAAGCTAACAACTTGTAAGTAAAAAAAGTAAATAGATTACAAGTTCACAACTCTAGATGATGAATCATCATTGCAAACTAACTAGTCCCATGAATAACTTACTGGCAAACATGGATCACCAACATAAGTGTAATTTATTTGTCGTTGAATGATATTTATAGTTTCTACTGCAAATTCAAAATTATATAAAAAATGTTAAATTAGAAAATCTATCAAATTGTGGTTTGGATCACTTAAATGCTACAATATCATAATTCCTATCAGTCATGCGTAATTTGAATATTTTATACATACCATCTTTACTTCGATGTGGAGAACTTTGGCAATATATTCAAACTGGAAGGATTTGTTGTTTGCAATCGAAATGCCGTAGCTTACTAATGCCATAAGGTACAAGGACAGATACATTCGATGATTGTAGATAACTGGGTCAAATAGGATCTTTATTAAGCTTGTTACCATCTAGGAAAAAGTCAAAGTCCCGAATAGTTGTCCGATTCAGATCAGATTTGAGTTCAGCAAAATACATAGAAATGTAAAGGCTCCCATATCGCTTGCCGATTCGGAGGGGTAAATCCATCACCGAGGGGATTGTACTTAAGAATCACCGGACTAAAACTCAGACATTAACAAAGTATTAGAAAAGCCTAGACAAATAGAAATCTCAAACAAATTAAAGAATGGGTAACATAAAAAGAGAGTAGAGATGATACCCAGAAAACTTATAACGAGGAAACGGCTTGTGAAACTAAACTAAAGTTGACGAAACCTATGAAAAGGTGGGGAAAGTACTACAGAGGATTAAGATTATGAGATGAGATTGAAGAAGAGGAGCACAACATTCAGGAGGGGCTGAATAATGATAAAAAACAAAACTTTGGAGGATCCTTTCATCAAAGCTGATGATGTGGGTTTTGGTGGAGATTTATTTCTCAAGGTCACAATTTTTGATTCAGATATGGGTTTTGGCTGAAATTTTATCAATATTTGAGTTTGGAGGAGTTATTTGAATTATTGACTGAGTTATTTGGATAACATTTTTTTGGATCCCAAAATATCATCTTGGATTTCAAAATTCGGTTTTTGTGTTTTTTTCCAATTTTTTTAGAAAGTTACTTTTGTAATAAATCTAACATCATATTTTTGAT
The DNA here is from genome assembly GCA_028749045.1 of Cupressus sempervirens. Classification (NCBI taxonomy): domain Eukaryota; kingdom Viridiplantae; phylum Streptophyta; class Pinopsida; order Cupressales; family Cupressaceae; genus Cupressus; species Cupressus sempervirens. The sequence continues at coordinate 671,308,248 of CM053786.1, read as the reverse complement.
TTTGTAGATTAGTTAGCAATTCAACTTAGTTGGGGGCTTTTTTTTGGGAAAAATTAGGTTTTATTGGATGAGTTTTGAAAACTACCAAAATAGAAAATCTATTTTTGCCAGGTATCTACCAAATCTGATAATTTTTGAAATTGTAATAAGTAGTTTTTTCCTTTCATTGTAAAGGTAAGAGTAAAGTTGAAAAAAAATAATGAAGAATTTGACATTTTAAAATTTTTGTGTTATGAAATTTTCTGAGTTATTATTTGAAAAGTTCAAGAGCTACATCAAAAGTATAGAGCATGATGGATTTTATTGAGAAGAATTTCTCTAGCCACAAGCATTATGAAGATAAGAGCTTTGAGGATGTCATGAACTAGCCTAAGGACCTTAGAAATTTGGCCAGTGACCCGGAAAACATCTAAAAGGTATAATGACCGCGACTCTATTTATTTTGCTTCTATGCTTATTATGATAAGATTGATTTGGTTTTTCTTTGTTGTTGTTCCCATGTACTTATTTTGAGAAACAACTTAAGTATGCACTAACTACTCAGATTTTATCTAGATTCTTTAGTTCTTGCAAATTCTTTACCTTCTTTTTGGTGCATTTGCTTAAATTTTACTCTTTCAAACCGACCATTGGGAGTTTGTTCTCTTAAAAGAAATGAAAAAGATGAACCAGAGGGTCAATTTCTATGGAAAGCTCACCTGACATCATTATCCATAATTGGAGCTCCTAAATTGTTGTTTTGCAACCTCAAAAGTCAGTAATCCTAGTTTACAAGCCAATACATACTTTGTTTGAGAAGTCGCAGCTCCAAAGAAGAAATAAAAGGAATTCCAAGACTTGGATTCATTCAAGCGAGGCAAACATTAGTGCGGTCAAACTTTTCCATGAACAACAAACCATCCCAAATGTCAACATCCAAAAGGAGAATAAACTAGGGAGGCACATTTAGATTGCCATAGTTCCTATAAAAAATGTTCCATGAAGAAGATATTTTTTTCCCAATCCCCACTAGTGATTTGTAACAACTCTTCCTTAACTCGAGAAATCTTTGAAGGGTGCTCATTTTCCTTGTTATTTCTTCTCCAAGAGGGGTATTTGAAAGGTTCAATTTCTATTTGGAATTGATGTAGGCATCATCTAGAATCTAGTGTATTTCACCATCATCTATATAATTCTCAGTGGCTTCACAGTCTAGGCTAAGGAATCCTGGAAACACCCATCAATTTTTTTAACACCTATCATCATATGCATGTTCATAGTATAGCTAGAAGGGATAACAAAAAGAATAGCAGAACTTTAGGGCTTACCTGGCTGACTACATATAGTAGAAGTGAAAACTGTAGATATTATTGTGAAAAATAAATCACAACCCTACAATTTTTCTTGGGACATGAAGGTGCTGAGTGTCAATTTTTCTTGGCATCAATAGATGTTGAGTGATAGGTAGTGAGTGCTGAGTGAACTTGGCACAAGAGGAAGTTGAGTGAACTCAGCACACAAGGGCAAATTGGCAAGTGTATGTCGAGTAAGCTCGGTAGTGTGGATGCCGAGTGAGCTTGGTCACCACTATGGGGTGGAACTCGATAATAGAGGATGCCGAGTGAACTCGGCAACAAAGGTAAAGAGTGAGCTCATTCAAGACTAGACTGAGTGAGCAATCTAATAGACTGCCATTAAAATGTAGAGAGCCAAAGGATGAAGCTTTCAAAAATGAACTTCTCAAATGCAAGAAATAGAAGAAGAAAAATAGATTTTAGTATGCCTACTTGCTTGCTTGCTTTCTATTCAAATATGATAAAACTATTACAAAATTTGGGAACATTCGTCTTCAACCAGAAAACCCCAAAAACTTCAAACTTTAAACTTATAGCTCTAATGTCTACATACAACAATGCCTGGAGTAATTACTACTTCATAGGTCAAAATAATATGAACTTACAGAATGATAGAAGATCCAACACATACAACACAAAACTAAAACTCTTCTGTGTTCTGAATACTGACTTGATTTGTTCATTGATTTCCTTCGTTTCCTTCTCTACTCTACAACTCTTCTGCTTTGATCTCTTTCCTCTAATCTAATGAATGAATTTGATAAATTCATTTTTTTTCTCCCTTAAAATTCTTTTCCCCCTCTTTTCCAAGTTTGAAAACTCACCTACCCACATTCATTATTTCTGACTGTTCTGTAGGTCATCAGGTGGTAGGTGGGCATTTGGTTCCAGGGAAATATGTCTATTTTCATTTAATATTTCAACACTCCCCCTTTTTCCCAAGCTAAACAAACAATAATCATTCTTGATCCAAATCAACTACACTAAGACACTCTCTTAGGTGTACAAAAGTTCCAATGCCTAATGGCTTAGTAAATATGTCTACTAGTTGTTGCTCAAACTTGCAAAATTCTATTTTGATATCCCCATTCTCCACCAACTCTCTAATGAAATGATATCTGATCTTTATGTGTTTTCTTCTCCCATGGAAGACTGAATTCTTGGACAATGCAATTGAGGAGATGTTGTCACAATAAATTGTGATTCCATCCTTTTGCCTTACATTCAAATCTATCAAGACCCTTCTTAACCAAATAGCTTGACATGCTACTACATTTTCCACTATGTATTCAGCCTCTGCTATAGATTGAGCAACAATAGGTTGCTTCTTGGATGCCCATGAAATTGCACCTAATCCCAAATGAAACATGTA